>HG992183.1:5698648-6948648 GCA_905220545.2 Melitaea athalia | reverse complement strand
TTACTCTTAGCTGATGTTATATATAATATACAATTGTATTTCTCAATAAACATTTAAATATTTTTTTCCCTTTGAATCGGTAGTTTCTAAGATTAGTGGGTTCAACCAAACAAACTCTTCAGTCCTATAATATTAGTATAGATTAACACATAACAATGTACTTTGGCAATAATAAAAATAAGTTTAAAAAATGAAATTTGCTTACTATCACAGTCTCAGTCATCTTGTTGATGTCTAATCCTAAAAGTTTGTCTTGGTGTCCTCCTATTAAAAACGTGTGCGAGTTTACTTGAAATAGACACTGCATATCTACCATGTTGGGAGATCTGTCAAAAGAAAAAAAATTATTATTTTATTTAATACTCCTCAAAATAAATTGTCTTTAAATAGAGAGGTACGTTATTCACAACAGAGGTTCAGTAATAAGAACACTACGCTCCTTTTCTTTGACAGAGATTGTTCTTAAAAATTTTAACAAGAAGAAGCCTCAAATAGAAACAAGTTTTTTTACTGTAAAATATTGATAGAATATATTTTACATATAAGTTCAATAAATCTATATTTCCTGTTAGACTGAGATCCCATTGTAAATTGGTGCATGTATCGTTTTTATCCTGGGAACCAGCTTTTTATTTTTATTTGTGGTTAGGAGAGTGTATATCAACCAGGCTGCCTATCAAATGTTGCTGCTAGTACTTTTCATTAAATTTTTGTTAATTTATTTTGTTAATGTTAAATTTCCACTGCCCTCTAGTCGATTATACAGATAGCTCACAACTTTATACTATAATTATTACCATTAATATTTACCATTTTCAACGAGAGATGACGTTACACGCGTATTTATTTAACAGTGCGTACGCGAGAGATGGGGTTAGTTTTGCCTCGAATTATAGTATAACGTTGTGAGCTATCTGTATAATCGACTAGAGGGCAGTGGAAATTCAACATTAACAAAATAAATTAACAAAAATTTTATGAAAAGTACTAGCAGCAACATTTGATAGGCAGCCTGGTCGATTTACACTCTCCTAACCGCAAATAAATTAAAAGTAAAAAACCTTTTTAAAAAACAAGCTTTTATTTGAATGCGCTAAAACGAAAAAAATAAATTTTTACGTTAAAACTTTTACTATCTACTTATAAAGTCATTACACATAATCTATAATTATGATAGAAAAGCTTGTCGCGAGATATGAGTACTCGTATTTCCTTAGTTTGAAAATTTTAAAAGTTAAAATCAATCACATCTATTTATTTGATTTACTTGTTTACAAGCAAATCTTGCGACAAGTTTTTCTATCATATAGATTATGTGTAATGACTTTATAAGTAGGTAGTAAGTTTTAAAGTAAAAATTTATTTTTTTCGTTTTAGCGCATTCAAATAAAAGCTTGTTTTTTAAAAAGGTTTTTACTTTTAATTTATTTTTGACTTTTTAGTCGGTTATCACGTCACTTTATTCGAATTATTCTTAGCAAGCCCTTTCATTTGATACCCATATTGTAGAAGTGGACTAAAAATAACTAGTCCGCACTCTTGGATATGCCGCCATATTGGATTTAGAATGATGTCACAAAGTTAATCATGCATAGGCATCCAAATTGAACCTGTATACAAAATTTTAGCTCAATTGGTTGAAGATACCTGCTTCAAAATTGAGTTGCAAGATTTCACACGAACAAACATACATACATACAAACCATGCATTGTCATCCAAATTGAACCTGTATACAAAGTTTCAGCTCAATTGGTTAAAGATATTTGCTTCAAAATTGAGTTGCAAGATTTCACCCGAACAAACATACATACATAAATAAATACATACAAACCATGCATTGTCATCCAAATTGAATGTGTATACAAAATTTCAGCTCAATTGGTTGAAGATATCTGCTTTAAAATTGAGTTGCAAGATTTCACCCGAACAAACATTAAATTTACATACATACATACATTGCAAATTAAATAAAAGCTGCTGTTAATAAAAATTGCTTGTAATAAAAATAAAAAGCTAGTTCCCAGGATAAAAACGATAAATGCACCAATTTACAACGGGATCTTAGACCATGTGTATATGCTTTACTTTGCTATGTAAGATAGATAGACTGAAAGCTATTTTGAAGACACAATCTGCAGGATTTTTGAAATTATATATATTTAAAAAATACTTGTACTTTTTCAAAAATAATTTAATTATTTTATTTTAAATTTTCAAAGGCATATTCTGGAATTTTTAATATGCATATACTTAATTATGTTTGTGTCTAAACTTACTTATGTGTGTGCTTGGGTATGCCCCTACGTATTTGATGTCTTAGAGATGTTTTAGTGAGACAATAAATACCATTATCCAATGTCAGAATATCTCTGACTTCCTCAGAATGGTGAATTTGAAATGATGTATATTTTTGCATGTTTGGCCCATAGTATGATGTTACGTGACCCTAAAATATTACAAAGTATTCATTTTGTCACTGTCTAATCTTTTTAAATTGTGTAACTACATAAAGCATTGTCTTAATTCTTAAACTTTGTGCATGCAAAAAAAACATATTTTTTCAGTATAAAAAACACTGTTACTTATAAGATGAGGAATGTTAAACCAACAGGCTTTATTAAATATGATGGAATAGCAATCTCAATAAGTTTTGCTTTATCATTAAACCTTAAACCTAGCAAGAACAATCCTTATGATAAAATCCTTACTTATGTATTCATAAAATAATTCCTTAAAATCTTATAGTTTAATTTTTTACACATTGACTAACTTTCTCTTTCCCTGTTTATGATACTTTTCATTAAGTATTTCCTTAAAATAAAGGAAAACAATATTCGAAGAAACAATATTAGTAAAATGAGTCCTTTAATATTTAGTAATTTAAAAATAATAATTATGGATTTTACTATGAAAACACATTCTCTGTAAAATTTTGTTAAACTTTTCAAAGAATTTATACATTATTCATTACTTTTATTATAAATAAATAAAAAATACATTTTATTTGCAATAAAAAGTATATATCCAAATTTTCACCCACTTACCCCTTGGTTACCCATCCATATCAATTCCTCATACTTATCAAACACAGAGGCCGAGACACCAAAACGATCACCTCCATCAACAATCACTGTACTCCGAACCTCATATTCAGCCTCTTGATTCCTTAGGATATATGGTTGAGAATATTTTGCTTGGAATTGATCTGTAAATTACCAGTAAGAGCTACACCTCATATTTCAGATACAATATAAGATTATATTAGAGTAGCTGCCCTGTTGTGTCATTAAATTAGATTGGCAGTACATAATAGTAATCAACAATTAAGTAGAATATTAGGTGAACTTGTAGTGATGACTTTATTCTGTGTTAAACTGAAGATCATCTTGATATTAAACTTAGCTTATACACAAAATATCTACATAAAACATTTAAGTCTCCAGGATTACAACTGTAATATCTGCTGTCCTATTTTGTTGGGCAGATTTTCCCTAATATCCGAAACAAACATACAAACAGAGAGACAAATATTCAAAAATAATTGTTTTCACATCTATTGCTCTTTTGTGACCCATAAAAATTAGCTTTTCCTAAATATCTGTCATGTACAATTTAATATTCTCTAGTTACAACAATATTAAATGTAGATATCAGAGTGTCTAAGCACTAAATGCTTGTTTTTAGGAAGTATTATGTAGAATAATTAAAATTTTAGTATTTTCCATAAGTAAAAAGGCACTAAATTTAAAAATGTAATCATAATAACTTTTTAATAATTATGATGCCAATCAGAACTTTTTTATCACTTAAACATTGCTTGAAATTATACGAAATGTAACACGTATTGTTGTTTTCCGTTTATTTATACAAATTTTAAATTATTGATGAATATTGACACGAATCAAACAATTTAAAATAGCAACGATTAAGAATAACGTCGAAGAAGGTACGTCTTCGCTTTTTAGGTATATAATTAATTTTAACTTCAATTTATTTAAGTTTGTATTTTTGTAACATTTAAATAAATTTATGTAGTAAAAATTTACGTATTAATTTTCCAATAATTGGTACAAAGCACTCACCATCCAATAAATGTTCCTGCACACCGAGATCGGTATAATGGAATTCCATGGTTTTAAATTGTAAATATATTTAAAACATTTGAATAAGAATCATTTATATAGTATTATTTTTAAACAAAACAGTAAAATTAAATATACATTTAGAAAAGACCAAACTTGACAAACTCGCACTTGTTTTCTTGACACATCAGATCGAAGCAGGGCTGCCAGGTGCAAAAAAAGGGTGATCGTAATTCGTACGTCAACTACAAAAAAAATCGTATGCCAAGGAAGTTTTGAAATAAAAAGATCTTACAGCCTTTTAAGTACTAAGTTAAGTTAAGTTCTTATTATAAATTATGGAAATTCATTTAGTTTTAGAAAATAAATGCAATAAAACTATTTGTTAGATTAATTTTCTGTGGTCATATTTTTTAACAAAAGAAGTTTTTGGCTTAAACTTCGTACAATTTTCGTTCCTTCTTATTAATTTGCTTGTCTAATAATGTGCCCTTAAGTGTAATTGGATAAACTGTTTGTAAGTTTTGTTTTGATTAAATTAACTTCGCTGAATGCTCGTTCACAATCTGCACTAGAATAGGGCAAAAAAGTTTTTTGATCTAAATTATTAGGTTTTTGACAAGTCGCAATTATTACCGAAAGAGAGTTTCGTAAGAATGCAAACAAAAACAGCTTTTACAAGGTTGTTTAAAGAGTCTTCATTCAAGTAAAATATTTAGTCACGCGTTAGGTAGTTAATAGACAATTCCCCGAAATTCATGTTTGCCGGTGGATGAAGTTTGTTTCATTATGAAATTTTTCCAGGTAACAGACCGTATATGAAAAATCGTACATTTTGCGTACGATCTTGGTCTAGCGATCGTACATGAGTAAAAAAGCCAAAAAATCGTATGAGTACGATTTAAATCGTACATCTGGCAGCCCTGGATCGAGGACAACGTACAGATAAAATAAAGAATAAAGATAAAATAATAGGGTATTCCACTATGTTTGAAAAAGTACTTCAAAATGTTGATTTTCTAATAAAAAGCCACAAAAAAATATATTTCGGCAAAATAAACACCCTTTCATGCCATAAAATTAAATTAAATTTTAAACCTTTTTTATTACCGCGAAAACGCTACAGCCATTTTGGTGACGTAATATGGGCAATAACAAAAGTGTATGACGTATGTAAGAGAGTAACATAACCTACAATTACTATGACAGCCATCAACAAATTAGTAATGAATGCATATTATTTCAGTTGGAACAAGATATGAAGAGTTATTATACGAAATAACACAACTATTACTCCTTGAAGTTAAAATTGATAGATATTAGTATGTATACTAGCTGTTGACAGCACTGACAGAACTTTGTTATTGCCCGTATGACGTCACACCATGGCGGCTCGTGTTTTAGGTCACGTGATATACAGATTAAAATATACGACTTTTAATTTCAATATAATAAATCAATAATGTGCTTTTATGATTCTAAATCAGAATATTTAGGTGTATTTCTATATAAATTTTAATTTTTATCAAAATTTATAATTTATTTTTCACTACGGAAAGTACCCTATTGTGTTTGCAGCAAACGAAAAAAACAGACTTCAATTACATCGACAAGTAATACAACGTAAGTAGATGAAAAAAATTTACAAACACGTACACTAGTTGTCCGCAGTGACAATTAGTGTTTTTTTCGAGGGTTTCCTTCGATTTCTCTGGGATCCCATAATCAGATCCTGGTTTCCTTATCATGGTACCTAAGTTGGGATATCTCCTTACCTAAGTTGGGATATCTCCTTTCCAACAAAAAAGAATTATCAAAATCGGTTCATAAACGACGAAGTTATCCCCGAACATACATAAAAAAGGTGTGTGTGCGATTCATACACGATAGAAGTAAAACTTCAGTAAATCGACAAAAGAATGAGATAAAAAGAATATATTATACGGTCAAATTGAGTAACCTCCTCCTTTTTTGAAGTCGGTTAAATAAGAATTTGTTTAGTACATTATATAATATTTCACTGATTTTCAAGCCCCATCCACACGCTTGACGAACAATGGCGAACAGCGAACAGCAAACAGCAAAAACGGACGTGTGGATGGGTGTTTGTCGTTGTTCGCCTGTTCGTGTTTGTGTTCGGCAGTGTTCGGCATCGGTGTCGGTTTTTCTTCACAGATCAAAGGATGTTTGGCAAACAGTTCGCGGTGTATCCACACGTTTGGCCAGCGATCAGTATGCGCGCGAGCTTCACGGGTGGTGGACGTGTCGCAGCTTAGAGTACATACATTACTTGTCGCAGTTTTTGGCGAGTTATTTACAGCCTTTTAGGTACTCAAAATCATGTTTTAATATTGTTTGTGTGACGTCATGTAAAGGTTTTATTTCTTCATTTAAAAATATTTAAATGAATTACATTAAATTATTATTCGATAAATAATCGTAAAACAGTATGTTTATTTTACTAGTACAGTAGTAGTTAGTTACAGTAGTAGTACAGTATATTTATTTTAGTAGTATTAAGTACATTATAGATTTTATCCGTCCGCCATGCCGCCGCGTTATTCGTCCGCCGTGTTTGCCGATCCACAAAATACTAACACGTTCGTCAAGCGTGAGGACGACTGTTTGTGTTTGATGATTGTGGTCGATGTTTGGAACTTTGTTCGTGTTCGTGGCGAACACCAAGCGTATGGACGGGGCATCACACTTCACAGTTGTAAGTTGTAACTTGTAGTCTTGTAGTGTAAAGTTGTAAACTTATGTCGTGGCTACATTTTAGTGTAAAATTTATTTATTTAGCTACTTAATTTGTGACCTCGTGTATAGCAAATATGAGCATTTTTGGCAGAATACGGCTTTGGACGACATAAAAATTAATCTAGAAATTTTTGGAGCAAAGACGAAGCTGGAGAGAAGGTATTATGTGATTGCCCCGACGCTGGGTCAGATTGATACAAAATAATAATGGATAGTAAAGTTAATAATAAAAGCTTTTATTTCAGAATATATTTTGCTCTGAATAAATGTTAAAAAAGGTGTGTGTGCGATTCACACACGATAGAAGTGAAACATCTTTGTCAAACTAATTAAAAAAAAAAACTAATTTAAAATTAGCGGCTTGTAGCACGGCTCGACCTTCCCTGTTGTTGCTTTCCGGTTTGAAATCACAACGATTCTAAAGAAGTTTCACTTCAAAAAAATCGAACGAACTTAAGTAGGGTCAGGGGGGCAAAGTGCGCCATACTTTTTTCATACTTGACTTTGGTGCATTATTTCTTGTGTTTAAGCTCACGAGTGATACTAAGTCATGGTACCATAAGGATCTGTGATGTTTTGCAACAACAACCAATGTCGTGTCATTAGAATCTGACAGCAAATTAATGAATTTTAGCAAAAAATTTGAAAACAGTCTTACCAGGCGCACTTTGCCGACAAATCGGGTAAGTGCGCCTTGTATTAATAAAACGTAATATTATAGCATTAGAATAAAAACAGCCTTATATTATTATAGGAAAACAAGAAACAAAACGAATGATATTTTTTTTTCATAGCCACATTCTAGAAGAATCTATGCATTTAAAACCAAATTTCGGCTAAATGTGCCATACAATCTTAAGTCAGAGCCTATGAACCTTTTTTCCAAATATTGATAATCGAGTGTCAAGTATATATTTTTTCTTTTATTTACGGTCATATTTTTCTTTTATTACGGTAAATGGAACTACTTATTTGGTATTATAAACGGACTGAAATAAGAAGTTAGTCATTGAAATTAGTTATTAAGTGTAATATTTATTTTCTCGCCTTAAAACAAAAATGGGAAATATGACATTTTTGAACAACATAACGATTTTCTCGAATTTTAATATTTCGTATTGCCTCCTCGTGCTTCCATTCCTGCGTTTACCCAGTTTGGCATGCTGTACACAAAGTTTTTTGTACGATTTTGGGGAATATTCTCCCATTCCTCTGTGAGAGCAATTTTGAGCTCACGAAGCGTAATTTTTTTACGCATCTCCCTAGCTAGTCCCAAGCATGCTCGATCGGATTGACATCTGGGCTGCGTGCTGGCCACTCCATACGAGTAATGTTCATCTCTTGAAGGTAGTCACTCACAATCCAATATGTATGAGGTCAGGCATTGTCATGCATAAAAATAGCATTCTCACCCAAATTGACCATAAATGGACCAACGTGTTCATTCAAGATTTCTTTTTCAAATTTATTTGCAAGATTTGACCCGACCATACAAACAAGCAAAGAAACATTGCAAGTTAAATAAAGACTTGTAACAAAGACACATTTTAAAAAGTTTGTAACCTCTGGATTGCGGCGAAGTGCGCCATATAAAAAGTCAGTATGGCGCACTTCCCCAACTATATAAATTTTAAGAATATTATAGAAGATAAGAATATTTAACTGCAAAAAATATATAAATTTTACTAGATAGGAGTGAGATTTAGTCAGAAACTTAAAGAAAAATATTTAAATTGTGCATTTACCTCACTCGTATGTTGGTAAAAACTAGATTTCTTGAGATTTACGAAGATGATCAACCCAGTCATCTCTGCTCGCCACTTTGAATATCAGTGAAAATAAAATGGCGCGTATCTCAAACTCACATGACTAGAGCCATCTGTGACTTTCACCAAGAACTATGATTTAGTTTGTAGCATCGACATAATTATAGTGTCACTACTAGTATCCAATCGGTAGTTTTCGAGATATTTGTGGTAGGTGCACTTGCCCGGTTGGCGCACTTTGCCACATTAACTCTATATTTAGAGATTGCAACCCGGTATGTTTTTCAACGCGGCCGGGCCCGGTTGCATTCGTCGCCAACCCGGCCGGGCCTATGTGTTGGCGATGAAACCTAAGTATTTTATGAAAATTTTCTCTATATGAATAAAAACACAATGATTCAAGGTTAATATTTATTTCAAACTGGCTTATGAACAATTATCACAATAATCAGCCTCACTCAAGTCTCAAAATCGCACTTAATACAGAATTTATTACTTTTACTTATGGACGGTCCGTAAAGAGGAGACCGTGATCAAAAAATTCAAACAAATTGAGAAAAGATCTTTTTGGACGTCGGTTAATAATAAACTAATAACGCAGCTTAAGGTACTAAACGTGTCATAAAGACTTAGATTAGATAGATAGATAAACTTTGGTAGCTTTGTTAATTGTTATACATAAACAAAACAAATTCTTGTTTGCTAAAAGTAAAGTATGTTTTTTCTTAAACTTTGGCTATTAAGAGTTTAGACTAGTGAGTGTTACTATTACTAATTGACTAAATAGCGAAATCTTATATGATAGGTGTACTGTAACTGTAAACAACCAAACTTGTGTAGTCGCGGTTTACGTACCGGGTCCGGTGACCGGGCTCGGTAAGAATGGCCGGGCCCGGTGAGTGTCTAAAAGGACACCGGGCCCAGACGGGCCCGGTTTGCAATCTCTAGTAAACACCGCTGCACCGTTGCTGATGGCACTAATGTGTGTCATCGATTTTTTTTAACTTATGGCTTATGACACGAATACGTGTCATTTTTTAATCGAGTATAACACCCTCAATTTAAGTTTTAGAAGGGTCTGTCTAGAACAAAACTATCAAGATTTTCCACGTAGACCAAGCCTGTTATCTTAGCATCTGGATATTGTGTGCATTTCAAAGTTGCAGGGATTGGCAACCTTTTTAAATTAAAATAAATTGCATTCAATTATTTTTAACTTGTGGCGCATGGCACGATGGCGTGTCTTTTAGAATTGATTGTAACACCCTTAAATGAAGGGTCTACCTAGAACCAAACAATCGTGATTTCGAAAGTAGTTTTCTTTTTTTCGAATTAAATAACAAATACAATGTATGTAACGATAATTACTTACCACTGAAGTGCGGTTTTTTTCAATGATGATTTTGATGCGATGTAACGTTATTATGTTATACTAGCTGTATCCGCGACTTCGTCCGCGTGGAATTTAACAAAAAAGTTAAAAAAAGTTCGATAAAATGATGAGCAGGCGGTCGAGCGATGTGGGGCAGAGGGAATGGACTCGCCCGCGCCGTTATAGGCATCTCAAGGAAAGAACGCTCAACGCTGGCTCGCCGAGCATTAAATGTTTCGCTGCTACTTACTTCTAACGACGATATCTCAAAAACTATTTATCCGATTAATATAGTGTAAAGAGCAATTTTAATCTGCATTAAATGCCTAAGCTAAATAACATATTCATTTGGATAAGGATTAATACTGAACTAAAATATCTTTAAAAATAACGTAATGTTTTAATTAAAAATTTGAACATAAAAGTGGTTATTGTAAGTCAACCCTAAGAGATAGAGATATGCTATTGCGGACTTTTTTGTAGCATTTTTATAGATTTTGAATTCGCTAGTACATTATAAAACGATATCTTTGCTAGTTTACGCAGCGTTCGCGTGGAAAGCTCACCGTTGGCGAGATTTTTTGCGACCTCTTCAACATTTATCGCCGTATTTCTGCTAATTTACATTAAAACATAATAAATTATATACCTAAACCTTCCTCAAGAATCACTCTTTCTATTGTTGAAAACCGTATAAAAATCCGTTACGTAGTTTTCGAGTTTATCGCGTTCAGACAGACAGACAGACAGGAGGACAGAAAGACGCGGCCGGGGGACTTATTTTTATAATAAGTATAGATTTTTGCATAAGTCACCAGGGTAGTTTGTTTACAAGCACATAAAAAAGATTGCAAAAAGTGCCGCCCGGCCGGCCGTCGAACAATAGCCGGCACTTTTATAATTCATGCTGTCCCTAAGCAAAGATGAACCTTATTCCAAAGGACATATGGACAATATATTCGGACAATATTTGTCGCTAGACAAAGATGCGCCGGCACATTTTTTCTTTTTAGGGTTCCGTACCCAAAGGGTAAAACGGGACCATATTACTAAGACTTCGCTGTCCGTCCGTCCGTCTGTCACCAGGCTGTATCTCAAAAACGGCGATAGCCAGACAGTTGAAATTTTCACAAATTATGTATTTCCGTTGCCGCTATAAAAACAAATACTAGACAAAATAAAATAGATATTTAAGGGCGGCTCCCATACAAGAAACGTGATTTTCTTGCCCTTTTTTGCTCGATATCAATAATGGCAACAGGTAGGCACTTGAAATATTCACAAAATACTCAGTTGTACTTTTACTTTAATAATAAAAAATAAAATTAAAATAAAATAGGTATTTAAGGGGGGCTGCCATACAAAAAAACGTAATTTTACCTATTTTTGCTCGATATCAATAAACGGTAAAAGGTAGGCACTTGAAATATTCTCAAAATAAACTGTATAAGTATTTACTTTAATAATAAATAATAAAATTAAAATAAAAAAATTAAAATTATTAGGGTGGGCTCTTATACAACCAAAGTGTTTTTTTGCCGCTTTTTGCCCGATATTAAAATCATTGTACCTACTGTTGTTTACAAGTCAATGGTACGGAATCCTTCGTGCGCGAGTCCGACTCGCACTTGGCCGATTTTTTTATGCACTTGTAAACAAACTCCCCTGGTGACTTAAGCAAAAATAAACTCATTCACATTGAGTTTCATCATTGTAATGATTTTCTGTTTTACGAATGTATTTGCGTTTTCGATTTAATTCTAAAAAAATTCACCATGTGAATTCGTACCCCACAAATTGTCTTTCGTAATAAATGAATAGCTCCCAAGTCGAAAAAAATATTTCTAGAAATTAGTTTTATTAACCAATTCCTTGAATACAACAAAAAAATGAAACAACATCACAAAAGGTTTGAAACATCTGACAAAGTAAAGTCACTTACCTTCCATTTCAGGGAAAAAACGTAGTTTACCACTTCAAAACCAATTTAATTCACGTATCGTGCCGTACACTACCGTAGTTTGATGGCAACTCAACTTTAATCAAGTCTAAACCAGTGAAAAAGCAAAAAAAGCATGTGGTTTTATAGACATGGCTGATGGCACAAAATCGTGTCATCAACTTCTATGGCGCGTGACACGCCATCGTGTCATAGAAAATTTGTTCACAGCCATGGCGAAAAGTTTTCGAAAATGGGCGCCGCAACGAATCGGTTAAGTTCAATGAAATAATTGAGATAAGGGTAAAAAACAAATCCAGTTATTCACATTTTCATCTATATAATAAATATTAATATAATACTTTCATGATATATTATTATAGGAGTCAAATAAAAAAGGTTGCATAAATAATTTAAATATATTAAGACTAATTGTTTTATATAGGTACAATTAGAGTAAAACAGGGCTGGCATATTGCAGAAACTGGCCAAATCAAATATTCATCGTTTTATACAGAGTTTTATAATAAGAGTAGTATTAAAGATCGCCATGTGTGAGCAGTTGACGTATTGTATGGATATTCAGTGGCAGATTTACAAATATGCCGCCAGTAGGCTATTAAATGTTTGCCGCCCCTAGTGACCTCTGAAACTCGATATCCTATATCCTAGTACAGTCGACCGCCAAGTTGCAAGACCGCCGGACGGGTGACGGGGACTACCTCATGAGCTCCTGCTGCAGACGCAGCAGAGTGGCGACGAGGAGGACGACGCAGGGGAGACTGCGCAATTAACTGAAGGGACAGGAATGTCCGACTAGCCAATTAGTCCATAGGGTAACGCTCACTTTAGGTGAGCGTATCCCCGGCCCATCGGGCCGAAAATGAAGCTACCGGCTGTGGTTACTGCTGAAAGATTTTTTCACTAACTGGCCATGATATGCCAGTACCTAATCCTAGATTTTTAGAGAATTTCAACCTATTTTACAGTAGTTCATTAGATTTACTCACATCCCCTCAACAACTATTATAGAGCCGATGATCTTCAAACGGCTGATCAGGTCATGGTTACCTTACCATATACTTTCAATATAATTAAAGTAACACGGTACCAAATTTGGGGAGACAGGAGGATTACCAAGAGGACTAAGGTCAGATTGATGAAATGCCTCGTGTTTCCAATCTTTCTTTATGGAGCCGAAACTTGGTCTCTGAGACAGCAGGATCGTCGAAAAATCGACGCATTAGAGATGTGGTGCTGGAGACGCCTCCTAAAGATCCCGTGGACGGCGTTTCGCACCAACGTATCCATCCTCAGAGAACTTCGTATTAAAGACAGACTATCAGCGACTGTACAACTACGAATACTGAAGTTCTTTGGCCACATCTCTAGGAATGAGAACTCGATGGAGAGACTGGTGGTTCAGGGCCGGGTGGAAGGCAGGAGAGCACGCGGTCGATCGCCAACCCGCTGGATAGATGTCATCACAAAGGCTACTGGGTCCACCATGGTTCAGTGTACTCGCGACGCCTCCAACAGAGAAGAATGGAAGCACATCGCCAGGAGAGCTACCCTCGGAAATGATATCGACCCACCAAACACCCCACCATGTGCCTCGTCAGTGCAACCACGACCACTCTGACAAGAGTGTACGACTAAGAAGAAGAGGTACCAAATTTCGAATCGATAGGACATATTATGGAAGGTAGTCAGATCCACTCATCAACTATTAAAGAGCTGATGATCTTCAAAAGGCTAATCAGGTCAAGGTTACCTTACCATATACTTTCAGACACAAAGTTAAGAACACTCGGGGTAACATTATCGATGACAAAAAAAAATTAAACGAAAATCGGTTCATACGTTTAGGAGCTACGATACCACAGACAGATACACAGATACACAGATACACACACGTTAAACTTATAACACCCCTCGTTTTGCGCCGGTGGTTAAAAAAGAAAAAAAATTATGAAAGAAACCCATAAAATCTTTCTAATTTCGTTAATATCTTTAAAACTGTTAAGAGTTCAATCATAATAAGACATACTGTTCATCCTTATAGTGACTGAAGTATTATTCAAAAGAAATTATTACAATTAATTGTTTATATTTTTCTCAAACGTGAAGACAACGAAAGGACACAGACCAACGGACAGCTGTAGATATCATTTTTTGATTACATTTTTTTGTTATATAATTATATTAAACAAAATGGAAAAAAATACGCTGACTTTATAGTCTAACATGTCTAGTTTCCGAAACATCCTTTTTTTTATTAATTAAGTGCCTAACTTAACATATTAGAACGATTTTATCTTGCGAAATCAACACAGAGCCACCTTTCGATAGTAAAGCACACCCACATGCGAGAGCGTGTGGCGTGCAATAAACGAGTTATTCAAGAGACAAAAAATAACCCTTTAAATCAAGATGGCGGATGAAGCAACAAGCCTGGAATCCCTACTTTTTGAATTTAGACTACCAGTGACTTCTTGCAACGAATTCCGAAGGAAAATTACTGCTTCCAATTTTTGTAAATCTCAGCCCGTTTTTAGGGTTCCGTACCCAAAGGGTAAAAACGGGACCCTATTACTAAGACTTCGCTGTCCGTCCGTCCGTCCGTCCGTCCGTCCGTCTGTCACCAGGCTGTATCTCAAGAACGGCGATAGCTAGACAGGTGAAATTTTCACAAATTATGTATTTCTGTTGCCGCTATAACAACAAATACTAAAAACAAAATAAAATAAATATTTAAGGGGGGCGATAATTATTTAATTATTTATTACTCTCCAACGCCATCTATTAGAAATTTGGAAAACTTCGTCGTTAGACTAATAAGTTTTCCAATAGCGGCATAGATGGCGTTACAATTAAATAAATGTTTTACAGAAAATTTACTTATATTTAGTTTAGTCAATGGTACGGAACCCTTCGTGCGCGAGTCCGACTCGCACTTGGCCGATTTTATAGCTAATTCGACTGTGCTGATATTGTAGAAGTGCATTAAAATTAACTAGTCCGCACTCTTGGATATGCCGCCATATTCATACATATCATCATCATAAAAGCTTGTAAAAAACCTAAAAAATTGTAAGTTGCAGTGTTAACGATTAGTTTTTTAAAATTAGTTTGCCAAAGAAGTTTCACTTCTGACATGTATGCATGACTTTGTATGCATGCAATTTTTTTTAAATTAAAATAAATATATAAAACCTAGTTTTGTTTTCTTTTTTACCATAAGCTTATAAAGTAGAATGTATGGTCTATCCGTAGATAGTTTCAGATTCAATATTGCTGAAATAGATTTTGAAATATCATTGGTTTAATCTGGCCGAGTTGCTTAATTAGTCAGTTACTACCTGTTTTACCCTATATTACTTTTTCTAAGCAGAGATGATTATTTATTAGCACGATTTTTGCATCAAATTAATTAACAGTGGTAGGTAAAAAATGTTGATAATAGCTTTTAGTAAACTCTGTCATTAAATCAGGCATTGCTTCAGGTAGCGTTGTGATGAGTCTTGCCGGGTTTCCTGAGTATCTAGCGAATGAAGGCACTACTGTTTCAGCTGGTAATACTGAATTATCTTCAATCATGCAACAGTCTTTCAGTACACATCTTCTACCCTGTAATTTAAAAATATTTACGATAAAAAAACTTGAAAAGTTATATTAAATACATATGTTACGTTATGTTATGCAACGGAAGAGGAGATGGAGGGGCTGTCTGATGATGGCTTACCCAGCTCACCGTTGCTGTAAAATCATCCAGGCAAACCTCCACCACAGCACAACCGCAACGGCTCAGATGCGGAAATGGTTGGAGGTCAATGCTACGGCCATTGCACTGATCCAGGAGCCGTGGGTCAGGAATGGCGCAATATGCGGACTCCGAAATGCTGGAGGTAAGCTTATTGCACATATGGGCCCGGAAAACACCAGAGCCTGTATCTACATCACTAAGAATATACATGCGCAATCTTTAACAAGTTTCTGTTCCAGAGATCTGTGTGCTATAAAGCTGCACAGAGCGCAAGACCACAGCCTGCCGGAAATGGTGATTGCGTCGGCCTACATGCCGGAGGCCGACGCGCCACCGCCGCACGACATGACGAGGCTGATAGCATACTGCGAAGAATCCGGACTGCAACTCATCATTGGCACGGACTCTAACGCACACCACGTCCTCTGGGGAATGAAAACGACAAACGAAAGAGGTAAACTCCTAGTTGAATATCTAATGACAACAAACCTACAGATCATAAACGTGGGATCTGAACCCACATTTGTGAACAGGCGAAGTAGGACAATCATCGACCTAACTCTAGCCACAGAAGCGGCCACCGGGAACATCACCGGCTGGCATGTATCCAACGAGGCATCATGTTCAGACCACAGATGGATACGCTTCGATGTGCAGGTAAATACAGTCCCAATAACCCCTAGGCGTAACCCGCGCAAAACGGATCGCGCACAATACGCCAAGAGACTGGAGCAGCTGCTCAGTGAGCGGACATGTCCGGACAGACTCGAGGGAACAGGACAGATAGAAGAGCAGGTAGACGCGCTAACTAGGAACATTATAGACGCCTACCAAACTGCATGTCCCTTATCAACCCCACCAGAGAACACAGGCAAAGCAAACTGGTGGGGACCTGAATTGGCAAGACTCAGGAAAAAGGTAAGACGACTGCTAAACAGAGCTATGAACACATGCGCCGATCTGGACTGGGACAAGTACAAAGAAGCCAAGGCCAGATATAAGAGACGACTAAGGTACAGAAGCACCGAGTCGTGGCGCAAATTTAGCAGCAATATAGAGACGTGCGCGCAGGCCAACAGGGTAAGGAAAGTTCTAGCACACCAACCTAGCCAGATAGGGTGCTCCCTGAAAAAGCCGGACAACACCTTCACGAACACACCGGAAGAAGCAGAGTACACCCTGGTACAGACTCATTTCCCAGGCTGTCACATCATGCAGACGGTTGACTGGTCCGTGGAGGAAGCAATCGCAACAGAGGAGCAATGGAAGTATGCACTCAAGGTAATAAGTCCGTCGAAAGTCATCTGGGCTATCAACAGCTTTAGCTCCTTCAAGTCCCCGGGGTTGGACGGAGTCTTCCCAGCACTCCTGAAGTGGGGAAATAACCGACTGATCCAAAGGCTCACTGCCGTTCTGGTAGCCTGTCTTGCTCACAGGTACGTGCCGAGGCAGTGGAGGGAGGTAAAGGTAATTTTCATTCCCAAACCAGGTAAAAGCGACTACTCCGATCCCAGATCTCACAGACCTATCAGCCTCACATCCTTCATGCTGAAAACCCTTGAGAGGCTGTGCGATCGAGATCTGAGAGAAAACGCCCTAGCTACGGTACGCCTGCACTCACATCAACACGCGTACAGCCAAGGTAAATCAACAGAATCAGCCCTACATGCAGTGGTCTGCAAAATAGAAGAGGCCATTGAGAACAAATCAATGTGTCTCGGCACCTTCATTGACATCGAAGGAGCTTTTGACAAGACCAACTTTACCAGCATCACGTCGGCCCTAGTTAAGCACGGGGTGCATCAGGTAATGGTCGACTGGATAGGTAACATGCTCAGCAAAAGAGTCATTAGACTCACATCATCTGAGACACAACATGCACTGGTAGGGAGAGGTTGTCCACAAGGAGGGGTTCTTTCCCCACTACTGTGGAACGTAGTAGTAGATGACCTCATAACTAGACTGAACCAGCTCAACTACTTCACGATCGGGTATGCTGATGATATCGCCATTCTAATCAGCGGCAGAGTCAGCAGTACCGTGTGCAACGTCACGCAACAGGCGCTACGAATAGTAGAGAAATGGTGCACAAACAACGAACTGTCTGTCAATCCCACAAAGACTATACAGGTAATGTTCACTAACAAACGACTGTTGGGGAACTATAACCCCAATAGGCTGTTCGGTACGGAGCTGCAGTTCAGCTCGGAGGTAAAGTATCTAGGTATCATTCTGGATAGTAAACTGAACTGGAGCAACCATCTCAACAGCAAGATCGACAAGGCTACAATAGCCTTCTGGCAGTGCCGCAGAATGATAGGTAAAAGATGGGGCCTATCCCCAAAAATCACTCTGTGGCTGTACCAGTCCGTCATTAGGCCCATCATCAGCTACGGTGCAGTGGTTTGGTGGCCGAGAACCAAACTTATCACTGTGGAGGCAAAGTTGCAACGACTTCAAATGCTGGCTTGTATGGCGACTACGGGCTGCATGAGGACTACTCCGACTGCGGCCCTGGAAGCCCTACTGAACTTGCCGCCGCTGCACCTGTTCATACAGCAGGAGGCGGGGGCGGCTGCGGTGAGACTCAGGAAGCTAAACCTATGGAGGAATGCAAAGGTAATACATACAGAAATACTGGGAGAACTGGTAAGCAGGGAACCGCTCATCGAAGCGGTCACCGACAGGATACCCAAACAGTATGTATTCGACAAAAAATATAGGATACACTTACACGAAGACCCAGTGGAGGGCCTTAACCTTAAAGAGTTAAGAATCTTCACAGACGGGTCGAAGACAGCAACAGGCACAGGTTCGGGGGTTCATTCAGAAGACCTGAACATCAACATCTCATCGCCATTGGGCATCCATAATACCGTCTTCCAGGCGGAATGTATGGGAATCATAATGGCAACAGCGGCGATTAGCTCCAGAGAGGTAAAGGGCGTTCCAATCCGTATACTGTCTGATAGCAAATCGGTCCTGCAAGCCCTGCAGAGCAGTGTTATGACATCAGGGCTAATATATGAATGCCATCGAGCTCTGACGAAGGTAAGCGGTACAAACAACGTCACCCTTCAATGGATAAAGGGTCACAGTGGATCGAGAGGTAACGACGCGGCCGATAGACTGGCGAGGGAGGGATCGGAGCTGAAGGTCTATGGACCTGAACCGATTCTGCCCCTGCCTTTCGGTTGGCTGCGCGACCGGCTGCGACACAACACCAAGGTAATGCACCAAAAATATTGGACAAACCTAGGTACCTGCAGGCAGACAAGAGAAGTTCTCCCGAGGATCGACCCCAGACTATCCCGCAAACTCCGCGGGTATGGGAGAACTCAGCTCCGACTACTGATAGGGGCTCTCACTGGACATGCCATGTTTAATAAACATCTGTATAATATGGGTGTTACAGACAGCCCCCTATGTAGAGCGTGCATGGAGGCGGAAGAAACGGCTGCACACATTCTGCTGGATTGCGTTGGTGTGGCGAACTACAGGGCACGACACCTCGGGAATACGAGGTCGCTCCAGGAAGTCGTCGGCAACGTCAAGGGTCTGCTAGGCTTCCTGAAGGAGCTGGGCTGGCAGGAATAGTGTCCTCAGCCGGCCACCCAGGCAGAATAGGCGCTTCAGTCGTCGAGCTGCCGTAATAGCCCGTGATAGAAGTAAGTAGAAGTAAGTACGTTATGTTAGCTTCTTCGCGCGACTTCGTCCACGTGGACTTCACTCCTATTGCTTTTAGCATGATGATTTGTAGTAGACTACATATATATACTATAGATAGCCTTCCTTGATAAATGGGCAATCTAACAATGAAAGAATTTTTCAAATCGGACCGGTAGTTCCAGATTACCGCATTCAAATAAACAAACAAACAAACTCTTCAGCTTTATAATATTAGTATAGAAGTTGATTAGGCCAAGAATAGAATTTTAGCCTTCTGTTTAGACATACAATGGTTGAAGAGTTCAGAGTTAATTTTATATAGACTTAATGGAAATGCATAATGTATTGCACCATGACACCGTGAGCGTATTTCACCATTTGTTGAAAACGCTATCTGACGTTTAAAAGTATTGACCAGATAACAGTTTATGACAAAATATTATACCATCGAACTCCCTTTAATTTCTAAGATATTTAGACTCACAATGTGTGCATACAAAAGTTAAAATTTTTAGTTGAGGTGAACTGACTGACAGTAAGATCTATTGACTGCTATCAGCCCTACCTATTGAGATACTACCAGCTGATAAAACCTATCAGAAACTTATATACAAGATAAACGTAACTAGCCAACTCTGAAACGGGTTAGATATTTATACAAAAAGTCAGTGAATACAAAAGTTCTAGTTTATATGCTAATAAAACACGAAAGACACTATGAAACACATCTAAAGGGTATTAATTTATAAATGTATAATCCATTACATTTATATAATATGTATAAACTTACTATGACAACATTTTTTCCAATATAAACGTAGGAGCCTACGACTGCTGCATTAACAACTGTGTTCTCACCCACAAAGACATGGTCACCCATTTGTAGAGGGAAGAAGGCAACTCTGAAATTGTAAATATTATCTGCTTTAAAGTTTTTATTAAACCACACCACCACTACTTGAGAGCAACACTTGCAAACTTGATCTTCTGCAAGGTTAAGCTATTTCTGCAGTTGGGCCGCTTCAGATTTTAAGCAGAATATTTCCAGCTGTACCCTGTTTATAACAACTTGATATGCTCCTCATAGCAATAATAGTGCCTTTGTACATTAATATTGGCATGTTTCAGTTACTTCTGTAAATTTATTTGTAACTGGTGTATAATAAAGTTTAGTTACTGAAATACAATAAAGTCAGCATTTTGTATAAATTAATTGATCAGTCAGAATACAAATATCAAGACTTAAGTATAACTTATTTTTGACTCTTGTAACATATTTAGTTGAAAAAAAATATATAAATGAATCTCATTAAACTAAAAAATCTACATTAGAATTTAAATCCTATTTCAGGTATAGAAATACACACAACATATTTAAATACAATATTAAATGCCCTGACCACGGCAAACATTTTGTATTACCTGTTTAAATTACTAACTTCTGCGCGCGACTTCATCGGCGTGGACTCTGCTCCTATTGGTCTTAGCGTGACGATACATAGCCTATAGCCTTCCTCGATAAATGGGCTATGTAACAGTGAAAGAATTTTTCAAATCGGCCCAGTAGTTCCAGAGATTACCGCGTTCAAACAAACAAACAAACAAACAAACAAACTCTTCAGCTTTATATATTAGTATAGATATAGATGTTTGTCATGAGCAGGGATTGAACACTTGAGTGTCAAGGCAACAACTGTGACCGCTGTACCTGCTGTAAAACCAACACATCATCTTTAGATAAGTATATGTAACTTACCCTTTGCTAAACTTTTTAAAAGGCGGTCGTATAACTGATCCCTTACTGATAATGCAGAATCTACCAGTCTTAACATTAGCTAGGTCTCCTCTGATTATTGCATCACTTTGAACTATCACTTTGCCATGTAATACTATGTTTTGAGATCCACACAGAACTGTTTGTCTGCTTACTTTGTTTCCAGAAGCCTGTGCAAAATAAAAAATATTGTATTTAATTTGTAAATCAAAAAATTTCTAAAGATAATTTACAATGAAAAAACTAAAAAGTTTTTTAGCTATGTTTGAATAAATAAATATGTAGTATGTCTTTTCTTCGTATTCTTAAAGAAAATTTTTATACTTTTTTGCTACTTTGGTACTTACAGTTTCAACGTATTCTGATTTATTATAATACGTGTCTTGTAGCTCCATTTCGTACTTATTTTAATTTTCGTCAATTGACTTAGTTTCCTATCATTTACTGTAATATTATATACAGTATATTACTTTATTCATACACTAAAACAGTTTTAGTCTTATAAAAACAGTAGGTACCTAAATATACAAAATGACTAATTCTAATATATTATAGCATTTAGAAAATTAGAAATTCAGAATTTCAGATTCAGAGTTCAGACAAGTCATATATGAGTCATATTTTAAAATTTTAAGTGCCAAAGTCACAATGGGCGTGTTTGGCCGAAGTAAGTTCTTACTAAATTTAGTAAGTCACTCACTAAACTTACAAAATTTTCGGCCAGAACACAAAATAAGTGCTAACGCAGTAAGCATGTCTTAATAGACGGACGCCATTTTGCTTATTGTTGATGTAAATAAAACCATGACAGAAACTCAGATCAACAGTTCAGAACTATAAATACGTCTACACAAGCACTACTAAAATAATTTTAGACGTAAAAATGAGTGATAATTCTTTAATCGTATGTTCCTATGTTCCTATGTTTTGTGTTAAGATAAGTCAGTAAGTGTAAGTCTGTCCTGGCCGAAAAGCGCTTTATTCAGCCTGTAAGATTTTTAATTTTTTTATGCTTACTGACTTAGTAAGTTTAGTAAGAACTTACTTCGGCCAAACACACCCAATATATGCTCTTTGGTCACAATACCAGGTATGAGGTGACATTGACTTAGGGTGCGTTCGGTTTGGACGCTTTCACGCTTTGAGCGCTCACGCTTGAAAGTACTAATTTTTAGTGTTCGTCTTGGCCTATAAGCGCTGAGAACGATTTTTAAAAAAAGCGTTCGTTTTGGAAAGTGTGAGCGTCAGTTGAGCAGTTGACACTTGACAGTTAGCATCAACATGGCGAATGTGGTAAATGTTTATCAAGCAAATAATTTAATAGAAATTATCCATGACTAGCTTCTGCGCGCGACTTCGTCGGCGTGGACTCCGCTCCTATTGGTCTTAGCGTGATGACACATAGCCTATAGCCTTCCTCGATAAATGGGCTATCTAACACTGAAAGAATTTTTCAAATCGGCCCAGTAGTTCCAGAGATTACCGCGTTCAAACAAACAAACAAACAAACAAACAAACAAACAAACAAACAAACAAACAAACTCTTCAGCTTTATATATTAGTATAGATGATTCGGAAGATAGTGATGAATTTGATATGTTTGAAGATAGTGATAATAATAAGGAATGGAAGTATTTGTGTACTTATTTTGATTAAAAACGAACCTGTACCATGAATTAAAATTAATGTTTACGATAAAATGAAGAATGAAAAATTTATTTTATTTTTTACTTTTATGTTTAAACAGTTTAAATAACTATATACACAACAAAATTGTAAATTATTTATTGGATATAATGAAATAAAAGACATTTTTCTTTGTTTATAATGTTTTTAATTTTATTCAGTACCAAAAAACTTTATACGAACATATTTAGGTAGTCTTAAAAACCTTTATCTTATTAAACTTTGAATCCTTTTTGTAACACTTAATAATTATATTTTTTAAAGAATTCACTGAGTTCTGTAAAAAAAGGATTGTTTATATACTTAATAAATAAAAATATATTAAAAAAAAAACACAATAATAATCTATACAAATAAATAAAATTGGAGCTGTAGGTGAACAGAAAATAATTGTGGTATATTGCTTTCCATTTTTATGCGATTGTAAACAACTTAATAATTAATATTGAGAAATTAATAGAATTAGGTTAGCTTACGCTCGCATTCGTTTTGACAGATAGTACAGATTGGCGCTCACGCTTTTGCTGCCTTACCTCGGTAGCGAAAGCGTCTGAGAGCGCGATGTCAGCGTCGCGAATGAATGAATGAACGAAATGAACTCCGCCAGAAGCGTGCTTTTTTGACGCTCACAGCTCCAAGCCGAACGCTAAAAATGACGTGAAAGCGCGCTGACAGCGCGAAAGCGTCCAAACCGAACGCACCCTTAATATAACGGGTGCGTTCCAATGAACGAACACAACGATTGTAGCGCCCTCTATCGTTCCACGTAAGGCCCGTGGTCATTGCGAGCGATCGCTCGACGTTATAGATTAGGAGCCAGGCCAGGAGGCTGCAGGTCCAGCAGAACCGCTGCTTGCGTCTGATAGTAGGAGCTCCGAGGTACGTCAGAAACGACGTCATCCTCAGAGACACCAGGACGCCCACCGTGGAGGAGTATGTCCGCAACCTAGCGCGCACTATGTTCATTCGCGCGGACAAAGGTGCGTGCGTACACCTCCACGGAATTGCCCCGCTGCACGCAAGACCGCCGGACAGGCGTCCATTACCTCGTGAGCTCCTGTTGCAGACGCAGCAGAACATCGACGAAGGTGACAGTGGCGACGAGGAGGACGACGCAGGGGAGACTGCGCAAACAACCCGAATGTGAGGAACTACCGACTAGAACTAGCCCATAGGGTAATGCTCACTTTGGTGGGCATATCCTCGGCCCATTGGGCCAAAAACAAAGCACCCGGCAGTGGGTACTGCCGGAGAGGATAAGCCCGGGCAAGCAGGCGTAGTCTGGATACCCGCACCCAGACAGGCCCTCGGACCTGTCAGGAAGAACCACACACGTCATAGATTACGTCACTGTTCGCGCCCACTTCACCCACAAAATATAGGTGAGTCAGAATTGGCTTTCATCAAAGTGTGGTGGGAATTTGAAAAAGCAACTATCAATTTCAAATTGTGTATGTCATCAGAACTTGATGTACTTTCCGAGACATTATCTCTCATTCGTTTCGTCAAAAACGCATCGATAAATTCATGGGAATCCATGTTGAATTAAGTTTTACTTGAATCCATACGAAATATTTACTCACAACTCCCACAGCATGATTCTATCATGCCACCATATTGCGAGCACACCGCGCTCAAAATGCGTTCCACCTATAAAATTCGCCTACAACACCCGCAGTGTTTTTACTTTAGTGGAACGGCAATTTCAGAGCTCATGGTCGATAGCGTTGCGGGCCTTAAGTGGAATGTAGCCAATGTAGAGAGATTTCAACCAATTCTAATAATGATACTGAAACTTGATTTTTAAATTCTTAAACATGTGTTTATTATATTTATGTTAAACTTTTAAATTTGAATGTTTGAATATTAAAACTTTTACATGTTATTACTGAAAAAAGAAATATTTTTAGATCTTTTTATGCTATTTTTTACGAATTATTTAAAATCAAAAAACGGTGAAGTAATCATAAAATATTCTAACCCAAAATATTTTAATTGTTGTACAACAGATAACAACTTTTATTAGTAAATATCACAACAAGGCTGATTAATGTACTGTCATAGCTTTGTGCTATGTATTAAAAAAAATAAGTTGGCGCCAAAAACCTAGCTACAACATTTAAAAATTTAAAATTTTAAACCATATGTATCTATTGAAAATAATCTAAGTATTTATTATTTTAAAAATGGATCGATATGTAATAAGAGAAAGACGATTGGGTGCGGGTAAGTAATTTTCTAATGATGATGTTGGTATTTTAACTTACAATTTGGTCTAAGTATACGAAAATAAAGTTTTTACCTTTGTGTAGTTTTCGGAAATACTTTTAAAACAAACTTCTAAACTACTAATTTATTAAAATAATCATTATTTTACTTTAATAAAATAATACAACAAACTATACCTATCATCAACTATTTCTGAGAAACTTTAACAGACAAAACTAGAAGAACTCCATAGAATATTTGTATCGTAAAATCAACGTTTTTCAGAGTATCCTGAGGGAAATCATATGATTGCGTTTTCAGCAACTAGTACAGGAAATAATATTACTATGTAAGTAGCCGGGAGATTGCGAGACTGGAGGGCTCCAGGGGGCTTACATCTTGACATTATCTTTCATTTATCTCAGTTCTTAGGTCGCGGCTATAACTAAGAAATATTATTATAATTCAAGTATTTCAAAAAGTAAAACTCAAGTATATATAATATACTTAAGTTATATGTTTTTATCAACTACTGTCATCGTTTTATTATTATATTAAACAAAAATATATTTTTTATGAAAAATTTTTTTTTAATAATTAAGGAGCAAAATTGCATAAAATTTGTCCTTTTTATAGTTCTTATTTTTTTTTTTAACTAATTTCACATTTTATTAGGTGACATAATCATAGATTTTTAGCAACTATTTATCAATGAAATTGAATTAATCAAACCACAAAATTTAGGTATAATGTTAAACTTATTTATTAGTTATTGAAATTGAACTCTTCCAGGCCTGAACAAGTTTTCTGCAGACCTTGTAATACCGATAATCCAAACATTAATATGCATTTGGGCGCTCCAGGATTAGTTGCACTACAGGGGCCAAGCTATCCATCAAATGTATGACATTAACATAACATTATACTTTAAATTTTATTTACATACATAAAATGCAAAACGGTCTAAAAGGTTTCCGTGTAAGCTGTTAGACTTTTTAGGCGTTTTTGAAGTGAAACTTCTTTAGAATCCTTGTGATTTGAAACCGGATGCAACGGAAAAACGACAGGGAAGGGCGCTACTTTGTAAATCTATGTAAATAATTTTAAATTAGTTTGCCAAAGAAGTTTCACTTCTGACATGTGTTTTTGTTTGGTGGCTCACTAAAGAAACGTTAAAATTTTAATTTTGTTAACAAAATGTTTAATAATTATGTTGCTTATGGAATGTTAAAGAATATGTTGAAGTTTTTTTTTCTCTATAAGAAGAGCAATAACTGTGTTTCTTTATAATTTAGTTTCATTTTGTGAAGTTTTTTGTTATAATTATATCTATGATTTAAGCTGCAAAATGTTTTAATTTTCGCCTTTAAAAAGCAATGTTAAACTCTCCGCAGATCCCGGTTCTAGTGTCCCCATATTCCATTTTTCATTAAAATTTATATAACACTAGCGACCCGCCCCGGCTTAGCACGGTTGCAAAAACTATCAGTGTTCCTCTACTATATTATGCATGTACTATTATACATAATTAACCTTCCTCTGGAATCACTCTATTTACTAAAGAAAACCGCATCAAAATCCGTTGTGTAGTTTTAAAGATCTAAGCATATAATAGGGACAGACAGACAGCGGGAAGCGACTTTGTTTTATACTATGTAGTGATATTTCACTACTAAGTATAATATCGAAAAAGTAATTATGAATAAGTAAACCTAAATAAATAAGCTATTGTTTATTATTACAATTGAATCACTAAGCCTCATTTATAAGAAAATACGATACTTTAAACAAAAAGCGGTTCAACTCTCCCGGACTTCCCTATTAGCACTCAGCACGTTGCTTTACGTATAAGTAATTTTACAACAAAGTACATACATACTTACGTGGAGTTGGAATCATCCAGCCAACTGTCGCAAAATTCTGAGTCTAATGAACAAAGTCATCCTAATTAGAAATATATACTTAGTTAACATAATGCTTTGTGTTTGTGTGCAGTATTATACCTACTAAGATGTGTAATGCATTTTATAATTTTTATACTTTATGACAGTTATTTTCGTAATAATTCACGATATAAATAAACTTCCACTTTTAATTCGAGTGTAAGAGAGTGTTAAGTCCTTCAGTGAGGACATTTTATTCTATATAAATATTTAAATGTAAGCTGAATTATTGTAAATACCTAGTAACTTATTTTATAAGCATAAAAGACAAAAAAATATATTGCGTGTGTACAAAGTACACGTCAGAAGTGAAACTTCTTTGGCAAACTAATTTATAATTATTTACATACATAGGTAGATTTACAAAGTAGCGCGGCGCGCCCTTCCCTGTCGTTTTTCCGTTGCATCCGGTTTGAATTAAATCACAACGATTCTAAAGAAGTTTCACTTCAAAAATAATAATTGCGTGTGTACAAAGTAGGTACCTACACATGTCAGTAGTGAAACTTCTTTGAAAAACTAATAAAAAAAAACAATTGAAATCAAACAAAAAGCCATCGTCACGCGGTGTTCTCAGGAGGTCACCCATCCAAGTACTGACCGCGTGACGCGTTGCCGCGTTAGCAGGTCGGTCAAATTTTACCCCTCATGTGCTTAAAGAAGTTTCACTTCAAAAATATAATAAAACTGAAAATAATAAGTACATCTTTGAATTTAAAAACGATTTAAACATTTACCTACCATGAAATTACACGACACACGATGTAATAAATGAAGAGTAGGTACCTAAATAAAATCCAAACGTGCGTAATTCTAAGTTAAAGTACCTACTTGTCGAATATTTAGCAAAAAGGTAGTAAAAGGACTAAAAGGTATAAAGGTAGTAGTAATAAGTGAGAGAGCGTTTTAGGTGAGTCAACCACAAGGTCAAATCGTGTCTGGAATTGATCCTCGTTATTTAGCGGCATACAATGATAACTCCGCAGGATATATCGCTACAGGTAATATAAAGTTTTGGTTAAGAACTTGTTCAATATGTTTTTCATTTTATCCTACAAAAAGTTGTTTATTTCAACTGAAATTGACGACCTAATCTGTTCTTGAAGACAAGAAAGAAATTTGAAATGCTTTAAAAATATTTGGTAATATTAACTGTATGGGGTAAATTTAACTTTCAATTATTTTTCTGTCTGATAAATAGTCCCTACT
Source organism: Melitaea athalia (assembly GCA_905220545.2). NCBI lineage: Eukaryota > Metazoa > Arthropoda > Insecta > Lepidoptera > Nymphalidae > Melitaea > Melitaea athalia. Next base: position 6,920,476 of record HG992183.1, on the reverse strand, counting down.
TCGATTTCAGTCAATAAATATCAGAATTTTGAAATTTTCTTAAGTAAACTGAACTTTAGTGCCCCCATTGTCCAAAACTAATTTGTAAATTTTATTTGTTGTCAATAATACTTCTGCATCTAATTTTTTTCATTAATGTTAAATATCATTGTTATGTGTACTCTGGTGTAGTGGTGCACATGCCGTGATGGCGCCGTCTACACACCGGCGGGCAATTCGCGGGTTCGATTCCCGCTCGGATTGAATGTTTTTATTTGTACAAATCTTTATTTCCGGTCTGGATGTATGTTCTTGTGAATCTCCCCACCGAGCCTCGGAGAGCACGTTAAGCTGTCGAGCCCGGTAGCTATCATAGACGCCTGATAACGATCGTTACTCATAGTAGAGAATATATCCGCCAACCCGCAGTGGAGCAGCGTGGTGAATTAAGCTCCGATCGTTCTCCTATAACGAGAAAGAGGCTTACGGCCAGCAGTGGGATATTACAGTCTGAAGCGATGCTATAATTATATTGTTTATAGCTATTACATATTATTTATAATTATTATTTTGGAATCTACTGTTATTTACGTCTTGTTGCAAAATAAACATACCATGCACTATCTAACAGGACAATTACATAGAGAATACGAATATACACAAATCGGTGTAAACGCATTCGGCAGCGATTACCAAAATCGCAATTTCATCGGAGCCGAAAGGACTGAAAATAAACGCTATGCACCACAAAGGATTCCGAACGGTTGGCATTTCGTGTTATTAAGCTTTTGAACAAGGATTTTCTTTATATTTTGGTGACACGGGATAACTATTAGCGGTATTTCAGAGTGAAAAATTATAAAAAGTAATCTTTTCACCGAATTGTTGTTTTAATGAAAAAGTTTGAGTTTAACCCACTAAAGAAGTTAATATGTAAATATAATTTTACAAAATCATCTTATATAAAAGTACAAACCTCGAACATTGTAAAGTATCGGTATAATTAATTTTATTATAACTTTCTTTAAGTGTCAAGGTAGGTACTACGTACAACCCTCTTTTATGATTAAGAAGGGAGTTTTAGCCGTTAGCAACCGACAGTAAATCACCGGCTTAACTGATGTTAGAAAAACATGATTTTCTCAGAATTTTCCAAACAGAATTAATGGTAAAATGATAACAAAACTGGAGATCTGTAGATATGAGACGTATCAAATTAAAATAGTATCGATATTTAGATATCCCACAAACAAAGACTGCCTACGGTTTTATGAATTCGATTTTATCTATTGAAATAGTATAAACTTTGTCTTCGTGTTGATACTATAAATTTTAACGAATAATTTAATGTATTTGACTAATTATACGACAAAGCAGTATTTGTCACAAGTTTAAGGTTTCACCTGTATGTTTGTATGTTTGTAACCGACTCCTTTTGACTTCATTTTGACCCACTTCAAAACGTTCAGATTTCATTTAAACTTAGTAGACTTATCGAGGACCGATGACAATACACTAATTTTATAAAATTATTCCCTTTTAGTTTGGTTTATATATAAAAGCGTGTTTTTTTAATTTTTTTTTAACTAATATTTATTTATACATATCTTGAATTTTTTTTAAGCCCAAGTCGCACACATGACAAACCCCATATCTTACGCAACTGCTTCTCCACAAACAACAAATTCGAACATCTCTATCGAAAATCAACTTCAACGAAAACAGACTGAGGGTAAGTTCAAATTAGTTTATTTTGGTTTACTAAATCTATATATATATAATTATAAAAGAGATTTCCACCCATTGACTCATCACGATACCTCTGGAACCATAAGGCGTAGAGACTTGAAATTTGGTAAGAATATTCCTTTCGCCGAGTAGAGGTCAGCTAAGAACGGGTTTTACGAAATTCCACCAACAAGAGGGGGTTGCGGGGGTTAATAAGATATACCTATGGCAAAACAACGTTTGCGGGGTCAGCTAGTATTATAGTAATAATATAAAAGTAATCTTTTACACCGAATTGTTGTTTTAATGAAAAAAATTTGAGTTTAACCCACAGTTTGAACCTCAAACATTGTAAAGTATCAGTAGAATTAATTTTATTATAACTTACTTTAAGTGTCAAGGTACTAAGTATAACCCTCTTAGATGATTAAAAAGGGAGTTTTAGCCGTTAGCAACCAACAGTAAATCACCGGCTTAACTGTTGTTAGAAAAACATGATTTTCTCAGAATTTTTCAAAGACAATTAATGGTAAAACGATAATAAAACTGGAGATCTCTAGTAATGAGACATATCAAATTATAATAGTGTCAATATTTAGATATCCCACAAATTAAGACTACATACTGTTTTATGAATTAGATTTTATCGAATGAAATAGTAAATTTTGTCTAAGTGATGAATACTATAAATTTTAACGAATATTTTGATAAATTTGACTAAAAAAATTATACGACAAAGCAGTATTTAAACACAAGTTGAAGGTTTTAACACGCTTTTTATTAGCTTCACCTGTATGTTTGTATGTTTCATGTTTGTAATCGACTCCTTTGGACTTCATTTTGACCCACTTCAGACGTTCAGATTTCATTTAAACTTAGTAGACTTATCGAGGACCGATGACAATACACTAATTTGATAAGATTATTCCTTTTTAGTTTGTTTTGTTTATTATTACAGCGGTTTTTTTGTAGTTTTTTTTAAACAATTATTTATTTATACATATCTTGAATTTTTTTTAAGCCCAAGTCGCACACATGTCAAACCCCATATCTTACGCAACTGCTTCTCCTCAAACAACAAATTCGAACATCTCTATCGAAAATCAACTTCAACGAAAACATACTGAGGGTAAGTTCAAATTAGTTTATTATTGGTTTACTAAATATTATAGGCGTAATAGAGTATGTATACTAAAACATATATATATATATATATATATATATATATATATATATATATATATATATATATATATATATATATATATATATATATATATATATATATATATATAGTAGATATATAGTTTTTTTTTGCTCAGAATTACAACTTTTTGTCTCATCTGTTATTTTAGGTAGTACAGGTGCCTATGTATTTCATTATTACATTGCCTACATCTAGTATACCTATGTACTTTAGGTAAACTTCTAAGTTAAAGTATATTCCATTTTTTTATAAGTGACCCAATTGGTAAACAAATATGGCGTACTTACGACCATAGACAATTAGAGTTATGCTAGAGTAATGTGTAGTTTAGTGAAGTGACACAAAGACAGAATGAATGAACAATATTAATAAGCCACAGATAAGTAAAATTCATTTTACATAAAAATATTTAACGATACCAAATTGCTGAAATTATTTCAAAAACTGATAATATATTGAATAATTTTGTTAATAATTAATACAGGTACAGAATTAAAAAAAATTGGACGACTGTAATAGATAAATAAAATATTGTCACTGGCTTATTCATGAAAATATTAAAGGAAAATATTCAAATAAAAAAACGCCAATAAGGTACTTTATTTTCTAATCACTGTCCATACTTCCTGATGAATTGCAGGACTCTTCAGAGACGTGGATATAGAAACCTGGGCCGTCTGATGCAGCATCCATGATTCCGTCAAGCTGCATCATTTTATTTTCTTCTTTTATAATATGATCAATACATTTCTTCCACGACACCGCACTTATTTGATTTAAGCCTTCTTTTAAGAGCTCCTTGACTTCTGCCATTTTAAAACTTTTATTATTTTTGCCTATATAACCTTTTACTTGTGCCCAAATGAGTTCAATAGGATTTAATTCGCAATGGTAGGGCGGAAGACGTAAAACAATTATGTTTTTGTGGGCTGCCATTTCGTCAATAACTTTTTTGTTATAGTCATCTTTATTAAGAAAGAAGGAGAAATGCCCTAACCGCGAAATAAGTCCGGTACCGCTGTAGCCACTTTTGAAGATGTGTGCGTTTTCATTAATTGCACAACTAGCGTTCTAATCCTTTAATTGTTTCACAATGTGGTTCGCACACTATGAAAACAATTGTACGAATACACTCATACAAGTAAACAACTATTCAAGTTTTCACTTCTGCCGGCACTCCCGGAGTGCAACCCGTTTTTTTTAAAATGATTTAATATATTTTTATGCATAATTGTAAACAAATATTAACATTCTGCACTCCTTCTCTATATATACTATAAGTGTACGAAATTTTATACTCCTCCGTCCGTGCAATTTTCGTAAAAAGAGGTACAAAGTTTTTGCTTCACGTATTAATAATATACAGATTTTGATGCTCTTTACCATTAAAATTCAACAAATAAAATAACAAAGAAAACAAAGTACGCGTAATATTTTTTTAGCCCTAGAAAGGTAACCTTAAGCGCGTTTTTATCTTTTCCATGCTATTTTAAACACGCGACTGAAAAGATACCGATTTACTTATAAATTAAATAATATAGTTAGGAGTCAATTGAGTGTTACCGACCCCCCACCACCAAATCTCTATAAAAGCGATAGTCGTTCTAGAAAGGGGCTTGTTCCTTCTCGACTCTGGTGGTGTGCGGCGCGACTTGTGTAGTGTTTTATTAACGTAACTAAAAGTAGTTCGTGTAATAGCTGTAAGTACATGTTTGTATAACATTCTGGTGATTTATTGTGTTATTGATCAATCTCTAAGTGAGGGTATTTTTGTTACTTAATTGTTAATAAATAGGTGATTGTGTTTTTGCCTCTTTTTATATTTTCCACTTCTGGATCCTTAATTCAGAAGTGGGATTCATACCGTTATTTCGCCCACATATTAACGTACGTTTTGAGGTGTATTTCTTTTCCTCTCAACAATAATACAAAAGTACCCACACTAATACAAATAAAACACCAGTTCATTTGTCTTACGGATTTGTTTGTTGCTATTGTTTCTTACTTGTGATTTTATTGTCGTTTTCGATATGTCTGATATCGGAGCGAGTTCGCGTGACAAGTCGCGTCGACACAAAACCAATAGTAGGTCAGATAGACGCATGTCTCGCTCTCGTTCGCATCCAATAGACAGGTCGGGCGAGCTTGTAGCGCGTTCTAGGTCTAGATCTAGCGAGAGGCAAGCATGTCGCGTAGTAACGATACGCCTCCGATAACACGTAGACTGCATCGAAAGTGTTCGAGTTATTTCGGTCGTTATCGCGATAGTTCTAGAAGGAGACACGATTGTTCTCACGAACATGATAGTGCGTTAGACCGAATACTTTCGTTGTCGAAGCAGTGACGGAGGGTAGGTCGCAAAAACGATATCGCGGACGAAAGACAGTGTATCGAACGGAATCGTTGCGTAGTATCAGAGTTTTTAAGAGTGAACAGTCATAGTGTTTATATTTCGCGATTCGATACGAATATTCACGATTTTGACGATTAGTGCGCGGAAGTAGCTTAAATAATTGGGGTGACCGTAAATTCTTAGATCGTGTTGGTAGTTGTTTACGGGGTGAAGCGCGGTCGTGGTAAAATGATTGAGTGATGCAGGATAGAACGTGGAGCAACTTTAATGTCGAGTTTAAGTCGATAAGTCCCCGTTACATACACTCAGCTGCCGTTTTATTCAACACTATGTGTACCGACTCTAGTAAGTACTAAACGTATGCCGAATACGCTCGTAGGTCACTTCTACGTCTTAATATTATAAGCGATTTGCCAGACGAATTAAAGACTTCAATTATTGGTGTGGCATAGTCGATCCCCAAGCGGTCAACAATGCGAAACTATCACTCAATAATTTAGTCGAGTATCTTACCGCGTACGTTAAGACCGAATTACGTAACTTTATTTAACTGCGCTCGTCAGCATAGTCATTCGTGTCGCGAAAGCGTTTTAATAATGTAAATGCAGGTAGTAAGACCAATACGTGCGTTATTTAAGAGAGTTATACAAAGTGGTATTGTCCTAAGAAGGTTAAGGTTTCTAATTCCACAAGTCTCTCTGAAAAATCAAAGTCCTTTCGACTTCTACAGATAAGTGATCCACAATATTTTGTAGGTACCCTTTGTTGACGTAACGGTCATTTAGTTGACGCATGCTTTTTAAAGAAATGTTCGCTTATTACAGAATCGGATAATAATAGTAGCGAGGTAAAATTTTACAAAGTTCGTCCGTAGCTCAAGGTCCGGTGAGGCCGAGCCCTAGTAAAATTGGGGCACTTATTCGGTCGCACACAAGCCTACCAACGCAAGACAAGTAAAGGGGAACCTTTGCTGTTGAGGTGCTTAGTGTGCTCCCGCATCACCGATATAGCAGGCCTATGGAGGCCTAGGTAGAAAGACAGAAGCCGCCTCTGAACACATGGTTCAGTGGCTCAACGAGTGGACGCTGGACCGTGCCCCGCGTTCTACAATAGCGGCTAGTATACACCACCATGGTAGCAGTACGGGTAAGCTAACGTGGAGCCTCTGCCAAAACGTAAGTACCTACCGTGCGAACTATGACACGTTCTTAGTGTTGTTCATTCATCATTAACATTTGTTAATTAGCAAGCTAACGTGAAACCTCTGCTGTAATAGTAGCGCCTCTGCTGTAATGTTTTTCAGCAGAGCTGTAATGATTTTCCACGTATGAGTGGCGTCGTACATTCGTAAATCAGCATAGAAATATGCCAAATACTACGGTATCTTTCATACAGTTTATTTCATTACACATTATTGTGTATAGCGAGTGATGAGAGTCCGGAATCTTATCAATCGCATTTCATTGTTTAATTATTAAATTTCAAATTTCATTTCTTTGATAATTTAATAACGAATCTCGTTTAGTTGAAATATAAAAATCGTTGCTTAAGGACGCTTGAGTGCACGCTTGCGCCGGCAGCAATGATAACGCGAATTTTAAATTCACATTTGACAGTAATACTGTCCAACGTTTGTTATATTTGTGTCTTTAGAGTGCTTGTGCAGGTGACGCGGGTGGCATACTGGCAAGAGTGGCGCCTGAAGTCGCTCACCGAGACTCCTCAGTCGCCACTGACGTTAGTCATCAATTGCGTTTATCGCACAGTTTGGACGGTATATGTGCTTGCAATGTACACAGGCTTGATGCCTGGCGTGTGTCGCTATACCCAAGCGTGTGTCGCAAGGTATATGTGCTTGCAATGTACACAGGTAGATGCCTGGCGTGTGTCGCTATACCGAAGCGTTTATCGCATAGTTTGAAGGGTACATGTGCTTGCAATGTACACAGGATCGGAGTGTGGCGTGTGTCGCTATACCGAAGCGTGTGTCGCAAGGTATATGTGCTTGCAATGCACACAGGTTCGATTCCTGGCGTGTGTCGCTATGCCGAAGCGTGTGTCGCAAGGCATATGTGCTTGCAATGCACACAGCTCTCGATTCCTGGCGTGTGTCGCTATACCACGGCATTTGCCGCAAGGTGTATGTGCTTGCAATGTGCACAGGTGGTTTGAAACCTGGCGTGTGTCGCTGTACCGGCGTATACGTCGCCATTTTATTTTTATTTATTTATTGGTTTACCAGCAGTCATTACACTAAAACATTCATTACAAAACTAAACATACATTATGCTCAATCTAAGTGCACAACTCATGTAGGTAAACACCACATCCATATTGCCATTGATGTTAGTCGTCATTTGCAGTAGTCGCACTGGCCTTTGTTGCCATACTGACGATTTTTCGTCAATTTCGAGGAGTCGCACCGGCGTTTGCCATCGTACTAACGATTTTCGTTAATTGCGAGTAGTCGCACCGTCATTTGTCGCCATACTGGTTTATATAAAGAGACTTCTCAATCTTACTTTAGGGAATTATAAACGATGTGCGTGAATTATGTTTGGCGATTTGTGAATCAAATGACTGGTGAAGTTGTGATTGATCGAAAGGTTTTCTTAAAACTCTAAAGTGTGTGAATAAGTGAATGAGGGCCTTGAGAGCGAGAAGTATGAAAGAATAGACAGTACTTTGCCAACTGTTTCTTAAATTCATATTTTGTTATGTATTTGTCGCCAGTGACGTTTTACGTTAATTGCGCTGGTCGGCGTTTATCGCCAGTGACGTTTTACGTTAATTACGCTTGTCAGCGTTTGTCGCCAAGTATGTTGTCGCCATTTGCGACTGCTAACTGCCTTCGATCAGCCTGGCCTGCCTGTCGTGGAGTCTTGGGTGTGCTGCCGGCTGGTGGGCGCACATCGTGTGCCACGGCGTTTGGGCGTCTTCGGTCGACGAGCGCTCCGGTCTGCATCGGATGTGCAGGCTGCTCTGCCTGCTGGTCGCGGGCTTCGGGCGCCGCCGGACCGGGCGACGCAGTCACTGACCGCCTTCTGCCTGCGGGCTGCTCTGCCTGCTGGTCGCGGGCCTCGAGCGCCGCCGGATCGGGCGACGCAGCCGCTGACTGCCTTCTGTCTGCGGGCTGCTCTGCCTGCCGGTCGCGGGCCTCGGGCGCCGCTGAACCGGATGACGCAGCCGCTGACTGCCTTCCGTCTGCGGGCTGCTCTGCCTGCCGGTCGCGGGCCTCGGGCGCCGCTGAACCAGACGACGCAGCTGCTGACTGCTTTACTTGCCAGTCGCGAGTCAGTGTTCTCTGGTACTGGCTGGGCGTGCCTGCAGTGAGGAGCCTCTGTCCGTATGGTTGTGTTGTTCCAACATGCCTACCGTAAGACACCTCTTTCCATTATAAAATCATAATAGACGGTAGGGACACCTTCCATCTGCTTAGTTTATTCACGGGAGGTTAGATTTGGTTGATACAAATATGTCGAGCTTTTGAACAGAAACGAAAACCCTGGTGGTCACATATTGGGGTTTTATAAGAGTTCTCCAAGTACCTAATTTTAACTTTTCCTAGAAGATACATCGAATGCAAACTCGTGTTACTTGCGCTTCCGCCTGTAATATCCCACTGCTGGGAATGGACCTCTTTATCCATGTAGGAGAGGGATCGCAGCTTGATCCATCTTGCTGCTTCAATGCGCGTTGCCGGGTATATCGTGTTGCTTAAGTAAAGGCAACTTAAATTAATGTGTACTGTTGCTTTCAGAGAATGAACATTTCTGAAACAGATAGGCCTTCACTAGTTTCTGAGGGTTTCACCTGGTGTCGAAGGGACTGACGCTGATGGTGCCGACGGGGAGAGTCTGTTGGCGCCAAGCGACGCCAACACGGCAGGTCCAGCTACAGTTCCGGACGTTCACCTGGGATGAAGAAGGCTCGTCGAGGACGACGAATATTCAGGATGGCCGAGTTAGGAGTCAATTGAGTGTTACCGACCCCCCACCACCAAATCTCTATAAAAGCGATAGTCGTTCTAGAAAGGGGCTTGTTCCTTCTCGACTCTGGTGGTGTGCGGCGCGACTTGTGTAGTGTTTTATTAACGTAACTAAAAGTAGTTCGTGTAATAGCTGTAAGTACATGTTTGTATAACATTCTGGTGATTTATTGTGTTATTGATCAATCTCTAAGTGAGGGTATTTTTGTTACTTAATTGTTAATAAATAGGTGATTGTGTTTTTGCCTCTTTTTATATTTTCCACTTCTGGATCCTTAATATATATATTTTTAACTTCAGTTCAATTTTACATTATTAATAAATAAATAAAATGCAACTACGTAATATTATTTGTTTATTATTAGAAATTATGTTAGACTTTACAAAAACTAACAAAAGTTAGAGGTATTTATAGTAGGAACTAGAGATGCGCCAAGTACTCGGTTTGTGCTCGGTACTCGGTGTAATTGGCCTTTTTTTTCAGTACTCGGTACTTGGCCGAATAACTCGGTTCCAGTGACCTAGTATTTGGTAGATAATTAGGTTTGGTAGGTAATCTGTTCCTTTTCTCCTCGTAGACATTACCCGCTTCTGAAAATAAGCGCTCGCTATACACAGTGCTTGCAGGTGCACATAAGAACACACGTGCTAAATGTGCCAAGAGTTTACATCTTGTTTTATGTCCTACCCTCCTCTCGAATGGACTCTGGTCTCGCGGCAACAAACTCTTGCTTACATAAGCGATCTAACTCTTGAGCGATGGGACTTTTAGGAACTAGAAACAACCAATCCACGTATAAACTGAGTCAAACCGAGTTACTCGGCAGAGTAACTTAGTTTGCCAAAAGCAAAACCGAGTAATAATCGGTCCTCGGTTACTCGGTAATCTTGTACTCGGCGCATCTCTGGTAGGAACCAATGTGATACAAAATATAAAAAACAATATGTCACACAATATCATTATGCGCACTCGCTCTAACAACTAAACAAAAGGACTGATAACATTGTTTTTGCCAGTGCTATGTGCTATACTTTTATATTATATGGGATAGAGTAAAAAATGTTCAGGGTGAAAACGATATTCAGAAATATTCACAATATAAAATAAAACCTTTACAATAAACACTTTAATATTAAAGCTTGATATTTCTAATATTTTGTAAGCATATTTTGCGCTCAACAAAAAAAAAAAAACAATATATATAACAACTTAATAACAAATCGCTTTACGGTAACATTGTTTTGTAGTTTAATAATAAATTATAGTTCGTGAAAATTTAAAATATAGGTAAAGAATACGGCCTATTTTATCACTCATTTTAATAATTCCTTATACTCATTCACCTCTAAAAATATAATGGCCACATCCCTATTTGCCTTATAAAAAAACATATTGATATGTCATATTCAAAAATATTGATTATCTGTACTGTCAATATTCGTATTTTAGTAAATTTTGTGTGTTTAAAATGATAAATGGATATTTGTTTTTGGTGAAATAAATAGTAAATGGAGTTTTACAAATGTCCGTTAGCTAATATGTTGTGAAAGTGAGTGATAAATGCGGAAAAAACGTGAATTACGTGTTGACAGGAGTTTGTTTACCAATTGGGTCACTTATAAAAAAATGGAATATAAATGTTTATACTAAATGTGTAGTTTGAAAACGATTATTATTGTTACAGATTCTTGAAATTCATTTCAATGTAGTTTTACTTGTATACATATCAGATTAATATTTACGAATCGAGTGTATTATTATTTTCTCAGAAGTTTAAATACTAACTTCTACGAATGTATGAAGTAAAGCTTTACTAACGATTACTTACTGACGTTCTTTATATCACTAAGATTAATGTGCAAAATAGACGGATATACCTGAAATACATTATAATAAACTGAAGCTTAGACTTAACGAACTTAAGCCCTTTTCAATATGAGACTTTTATTTTCCAATTTATTTCATTTTACTTCACTATGACTAGAATTATTGATTAGACTAAAATTACTATTCTAGTAACAGTTATATTTAGAGTTAAATTTCTTTACGCACGCTTGACTTGGGGAGTAAGCTAGAAAGTAAGCTAGAGAGTAGTACGAGATGAATGCGTGACGGGAGCGTTACGAAAAGTGTGATCGGGCGAGGCGAACTGAAGTTGAGAGGGAGATATAAGTTAGTGAGGATAGAAAGAGAGAGAGAGAGAGAGAGAGAGCTACGTTTCGTAAGTTTTACTTCAGTTGTGTGGTCTAAAGCGCACTCGTTATTTAAAGTAAAACTTCTTTACGCATGCTTGACTTGAGGAGTAAGCTAGTGAATGCGTGACAAGAGCGTTACGAAAAGTGTGAAATGGCGGGGTAAATGGAGGTTGAGACTTGAGAGGGAGATATATGGAGCTAAAGAAGTTTTACTTCAGTCGTGTGGTCTAAAGCAGACTCGTTTTTTTAACTGTATCTCCATACACATAGGGATTATTATAGCGTTACGGTTGTTTCTATGGACGTAAAAATTGTCTTTGTAATGTTAAACAGTGGCTAAAATGACAAAGGAAAGGGTTTATTTAAAAACATTTAAGTTTCAAAGAACTCATTACATTTTGACCGAGAGTTGTAAAGACAAAGTTTCCGTTTTCACCCTTCAGTACCTCGAGGACAAAGTTCGAAGCCTGTGGACAGGATGGTTAATTAAAATGAGGGTACTTTAACAACTTCTAATAGGGTAATGATTACTATTTCAGACGCACCTTTAGTTATTCTTAATGTAATTACATTAGTTAAATACGAATGTACACATTATTGAAGTAAAACTTCTTTACGCACGCTTTACTTGGGGAGTAAGTTGGTGAATGCGTGACGAGAGCGTTACAAAAAGTGTGATCGAGGTGAACGAAAGTTGAGAGGGAGATATAAGTTAGTAAAGATAGAAAGAGAGAGTTATGTTAAGTTTTACTTCAATCGTGTGGTCTAAAGCGCACTCGTTCTTCTACAATTGGTTTCCATGGGATCCATATATTATTCAGAATTGGTTTAATTATCATTATAAATATGATTTTATTGGGAATGTATTTAAAACTATCATGGTGTAATTGTTAATTATTTTGACTGTTTTTAAAACAATTGGTCTTAAAATTCTACCCACTTCCGAGAGGAACACAAACTATTCTGATTCATATTGAACGGCCCCCAGTAGAATAAACAAGCACAAACGTTCTGACCACGACAAACATCTATATGGTCAATACAAATGTCTGTCGTGAGCGGGGGTTGAACCCGCGACCGCCAGCGCAACAACCAGTGCTGTGACCGCTGCGCCGACGCGTCGTCAAAAGTCTTTATAATTATACTTGAAGATAAAAAAGTCACAAAGTCAATAATCAAGTGCTTTTGAAGCCTTGGTTTTTTAAGCTTTTGGATATAGATTTTTTTCAATTAATTAGATTAAACGTGTCATAAAATAATAAGAAGAATTTTTTACTGAAGTATACTCGTAGAGCCATATACCCAAATACCTTTATTCTTAAATAAGATCTTTTCTCTAATGTAGAAACTTCAAAGAAACAAACGGAAATTGATTTATTGAAGAACGAAGTAAAGCATCAAATCAAAACTCGAAGCGAAAAACTTAAAGTAAGTGCATCATTGTATTCCTTCTAAGTTATATCTTTTGTGTTTCTTAATTGAAATTGAAACAAAGCCAACAATTAACGGGTTATTTAATTTTAAGGTTTTTTCGTTTAATTTATTTTAGTCTGATCTTACTATTGTGGTTAGTAATAAATAGAACGTTATTTCTTATATCTATTGAAAAGTCTTCCATTCTTATAGATATAATAGTTTTATATGCTAAAAATATCCTTGTAAGATAATATTAAATCCTGGATCCAGGGTTTGAGTGGTGCTAAGATTCTAGACTAAAAAGGGCTTGGTAAAACGTGCTGACTGAGGCGACGGTAATCTAACGACATTCAACTATATTAGGTCTAAGGCAAAAATGTTACGTCAATCTTGAACAGATCCTCACAATGAATCAGGTTCAAGTTCATAGTAGTATGGATTACTACTACCTCCCTTGGGAAGGCTTTATGCACAGGGCCGGATTTAGAGGTGTGGAGGCCTCGGGGAAACAAAAGGGTGGAGGCCCCTGATATATGATATATATAATTATGAGTGTTGGTCCCAAATATTTTCCAAATAAATTGGACAATTTGTTTATAAGGTAAAACACGAAGTCTCTATTGTGAGGGCCCCTCTTTTGTGGAGGCCCCGGGGCAGTAGCCCCGGTTGCCCTCCTCTAAATAGATGTTTCATTTTAATGAGTGAAATTCGCGTAAACATTAGAAAAGAATAAAATCGCTAGCTAATATCGCTAATAATTTGCTCTGCTTCGATAACTGGCATTAATTTGCCGGGTTACTGAATTTTTATCATATACTGAACAGCACTTAGTCTGTTAGTTATTTCGATGCGACTACTTTATATGTTACAAGTACATAGCTACGTAACTAAGCTAACTATTAGCATTATAATGTATCTGTTGTACATGTGTAGGATATAAATGCAATCCATGTTACAATGCATATTGTATTGTGTTCACTTTTAAGCCTTTTTTTTAATGCTGTCAAGGGAGTCGTAATTGAAGCAATATTTTTAGTGTCCACACAATTGCTTATTACATTTATAATTATTTCAAAATAAAATATTAAAATGAATTTACGATAAAACCTTACCGGAGAGTAAATACATTTTTTCAAACAAAGGAAAACAACACATTAGTATATTATGTTATATACCTACGTACGTTAAATATATATCTAACATCTTATACAAAAGTGTTATATAAATTCTTGTTAAAACTTAATAAATTAATTTATCTTTACATAACCCTAGAGTGTTATATCGTAAATCCCTTTTCACTTACATGAGATCTTGTAATTTTCATGAAACATAATGTCGTCTAGAATAACAACCGGTTATTAAATTTAATTAATTAAAATTAATATACCTGTCCGGACTATTCAAACTAATTAGCTGTGTAAAGTTGTATGAAAACTGCTTCAATTTAGCTTTATGCGCGATAAATTAAATTAAATTAGAGCGCCCTTTATGCGGAGCTAAGATCTTAATTAAATCTTTTACCTAACGGTGTGATGGAGGCTTTGTCGAATGTGGATATCGCGGATTTTATGACATAAAACGAGATCTGTTAAATATTATTAAAAAAGAACTTTATTTATGTAAATGATTGTGACACCTATATCACAAACATTAAATTATATTACCAATTTACCAAGCTTTAAACAAACAAAAATTATTTATATAAATCATACACATGAGAGTAACACTAAAGGCATGTTTTTATTATTTTTTATTTATATACATTAGCTGTACCATTATTTTTTATATCAAATGTAAATCTCTAAGTGAATTTAAATGGAACAGCTCATCACCCAACATTAACATAAAGGATAAAATTCTACCCCGGAAAGTAGAAGGGTTAGCGAGAAAACTATATTTTTACCATCGTTCACTTGAAGTATGTCGTGGGAGCGGATCCTCATAATAAAAATGAATGTAGCACTTTTTCTCCTTTCTTCTCTAAGTAGCAATATTGAGTGATTTTGTCATTGTAAATAAAGCTAGTTCATTGAAGGAGCAGCCGGTAAGGCGATGCAATATCCGTTCGTCGTTTTGTCTTTAAAATTATAGTAGCTACCATTGAACGATCGTTGTCGCTCTAGCGTTATGATTTCATCACAATTCGATGGATTTTAAAAAAAATATATTAATTAACATATG
Organism: Melitaea athalia; assembly: GCA_905220545.2. Classification (NCBI taxonomy): domain Eukaryota; kingdom Metazoa; phylum Arthropoda; class Insecta; order Lepidoptera; family Nymphalidae; genus Melitaea; species Melitaea athalia. The sequence goes on along the minus strand of HG992183.1, from coordinate 6,905,428 downwards.
AATAAATGAAAGTTTCTGTTTTACAATTAATTTTAAACAAGAACTGAAGGCACCTATACATTTACTAGATTATAATAATTTTTTTACGAGAGCGAGATGGTTACGTAAAGTGTGATCGAGTGAAGCGAGAAGTTGAGAGAAAGTTTTACAATTTGTCGTTCACAATATGAAATAAACCTCTCACTATTCTGTTAGCAACAATAGCAGAGAAAAAAATTTGAAATTAAATAATTTAAACAAATGCACTTATTTTTTCGTAGAAATGCATATTATTAGTCCTGGCAACACGTGCTAATGGGTATGTTTGCACTCAACGACCGTTATATTTAAATTTGTATACATGTACTGGAGAAAACGTTTCTCGTGTCACGTAATGTTTTGTAATTACGTAAACGTTAAATTGTTATGGTTTGAGTGCTTTTATTACTATGATGATTATTATAACAATTAATTAAAAGTGCGGTAGCGAGTTCAATGTTTCGGTTTTGTAATTGTTTTTCACAATTTAAATTAAATTTACATGTGAGTGCGTGCGACATGATTTTGAGCCCTTCTGTGATTCCAAAAATCATGTGATTTTATTCACAGAAGGGCTCAAATTCAAGTAAATACAGCTGTTTTTAGTACACTTGCTTTTGTTATATCGTACTCAGCAATAAAAAAAATCGACCAAGTGCGAGTCGGACTCGCGCACGAAGGGTTCCGTACCATTGACTAGGTCATTGACTAGGTAAACAACAGTAGATTGTTGTGTGATAGCTGATTTTAATATCAGGCAAAAAGCGGCAAAAAATCACTTTTGTTGTATGAGAGCCCACCCTAATTACATATTTTTTTTTTAATTTTATTATTTATTATTAAAGTAAATATACAATTAAGTATTTTGTGAATATTTCAAGTGCCTACCTCTTACCATTTATTGATTTCGAGCAAAAATAGGCAAAAATGGCGTTTTGTATGGGAGCCCCCCTTAAATATTTATTTTAATTTAATTATTTATTATTAAAGTAAAAATACAACTGAGTATTTTGTGAATATTTTAAGTGCCTATATTTTGCCATTATTGATATCTATCAAAAAAGGGCAAGAAAATCGCGTTTGTTGTATGGAAGCCCCCCTTTAAATATTTATTTTATTTTGTTTTTAGTATTTGTTGTTACAGCGGCAACAGAAATAATTAATTTGTAAAAATTTCAACTGTCTAGCTATCGCCGTTCTTGAGATACAGCCTGGTGACAGACGGACGGACGGACAGACAGACGGACATACAGACAGCGAAGTCTTAGTAATAGGGTCCCGTTTTTACCCTTTGCGTACGGAACCCTAAAAAGGCTTTAGATGTATACTTTAAGGGATACAAACTTCATCAGGCTATTTAGTGATAATATAATTATGTAGGTACATGCACTTTATTGTGATGCGATTGTAACATATAAAGTAAACCGTGTTCTCATTACTTTCTAATACAGACATTTTTTTTAAATAATTATGGAATATGATAAAAATTAAATGGAATACATCATATGGAAGACATCTAAGTAGATTGCATTTTATTGTTTCACTAAGTTTTTAAAAAACTTAACTAGTTAAGTGGTAAATAATGCCATGGTACCTATACCTATTATTAATATTGCAATAAAATATAATTAGTTAAGTTATACGGAATTTATCATATAATGGATTGGAATACATATCAAAAATGGATACTTGGACCTTTGAAGTAGCAGTGCTAAAAAAATTCCTCGTCTTATTCCCTCCTCTGTTGATGACAAGAGGGCTGCTGAATTTATTTGTCCAGAGAATCATCATAGCGTTTCAACGGGGAAATGCTGTTAGCATTCTAGGCATCATACCACGCGGACATGATTTATACCGCAATTATATATCAGTCTGTAAATATTTAGTTCTTAAGTTGTGGATTGTAAAATGTATAATACAGTAAAATTTCGAAAGTCAAAAATTATAAACAATTACCATTTATATAGTTTCATTTTTGTAAAAGGTAAATAACAGAAAACTAAAGATAAAATTAATTGAATTTCTTGTTGTTTTAATAAAATTATTTTGGTACACCTAAAGGTTATTAGCTTAAAATATGAATTTTTCAAATATTATTAATGTTTGAATAACTTAATATCTTGTATATTTTTCGTTAATAATATGTTAGAAACGGAAGCCAAGTTTTAGTAAGATAGCAACTATAATTATAATGTATAAAACCTGCATCACTGTTATATTTATAAGAATGATTCTATTTCCTTTAGAATACAAATGTAAGCATTTGTGTTCAGCTATTTTGAAAAATAACATATATTTTCTTCTAAAAGAAAGATGAAGCTTCAATTTTCACTTTGTTCTACTGCAAATTGCTGAAGGTACACGTTTCTAAATTGGTCCCAGCACGTGATGCAGTTTTCCTTACAATATTTTTCACCCTGCACGATGTTCCTCAGTCGTATGCTTAAATCAAATTGTCACGTCTCTCGATTTACTAATTTGATAGAACTAAAAATAAATCCAATCAAGCAAATAAGTGTTTATCATCACTATACAGGAGCTGCAAAAAACTGGTACTCGGGTATTTTCCGGTCCCGTAGAAAATATTTTGAAATGGCATAAGTCACTTCAAGACGTTGGGGTCATGGTTCTTTATGAAATTGTTGGTAAGAATTTAATAAAAAGCCTGTGTGGTTTTATGAAACCACGGTAAAAGTGAAACTTTTTTCACATTATAGACATTTAACTAAAAATTTTCGGAATAATGTTTCATTAAAGGTATAAAAGTCGCTTTATGAATCTTATCGCGCGGCCGACCGTCACGCGACATGCAACACAGACACGAAAAAGTTTGAGATGATGTAATAAAAGTTTTACTTTAAAAATCAAATTAAGGTTGTATGAATATGACTATAACTCTATCAAACAATATTATAAAATTTAATATACTTATTGAAGAAAATCCTTTAATATATATAGGTACTTTTTAAGACGACGCGTTGGCGCAGCGGTCATGGCACTGGCTTATGACTGTTGCGTTGGCCGTCGCGGGTTTGATCCCCGCTCACGACAGAGAATTCTATTGATCATACAGATTATTGTGGTCTGGGCATTTTTGCTTGTGTATTGTGTGTTTCCGTAACACCAACACAGGAGAAAATCCTACTGGGGGCCGTGTGATGCGTTTATTTATATTATTATTTATTAATCTTTCAACAATTTTAAAGGGAAATGTGTCAGTGTAAGAGCAGGCGAATCTTGCGCCAAGAATTTGGTCGTGCGTGACGATAATGGACCAGCAATTCAAGTAGTCTACTATGAAGTAGACTTTTTGTTACCCGAATTGAAAATACCTTGTTTTATAAGGTAAGAAATAATTGTAATATTTATTTGTGTCCTTACTTTATTCAAATAACATTAACATTTTGGAAAGTTCCCGAGTAGGTAAGTATTTGATTCATTTTGGTGGGGTTAATAAACATTAATTAATTTTCGTGTTTTTTTTTTTCATTCATTTAGTTTCAAGAAAAATGTATTAAATGTTTAACTGTTACAACCAGACGAGAAGACAACCAGAATTTTAAAGTTTGTTTTCAAAAATTGTAATTATTAAATTCAGTTGGCCTTAAAGTAGGTTGAAACTACTTGTATAGACCATTTCACATTTTAACCAATTTCCAAAAAAGGAAACCGTTCTCATTTCGATTATACACATCACGATGTTTTCCATTACTGTGTGTTTAGTTGCCAAAAAAATTGAGCAATTCTTGCGCTATTAAATCGTATCGGGTCACTTTCCTTTACGGCTATGTTTATTTGTCCTTTTTACAAGCTTTTATTTAACTTGCAATTTATGTATATGTATGTATGTATGTATGTAAGTTCGGGTGAAATTCTGCAACTCGATTTTGAAGCAGATATCTTCAACCAATTGAGCTGAAATTTTGTGTACAAGTTCAATTTGGATGGACAATCCATGGTTAACTAGCGCATTCAAATAAAAGCTTGTTTTTTAAAAACTTTTTTTAATTTAATTTATTATTGATGTATAGGGTTATAGGCCGTATTATGCCAGGCACCAGTAGGTTGCAAGCGTTTAGTGTACGTCCGGCGACAGGAGACGATATCTCCATCCTGCCTCGACGTGCTGCAGTCGCATCTCATCACGTACTTAAACTATGTAAAGAATATTCTCAATAAAATAATTAAGACATTTCTTTTTAATAAGTAACCTTTTTTATTGAACAACACGTTTGCTTTGATTACTTCTAAACTTTGTCTTGACATTGTCTTATTTTAGTTTGCATAATTTTCATTAAATTTAAGTTTGGTTTTAATATAATAAAGAGTTGTGTACTTTAAAACGATTTTTTATTTAATTGCAAATTACATATTTTATACATAGCAACAGATCTTTTATTTTTATCTTTGGTGTTATATTAAGTTGTTTCGTGTAAAAAATACAGCTAAGCTATAAGGAAATCAGTAATGAAAATGGAAGAAAATAACTTCGAAACCTCTTAATTATTACGATTATGTTTATTAAACTATATCAACTAATTCACTCGCTCCAAATGAATGAAATTTTTAAGTTAAGTTTAAAAATAAGTAAATAATACTATAGAGAAATATGTAGGCTTGAATAAGTTGGATTTTATTCAATACAAAGGATTTTATACATAACAATAACATACAAATAAAAACACCTAAACAAGAACAGACTTCGCTACAACCGATATTATTAATGCCATTGGAAAGTACCACTTACGACCAATCGAAAAGCGACTTGGCACATGTTCGGCAGCATCAGGCATCTTCCTGGAAATATTCCTAATGCTCTTTGGATGCTTCGCTTTCCGCTTAAAAGGCATTTCGCGCTGTTGAGTATAAACTGCTCTAGTGGCATCGAGGCTTGGGATACCGCCAAACGTTTCTTCATTAACATAACGCTGTATGTGAGGGCCACTTACAGACTTTGTTAGAAAGATCATACTTAAGTATGGTTTGGGTAACGATGGATGATTATAATCAGCACTGTAAACTATTCAATCCTTACTTTTTTAAGTTAGAAAACTTCTTGGGATTTTGTCGTGGTTTTTTAGGTTTTTTACATACCCGACGTTTCAAATACTTTACACCAACTATGGTCACCGGAGAATAGAATTTCTGTACTATATATATACTACGTATGTCTATGTATGTATGTCTATGCATATATCTTGACTTGTTTAAAAATACAATGACCAGAGGCAGTATTGAAGCTTAATCCATTACTAATCTCCGCTAAAATAAATATATGTTTCAGAATTCAGTTTTTAAAAATGAATGCAGATTTAATTGTTTTTTTTTTAACAGATACTCTCGATAGGTATATTACAAATCATGACTTTCTGATCTTATTCAGGAGTTCTGATCGATTCAAAAATCAATTTAAATGTTTGTTAGACACATCCAAAACATCGTTATAAGTAAATATTTATTTAATGTGAAAGAAAGCAACTAAGGTTTGTAAGTCAAAATACGTACCTATATTTAATTTTCTGATGCCTTTAAATAAACGAACACATTGTATTCTCGTAGCAGCTCGTATTTATGTTCTAACGCACTCTCGGGTAAAATCTATTGAAATACATTAAGCTGGATGGAGGCCAATTGTAGTAGATTACAGAAAACGACAAGTTTATACATTATCAAATCGTGTACCTTTGGATTGATGTAATTTTTGATTGAAATTTTACTACGAAAATTATTTACAACGTAAAAATTGAAAATTAATTATTTAAATGTGTAATTGTAAACTAAAAAGTAATTAATGTAATTGTGTTGAAAATCATGTACGCGTGGAACGTTGCTAGCAATTATGACAACATTTTCCGGTTGAATCGTAATATTGATGCTTTGAGTAAAAAAATACTAGTACTAGCTTTCCTACCATCAGTGGAGGCTATGAGACTTGGAGACAGTTATCTTTCAAGGTCTACCCATGGGGTCATGGGTCTTTCGAGTGTAAACTGCAAAATATGTACTAACTTATATGAATGAATAAATGACGCATGCTTGTGTTGTTTAATCATTTCAGTTTTGTGTAGTATTCTGTATTTAACTACATAAATATGCAGAAATTTTCACCGTCAGACAGTATAATCCTTACTTCTCTAAACAACTTATGCAAACAAAAACTACGTGTATACAATCTGAGTGCTTGTAAAACTAACGGAACTCCTGTTAAATGAAATGCAATGTTTGCTTAAATATAATAGGAGGATGTGATTCTTTATCTTAAAATGGCGCAGTTGGTTACTATTTACAATATTAAATGTTTATGATGCGTAGCATTTTCTAATGATACATTATCTTGAAATTCAGAACCTTAAAATACTTAGTGTAACCTACCTCATGAAAATGGCTCACATAATATGTAGGTACATAGCATGTTCTAAAACAACTTAAAATTAGGAATTTTATTTAACTTGTGAAGTACGTAGTTAATCCAAGAATAGCAATTGAATATAATAAAATTAGTGTTAATAAAATATAAATTAAATTTATAATGTACTAGCCGACCCGTGCCCACTTCGTTGGGCGTTATAATCCATTTCACATAAGAAGGGTACGGTGAAATTTGATATGTTCCAATACACTCTCACTATTTTCAGCAAATCAGATAAATATAAATGTTTTAAAATCACCAATTAATTTCTAAGGCAAATAATAATGCTTGATTAGATTGAATTGTTGACACGGCACGTCAGAAGGCGCAGGTTCAAATCCTGCTGATTTAAAATCTTTATATATTTTTATCTTTTTCCTTTTATCTTGTCACTCCTGAATAGTGTAGCTTTCTGTTAGCGAAAGAATTTTCATGATCGGATCAGTATTTGCGAAGATTACCCCGTATATACAAACAAAGTTATAAACTTTACCTCTTTATAATATTAGTATAGATAATAGATTTATTTTTAAATTATAGAACTAAATGGCCAACAAAAAATAATATAAGTACTTTTTTCATTGTCCGTTAAGATTTCATAAGCACCTACTTTTATTAAGATTTTGGAGCTAAATTGTTGACCCGTTGTTAAATACTTAAAATAAGTTGTATCTTCATAACTTTTTAATTTGAATATTTCTTCGAAAAATGGCCTGAGAATAATTAAAACCCGTTCAGAATTTCATTAACGAGTCGAGAAACTTCATTCTAATGAAAATTATGACGTCCGCTCCGATGGCCGATAACATGCAAATTATGTTATTTCTTGTAAGACGCCCATTATATTAAGACAGTATCTTGAGTGCGTTTCACCTCTAAAATCTATATACAGGATGACACTATTTTATATCAATAAAAGTAAAATATATTGTGGCACGCTGAAAATATCTCTTGAACAACTGAGACTAAATAAAATAGGTTTCTTTTTTGTTAAGATAATGTACTTAAGTGTATTGTATGTCGATAAAGTTGAAATAAGATTAGTATAAAACATCTGAAATTACAGGATCTTTATAGCTACATCAAATAGGTATTAATTGATTATTATTTATGTACCGAGACACTTTTAGTTAATAAAAAATCTATCGGGGCAACAAATACCTAGTTGAAATGCAAGCAAAAAAGTATAAAAATATATAGACCTACTTCAGTATATAAATTGCAAGTTTAATACTAACTTTAACGTTTACTGTAAATCATTTCTAATCTCTATACAAAAAAGTGCGTGTGTATTTATATACGCACGTAAGAACTTACACTTCATTGCCCAGCTTACTTCACCTTCCTAACTTCTTCTTCGTTGACTAACCAACTTTAGGGTGTCGATTTTTTGTGACGGTGTGCGCTGGCATAGTTAAAATTTACTCTCATCATTTTTCCCTAACGCGCCAAAAGAAGTATAACTTCAAAAACAGTCAAATAGAAGCACTATTCTAAGCACAAGATTGGTTTTAATGTTAAATATTTATAAATATTATAAATGCGAAAGTTCGTGAGGATTGATAGGTTAATGTATCTTTAGGCTATTTTTATCTCATGCAACATACATTTGAATTCCTATAATGTAGCTTGTTGTAGAGGATAATTTATTGAAAAGAATATTTATGTTTTACGCTTTATGAATAAAAAACGAATAAATTATTAAATATAAATTGTGATTACACAGAGTTTTGAGTGAGATTTAATTTGTTACGTTCCTTGAACTCGCAATCATTTTTGTTCACTCACCTTTCTCACGCGGATTGCCACGGGATCAAAAATTACGCTTGTGAAACCGGACAAAAAAGGCGAAGCTGTATTAAAATAAGTTTAATAATCACATTTAAAATAATATAAATATAAATTAATATCATAATATAACATACACATTACACACACGGTCGTCTGTTCTTATGGTAAGCAACTTAATGCTTGTGTTACAGGAAACAGCCGACTGTTATAACTACTAATATACCTATATTTTTTTTATAAATATACATAGAAATAATAGGTATATAAATATAAATATTACACCCAGACTCAGGCGGGAATCGAACCCGCAACCCGCGGAACAGAAAGCAGGGCCACCACAAACTGCGCAAACGAGCAATTCGGATACTATTGCAGTTCCTTTAGGAGATCTATACCAGATGACATAGATTTGAATAAGAATCTATACTAATATAATAAAGCTGAAGAGTTTGTTTGTTTGATTGTTTGTTTGTTTATTTGTTTGTTTGTTTGTTTGTTTGTTTGAACGCGCTAATCTCAGGATCTACTGGTCCGATTTGAAAAATTCTTTCAGTGTTATATAGCTCATTTATCGAGGAAGGCTATAGGCTATATATCATCACGCTAAGACCAACAGGAGCGGAGTCCACGCCGACGAAGTCGCGCGCAGAAGCTAGTGTAGTATAAAGCATTTCATACTGCATTCTTCTCGATCTCGTTTACTACATGATCATCTCAATAATAGCCATTTTTTAAACATTTCTATAGCGAAGCGTAGACGAAATGGTTAGGAACTCGTTTGTAGAAAATTTTAAATGTATTGAAAAGTATTTCATTAGTCAGGATATTTTTTTCAATATTTATTACAAACTTCCCTTTATTAAAAAAAATCTTTGATCTAATTTACAGATAATTGCACAGGCACAGATATAATGGTCCCAAGAAGAACATAAAAAAGTAGAGCAAATAGTATGATGTTGCAGTTAGCTCTTAAGTGAATGAAAATCGAAAGCGACATTCGTTTCGCTTTGAAATAGGGCGCATGACATGCAATTTACTATCATTCTGTTTTATACATACAACGCTGAATCTGTATATTTTTCTTTAAATTCTATTCATGCCTTCTGATATAGGTTTTTCGTTTTACGTGATTGATGCGACATTTTAGTCAGTTTTTAAAATGAACGCTGAATTTGTAGTAATACTAAATTTATTATTATAACTTTAGCTCATGCTTTTCATTATAAAATCATGTTGCATTTAGGAATGTTATAAAATAGAATATCTATATATATAAAAGAGATTTCCACCCATTGACTCATCACGATATCTCTGGAACCATAAGGCGTAGAGACTTGAAATTTGATAGGAATATTCCTTTCGCCGATTTTACGAAATTCCACCCACAAGAGGGGGTTGCGGGGGTTAATAACATATATGGCAAAACAACGTTTGCGGGGACAGCTAGTAATTATATGTATATGGTCGAAATTTTTTTTGTTTACTTTCTTTTAGTTTAGTGTTTTATTATTTTCAAAAACTTACTTTACATTATTATTTTTAGAAACAATATCTATATACACAAATAAACAGAGTATATCGATCTCAAATAAGTTTGTCAAGTCTACCTAAATAATTTTAAACATGATTTCACTACGTAAAAGAGATATTGAAGGTGACTTCTGGATTAATTCAAAAGTTGATCAGAAAATTTCAAAGAAGTCAATCTAAGTTACGTAGTTCCTCAAAGTAGAATTTTATGAAACTTGATTTATCACTTCATAGAACGTAAAGTTGGTCTGGTCTTGGCATTCAGCCCACTTTTTCAATGATCCACATTTGTGGCATTGACCAATTTAATTAATTTCTGTTTGTCCGATTGCGATTAAATTTTCAGGCTGTAATAACAAAATGTAATGTTAAAAGAATATTTTTTTTGCGGCATTAGGGCATTTGTCATGGTGTATTAATAATTGTGTTTGCTCGCAAACGAAAAAAAACCGACTTCAATTACATCGACAAGTAATACAACGTAATAAGACGAAAAAATAGTCAAGTAAATACGCGCTATTAAAGATTACTCAAAAAGTTGTAATCAGTTTTCGATCTAATTTAAACAAGACTATAAGACAAGTATTAGCTTTCGATTAAAGTAAGAATCATCGAAATCGGTACACCGAGTAAAAAGTTATGCGGTATAATATAACGTAGGTCGACGAAAAAGTAGTCACGTAAATACGCATTATTAGATATAACTCTAAAAGTACTTGTCAGATCTCAATTAAATTAAAATGGGACCACATGACACGCAACACCTTTCAATTAAAATAAAATTGATCGAAATCGGTCCACCGAGTCAAAAGTTCTGAGCTAACATACATAAAAAAAAACATACGTGTCGAATTGAGAACCTCCTCCTTTTTTGGAAGTCGGTTAAAAATTTTAATATTCGTGCTCTATAAAACTACGTTACCTAACTTATAGTAAAAAGTACTTTGAGTAGCCAGAAAAGTAAAAGTATTTCTCACTATTCCCTACATCTTAAATAAAGACTTATCATCAGTTACTCATTAAAGTTAAAGTATAGTTAAACAGTCCAATCGATCCATAAACATGACTAATGCCCAGTTTCTGAAGTCCCCAGATAACTTCTCACTAACTATTGATTCATTAAAGTTAAACGTAAGATAAACGTCGGTTAACTGTCACTGCGTTTCTGAATACGTAACAAGCCATTCAATAACTATGTAACTAATAACTAGTTCCGTATTTGCAGCTAGATGGCTCTGTTTAAGTGATCGTATCTAAAATTGACTTTATTATTTTAATTCGTCTTGAATACTAGTTTTATTTACTAGAATAATTATTCCGAGAATAAATAAGTAACTTAACACTGTTTTAGTTAAAAAAATATGATTAGACATTATTTATGAACGACATCATTGTCCACTTTATCTGTGAGCATTGTCAATCGTGTTTAAAACGAAACGCCTAACGCCCTTTTTTTTCCCTCGTTCTCGTTTCATTTCATTGTTTTTGTACCTGTAGCGTAAAATCTTAATGCGATAAAAAATTCTTCCAAAACAGACAGTGTATATTTGCGATGCGTAACAGGAGCTAGAGCAGGGCTAATAATATCACTTAAGTGTATCACAGTGTTCTTATTAAAGCGATATCTCAATTGAAATTCTTCATCCGTAAACATTTCGAAAGGATTTCTCCTACGCCTTAAGTTTCTGGGTACGGATATATTAAAAACAAGCTTCTGCGCGCGACTTCGTCGGCGTGGACTCCGCTCCTATTGGTCTTAGCTTGATGATACATAGCCTATAGCCTTCCTCGATAAATGGGCTATCTAACACTGAAAGAATTTTTCAAATCGGACCAGTAGATCCTGAGATTAGCGCGTTCAAACAAACAAACAAACAATCAAACAAACTCTTCAGCTTTATTATATTAGTATAGATAAACTCCATTACTACCGAATCAGACTCTGATGAGCTGCTCGTATTCATGCTAACACTGATTGTTTTCTGCTTTGAATATTTTTACCAACTTTTAATATTTAGCTTTCACTGGCAGTTAAATATAATAACATCTACACGTTACAAGTACATAATATATTCACAATATAACCTAAAATATGACGTAGTTTGAGAAATAAATCGTCAAATTATAGTTATGGAACCGATAAACGCCGCCAATTGGACAGTTAAGTTGAACTTAGTTTAAACGGAGTTTATCTTACATCGCCGTGTTCGGAAACGCAATTTCACAAGTTATCGAACTAATAGCGCTAATGAATAGATAAACCACCGTTAAAAGTGACTCAGAAACCGGCCATAAGATGTTTTAAAATTGGCAATAAAATATAATACAATAAATGCCTTAGTATACGAGTATAAAAAGAGCATACAATAAATGTGACAGAATGTGCAGATCTTCCTATAAATTAAACGTCACGTTGTTTGTTTGCAATGGACTCATAAACTACTTAACCGATTTTAATCAAATTTGCACACCGTGTGCAATTTGACCAAACTTGAAAGATAGACTATATTTTAATTTGATATATGTGATTATTATATTTAAGAAAAAAAATAAGGCGGTACGAAGTTCGCCAGGTCAGCTAGTAATAAATAAATTAAGAGCTATGTTTGTCTACTATGATTTAAACAAAGATTTATGAAAAGAATAACTAACAAATCAACTTTTAGAAACTCCAAAATCCCAGGTAACGTTGTTCTAGAAAATGCAGGTAAATTGCTCTTTTCACGGTTGAGTCGATATAAAAGTACATATTTACGTAGAAAACGTAGCGTTTACCTAAGAAGAAAAATTGCATTTTCTGAGCATGATATTTTCATATCGCACAAGTTTAAGATTGTAGATGGAAAACTATTTTTATTGTAAAGTACCTATTGCATTAAATAGGCTATAACTGTTAGAATTTATAATAAATATATCTACATTTATGGTAAAAATGAATTAAGAACTTTCTGGTTAAACATTAAAATTAGTATCTTCGTGATATTATATGCAAAAAATATTGAAAATGTTTTTGTAATAGAGTAGTAGAATAGTAATAATATATCTGTATAACTACTACTCTTACTAAGGTTTTTTAGAACAATTTCAATAAACGGATTTTTTTTCATCTGATGACTTCATAGATATGAGTTATAAGCTCAAAATCCTTCTTAGCATCATTTACTCGTGACAAAAAAGAAGCGATGGTCAATGAATATAATAGATATATATCATCTGATTGACGACGCGTTGCGGGTTCGATCCCCGCACATGACAAACATATTATGTATAGGCCATACAGATGTTTTCTGTCCTCTGGGTGTTTGTGCAGTCCTTGTGGGACTCCCCATCGTGCCTCAGAGAGCACGTTAAGTCTTCGGTTATCATGTAGGTATAGCTGATAGCGATCGTTACTCATAATAGGGAATATATCCGTCAAACCGGATTGGAGCAGCGTGGTGGATTAAGCTCTGATCCTTCTCCTACATAGGGAAAGGGGCCTATACCCAGCAGTGGGATGAAAAGTTATTTTACAGTTTTTTTTTAATAATTAATAATTATACAGTTCTTGCTTATAATATATTTTTTATTTTGAAATTTTACAATATTATACATATTTATAATTTACAACGTAAGAACTAAAAATAAAGGTTGTAATTGGAATATTCAAAGTTTCACTAGACAGATTATTCAAAATGATCATTGAATATAATCGCTATTGTACAATCACTGCTGATTTATGGTACTGGTCATAATTAATAGTACGAATCACTTTAATTGAATTACAATTGAAAACCATAGCCAGTACAAAATAAGGATATTTTCCACGCAGATAGCTGCTGTATGTTAAATTATAGACAATAATGGAAATCGTGCCCACGTTTGCTATAATGGTTTTGTCCATGACATTTAGCTTATTCGCCCAAAACTATTGCCGCTATGCCTTGATTTTGTCTATTTGCAGTCTTCTCGCTCTAAATACTCATGCAATTTGCTAACGTTCGGCGTCACAAAAGGTATTCTAAATGGGATGACATAGAAAATATCTGGAGTCAGAGTACTTTCAATCAATATTAAAATGAGACCTATCCACTTAACGGCTTCAATTCCATCGCATACATCTCAAATCTTCTATAACTCGTAGGCAATCAGCCGTGAGATCGCGCTATTTCCTCTGCATCCATACTGAGAGGTAATACGCCTATTACTCCTGACATAATGGCGCCTTGTGATTGGACAAATTCTGTAGTGAAAAATCGCTATATAAAGGTAACAATTTATTTCATGAACCAATGGATCGAGGAAGCGCTTTTGTAATACACACAATGCCTGAAAAAATGTAAAATTTTGAATACGTAACCATGTCCAATTAAATTAATTGTTGAAATATTTAGGTAGGTTAAAAAAAAGAAATATTTATTTTATATGGATACAATAATAAATAAGAACGTGTAGAACGTACCCGATAGATATGTATTAGTCATAGATATGTATTAGTCATAGATTATGTATGATATCGAGGGGCGCTCGATTCTCGTTTCTTGAATGGGCAAATATACTCTTTATCGTTTCATTACACATGAAATATTACGAGAAAAATACGCACTTTGATAAAATAATAAAATGATTTTTGTTTGCAAGAATATTCGGATTTAGTGTAATAAGAGTGTATAGAATTATTGTTAAAAACTCTTTCATATTTTATTATCTGCTTTTGCAGACATCAAAAATATTATAGTGAAACAACTTTTCCTTTTATATCAATCAGTTTACCGTAATAAGTATAGGTTTATCTATTACTATTTCTATAAAATTGAGACATAAGTGTTTGCATGTTGTTTGAAATAATTGTAGCAATTGATTTTGTTGTTCAGATTAATAAATTTGATTCCTCTGTTTTATTTGTTCCTTGAATCCCATATTCAACTTAGTTGCCAGGTACAATAAAGTTTGTTACTACATTGTTTCATATCAAACGTTCGCTAGAATGTAATTCTGTGAAAACTTTGCGCGTCCGTTCTGACACCAACAATATCGTGTTTTCTTCTGTTTTATCGTTGCTTGAAGATGGACCTAATATTATGTTGTGGATAAACAATAGATAATTTCTAATAAAATTTTATTTAATAGAATTCTGACTATATTCTATACTAGCCGACCCGTGCCGGCTCGCATATCTCTGACTTGATTTACATATACTATTATTTTTCATTGAATTTTTTGTTCAATAACAATAAAATATAGCCTATGTCACTCCTGAATAGTGTAGCTTTGTGTTGGTGAAAGACTTTTTATGATCGGATCTGTATTTGCGAAGATTACCCCCTACAAACAAACAAAGTTAGAAACTTTGCCTCTTTATAATATTAGTATAGATTTTGTATGTTCTTTCACGGCTACTATTAATAGAACTTAAAATAATTAGTAAGAATTGTGTCTCTTACATTATTTATCATTTTGCAATAGTAAAAATTATATCACTTTAATACAATATGCCACGAACAATTGTATGACAGTGTTCAATTTTTTCCAAAAAGTGATATATCAACTTTTCCAATGGAGTAATAATATAAAAAAATTTAAGCCGTGTCGCAATTGTTTCACAATCACAATATTCATCACCTTTTAAAAACATAGTTTGACTAGCCCTTTGACTAGACATAGTTTGACTATCCCGTTGGCGCAGTTTGTAGTGACCCTGCTTTCTGCTCCGGGGGTCGTGGGTTCGACTCCCACCCCGAGTCTGGGTGTAATATATATTTATTTATATATGTAGTATTTATATGTATGTTTATCGAAAAAAAAAATGAACTATACCAGTCGGCTGTTACCTATAACACAAGCATTAAGTTGCTTACTTTAGGAACTGACGACCGTGTGTGTGTGTACTGTGTGTGTGTAGTGTGTACTGTGTGTGTGTTGTATATATGTATTTATATTTATAGTCGAACAGCAGGGACTATCCTGCTCAAAATCTGGAGTAGCTCGAGCGGGGAAGTAACTCGATCTTACAGAAGATCACAGCTTACTGCTTTCTAGCAGTGTTGTGTTCCTGTGGTGAGTAAGGTGACCTGAACTCCTGGAGGGATTGGGGGTAGTGTCGTCAACAGGTTTGCGATGCTTCTGGTGCTGCAGGCATTTATAAGCTACGGTAATCGCTTACCAACCAACTTGATATAAAAAAAAAACTTAAACGAGTAAAAAAAAAACAATTTCCAAGTCGTTTAATAAAAAAACAAGATACCGTATTGTATTAATAAAATACGGTCTATAACTTTTATGAAACTACTGGTATGAGCGTATACTTGAATAAACAGTTTTATGTTTGTAGAAGAGTGTTGATAAAACTTTTTCTCTTTTGAAATTTTGTTTTTCTGTCAATTTCTAATTTCATGTCAATCTTGAAAGTCATGGCAAATGCTTCACTTTCTAATCAAGTTTAAATTTTATTTTCCTGTGGTTTTTCAAGTATAGAAATAAAACTTATTCGTCGCAATGTTAAATCTACATAACAATGACGAGTTTGAAGAAAAGAACGAAGAAGATGATGCAGAAGATACTGAGATACGATGGAGTAATTTGCTTTTTCTTCCTTTCCATCCCATTTTCAGAGGTATCGTTATCTTCGTGGTTGTGATAAAAACAATTCTTGTAAGTTTTTTTAAACTTAAATCTTATAATCGTGAGTATAAAAAATCATTAGTATAAATATCCATTTTATTTATTTCTTTTTTATAATGAAAAATGTGGTTTTTTAGTTTATAAATTTAATGAAAACTTATTTAACTTTTATCTTTTACTAGATGGCCTGGTGAACTTCGTATCGCCTACATATTATATTTTTATGAAAAATATACACAAAACACTTTCTGAACGCACCTATAAATATTTGACAACCAATTGACAACGTTTTTGACAAAAGACATTAAATTTCCCTATAGAAACATTTTGTATTGGAAAATTAAATCGTCGTTTTTAGTATTTTCCGTTACATATTATTTATGTTTCTCACCGTTTAAACCTTTCCTGAACTTCCACAAACATTTCAAGATCAAAATTAGCTAAATCGGTCAAGCCATTCTCGAGTTTTAGCGAGACTAACGAACAGCAATTGATTTTTATACATATAGATTTATAAAACAAAATATTTTTATATAACAGTATTTAAAACTTTACTTGTGTAAAATTTTGTAAAAACATATATTCATATTATAAAATTTTAGTAAAAATCTTTGTAACAACGAATATTATGTCAAACAAACAAAAAAAAAAAAAAAAAGAAAAAAAAAATACAAATTTTTAAAAGTATCTTTATCTTTATTTTTCTTCATTTAGGGTCCCATTCAATCCGTTTATCCCATTGTATATTGCTGGGAGACGATGGATGTAGTACCACTGTGGTCGTTTATTAAATTTCTGTATTTGTATTTTTGCGATCCTATATATGGCCTCGATACTTTTCTGCATATGCTTCACAGGTACATATTTAACTCCATAAAAACATTTGTCAAATTTTAATTTACTGAATTTCACAACATAAAAAAACTGTAGAAGTTAAAGTTTAGTAGTAAAGTGTTTTTTAACGTATTAACTGAAGCTGAAACGCGTATGTGGACGTACGTGTACTCATGATACAATTAACTAGTCTTTTTTAATTTTTATTTAGACAAGTCACCGAGGAAGCTATGAAGCGGCAATATTTACCAAAGCCGGGATTTTTGCTTTTCCTTGATATTTTGTCTTTAATACCTTTCTATCGGATCATGGCGGAAGAAGATTGCGCACCGGTCTCCTTATGGCCAAATATACTTTCATTTAGTGAATTCCTTATGTAAGTTTTTTTTTAATTACTATCTATTTTAAACAGTTAATATCCACAAATCAGTATTTGTAACATTTTTATTCACAATGTAACATCAATCATTAAATTGAAGCTTAAAGTTTCGTCTAATGTTAGGTTTTATTAGTATACTAGCGTCTGCGCGCGACTTCGTCGGCGTGGACTCCGCTCCTATTGGTCTTAGCGTGATGACACATAGCCTATAGCCTTCCTCGATAAATGGGCTATCTAACAGTGAAAGAATTTTTCAAATCGGCCTAGTAGTTCCAGAGATTACCGCGTTCAAACAAACAAACAAACAAACAAACAAACAAACTCTTCAGCTTTATATATTAGTATAGATATACATCTGAAAAAATCCTAAAAATAAATTTCTTGCTTTCATCTTTCTTTCATTAGCTATGTTAATAGAAAACTAAGCAATAGTAAAAGTACATTATTGGTTTCAGTGTGTACAGAGTAGCAGATGCATTTTCTTTGATAACGACTCATAACTTTATGACAATAGTATTCGGTTTTACAATAATTTTGGCCATAGGCCTTAATTGCATTACTTCTTTTTTGCTTCTATTTACTGCCTACGGTCTTTGTAAAAATTGTAGTGATGGAAATTATGATTGGCGGAGCTATGTCATTCATAAAGTAAGTTTTATATACCTATATAAAAATGAAATTGGTACGTCATTATTATTTGAATTTAACACCATTAATCATTAATTTTCAGTTGAATGAAACCGATCAATACTATAGTTCGTATATATATGGATTTTCGGTAGCTTTTTCTTATGTTGTTAACAAACAATACGATGACATTAAACCTTCAACATTATTAGAATATGTAATTTTTAGTATAATGGCGATTGGAGGGAATGTTTTACTTACATTTGTAGTGTTTCCAAAAATGGTCGCTGAAGCACTGCTAAAATTTAGAAGGATAAACGTATTTTATCCACAGGTGAAAAGAGTAGTTGAAGAAACCAAACGACGTAATCCAACGTCGAATGCTTACAAAGACGTTAAAAGTTTCTATGAGCTTATGTGGGTAAAACGGAATGGTATAACTATGATACCCGAGGTAATAGCAGAGTTGCCTCGGTATTTGAGAATTGAGATTAGACAAGATTTAGTTTGGCCGGTCTACTATCACAGTCCAACTCTACGAAAAACTTCACCTCCTTTTAAGCGATGGCTAAGTGAATATGTCAGAATTGATTTTAAGCTTCCTGGTGAAAAATTCTTTGCTGGACCACATTGTCACTCGCATTTGTGCTACCTCAAATCTGGCATAGTCCAACTGTTTTCTTCAGATGACGGATCGACATCGTTAATTTCTATGACAAGTGGGACAATCTTTGGAGATATTAACTTCTTTCTTCCACCTTTGAAGAGAAAAGTATACGTTCGTTGTTTGACATTTTGTGAAGTTTTATATGTAAGTCGTATAGATTTTCTAAATTCATTACATAAATATCCTGAAGATCGTCGTATGATAATGCATTTGGCAAAAGATAGAATCAAACATGCTCGCACTTTGTACACGTGCAAGCAACATGTAAGAGGCTTAGATCGGACTGAAGATGAAGGCATCGCATGGGTTAAACGACGGTGGTGGGAAATTTCCGAACTTATATCGAAATGTAAAAAGAAATCGTCTAACAAAGAGGGTGAAAGGCTTGAATTACCAGCCGAAGAAAATGCGTATCATTGTGCAAAATATATTGGTCAGTTAGTTTTGTGCAGCGATATTCAACTACAAATGAAATCGATGTTCGCAAACGTTAAATTCCCTTGGATATTCGTACCGGAGTCAACATTTGGTAGTATTTGGAAACGAATTGTCATTTCTACTGTTTTTTGCGTATTATTATTATATCCTCCGTATATCACTAGACATAAAATACCTACATGGTTTAAATTTTTCCAATTTTGGACGGATATGGTTTATATTTTTGATATTGTAGTATCACTTTTAACTTCTGTTGTGAAAGGTGAAAATGTTACCGACAGTTTTGCTACAGTAATGTTCACTCGATGCAAAAGTACAAGATTCGTATTAGACGTACTATCAACTATTTGGATCGAAAATTTGACACTAATTTGTGGAGTACCTAAAATATACACCGCATGTCAATTTAATCGACTGATCAAGATATACGTTTTATTCACTAAATGGGAAATAAAAAAGAAGCCGCTTTATGATGTCTGTTATAAAATCGCCCTAATACAATTTTCGTTCACCTACATCACCAGTTATTTACTTTTTATACTTGATAGAAATAATCCAAATTTGACAACATCTTATTTCTTTGGGGAAGTATTTTGTAAAAAACAAGAAACGGATGATAAGTGTGATTTTGGTCATCCATTGAAAGTAGCTTTGGCGTGGGCTTTAGAATATCTGTTCTATGAGTATCTACCAAATACACTAGATGATATTTACGTGGCGATTTTTATAACTTATGTTTCTTTTATAATATACATTTATTGCAATACTAATTTGGTCGCTTCACTATACCTAAAGTATCGGGAGATATGTAATTATCAATATTTCGTATCCAATATTAAAAATCATTATACGCACCACAAAATTCATCCCGACCTACTCAAGCGCTTGAACAGATATTTAGTATGTCATTGGAAGTACTACAATGGAATGGACGTAATGCATCCAAACTTTTTGAAGAATGAGCCTTATGATATTTACTGGAAAGTTCATGGCGAAGTTGCAGAAAGAGTAATACATGAATCAAGGGCATTTATATCCTCTGATCCAGCATTGATTAGAGAGTTAGCTTACAAGGGCAAATTTTTGGTCCTTCCTGCAAAGTCGACCATTATTCTTTTTGGCTTACAGTGCAAAAATGTGTCTTGGATTGTTCAAGTCAGTCTGTCAATATTTTTTTTTTAATTTTTGAAACCATTTTTTTTTAATTTTATTAGCTTTCACAATATTTAAGGGCTCAGTTACGTGTGAATATCCCGATGAAAGTGGCAACTTAGTTAAAAAAAACTATAATCCTGGTGAACTGCTTACGTCTTTTGGAGTTTTTTTTGGTACAGTTTCATTGAGGACTCTCACTGCCAGCACGGAATGTGAAGTAAGTATCACCAAACAGCAGAACATAAGTTTTGATATTAGAAGCCATCTGTAGATAGCGTTGTAAAAATTATTTTATATGACAATATAAAATGTCTTTTTATTATACAAATTTTTTAGATTTTGTACATAAAAACAGAAGATTTTACAAATATACTGAAACGCTATCCACATGAATGGGCTCATATTCAGTATTGTGTTGAAGAATTTTCCCCAAGTCTAGAAGTTATGGTCAATGATTACGTGGCGAAACATAAAAATGTATGTCACTTTTTAAAAGCAAATAAAAGCTTTTAAAGCTAAAGTTAAATAACATTTTACTTGGAATGTATGTTCGCTTGAGCCTGTAATATCCCACTGCTGGGCATAGGACTCTTTCTCCACGTAGGAGAAAGATCAGAGCTTAATTCACCACGCTGCTCGAATGCGGTTTGGCGGGTATATTCACTACTACGAGTAACGATCGCTATCTGATGCAATATATGTATGTATTTTTGTTAAGGTGGAATCTGGCAACTCAATTTTGAAGCATATATCTTCAACCGATTGAGCTGAAATTTTGTTTGCTTCGGTTGAAATTAACGTTTGCTTTAGTTTACAATGCATGATAAGCTATGTGACGTCATTCTAAATCCAACGTGGCGGAACACCCAAGATGGTCGACTAGTTGTTTAATGTAATCCTACAATATGGGCATATAATGTAAGAAATCCTTAAGAGTAGGTCATAAAATAAAGTTACGTCACTCTAAATCTAATATGGCGAACTACTAAAGATTGTGGACTAGTTATTTTTAATGCACTCCTACAATATGGGTGTCAAATAAAAGTACTTGCTGAGGGTAAGTCAAAAAATGAAGTGACGTGACGTTACTCTTAATTAAATATGGCAGAAATCTAAAGATGGCGGACTAAGTTTTTTATGCTTTCCTACAATATGTATCAATTGAAAGAGATTGCTTAGGGTAACTCGAATAATTGTGTTTGCGCGCAAACGAAAAAAAACCGACTTCAATTACATCGACAAGTAATATAACGTAATAAGACGAAGAAATAGTCACGTAAATACGCGATATTAAAGATGACTCAAAAAGTAGTAATCAAATCTCGATCAAATTTAGTAAATACACTGAAAGACATAACAAGTATTAGCTTTCGAATAAAGTAAGAATCATCAAAATCGGTACACCCAGTAAAAAGTTATGCGGTATAATACAACGGTGGTCGACGAAAAAGTAGTCAAGTAAATACGCATTATTAGTTTATTAGATATAACTCTGAAAGTACTAGTCAGATCTCAAATTAATTTAAATGGAACCACATGACACACAACACCTTTCGTTTAAAACAAAATCGATCGAAATCAGTCCACCCAGTCAAAAATTCTGAGTTCACATACATAAAAAGCAGTCGAATTGAGAACCTCCTCCTTTTTTGGAAGTCGGTTAACATTACAGCGGACACCGTTTTTGCTTCCCTACATTATGGGTATCAAATTAATGAAAGGATTTGCTGGAAATACCAGATTGAGAAACCTGTTTAGCGATAACTAAAAAATAAATTGTTTAAAATACAGGCTTTTATTTTAAATGCTCTAAGAAGAATAAGATAAACTTTTACTATCAACATAAGTTATGTATAAAGTCATTACACAATTAATATGACATAAAAGCCTGTTGCGAGATTTAATCATGCATTTAAAATAAAAGCTTGTCTTTTAAAAAGTTTTTTACTTTAAATTTATTCTTTAAAATATCAGTAAACAACAAACAATTTTAGAATATGTTTATTATTTTAGTATCAGGACATACTAAGACGACAGATATTCCACGCGCGGAAATCTGGGGTGACAATTCCTATAAAATCAGTAAAAAATCCGACTCCACCAGAAAAACCAGAAATGGGAAACGCTTGCATAAATCCAGAATCCAGGTGTGTCTTCATTATATTTTCTTAATTATTAATACCGTCCGCTAGTAAAGCGACACACAATAAATTAATAATTGAAATTAATAATAAATATTTTTTTTGCAGTTTTGTTCGTTATTGGATGCTATTTCGCGCAATTGTTGTTCCGATATCCATTTGTACAACAGCAATTCAGGGTTTCTATTTTTTTATATATTTTTTTCATATTATCCACACACGAACATATACATATTATACATTAATTTTTTTAAGGTGGTAGTGGGGCCTGTTTCAGACTGCCATTCGTCGTATTAGGTGAAGTGTGTAACGCCATTGGATTGATTGATATTATTATGAAAATGTTTGTAAGTTGTAAATTACCTCATCTTAAAAAAGTAATGTTTCTTATTTAATTTCAAAATACAGTTATTTTTCCTATGATTGTTACATATATTACAAATCCTAACAATTGGATATGATATAATGTTTTCTCTTACTATAAGGTCAAGGAAAATGAAAAAATTAATAACACTCTATAATTGGGTAATAGAAAATAAAGATTTATCCATTATATTCGTGTTATTTTTATTTTTTGTGTTACCTACACACGAGGAGATTAAAATGTTTATCCATTACAGTTGGGTTATTATAATGATCGAGGCTTACAAATTACAAGCTTACCTAAAACTATGAAGCACTATATAAGCCGCGGATTCATATTTGACCTGATCGGATGTTTGCCATGCTACAAAATTTTCAATTTATTCACCACAAAGACCATCAACGAAAACGATGGGATGTTAATTAACACATTGAGTAAATTTGCTCATTTATACTTACTCATGGGGTATTTCAATTATGTAGCTGACATGCCGAACGTCAATTTCGCATATGTAATGGTTAGTTATAATTTTGTTATTGCATAGGTACAACGTTGCTAAAACCTATTTATTTAAACTTTTTTTTATTGTAGATATTAAAGTGGCTCGTTGTTTCTCTATTGGTAATGATGGGCTCGGGTCATTACTTTGTTGCCCAGTGTATAGATTTCAAATGGAACTCTAAAGGAAATCTGGAGAGTATGTCACGTCGAAATCATTGCTGGTTGCCAAATTATCTCCCACTGGCTGAAAAACCGACTTTACATCAATTACATATGGTATAGTACTAAGTATGAATGAATTGTACAAAGCATTTTAATAAAGAATTAATTAAGAAAAAAAAAGCTTTAGAAATAGACTTTGGTAAGTTTTTATTTGTTTAAATACAAAAAAGAGAAAGAAGGGAAAGAAGACAATAATTTGATCAAGATTAAGAAAAAATCCTATACGCTGATTTATCGATACATCGTAAAAGTTTGAAAGTCAGTCATTACAGCCGCTAGGCTAGGCTGCTACTGCTGCTACTGCTACTGCTGCTGCTGCTGTCCACTTTTGGACATAGGCCTCCCCAACTTCACGCTAATCATTCCGGTTTTCCCTAATCCTCATCCAGTCTCCACCGGCAATCTTATGTATCTATAGTTTGTCGGTTCAGCGAGCTGTAGGATGTCCCAGACTGCGTTTGCCAAGACGCGGTCTCCACTCCAGGATACGTCTGCTCCAGCGGTCATTAGTCCTGTAAAGGTGACCTGCTCTCTGCCACTTCAACTTGCTAATTCTATGGACGGTGGCGGTTACTTTCTTTCTCTTGTAGATAGTCACATTTCTAATCATATCTTTGAAAAAAAAAAACCAAAAGCATTGCCCGTTCCTTTTGCATGTTGAGGGACTTTAAACTTGTGAGCTAGGCCCTCCGTCAATGTTCACATCTCAGCACCGTTCTAGTACAAAAAATAATTGGAACAAACATACAGGACGCACTATTCGAAGTCTTTAAGCATTGAAGAATATTCTCAAAGTAGATAATATAATTATTTAGCTGTAAAATATAGAATTTTATATATGTTTTCAACTTTCTAGGTTTATGCTGAAAGCCTAAACCTTGCTCAGTGTGGTTTTATGAGATTTAATCTTGGAAAGTTTCAAATAGATCGCGAATACCTTGGTGTTGGATTTTTACTTTTCCTTCTCGGATTTATGTTTTGGTACGATGCATAGTATAAAACACCAATCAAATATTGTATAGTCAGTGTAGTGCGTGCAAATATTTATTTATATTTTCTACTAGCTGACCCGGCGAACTTCGTACCGCCTAATAGTCGATTGGTATTAAAGTTCAAATTGACTTTTAATAGTGATGTTCCGGATATCCGTATCCGTATCCGTATCCGCGGATATCCGCGGGAAAAATGAGATCCGTATCCGTATCCGTATCCGTCACTTTTCTTGCGGATCTTTTACGGATCTTTTATTAATTTTCAAATTCAATTTACAGGATAAAATGCTGCATAATTATTTAAACAAATTCCATTCAGTGTTTTTTATTTCTTAAAATCAAATATTTAGCACCTTTAATAAAATTGCAAACATATATTGTAGTAAGTTACCATACTAAAAGTATATAACTCAAAGATACTTCTTATGAGATAATCAACTATCTTATGAGTTTACTATTACACAGAAAGTTATGACATTACTTTTATAAATATAAGAAAATGAAAAACAAATAACTTTTTTGCTGAAACAACTTTTACGGATTTTATCGCGGTTTATTAAGCTTTTTAGATGCCCGACGTTTCTGGACCTGGTTGTTAAAAAACTGTTTCTTACAAACGAATAAAACCCGACTTCAATTACAAAAGTAGTTATCAGATCTCGATCAATTTTAAATGGGACCACAAGACAAGCATCGATTAAAACAAGAATCACAAAAATAATTTATAAACAATAAACTGCTACTGCCCTCCAGTGGATAATATAGCTCACTACGTTATAAAATAGTTCAAATCGAAGTAGTTTCTAATAACGTTAACAAAAAAAAAAAAATTACGACAACGACGCGTACGCGCCTTTACATAAATACGCGTCATCAAAGATTACTCATTATATCTCGATCAAATTCAAATGAAACTACAAGACAAGCACTAGCTTTCGAATAAAACAAGAATCGTCAAAATCGATGTAACCAGTGTAAAAGATATGCGGTATAATACAAACGTATAAATCGAAGAAAAAATAGTCCAGCAAATACGGATTATTAGATATAACTTGAAAAGTACGTACTTGTTAGATCTCAATTAAATTCAATTAAAAAAAGAATCATCGAAATCGGTGCATTCAGTAAAAAGTTCACACATTAAAAAATACAGACGAATTGAGAACCTCCTCCTTTTTTGGAAGTTGGTTAACAAAAGTAATACGCTCGCAATGCAAGTTGAAATCTGTCGTTTCAAGATCACGCGCCGACACCAATTGAGTGAGTAAATAAAGATCCGTATCCGTATCCGTATCCGCGGATCTTGACACTAAGTATCCGTATCCGGATCCGTATCCGCGGATCTACATTTTTGACGATCCGGCACATCACTACTTTTAAGTATTATTACGAATCTTTTGTATGGGAAACCAAACCTGAACCATCCTCGTACTTCAAGGAATATTATAAAAAAAGAATTAGCGAAATCGGTTCAGCCACTCTCGAGATTTGCGCCTAGCAACACATTCAGTGATTCATTTTTATATATATAGAGATTATTTCTTTGGAGTTATTATTTATTGATTGTTTTTGAAATTAATAATACACGTTTTTGAATTAATACTGCACCGGGGTATGATCAAGTATCTGCAATTTATTTTTGTATAAACTAATTAATATGACTGTCATCATCATCGTTAACTTTACATTAATCATCTTATGTCATGAGCGATGACAACAAAATTTGGATGAATTTATGAACTTTCCTTAGTATTTTAAATCGTAATTGTAAGTTACTTTTATCTAACAAATGACCTGTTTTAAATATTTATTTGATTTCTACCTTTATTAAAAGAAGAAAAAAAAGCAATCTAAATGTATACATGAATGAGTATTCAAGCTAGATTATTTTATTCAGGTATGTGATGTGTTACTCTCTAACACTGTTAGTGTTGAACTATCGCGGTAACACGCTATTTCAACATGGAGTAAACCAATTGAGAAGATTCTTGAAAGCGGAGAGAGTTGATGATAAACTCATAAAACGAGCGGTGGCTCATTTTAGATACTGGTGGTTAAGGTGATGATTTATAAGATTTCACAAAACATTTTTCAAAGCGCTTTAGACTTTTATAGTTAAGATGACTAAATCTTATTTTTACAAGAATAACACTATCTTGTCATTAATATGTATCTCTGTTAGTCCGGGATCCCTAGTACATTTATTTCACTTGATTACTATCCAGCTAATTTTCCGGAAGTAGCTTCATTTTGATGAAACGAACAAAAATTTCCTCTACGGGTACTCTCGATTGTGGTAGGTAACAAACAGAGTTAGATATTAACTAACTAAAAGAAGAAAAAAAATCAGCTAACCAGCTGTATATAAGCAGTGTAATAATTTTTGATGACATCGTAAGGTCATCAAAAATTTTTTTTTCTGGTTTTTTCTTTTCTTTCAGTTAGTAAATATTTATATAATTTAGTAGTAATATTGCCCTACAAATTGCGTGATACGTTATCCCAGTCCTACGCTCACTGCTGCTCTATCCTCTGCTAACTCTATTACCTGCCACAATCGAGAGTTTTCGTAGAGGAAATTTTTGTTCGTCTCCTCAAAATGAAGCTACTCTCGGAAAATTAGCTTGATAGTAATCAAGTGAAAAAAATGTACTGGGGATCCCGGGCTATGTCTTTCTTGATTAAGTCAGATTTTCGATTAAGCTTCAAAGATGAAAGCACTTAAATTCATTTTTGAATCACGTAATAAGGAAGTTACATTTCAGGACTAAAGGAATAAATATACAGACCTTAATGCACGAACGCATTGGTATTATATTTAGACAGGATTTAAGCTACTACTTCTTTAAAAAGTTAGTATCATATTATCAAAATTAAAATTCAAACAATTAACCTTAATACTCACTTTGTACACAACAAAGTTTGTTTGACAAATTTGCCGATCAAACTTTACATTTCCATAGAACAATAGCAAACGCAAGTGAGATAAATTTCATAAAAATTGGATCTAGTTATCCTATTTTCAGTCATATAGCTTTATCGTTCTTTAACTGACATGTAGTTTGATAAACAAAGCAGGACATCCATGACCATGGGGTCAAATCAAACACCGCATAGGGTAAATGCGTGGACTACTTGCATTTTTCATTCGCGTCAAACAAAATCGCATGCTAACAAACCAATCAAAATTTAGTTTAACAAGTAGAATAAACGTTTTCAGAGCGGTTTAAAAATAGAAAAAAAAAGTTTACGTAGCATTTTT
The DNA here is from genome assembly GCA_905220545.2 of Melitaea athalia. Taxonomy (NCBI): domain Eukaryota; kingdom Metazoa; phylum Arthropoda; class Insecta; order Lepidoptera; family Nymphalidae; genus Melitaea; species Melitaea athalia. The sequence goes on along the minus strand of HG992183.1, from coordinate 6,877,498 downwards.
TTATTAACTAAACTAGGGTGGCAATACGTAGCATTTTTTATTAACTAAACTAGGGTGGCAATACGTAGCATTTTTTTATTAACTAAACTAGGGTGGCAATCAATCGTGCAGCCAACCTGATGGTAAGCGGTTATCGTAGCCTATAGACGCCTGCGACAGAAGAAGCATCGCAAACGCGTTGCTGATCCCCAAGAGCTCTGGCTATCTAACTCACTAAAGGAACACAACATTTCCCCAGTAGGGCTGCTCCAGATTTTGAGCTAGATATTTTCTGCTGTGGTCCTACCTTAACTCTCTTTGTAATATATTACAATTAGGACAGTGGAAGCCGCTGATACTCTTTTGGGAGGTGGTTTAACTGTTGAAAGGGATTTGGCTAGTGCAGCTACCCAAATCTATTTTCTCCCAAATGAAATTATTGTCAGAGAAATGGACCTCTGTCCATATGTTTTTATTGTTCATCGAGGAAAGATTATGGTTAGACAAAACGGTGATGATGTAATGCTTCTATCAAAGGTATGTATCGTAATATTATTTTAATTTTAAGCAGTCCGTAAGAGTAAGAGATAGAAAAAGTAAATGTGAGAGAGAAAGTAAGAGTAAGAGAAACAGAGAGAGAGTAAGACTTAGTAATATTGTTCATTAACCACGGTGAAGTTTAAGATTGATTATAAACTAGTGTCCGACCGAAAGTCGGTTTCCGGCCGAAACCGAAACCGAAACCGAATATTCGGCCGTGGCTACAGTTTCGGCCGAAACCGAAACCGAAACCGAAACTCACGTGGTCAAGTATAAAATTCCTTAAAATACTGAAATTTGGTGCATGTTACCCATTTACACACATTTTTTTATTGACATGAAATGGAAACACAGTATATTAATTTTGTTGTAATCATTTATTTAATACTAGCTGTGCTCCGCGGTTTCATACGTGTTAATTGAAGGAAAAAATCGCGTTAAATTTGCTATCCAACACAAAAAAAAATTTTTAATTAGGTACAACCAGTATTTTCTGAAATTAGCGTGTTTAAACAAACAAACTTTTAGCTTTGTAATATTTTTGCTGCGATGTTTTTTAAAAACTGCGATATCTCCTAAGATATTTATTGAAATCGAATGGTATTAAGGGCAATTTTGTTTTAAATTAAATACTTGTGATGAAAAAGGTATTTATTTGCATAAGGATTTATGCCATGTTTATAAAAACGCCGCCTTGGCGCAGCGGTTACAGCGCTGGATTGCGATTGGCTGTTGCGCGGGCGGTTGTGGGTTCGATTCCCGCACACGACAGCATTTGTATTGGCCATACAGATGTTTGCCGTGGTCTGGGTGTTTGTGCAGTCCTTGTGGGCTACCCCACCGTGACTCGGAGAGCACGTTAAGCCGTCGGTCCCGGTTGTTATCATATACTGATAGCGATCGATACTCATAGTAGGGAATATATCCGCCAACCCGCATTGGAGCAGCGTGGTGGATTAAGCTCCGATCCTTCTCCTACATGGAGAAGAGGCCTATGCCCAACAGTGGGATATTACAGGCTGAATCGTGATCGTTATAAAAACACCTTCGCAAATATTGCACTATTTTAGAACAAATTTGTTTAGCATAAAGAAGGTGCCAACCTTAAAAGATAGACATATACTGTCGCGGACTTTTTTTAGAACTTTTAAAGTAAAACAATTCTGTCATACATGACTTTTGCGAAACTTTAACTGTTTACGCAGTGCTCGCAGCGGAAGCTCTCAAAATGAAAAAAAAAAAACTCCCGATTTTGAAATATCTTTCATTGGTGCGCCGCTCCTATTGGTCTTAACCTTACAATGTAGCTTATAGCCTTCCTCGATAAATGGGCTATCCAACGCTGAAAGAATTTTTCAAATCGGACCATTACTTCCTGAGATTAGCGCGTTCAAACAAACAAACAAACTCTTCAGTTTTATAATATTAGTATGGATAATATAAGAAAAAAAATTGCGCGCGTACAAAGTACACATCACGATTCAGCCTTTAATATCCCACTGTTGGGCATAGGCCTCTTCCCCATGTAGGAGAAGGATCGGAGCTTAATCCACCACGCTGCTCCAATGCGGGTTGGCGGATATATTCCATACTATGAGTAACGATCGCTATCAGGTGTACATGATAACAACCGGGACCGACGGCTTAACGTGCTCTCCGAGGCACGGTGGGGAGACCCACAAGGACTACACAAACACCCAGACCACGGCAAACATCTGTATGGCCAATACAAATATTGTCGTGTGCGGGAATCGAACCCGCAACCGCCCGCGCAACGGCCAATCGCAATCCAGTGCTGTGACCGCTGCGCCAACACGGCGTCAAAGACAAAGATAAATCAGATAAATCATTACGGTGTAAAAAATAATGCCCAGAAACTATTACACTCATATCTTAGTTCCAGAACTCAAACAGTTGATATCAATGGGGTGAAATCAATGGGTTCTGATGTAAAGCTAGGTGTACCCCAAGGGTCTATCTTGGGCCCTTTCTTGTTTTTGGTTTATATTAACGATTTACCTTTCTTTGCAAAAAGCCTATGCGAGATTGTCTTGTTTGCTGATGATACTTCTCTTATATTTAACATTGATAGAAATAAATCAAATTTTGACGATGTGAACAAAGCACTCTCGGAAATACTCACTTGGTTTAGTTTTAATAATCTACAGCTTAATGCAAGGAAAACGAAATGCGTTCTATTCTCTTTACCAAATGTAAAATCTCCACCCATAGAAGTTGTAATGAATAATGAAAAATTAGATTTAGTTGAATCAACAGTCTTTCTGGGTGTAACTATAGACAGAAAACTTCAGTGGCATTCGCATATTGCTGCATTAGCTGGTAAGCTCAGCTCTGCAGCTTACGCTATTAGAAAAGTTAGACAGTTAACTGATATAGATACTGCTAGGACTGTATACTTTAGTTATTTTCATAGCATCATGTCATATGGCATTCTTATGTGGGGATTAGCGGCTGACATTAATGCTATATTTATTTTGCAAAAACGAGCAATAAGGGCTATTTATCAACTCAGCTCTAAAACTTCTCTTAGGGAGAAGTTCAAAGAAATTGGTATACTGACAGCTGCATCTCAATTTATATTAAATTGTATTCTTTTTGTGCGTCGTAATATTAACTTATATACCAAACATGGCGATTTGCATGGTCGCAATACAAGGAATAGGAATAACCTTATAATGCCTCTGTACCGATTAGAGAAGGTGCGTGGGTCCTTCATGGGTCAAGGTATACATATCTTTAACAAGATTCCAAGTGATATCTTGGAGTTACCCTTTGAAGAGTTTAAGAATCGTATAAAAAATTGCCTCCTCAAGAAGGGCTACTATACTGTCAAAGATTATTTAAATGACGGGACAACTTGGTCATAAGCTGACAATGATTTTTACTTGTAGTTGTATTTTATTCGCCACGTCTAAACAGTTACTTGTCTATTTGTTTGGAGCGCATTTTAAAGAAACTACCTTTTAGGAGGTGTCTAGTTCTTAAGTAGGGGAAGGTGGGGGAATTGCGGACGCTTAAGCGGAATCAAAAATAAAATTCAAACTATTAATAATAATCAGTCTGTCTTTATTAATTATTAAACTATAGCTATTTACCTATTAAATCAACAATAATTATTAAATGAGATCCATCAACATTTATTAAATTTTAATCAAAAACAAAAACATATATGTCCGTAATTACCCTTAGCTCTTGGGGTAAATACGGACCAGTGCTTCATTTTCTTGAGATTCATTAAAAACTGATTTCTTTCCTCTTTTTGGCATGGTACTAATACAGGCTTTTTTCACTTGATCAAAAAGCGTCGCTCTGGGAATGCCATACTTCTCTGCCACCTGTCGAAAAGGAGTCTTTTTGTCTTTAATTTCTTGCACAGCTCTTTGTAAAGTTTCAATGGTGTAAGTAGGTAGTTTTTTCTTTATATATTTTCGAGGCATCTGGAATATAGAATTATTTCTATAGGTTTTGATATATAATAGGTTAATTACAAAAAAGAATATAAATTTATATAAAAATAATAGGTTTTGATAAATAATGGGGTAATTACGGACGTCCGTATTTACCCCAGGCCATTTGTCCGCAATTGACCCAAACGAGTTCGAAAAAGTACAACAACAAAATTTTTAGGTTAACAAAATTTACCAAGACAAAAGGTTGTACTATTTACTCGTCATTAACATCGCAATCAACAGAAAATATGACATTCTTACTGACACTTATTCTTTTTGAATAACACTCAAAATACTTTATACCAAAAATTACATCAAAATCACAAAAACCCTAATTGAAAATTATTTAATGCTATGATTACCGGGTATTTTATTTTGTTTAAGATAAATTTGTGATGGAAAGTGACCTTACATAATTTTTTAAGTCAAAGTCATTTTTCAATTTGACGACTCTGTATGAAATATGACAGGGAGAAAAAAATAGCCCTTGACGAGTTTCTTGCCGGTTCTTCTCGTTACAAGGTCTCCCGCCGTAGGATTTGCGAACCGATGGCGTAGCTTCATTGACGTTCACAAGTGCTGTATCAGCCTAAAATGAATAAATTATTTGAATTTGAATTTGAAAAAAGTACACATGTCAGAAGTGGAACTTCTTTGGCAAACTAAAAAAAAAGTAATCGTTAACGCTGCAACTTACAATTATTTAAATTTTTTTGTTTAAGTTTTTTGTTCGAAGTTTAATACGTCTACGACTAGATGGTGCTAGTAGTAGATTAAATCTAGCTGGCAAAATTATTTCTTGTTAGTATAACACAGGCCACCATACATTTGTGTAATTATTGAACAATCCAATATTTAAGGTTGAAGCATCTCTAGTACTGGTAGGTTTTATTTGTGCTCCTGGTTGTGTTGGACAAGGTTTTTGGAATTAACACTAATTAAAAAAAAACTAATTAAAATACAAAAAAAAAACTAGTTGAAAAAAAAGACAACGTTTTGCGGTGTTCCCAGGCGGTCACCCATCCAAGTACTGAACGTCATGACGCTGCCGCGTTACTGGTGGCTCAAATTTTACCCCTCATGCGCCTAAAGAAGTTTCACTTCAAAAATATTAATAATATTTTGATTATTTTTTCAAATTAAGTCCTCATTGCAAAATGCTTATCAGCTATCAATAATTAAATCACTAATTGTTATTGTTTCATTAAATACTAAGTATTGGTATTTTGAAATCTTATTAATTAATACTTTGGTTTGTATTTGTACTTAGAAGAATCATCAATCTCTTTTAGGTACCTCTTATATAAAAATAATAATTACTAAAATTACTATTACACTCTTAGTTCCAGTCTCGACAAAGATAATCAAATCACACATTAAGAATTCACAAAGATAGGTACCTAGATCACAATTAGTAGGACAGTCATACTTACATTTAGAATTAAGTAACCCACTACTAAGCTACAGTAAACATTTTAATTGAAAACAGTTAGGCGAGCATGCACGACAACTTCCGAAATCAGTTTCGGTTTCGGCAAAAGTTTCGGCCAATTTTGGCCGAAACCGAAACTGCGGCCGAAACTTGATTTTTGGCCGAAACTCGGCCGAAACCGAAACCGAAACCGAAACTTCGGTCGGACACTATTATAAACTATGATCTACATATATAAATTTAGACTTAGTTTATGTAACTTTTTATAGGGTTCTATGTTTGGTCAGTTAGACAAGTCAACACCAAGACCTCTGCGTATTTCAGCTGTATCTACTGAATACGCTGATCTTCTACAAATATCAATAAGAGAATTTCAAGATATTATAGGTGACAAGGTAAAGCTAGTTGAGTAATTTTATTTAGTGTTTGCTCTTTGATGCATATTATTTATTTAAATAGAAACGTAAATGTCAGAAAGATAATCTTTAACTTAGACAAGTGCTTAAAAGAAATATTTTTGGACGATAACAAAATTAGCAAAAATTTGATTGTAGGGTAGGAATAATATTGCTAAAAATCCTCAAGCCAAGAACGACTATATGTGTCTTAAAAAAGCTGTATTTGAGAATCCATACAATACTGTCAAATATTTGCTACGACGACGTAAAGCGATTAAACTTCCCGTAAGTATTTGTTTTCTTTTTAAAATGAAACTTTTATTACATCGTCTCTAACTTTTTAGTCTGTGTGTTGCATGTCGCGTGATAGATGGCCGCGAGGTAAGATTGATAAAGCGATTTTTATACCCTTAATGGAATATTATTCCGATTTTTTTTTGTTAAATGTCTATAATGTGAAAAAAGTTTCACCGTGGTTTCATAAAACCACACAGGTTTTTTGTTTTAAAAATATAAGATGGGTTGGGGCATTGATCACAGTAACTCATTGTGACATTAGTTGGTTCAACCCTAACACTTAACAAATTGTTTGTATTGGCCATACACGTTTTAATTTTTGTTTGGTCGTTTTTTTTTGTGGTTTAGGTATTTATTGTTTTGTTATGTATGCTTACAACTCCATATCTTTGACACAGCATAATTATCATCTGGGCTGTTGAGTTTGAAGCAATTATTAAATAGGTTGGAAAACTATATTACTTTAATATTAACATTTTTTTTTCATTATATACAGTGGATGAAAGAAAGATTAAAGGCAAGATCTGGTACTTGGTACTCTCGTTGTTTGTACTTCACATGGTTCGTCGGTCCAGTAGCTACAGCTGTTCTAACTTTTATTATTTTAACCATTCCTAGAGGAACCTTTCATTTTAACGCGGCTCTTTTCTACATGTTTACGATTTTCGATATTATTCACGTTTTGCATATTATTATGGACTTTTATTCGGTGAGTATTTTATCGACATCTGTATTTACTATTTTTTTAAAGTTATTATTAAAATTTTATATTATTTTATATACTATACTAGCCATCCCGTGCCCACTTCGTTGGGCGTTAATTATTTTCGTGATGTACTATATCTCTAGGTTTTTTGTCTTAATTTGCTTTAATCAATGCATGTCCAAAATGAAATAACAGAAATGAATAACATAACAACATGCTTGTACTGTCAACACCGAAAAAGTTTCAATTTAACAGCAAAATCCCCATTAACAAAATGATCCTCCTTTGTTACAAAAAATGTGATAAATGAAGAACCGCTCGCCCGATTTTCTGCAAACTTCACATAAACCATCTACTAAATAGTCGGAACAAAGTCTAAATATTTGGTTTGGATATGTGAGCCCGTTCTTTAGTTATAAACTTACAACGAAAAGTGGCAATGATTTTTATATATATAGATTTAAGTACAAAAATGTTTTTGGTAATTATCATACGATAGTTGTCATTATGCTAAGCTTTTAATAGAAATGCGATTCTTTGAATAGATTTTTATGTAATGTCAGAGAGAAATAACTAATAGATTGTTAACATTTTTAATATCATATCACAAATACCGTCCGTTCCAGCGTAGATCGAATCCCCCGAATCGTTTATTATTTCCTCATGTATGGGTATTACACAAAAAATAATACAAACAAAATTAATAGATTGTAAGTTGAGTCAATTAAAGTCGCTAAGTGTGTACACGTATGGATATTTTAATTGTTATTTTTAATTATCTCGTTATTATGATAGCCAGTATTTAATGATTGGGTATGAATAAAAATATTTATATAACAGTTTCTTGGAATCAAACGACACTATAAAATATTATTATATAGTGAAAATTCCAAAATGTTTTTATTTTGTTTTCTTTCAGACAGAACTACTTGTCATTGATGAAAGTTGCGTAGATGTAACTATACGATGGGGTATATTAAAGAAGTGGCAATTTTACATGGATTTTGTATCTCTCGTAGTCCCTTTAGTTAGTTATATAACTAAACGTCGACGTTTTACTTTACCAAGACTTTTAAGACTTCGTCTATTATACGATTTTCATGAACACTTTTGTAAGGGGTTTCAGGTGTTAATTGTTTTATTTTTTATTTTTTTACTAGAATTATCTGTACTTTGTGCTATTTTATTGCCTACATTTTTTGCAATAACTGAAAAAGTGTCTAAAATAAAATTAAAATGTTGTTAAAAATTTGTAACAGATTGACGTTGTGAAATATAAATGTTTAAATATTATCAACCTTTATTTTACTGCAACGAATTACGGCGAAAAATTCAGTGTTCTAGTAAGAACAGAATTATCCATTTTAAGCTGATTGATCGCCGATTCGATTTCGATTACATTCAACTCTACATTGATATATGGGTGGTTCTTGTTAATTTAATTTGTAACCGTGTTGTAAACATTATCGGCTGGATGAGGGTTGCGGAAAACCGGGATGTCTGGCGCGAACTTGGGGAGGCCTATGTCCAGCAGTGGACTGCGATAGGCTGATGTGTGTGTGTGTGTGTTCGCGTGTGTGTGTGTGTGTGTTGTAAACATTTTATTTTCAATTATTAAAAATGAAGTTAGGTGTTCTTGGAGTATTCCTATCCTAAAACATTCTTGTTTATGTTCACATTGGGTTCTAAGTTCTTAATTACTGTTTTGAAATAAGACAACTATTTATAGGTTCTTAAATAGTGTTTTGAAATAAGACAACTATTAATAAGTTCTAGTTTACGTCATGTATGGGTTACCGTTTTATATAATTTCAGAGTACCATCGCTCCGATAGTCTTAAAGTTTACGATAGTGCTTCTTTTGCTTCAATGCATGACTTGTGGCTGGATACATGTAGCGTGTCGAAGTTAGTAATTATAAAATTTTATTGGAGTTTATTATTAGTTTATCGAATGGTGCGTTCGTTCCAGTTTAATTCAACTTCTCTGCAAAAGATGTCGCCACGAGCTAATAACTCCAACTTTGTGCTAAATATTAATTATCCTTCTTTTGAAATAAAAATCCTACAATTTCGATGAGCACAATTAATTTCAAGTCAAATTTAAATATAAACAAATCTCTAATAATTTGGTCTAACTAAAAAATTTCATATCGTTCTAGATAGCGAATTTCCTTTAGAATTACCGGCTATACCACAACATGTAAATGCGAGTATTGATTACTCTGAGTGGACAACCCCGAGTCTTAGGAAAGAAGGTGATCTTTTATCTTAGTTTATTTCATTTACGGAACTTTAGGTTTTTACTCTTTTATTGTCGTTATTAATGGTTTTTTTTTTGTATATTTCCATCGCTATAACTTTAATGTCAATATTTTTTAAATTTAATTTAATTTTTGTTTTACATCCAGGCTGTGCTAGATTAACAAGAAATTATATGGACAACGACAAATCTACATTTAGCTTTTTGGTCCCTATAAATTGGATGGCCGATTATATTGTTGCCATGTTGTATATTATTATTATTTATACACATACTGAAGTCGATGTTGTGAGTATAGATAAAAATCTTTTATTGGTAAAACTTCTTTACGCATGCTTGACTTGGGGAGTAAGCTGGTGAATGCATGACAAGAGCGTTACAAAAAGTGTGATCGGGCGAGACGAACGGAAGTTGAGATGGAAAAATAAGTTATTTAATTTTCAATTTTTATGATTTATTTCTTTACATACTAAAGTAGATATAAAACAATTTGTATCTGTTAAACAGATGGGTGATGGTCTTATCTAGTTCGTTTTCTGTACTGCTACTAATACGAGAAGAAATAATACATGATTGTAAACGACTATAAATATTATAGTTTGTACTTGTGTCTGAGCCCCAAACGTATTAATCTGTAAATGACCTTTACCGTAACCCTATATATCATGAGAATAGCGTTATAATATTTCCTCGCGCTTTCATCGGTTATTGTTCGAATACTGTATGCCTTGCGTAGTATTACTTCTTAATGCTAAATTGTATTACAAAAATCGGTTAAGTATTTATTGGAGATTATCATTATGAAAACAATTTTATGTATTTGAAAAATGTATAATTTCTTAAATTATTCGTAGGATTGAAAGATTGACCATACTTATCCAAAGAATAAGATCTCTTCACTTGTCTTTTGTATTAGTTTTTATTTATTTCGTTTCAGGTTGTTGCCTTAACTTTGAATCAAATTTACTACAAACTCCTCGTCAACTTAATAGTATATCCTACAGAGATATGGATACTCAGTGTAGCTATAAGCACTGTTTACACGAAATTTCGTGAACTATACGCGTACGACTACGATGTCAATATACTAATTACTTCTTTACGAGACAGTGGTCTGTCACCAACGCTATTGCAGTCTGTAAGGGAGTACACTAAGCAACTTTGGCAGAGACAGAGAGGTAATATGTATAATGTGAATAATTTATCAATGTAGTTATAATTTATTCTTGAAAACGTTTTTGTAGACGGAATTAAGGATTTATATCTACCACTTTGATTCACCCTGTAATATCCTACTGCTGGGCATAGGACTCTTTCTCCTTCAAGGATTACTATTAGTTTTACACAACTAACATACGTCAAAAAATCTAAGCTTGAAAAAATTATTGCAAAGGGTCATGGTAGCAAATCAACTAACAATTTTTAAAATTGCTGCATTATTACATTGGGTTTATTCCTATCCGCTAACTCGCAGAGGAACAGCGTGGTGGATTAAGCTATAATATAATATAAATCATTTTGTAGTCAAAACTTTCCAAATAAAGAAAATAGCTATAGGCCATAAAACCTCACATCATTGCTCACATGATTGACGGTATTCAGAAATATAATGCAGTTTAAAAATAGAAACCTGTCTGGTTTTATGAAACCACGGTAAAAAAGAAAATTTTTTTCTTCACATTATAGACATTTAACTAAAAAAATTTGGAATAGTATTCTATTAAGGGTATAAAAATCGCTTTATCAATCTTACCGCGCGGCCTACCGTCAGGCGACATGCAATACATAGACGAAAAAGTTTGAGACGATGAAATAAAAGTTTCACCTTAATTAGAAAAGAACGAATAAATTAAAAACTCCACTTTTACTCTTTGTAATTTTATAGGAAATTGGCTACCAGAGCTAGCTCAGCAAGCTCCCGAATGTCTTCGTGAAGATCTTCTCGGATCTTTGTATATACATCACCTTCACACGGCGCCATTGTTCCGTGACTTGCCAGAGTATTTCAACCGACAGTTGGTTGCCAGGTTGAAAAGAGTCGTCATTTTTCCTGGTAAGTGTATGGTAATTAATTTTGCTATAAGTAATTGAATGAAAACCTTTTATTCTACAGGACTTAATGATTTAATTCATTAATTGAATTAGCGTATAAAAATAATCACTGTTAAGTTATTTTAACAACAATAAATAACCTATTTTAACAGTTTTAACTGAGGTAGGGCACAACAGGAAATTTCCTGCTCAAAAAATGTAGCAGCCTGACTGGGGTAGTACCTCGACCTTACAGAAGACCACAGCTAAATAATACTGTTTTCAAGCAGTGTTGTGTTCCTGTTGGTGAGTAAGGTGACCAGAGCTCCTGGGGGGAATTGGGGGTAGGTTCGGCAACGCGTTTGCGATACTTCTGGTGTTGCAGGCGTCTATAGGCTACGGTAATTGCTTAACATCAGGTGAGCCATACGCTTGTTTGCCGACTTAGTGATATAAAAAAAAAGTACGATACAGTTTTCGTGTTCTTTGCTGTATTTTTCATAAACCCTAAAACCTTCCTTAAGATAGAGCGGTACCATTTAAAATATTACGATTTCTTTACAATTGTTTTACGATTAGAACAAATATTTACCATAGATATTTTAAAAATTAATTTTTGCTAAATCCTTCACGTTACAGTTCGTTAAGTTGTTAGTAGTGACTACAAAAACAAATTGAAGTAAAGAAAATCTAAAATTACAAACGTTTTTTTCCCCATCTTGTCTACCTCATTTGCTGTGCGACTAACTAGTCTCAACAACAATTGTAATTAAATATGTATACAATTAAGTATTAATATAATTCAATATACGGAAATACGTCCTTATTTAATAATTGATGACTATACAACATTAGTATATGGGAATCACATCAATAATGTAACGCCTAATGTTGTTTAAGGTAAATACATCGTTCAAGAAGGCGATATATTTTCATTAATGTGCTTTATTCATGAAGGCGAAGTTGAAAAATGGTACACCGATAAGAAGTAAGACGTGACATTCCTAATTGTTTTTATCGATTTCTATCAATTATTTAATTTAAAAAAAAATGTAATATATCTCGTAGGTTATAGTAAAAAATCATCAGATTTCTAGGCAGTAAATATACTTATAATTGAGCAAAACAATGTTTTAGGTGGATTTAGACCAAACGAACAAAGAGCTAGCGCTAGAACAAGAGCATTCTTTCTTGATCTGTGTAAACGAAAACTCGTATTCAGCATTTACATAAAATGCTCTACGCCTGTTTACGCTAAAATAATTTGATACAGTGGGGATAGAATGAGCATTCGCTCGTCTGATGTAAATCGACGCGAGAAAAGCATTCGTAGTTCGGTTAATTATGTAGCCTTTAGAATTAGACTTTTGTTGTAATATTATTTGTTTTTCGGGCGTCACTCCACCCGTGTAATACATAATAAATACATATAATATACGATAAACGCTCTGGTGTAATGTGTTTGTTAAGTTGTTTTGTTTAAGAAAATTCCAAAATGTCCTACTTTGAAAAATGAGTTATAATAAGTAATTACCTATAAGTTTTAATTTTGACATTGCATAAGATTGAACTCGTAATTTCGTTTATAGTAAGTGCATACTCCCAAAACATTTTATCGTTATTTTTTGAAGCGAAAACTTTATTGAGTAAAAGTAATATACAACAAGAGTTCTCTACTATATTGGACAGTTTTTAATATTAACGTAAATGAGTAAGTTATTAGAGTAAGGCGTTAGAAATAAATGTGTAATATTTTACTGTGTAATAATTTATTTTAAACGTTATTTTATTAATAACTTTAATATTATAATACGTGATAGTTCTCAATAGCTTTCTCTATCAAACAGTGTTACCACAATAATAACCGTAAAATTGATATCTATAAGCCGATAGGATCAATCAACATCGTGTTTCTTACGTTGATAAGTTTACTGTTAATATTAATAGAATGTATATTTCTGTCATCCCGTGACCATGGTTGCTGTAAAGTATCCGAAATGTCGCGTATATAAAAAACTTAATAAGTTGCAATAAAATCGGAAAAAGTCGTTTCATTCTGATGAGTGAAATTCGCGTAAACATTAGAAAACAATAAAAGAATGTATATTAATTAAAATCTTATTAATGTACTCAATATTTAAGTATACCTAATAATTAACTTTCGTTTTAAGGGTTAGTGTAAAAATTTAATGTATTTTAAAAATAAATTTTGTTTAGTAACGGATTAATTTGAACCTACACATTTTTTCGGAATTTATATGTGTAAAAAGATTCACCAATACCGTCTTAAACATTCTATTTGCGATAAACAGCCTTCATATCAGACTATAATGCAACGAAAGCAGTAAATTTCAACAAACAGTCGACTAGGAGACTAGGATCTTAATATATTTGAATTTGACTTTCAAGTGTCTATGTATAATAAATTATTTAGTTTGTCAATGTAAGGAATCATTACAAAACAGCAAATCTCCTTATCATTCTGCTCTTCTTCATATCGTTCACTTGTTAAAAAAACTTACTAAATAATTTACGAATCGTTTTTGTGCTTAAAATTATTATTTTCTTACTATCCAATAACTCGAATAATTAAAAAAAAATTCATATCTGTTACAATATAAATAAGTTTGAGAACTGAATTTTTATTTTCAAAAACCAATCTCATATTTAACGTTTCAGCGGAGAAAGAAAACTGCTCTCAGTATTGAATACAAACGGATATTTTGGGTTGTTACCGGGACTATTTCCAAACACTCCTTTTCAATTTTCATATTTCTCCCGAACGGTAAAAGTTTTTTTAATTTTTTTTAATTGTACCTAGCAGATATTGAAAATATGAGATTTGGCTTCTAGTTTGATTTGGTTTATGTTACTAACTGTATTTTTAGCTAACTTATTTTTCTTTTTGCTATCCATGTCGAGGAGAACTGATGATAAATATCTCTGTCTATTGGGAAACAGTATTATGTAATCTTTTTTTGTTTATGTTTTAATATTCTTTATAAAAAAAATTTAATTGCCAGTTGTTCGTTTACTAGTCTGTTTTTCTTTTATTTCCCTCTTATTTATTTACTCTTTTTTCTTACTTTAACTTTCAATTAAATTTTTATTTTCAATTATTCTAATTTTCAGGTGGTGGATATGGTATTTTTAAGAAATAGAGATTGGCAAGACTTATTGGAAGGTTACCCGGACGTGCGGGATAAGTTATTTGCTGCAGCGAGACTGTATAAGAAAGAAGTTCAGTATTACGTTTAGCGCTTACTTAGAAAGGCTAAAATTTTATATTACTAGAAATGTCACATTTGATAGTTTTTTAGTTCACTGAGTAAATACGTGAAAAATATTTATTTTTATTTTAATGAAACCTTTAAATTTTCTTTTTTAATTACCTTTTAAATAAATTTACAATGATAAATGAAAAATTTGAAAACAAAACAAATATATTTTAGTATAAAGCATAAAATGTACACAGAAAATGCAAAAAATAAAATAAAAAATAAAACTTCAATTAATTTTTTTATGAAAGAAGTATATGGATTTTTTTTTGGGTCAATAAAGAATAATCCTATAGAGTATAGACAATGGACTATTTTAGGAAACATTTGCTTTATTTTACGAACTGATTTCTTTCCTGCTTACTTTTTTTGGTCAAGCGATTTTTGTCACTCTAATACATACTGTGTTATGATAAACATATAAGACCATTGAAATTCAATTATGGGTCATAAACAAAAGTGAGAATCAAAACTTGGAAATAAAAAAAAGTCACTTTTTATGTAAAAAATCAACATTTATTATAACATGTAACAATAGGATCATTTTACGATTAAATTCAGAGATCAAAACCTTATTTTCTACAAAATTTGGCACATTTTCGTTTTTTAGTATCCACCGAAAAGACGACAAAATCAACAGAAAAGATAGAATTAGGCTTTTTATCAATAACGATGCTTTCAAAACTCTATAAACTTAAACAAAATAATAATAACACTGTCCTTAAGTGCTTAATATAAAAAACATAACAAGTTGTACAACATTTGTTAACCTTAAAAAATATAATAAAATTGTCCAAGGAAGTGATTTCTCTTCTGTTGACTTATAAATATTAAGAAAAAAATAAAAAAAATAACAATAATATGAGCAATTATAATTCATTTTTTTCTTGTTGCGAGCAGCTATTACCCTTCCAACTTCCACGCGTGAAAATGATGAAGAAGGACTCGATGGCGGTGTATTTTCTTCCAGAAAGCGGAAGCTTTTCGCATTTTTAAAAACTCACGGCGTTTTCGAGATTTTTCTCGCCACATTTTTCTTCTTGGCGCTGTTTTCTAGGAGTATATTGGTCAATCGTTTTAATTTCACCTCTTTCTTTCTTCCTATGGTATCTTTCTCTATCCATCTTACGTATTTCTTCCTTAGCAGTTTCGTTAAGTTTTTTACGCGCTCGGCGCATACTCATTTTTTTTTGTTCACGTCGTCTATTCTTTTTTTCTTCATCACTTAGCTCGAGTTTTGATCTGTACGTTCGCGGCATTTTTATCTGAAATACAGCAAAATACCATATAAACAATGAATCAACCATTATCGTTCATGAAATAAGCAGGGCACAAAAAGATTTCTCCTGCTGAACATGGACATGGAAAACTGCAGTAAGCAAGATGTGTTAAACAAAATAACATATAATCATTCAACAGTTACTAAAGCTCAAAGCAACACGTGCTTCCATATGTTCATTTATTATATTATTTGTATAATACAAGTTAAGATGCTTAATAAAAGTCACTTCCGTGGACCCTGTGGACATAGTGTCCACTGAGAAGTTTGTCCACGGAAGGATAAAAAAAGTTATAAAATACTGTGCAAATACAAAAATTTTGAGGTAAGTATACGACTTATAGAGTTTTTATCAATGGCCGCCGATATCTCAGTAGGCAAATTACAACAAATATTTTTCATGACAATACTTACCGAAATATCAACGTAACAGAAAAGTTGAAACGATCTTTGACATAAATTACAATCAATCACTTACCTAAACAAAGTTTTATTTTATTTTCGCTCACAGCAAATGAACCACTTTCAACTATGAGTTTCAACTGCCAGCTAAACAATTTTGCCAACAAAAATAAATAAGTCATGTTGCGTTTTGTTTAATACAGTTTCAAATCTATTTTTTAGTTACACCACGGAAGGGGTCGCAAGAACTGATAACAGTATGTTTATGTTTAATAACTCGTATAATTAAGATGATTATTTTTCACAGTATTATTTATTAATAACTGTAGGATATTAGTAACAAAAGTAATGTTAAACAAATTATAATTTATCGTTTAGAGTATTTTTAATATAGTATATAACTTATGAGCATCGACTGGAAACGGTCCACGGAAAGGTATTTAATTGACTTATTCTTTTTTTTTTTCTTCGACAATTAACAAAAATAAAGATATTTTAAAGTAAATTACTAAAATGTTCGTTTAATTATATTTTGTCCAAAAAATAATAATGTGTTTAGTGTTTTTTCACACAGTTTTATAAAGAGCACAGTTTTTTTGGTTGTTTTGTTTATGACCCTTAATAAATGATGGGTTTTATCCAATCATATCTGAATTTATTTTTGGTCTTATTTTAAGGTGATTTTTCCTTTTTTTTTTAAATGCTATTTGTTGTTTAACAGAAAAAAAATCAATTCCACTCTCATACGAAAAAGCTTTTAAAACTTTGACTGTAAAAGTTTCTTAGTAACTCTATCTTTCAGCGAACTTAATCGGATTACATAGAATGAGAAACTTAGAGTCTCAGTCACAACAAAATCAATATTAATTTGTAGGTAATTTTTTTAATAATTTATTTGCATCGCATTCCACTGCTGGGCATAGGCCTCTTTCCCCATGTAGGAGAAGGATTGCAGCTTAATCCAACACGCTGACTCTCTGGGGGTTTGCGGAGAAAAAACTAATTGAACTAAATTAAAACTAATTTATTTAAATTCCCAACTTAAAATTAGAGATATTTATGTCCGCTGGTGCTGGATCGATGTTCTTCGTAAGATGCCTATGTTGTTATTGAAATCGGACAATCGTGATATTTGCGCTAGAACTTGGAGAGGCAAACATTGGACGCAACATTTGTTTTCAAACTACTACCATTTTAGCGATTCCTGAAATAATAGCAATAGTAAATAATTACTCATTGGTTGTACTTAATATTTGTGAAGGTAAAAAATCATACTTAGTTTCTTTTTCACTTGTAAAAACTCGATAAGGAATTGGTAATTTAAAAAAAAAAATTACAAGTGAAGAAAACGACGCTTATTTTAATGAGGCTTACTTAGATTATCAAGTTATTTTAGGGCTTTTTTATATTAATATACCGTTCTCGCCTCCTGAGATTAAGCCTATATTTTAAAATACGTAATTTGTCGCAGGGTATCTTATTTCATAATTCAAGTGGGTCTTAGGTAAAAAAATGTTGAAAAAGATAATTTAAAATTATATTTCTTAGGGAGATACTGTATTTTATTTGACTCATAAAATATCAAAGAGATTCATTAATAATAAGTATAGGTTATACGTTCTTTATGATTATTAATTTAAAGTCATTTATTTCAAAAAAGAAATATGTTTTTTTAATGTAGTGATTTGTAATATTTCTGTTATAGTAAGATATGATTTTAAATTCTGTGTGGCTAGTCTAAGCCTTTAAGTTATTAATGATGAGAGATATATTTATTTTATAATCATAACTGAAAAAAAAGTGTTAACCTCATAATGATCATGTTTTATGTTAACTTGTCCAAATTAGATACACGATTCTCGAAGCATTTAATTCTGAATTCCATTTGTTAGTGAACTCTGTTATTGTAACAATTTTTCAATTGTCGCCGCGCGCGTCTCAAGTCGTTACCTCCTTAAAAGCAATCCCGTTTTGTGAATTTTTCATCGCATTATGGAAGCAATAAAAGTCATGGATATTTCATCTGAGCGCCTTTATGGCCGATGAGGCTAATAAAATGAACCACTTCAATTATCACTTTTTATTTCGCGAAGGTATACTTTTACTTTCAATTTTCGTATTCTTGTTTTTGTACCGATTATGACTATAATATCTTCTTTTTTATTACTTTCTTTACGATGTAAATTGGGGTTTGTGTTTAATCATAATAAATGTGTGATTAACTTTTTAGTTGGTTTTGCTTATTGCTTTTTTGAGTTTCTTTTTCAATTTATATCAAACTAGCTTCTGCGCTCGACTTCGTCGGCGTGGACTCCGCTCCTATTGGTCTTAGCGTGATGATACATAGCCTATAGCCTTCCTCGATAAATGGGCTATCTAACACTGAAAGAATTTTTCAAATCGGCCCAGTAGAACCAGAGATTACCGCGTTCAAACAAACAAACAAACAAACAAACTCTTCAGCTTTATATATTAGTACTAGCTTCCGCGCGCGACTTCGTCGGCGTGGACTCCGCTCCTATTGGTCTTAGCGTGATGATACATAGCCTATAGCCTTCCTCGATAAATGGGCTATCTAACACTGAAAGAATTTTTCAAATCGGCCCAGTAGAACCAGAGATTACCGCGTTCAAACAAACAAACAAACAAACAAACAATCAAACAAACTCTTCAGCTTTATATATTAGTATAGATATAGATAGATAAAAAATATTATTAATTTTATACATATAAAAACAAGAAATAACATTTATTTTACGAGTATTTTAAACAGAATAATCTATACATATAATAAAATGGTAGAAAAGTCAAAACTGTACATTGAATATTTTTTTAAAAGAATACTTGGGGTGTGATCTACAATCGATACCGAAGCCAAAAATATAGTTTTTAGAATTTTTGTCTGTTTGTCTGTTTGTCTGTTTGTCTGTTTGTCTGTTTGTCTGTATGTATGTCCGGGATAAACTCAAAAAGTACTGCATGGATTTACTTCAAATTTGGCACGAATATTGTTAAGAAGTCGGGTCAGAACATAGGCTATATATTATCACGCTATCACCTACGCGGAACGAGCAGTGAACCTTTATTTCTTCAAATGTATGTCCGGGATAAACTCAAAAAGTACTGCATGGATTTACTTCAAATTTGGCACGAATATTATTAAGAAGTCGGGTCAGAACATAGGCTACATAATTATTATCACGCTATCACCTACGGGGAACGAGCAGTGAACGCACGCAGACGACGTCGCGGGCAGCAGCTAGTGAATTATAAATACATAAATTAAAATTATTGCCTAGCGATAAGTGTCCGAAAATTAACCCGAAGTAGAGCACAGCAGAAAGTATCCTGCTCAAAATCTGGAGCAGCCCGACTGGAGAATTACATAAACTTACAGAAGATCACAGCTAAATAGTAATGCTTTCAAGCAGTGTTGTGTTCCTGTTCTGAGTAAGGGAACCAGAGCTCCGAGGATACGGTCAAAAACGCGCTTGCGATGCTTCTTGTATCGCAGACGTCTATAGGCTATAGGCTACGGTAATTCCTTAACATCAGGTGAGCTTTACGCTTGTTTGCCGAATTAGTTGTATAAAAAAATTGTATTTACAACTGTGGATCGTAGTGGTCTAAATGTTTGTGCTTGTATGTTGTGTCTTTCTTATTGTTAGCCGTTGAGTGTAAAACTGTAAAGTGTTTATTATATTACATTTTCGTATACAGCGTATAACATACACCATTGAAGATCCATAAAATATCTTTTGTATAAAATAGTATTTTCAGACAGTGCTAGAGTAATAACATAAATATATGAACTAATGTTCAAAAAGTGAACCAAAGGTATTTAACAGTTAATGTATTCAAACGAATTCGCTTTGATATTTTAACTTCCCTAGAGTGTACTTCGACAGAATCCTCAGTGTAACTACACAAATTCGTTGAGCCATTTAAAATCGACAGTCAAAGGCTTCGAGCAAAGCTCTAAACGTGGCAATGAATATATTTTAACATCTTTCACAGGAAACTAGTGTTTCTATTATATATGAATGCAGACTAATTTGGTTCACTTTGAACCTAACCTAGTTGTGAGTTAAATGCATAGTACGTTGATGTTTCGTTTTAAGTAATTATGTTTTTGGTGTACTATTTTAATGGTTAATTATGCCACTTTGAAGAAATGTTGGTGGTAAAGTATAATATTCTTGTGTATTTACGGTTTTATTAGTTAAACTGATATGTACATAAGACACTTCAAATGTTATTTAATGTTATAGGTACAAGTGATATTACTTCGTAACATTATGCAATGTATGCCTTACCATCATTGCCATATCCCTATTATTTTATTTCGTGTTAGATCATATAAAATTAAGATGTGAGTTTTTATTTTATTTATTCCAATTACTTGTATTCCTAAACCCTCTGAAACAAATTATAATATTGTCATACCAGTAGTTATAGGTATATTAAATTTTTTGCTCATGGTACTAAACATTACCAGAATCAAAACCATTAAATCAATCAAATATTTTGTTGTTGATACTTTATGTGTTATTCTGTAGGTATACATAAAAATAGTATTTCTTAAATATATATCTACGTCTTTAAATCTCGTATAAATTAGTATGACGTGACCTAAGTTCGTTAGAAAAATATACCACTATAAAAATAACCCCAAATGTTGAGATTTCGGAGGAAAACACAGATTAAGGAAAACGAACATTCACCTTGTCTTATATTGTGTTAAATTCATTTTATTTCTCAAACAATTGCACAGATCCTTCATGTTTTATGCCACCACAAAATATGATCCTGGTAAATGGTACTATTTCTATTGAAATGAAAATATTTCCTAGTCCAAATATCTCACGCTAAGCTCAACTTACAAAGGTTACAAAATGTATGAGGTATCTTCTGTATTTCGTTTTATTTCGTGTGATATCATCAGTTCAATGGTACAAAGAATACTGAACGGTATTTCAAAGGCATAGATATTAAAATAGTTTGTAGCACAAGGCAAGGTGAAGAAAAGCGTAGCATTTAACTCAATCAGCTTAATGCTCGCCTCGCTGCTTTGTCTACGTGAGAGTATTGTTGGAGATGTTGTGTGAACTGATTTATGGTTGGTGTTTTCAACTGTAATACAACATCGTTAGTATCTTACCTTGTTTGATATATGACTTGACATTTCAAATAAAAAGTGAAAAACTACTTTGTCATATCATTATCTATGACATCAATGGCAAAGCAATTATTTTCTATTAGACATTATTCTTTATGGTATTCAGATCAAATATCACTTTAATATCAAGGGTATGACAATATTAGTGCGTGAAATGTTATGTGCTGACATTTCCTTGTTGGTATATTGTCCAACTTAAACAACAGACACAAGAACATTAAAAATACCAAACAGTCATAATGTGTCAAGTCGTAGTATTGATTCATTCTATGGTGTAGCGCTATTCCATATTATATGTAGAACTAAAACGACGACGCGTTAGCGCCACGGTTACAGCACTGGTTTGTGGGTGTTGCGCAGGCGGTTGCGGGTTCGATCCCCGCACATGACAAACATTTGTATTGGCCATACAGATGTTTGTTGTGGTCTGGGTGTTTGTGCAGTCCTTGTGGGTCTCCCCACCGTACCTCGGAGAGCACGTTAAGCCGTCGTTACTCTCAGTAGGGAATGTCTACGCCAACCCGCATTGGAGCAGCGTGGTGAATTAAGCTCTGATCCTTCTCCTACATAGGGAAAGAGGCCTATGCCCAACAGTGGGATATTACCGGCTGAAGCGTAAGTGCGTTAAATAAATTAAGTATATAACAGTATTTATAAACAGAGAACAATATTTGGTAGTACTTAGAGTATTGAACTCAAAGAGTAAAAATTAAAACAGCTGAAGCCACAGAAAATGGTAACTGTACAAGTATCAAGTAGTACAATTTAAGTACTTAATTATTGTGAAAAAAAGATACAACTTAAAAGTTTTTTCGTAAGCTACCTTTAAAATTAATTAATTAATTTAACGTTTATAAAAATTATGTGCTTAAATTTTATTAAACAACTAGCTGTGCCCGCGACTTCGTCCGCGTGGAATTTAACAAAAAGTTATTGTTCAGTTCGCAGAGTAATAAAATAAATAAATTTCTAAAATAAAAGTAGTCTAAATTGCTCCTTATTACATCAGCTATCTGCCAGTGAAAGTCCCGTCAAAATTGGTCCAGCCGTTTCAGAGATTAGCCGGAACAAACAGACAGACAAACAGACAAAAATTGTAAAAAATGTTATTTTGGTATATGTACCGTGTATACATCCATATGCATTAGTAAAAAGGCGGTTCTTTTAATATTACAAACAGACATTCCAATTTTATTTATTTGTATTATAGATTAATTACGTTGTGTTAATTTTATTAATATGTTAAACAAACAAATATTATTTGTATTATTATTGTCATAATTATATTATTTTGTAATGAAACCAAATTCCTATGTGACATAATTAAATATATCCCTTAGAGAGTAGCTCCAGTGTTATTTATCACGGGTTATAAGGATTCCTATTAATACGAGTTCGTATTTTGGAAAATAAGTAAATTAATAATTTCTACATCATTTCGCGAAAATCGGTTATCGCTAACAAAACACTTCTTTTACCCGCGGGATTTCTTTGTATTTCTTACCCTATATAACTTGTGGAGGCCTATATCCAGCAGTGGACTACGATAGGCTGAAGCGAGCTAAACGTAGATTTATATTGAAATGAACCTTAATTTTTGAGTATTATTTCGTTGTTACAATGCCCTAACTCATAATAGTGCATTGAAGTTCATTGTGTTCGTTATTCGTTGTACTAAATGAGCAAAAAATCTTGGAACTCTACGCAACGTGATGAGCATTGTCTTAATAATAATAACAAGCAGTCTGTTATATTGGGTTAAATTATTATTGCATCGTATATTGTTTGCGGAATGCCTTATTGCTTATCGCATCGTCGCCTCGAATACATAAGCAATGAAATTCAATGTTGGTGTTTAAGCTTCATAAATTAATATTTTTTCAAAGTTTTAATGAATTACTTCTCTCATCCATTATTGGAGCAACATTTTTTCTATTCCATGTCTCTCGTTTACTGACACCGTAGGTATAATTGAGACTGCCAGCTCAAACCTAACCTACTATACTAAAGTCAACAGAAATGATACAGGCTGTAAAAGACTCACTCCCTGTCAAAGGCTCTGCTATTCACCCGTAGGTACATGAAATTTTTTGTATCTTAATTGTTTTTATTTTTCTCCGTTGACATAGTGATATCGTGAAAACTAATGAAACAAAAGTAGTCAATACAAAAGTATCTGTAAAGGTGTTTCATTCAAGTCATGTAATAAATCAAACTTGACAATTAAGATTGTTGAGATGTTGTTTTATATTAAATTGGAAAAAAAAAAGAAAAGTGCAAAGTACGACCAATGATCATAAAACCACCAATTAAATACCTTTTACAACTATTAAATTTTACTGGCAATGCATTTCAATTTTTTATTTGTAAAATGTACTTACTACATTTCGAAACCTTATATAAAACTTGCGTACTGAACCGTTAAAAATATACCTATTTCATTTTGAATGGAGAATATTTGTAGAAAAGAAGCCCAGGCAATTATTTAAAATAGAATACTGAGTCAAGCTTAAAAGCATTTAAGCAGAATATTTTGCAGAAAGCACCGTTTTAAAATCTCCGAGAAACAATACAACGAAATAATACTTTTTTAAAAGAAAACATTTTTCTCCGCAAATAAATAAGCCCAGTTGAATATAAAAATAACGGTGAATTGTATATTCATCAATTCGAAATGACAATTTGAAAGATTCAAGGTAGCAATAAAATATTTCTAGAATAGCTATTAATATATTTTTATGGAATTTACCTTTAAATTTTAAGTACCTGGGTGACCGAGCCTAGCTCGGTATTTTTATTTTATTTTTTGTTTTTTTTTCTCGGTATTTTTATATTTTAATTTTATTTAAATAATAAATCACGAGTGAAATTAAAAAAAAAAAGAAAAAAAATTAATCTGGATTTGAAGCCGGGTCAACACGATTCGACATCCGCCGATTTCCTAATTAAGCTATTACAGCTATGTTGGCAACGGTGAAATTAAGCTTCGTATTCTAATGATATTTTTTCATTCCCTAAAAACAGGGGTAAAAAGACATTTTCTAAAAAGGAATCCTAGCTAGATCAATTTATCACCCCCGAAATCCCCTGCATACTAAATTTCACGAAAATCGTTGGAGCCGATTCCGAGATTCAGAAATATATATACAAGAATTGCTCGTTTAATAGTAGATATTGTTCGTTTTTATATGAATATGTATTTTTCCCCGTAAAAGAATGTATTATTTTGATTATGAGTTATGACATTGCGTTTCTTTTTTGGAAAGACATTAGTTTGTTCGCTTTTCGAAGCATGGTCAGGAGTCTAAATAACTATCTAGCGAATAGAACACCAAACTTCTGTTTTAATAGAATTTTTTCCTCATTAAACCAAAAAGGTTTTCACAAAAGTCGTAATTTTTCGGTGACTAGCCGTTTTTTGTTGATACGTATGTTTTCCAAAGTGAACTCTCATGTGACTGCTTTTTTTATTATTTTTTTTATTTATTTATTTAAAAAACCAACAGCTTTACAAATCATAAATTTTATAGCTATGTACATGTAGTATTGCCAATAATAGGTTTTTCTTAAATTAACAAATAATAATACTGTAACAATCAAACTAACTGTAAAGCAACTGTAAAAATACTAAACCAAGGAATTCTAAACTAAGGAATTCAAGGATGCTATCAACTTGAAACTACCGATATTAAATTTAGACAGACCTGCACACCACGCAACAAATAAAGTAGGGAGAAATATTATACATACACACTCATATATACACATATACATACACACAAACATATACACACACATACACATAAACACATATATATATATATATATATATTATGCGCGTTCGCGGACAGCTTCGTCGTTTTACCAATTTTGATGATTCTTCCATTATAGATACCCCAAGGGTGGCACTACGACAAGGAGACCAGGATCTGACGATGTGATCCCAGAGAAATCGAGGTTTGTTCGTCTACTCACATTGTATCACTTGACGATGTAACTAAAGTTGTTTTTTTTTTTTTTTTTTTGTTTGTTAAAAAACGCAATTATTGATTATATCTGTCACCTTCTTCCTAAAAGACGACTTACTTAAGCAAAATAAGTCTACCTGGCTAAATTTAGCATTGTATGTTCGGGGCAACCTGGCCATGACGGTGTTCGATCCGTAGTTAGTGCGGCGTTGAGGCACGTTTAAAAGTGGAGTGTGACGTGTTCGGCGCCTGGGAGCGCAGAGTGCCACTTCATGCAGCAAATTTGAGCAGTCAACTCTACCCCGAACAATGTCGAACAGGAAGCAAACGTCGAGCGTGTCCCGTCTTTCTTTCAAAGTTAAAAGTTTATTATCGCAACAGGCTCGGGGGTATGATACGCGCGACTGACGACGCCGGTACGAAATATGTCTTATAAATATTTTTTGTATGCGCTCGAGGCGTTCGCTATAGACATTGTATTGAGGGGACCAAATTTGGCTAGCGTACTCTAGCAGACTACGTACATATGCACAATATACGACCTTCAGTGAGCCTATATTCTTAAATGTCTTGCAGGCCCGCAAGACGAATCCCAAATTTTTATATGCTTTTTTTGTGACTAAGTCAATATGATCAGCAAATGTCATTTTGCTATCGAAGTAAACTCCTAGGTCACGAATCATATTGACTCTTTCGATGTTAACGCCATTAAAATTATATGTATGTATAATGGGGTTCGTTTTGCGAGTGAAAGATATGCACTGACATTTGTTGGCATTCACCGTTATCTCATTAGTCAAGTAATAATTATACAAAATGTCAAGTTCAGCCTGCAATGTGTAACAATCATTGATGTTATCTATTCTCAAAAAGATCTTTTTATCATCCGCGTACATCAAATGTTTAGCATGCACGAGACAATTAGGTAAGTCGTAAATGTACGCGTTGTAGAAAAGAGGTCCCAAGTGGGAACCTTGGGGAACGCCAGAGGGTATTTCTATGTAATCTGACCTGAATCCGCCCACCACGACCGCCTGAGAACGTTTGTTTAGGTAAGATTCTATCCATCTTAGAAGGTCCCCGTGTATGCCAAGTTTCTCTAGTTTGTTTAAGAGTATGGAGTGATCTACCCGGTCAAACGCCTTCTCAAATTCCGTGTAGATCACATCCACCTGCCCACCCTTTTCCATGTTACTAATTACGTATTCTGAGAAACACGCCAGATTAGTAACAGTTGATCGCTTTTTAAGGAAACCGTGTTGGTTATCGGGTATTTGTTGGGCTATTATGGGGTAAATATTGTTATAGACTATTTTTTCAAATACTTTGCTTATTGTATTGAGTATCGAAATTCCTCTATAATTTTCAACTTTTATTTTAGAGCCTTTTTTATGAATGGGTACGATGAGAGCTTTTTTCCATATATCAGGAAAGACGCCTTCCTTTAAAGATGAATTGAAAATGTAAGCAATAGGGACTGCGAGCGCTTTTGCACATTTGACCCAGAATATTGGAGGTATCCCGTCACTGCCAGTGCCTTTATTAATGTCTAAAGATTTAAGATGATTTTCCACTACACTATCAGATATCGTGAATCGGGATAATGAATTTAAAGAGGCACTCTCTGTTGAATTGTGAAGATCAGGAGTAGATGGGACGCCGAATACGCTACGGAAGAAATCGTTAAAGGCGTTACAAATTGAATTTTCATCTGTATAAGTCACATCCTTATACAACAATCGTCTAGGGTAATTAGACACGCGTCGCAAGGATTTCAGATATGACCAAAATATTTTGGGACTCTTTTTTAGCGCACTTTCTGTATATTCAACATATGCATCGTAGCACGACCTTTGCACACGTTTTTGTCTATCGCGTAATAAACAGAATTCATCATAATCTAGCATATTATGAAATTTTTTCCAGCGCTTATGTGCTTTAAGCTTTTCTTTAATGATTTTAATCAAGGCCGGACCGGCAGGATATTATTACCATACAGGATATTTGTGATTTGAAGAATATTTTTTATAGAGTGGAATATGTTTTTTAATAATATTATATAAAGTTGTATAAAATATAGTAGTGGTGTTATTTACTGTTTGTGAATGAAAAAGAGCCTGCCAGTTGCAATCGCTAAGAGAATCAATTATACTCTTATAGTCACTCTTTCTAAAGTTATATCTAGGTGGAGTGATTTCTTTAAATGGTCGCATGGATATGTCAAGAATCTCAATATAAAATGGAGGATGAGCGATATCTAATTTACAAAGGGGATGTGTACACGCGCTTATCTCCAAGGCCAAGTCAGAAAATGCGAGATCAAGCGTGTTGCCAGCGTGATTTTTTAAAATATTATACTGATTTAGGCTCAAAAAACTTACACTTTCCGTAAGAAAAATACCAGCGTTCTGTACGTCTACGGTACCATGCTTTGTATGATGCGGTCCATTTCGGTCCCATTTAATACAAGGTAAATTAAAATCCCCAAGCACTAGGAAGTGACTACCGGGTTTCATACTATGCAAGCGCTCCATTAAATTAACCGTATAGTGAATATCGATTGGAATTTTCAAAGGATCAGGAGGTATATAAACCGCCAATAAATAAAGATCATTACGTGATAAGAGCTTGCGGGCAGGTATTTTTACTAATATTATTTCTGTGGCAACAAGGTCCAACAAAGGTAGACGAACAAACCTCGATTTCTCTGGGTCAAAGTCAACAAGGTCCAACCACACAGCTTCTAGTTCCCGGCGGACCAGTATCATTACACCCCCGCCTGACTCCTTTCCGCTCAGAACCAAATCACGGTCCGCTCTAAATACATCATATCGGTCGTCGCATAACTCACCATCGTAAATACCGTCGTGCAGCCATGTTTCAGTTATAACAATAACATCCAGGTCAGAACATAATAAGTTTTGTCTAAAATTGAGACTTTTTGTCCTTAGGCCACGTATGTTCTGATAGTAAACGTTTAACCTTGAGTCAGCCATAACTAAAATAATCCCTCAAAAAACAAATTACTATAAGAAAAATTAAGAAAAAAGTCTCAGCATAGTATGACTTATGCGACTTGGGGATACGTTTTAACAATTCCATATTATATTTCATAATAAATAAGACCACACATACACGGATTCTATATAAAAGTAATATACAACTTAACTTCGCCGAGACAATAAATATGTTTATAATTATAATTATAATCATAATTAAGAGGGTAAAGTTAAAAAAATATAATACCTTGACGATGCTGTTTACGGCGCGAGCACGAAGTCTTAGCAGTTTGAGTTCATTATAAATCGAAATGAATAAAGGTATGTCACTAAAAAAGGGTGCAAGTTTTTGTGATTTATTACAGTGGTGTTCTATTAATGTTCTATTTGATAATTGGTAATTCAATCCTTTATTTAATAAGTTACTTAGTAAATTGGATATGTATAAGTAAATTATGGGGTTGTAAATGAAAATAATTAATGTACTAGTGCTAATATTGTTTACGTAATAATAATTATCAGCGACAATTCTGAAAGCAAACGGTAATCGTGTTACATAAATGTGATTTATCTTCATAAATATTAATATTTTTATCAAACGACTTGCGATACTCATCCTATGTCGACGCACAATATTTACACGCATTGAATGTACGCTAGCCATAAGCACGTAGTTAGGTGACACAGAGTAATACAGATCATAGAGGTAACAATACAAATGTGCAGGAGTCGTTATGATAGCATCCTTGAATTCAAGCTCAAAAGATTTAAGGTTATGGGTAATTAAAATATTAAAATTTTTTTTGTTTAAATGAAAAAAACTGAGTATAAAAATTAAAGTTAAAGCACTAATCACTATTTGAGCACTAATCTTCACACAATCCTCCTTAGATCCTCTTCTGTGGATATTAGTATTGGAGGTGATGTATCTCCTTTGCGGACGAAAATCCTTCCGTTTTTTGTCCAGGCATAGAGGAATTCGCGTTTTTTTGCAGTTTCCTTAGCTTTCTTTAAAAGTTGTTTATTTTGCACAGTCAGGTGTTCATTTATATAAATAGGTTTACACTCGCCTTTTAGGTGGATATCAGTAGTGGTAATGCGGCGTTTTCGCGAAGCAGATAACAGGTTGTCTTTCAGCAATCTTGTTCTCATCTTAGCAACAATGACTCTGGCTCTGCCTTGGATTTTTATTTTTGGTGTTACTCTGTTTGCTTGAATAATATCGTTATGCTCCAACGGGACTCCAAATTGTTTCCCCATGGCTATAATTATATTCATTAGATTTTCGTTTTTATCCTCAGGGATGCCAACTATTTCTAAATTCAATATACGCTCCATTTGTTCTTTGTTGTTTATATCTATTCTGAGCTCGGTGTTCTGCTTTTTCAGTTCAATCATGTCACGGCGCATTTCCTCAAAAATTTTGTTTGTACTGGATAATGTCAGTATACTTTTTTTAATAGTGTCTTGCTCATCTGATGTAAATTGTGTCGATTCCTTAAGAGATATCATCTCCTTTTCCAGAACAATTTGTTTTTTATGTAGGTCTTGAATGTTTGTGTTAATATTGCGGTAATCCTCTCGAATACAGTTAATGTCCGATTTCATCTCCATAACGGTATCATTGAGTTTTGAAATATCCTGTTTTATTACGGTGTTGATGCTATCCTTGATTTGCGATATTTTATCGTCAAAGTCAGTTTTAAAAGTGTCAAGTTTGGATAATATGGTGTCTGTAAATACCTTGATAGTAACCGACACATCATCATGTTTGTTACGCTTCCGAAGCGTTACTCCCGTTTCGTTTAGATCTGGATTGCTATCGTATTGTTTTGTTGGTGAGTGATACATTCTGTTTAGTCTAAGCACTTAACTACTCTGTGCAGGATACGATGACACGGTATGCGTAAGTGGGACGTGTATTGCAGCGGCACTGCTGTGTGATTGAGACAACTCACTGGATCTTAGGTGGAGTCCGGCAGCAAATCTTGCGTACACTGAATACAAACTTATCCACAAGAACTTAAGATTTATATTTGTGTGAAAGACGTTAAAAAAATATATTAAATGATTATTACAGTTTGTTCGCGTCCGACCTGCGCGGACAGCTAGGGCCGAAAATTTTAACCGACTTCAAAAAAGGAGGAGGTTACTCAATTCGACCGTATATACAAAGGTGTGCAAGTAGAAACTCGGCTTTAAGTTGGTTACATGAAAAAAAATAGTTGAACGCATCCAATTCATCCGCCATTTTGGATATATGTTTCGCGGCCATTTCAGTAGTTATATCAGTCATTTTCAAGTAGTAATTTCCTGTGTATCAATTTTATGAGATGGATTTCGATACGCAACATTTACGCCATTGCATTCTGTTCTGTTTTCAAATGAATAAAAATGCTGTTCAAGCTATGGAATTGATTAATTCGACATTGGGTGAACTTTCTGTGAGCCATTCAACAGTGAAAAAGTGGTTTACAAGATTTCGTGGTGGAAATTTAAGTCTTGAGGACGATCCACGTCCAGGTGCAATAAAAAAATTTGAGGATGAAGAACTTCAAGTTTTACTGAATGAAAATCCATGTCAAACTCAAAAAGAGCTTGCAGAACAGTTAGGTGTTACTC
The DNA here is from genome assembly GCA_905220545.2 of Melitaea athalia. Classification (NCBI taxonomy): domain Eukaryota; kingdom Metazoa; phylum Arthropoda; class Insecta; order Lepidoptera; family Nymphalidae; genus Melitaea; species Melitaea athalia. Next base: position 6,846,657 of record HG992183.1, on the reverse strand, counting down.
GTCAAGCAATTTCACTTCGATTGCATGCATTGGGAAAAATACAGAAGATAGGAAAATGGGTTCCTCATAAACTGACAGAAGAAAACAAACAACAAAGAGTTGCCGTTTCCATGAATTTGCTTTCTCGGTTCAAAAAAAAGAATTTTCTGCATAAAATCATTACGAGTGATGAAAAATGGATTTTGTACGATAATCCTAAACGTAGAAAAGCATGGGTTGATCCGGGCCAGCCATCCACATCAGTTGCAAAACCTAATATTCATGAAAAAAAAGTTTTACTCTGTGTCTGGTGGGATTGGAAAGGTATCATTTATTACGAGCTTCTCGAAACTGGCCAAACTGTTACAGCTGAGCGTTACCAGGCCCAGCTGATCAAATTAAGTGATGCTCTGGAGGAAAAAAGACCATTTACGGGACAAGGAAGGCGAAAAGTGATGTTGCTGCATGATAATGCTCGTCCACATACAGCAAACTCAACCCAGGAACTCATCTTCACTTTAGACTGGGAAGTTATGCATCATGCGGCATATTCACCAGACTTAGCTCCTTCTGATTATTACTTATTTAGATCAATATCGTCATATTTAAAGGAGCAGCAATTCTTTAATGTCGAAGATGTCCGAAAATGGCTGGATAACTATTTTGTTTCAAAACCGCCAAGTTTCTATCGTGAGGGCTTTTATCTACTACCCAGTAAATGGCAAAGGACTATAGATAATAACGGTGAATATTTTGATTAATAATTCTTGTAAGAAGTATTTTTTTAATAAAGTTGAATTTGACAAAAAAAGCCGAGTTTCTACTTGCACACCCAATATATGTATATATTTAAATGTATGTTCGGGGATAACTTCGTCGTTTATGAACCGATTTTGATAATTCTTTTATGAATAATCGACGGAAACCTTTGAAAATCCTATGTGCAACTAGTGTGTTTGTTAATTTTTTTGTCTACTTTACGTTGTATTACTTGTCGATGTAATTGAAGTCGGTTTTTTTTCGTTTGCTAGCAAACACAATTATATTATTATTAATTTGATTAGCAATTATATAAAATATACTCATATGTTGTGATTTTTGTTAATACGATAGAAAATATTGTATTATTCCAGTTCAAATGTATGATTAACTATTATTTTTCAAATATTTTGTGCATTTAGTATCACAATTTTTCTGCAGATCAATCATCAATCATCAATCAGAATCGAGTATTTTTCGATAACAAATTTGAAGACGGTGGACGAAGGGCTATTAAGATTATCAGTATAAATATTTGTAATTATTACTAAAAAAAATGATAAAGTTGTTCATTGCACTCTTTGATTTCTTCACACATGAATGTATTGAATATTATGCAGAAGACACAGATTATTAATATCTATAAAAATACGAGTACTTATATTTTTTTTGATATGAATGTCATGTATACTAAAGATCTACGCTCAATTCATTTTATTAAGTTGCTGGCGAGCGGCTCAACTGCAATCAGCAGGGATTGAGAGTCGATATCAAAGGGGATATAAACTGCGCCTCGGACAAATTATTGACTAGGATGACGTCAAAAGCTATGCGTACAAGCATAACTTGCTATGTGCATGTTTTTGTCTAACTTATTTAAATTTTGTCAATGAGAACTATGTATAGACTAATATTAACCAGAAGACATTTGGATGCAGTATTTTTGGTGTAAATGTAACAGTAAACTTTATATCTTTACCATTGATAGATTTCAGTTTAATATGTTGTGTAAAAGACTAACTTTTGTTATTGACGACTAAAAACTTCATTTTAAAAATATTCCGTTAAATAATATACTCATTTTTGATACATATTGTGATTTGAATTAAAAGTTGAAAGAAATAGTAATGTTATTGTTATATTAATTTAAATAGTAACCAAGCTGTACGTATTATGAAAAGTAGTCGAGTATATCGAAAATATTCCGAGTAATATTAGAAAATCCTGCTACTATTTATAATAATCTATTAACCGCAAAACATAATTAAGATTAGCTTCATTAGGTTACATACTATATCTTCTCATAAATCATTACCATTCAATTCTGTGACAACATAAAACAAGTCTTATTCGAAAAATACAAATATATTTCGTATCGCAAATAATCTTTATTACGTCTTATATTTTATTTGGATATTTCATGTCTTAATAAAAACGACTGTAAAACATATTAAATTGAGTTTTCTATCTCCTTATTTAATATGTTTTATGAAGACGATGATCTATATCTGACGTAAAAAAACCGCAACAATACGCAAAAGCCTTATTACAATAAATTAAGCTTTAATTAAATCTGTTATGTACATCAAATGTCTGGGGTGCAATCGTCTTATAATTAATTCTTCTGTTATAGGCGTCTAATTTGGTACAAGTGATGAAACAGTTATATAATTATTTTTGGTCTAAGTCATAAGATTTTATGAAGTAAAGGTACTTATTGTATAAGTCTACTTAGAAAGAAAAAAAGATTTTTGAAGTTTAATTTTAAATAGAAGAGAATATGTATAGAAAAAGGGTAGGTATGTGGTGTGAGGTGCATCATTATGAACAACATTTAATAAATGTAAAACATAGGTTATTCATTAGTTTTATATTTTAACTAAATAAATAATAATAACTGCTAATATTATTATATATTATTATTTATGTATTCTAACATTTATGCAATGTAAATATATGGGGTACATAATGTTAAGTGAAATAAATGTTTGAGTTTAATCTATTTCGTTTTTAATATTGTAAATTCCATTATAAGATTTTTGACTTTTGATTCGTTTTTAAGTCATTCGCTTATGTATTAAACATTTTAATCTCACTTTGTTCCAAGCAAGCTATTTCATCTTTCACCATTTAATATCGGGAGCCTAATTCAACAACTTTTATAAAGAAAACATTTTACGGAATAATTGAGATTTTTGATTGGATTTTAAATAAAATTGATGCTTTGGCTTAAAAAATTTTTTTGCATTGAGTATTTTTTTATTTTCATAAAAATTATTTCTTTTTTATTTTCATTTTACGTGAATACTATGGTTATTATATTATTTGAAGATGTAATTTAACAATAGATTGATACGAATAAAGTTCGGTACAGAAACGTTAGTAGGACCTATACCTGGCCATACTGAAATATAGGCATAAATTCTTATACCATGTAAATAATAATATAATAATAATAATGCCCCACAGACTAGAAATACTGCGAAAAGGACTTTATAAAATCTATGGCGTAAATGTTTGCCACTTATCCCAAACTATATCTTCGTATTATTTACAGCATAAATAGTATCTACCAGTTATAGAGCTGGCTAAATATTTTCCAAGAATTGGAATTCCAATTCAATACAGTTACGTTGCAACAATTCGACGGATATTTTTTTATAATAATTATTTATTTATAAGTTGTTTATTGTAAGTATACAACAATACTATGGCTTAACTCCGTTTCGGGGTAAACAATGAGGTTGCTATAAAGCAGCGAGGCGTCCCTTATCGGCACGACGCCTGAATAACTTGACTCGACGAAATGCTAAACTAGAAATGCCTCAGACACTAAATATTTGACAATCTGCACGAAGTTTAATTGTTAATAATACTACTCTTTCCTCACACACACATTCCTAACCTTTCATGGAATATCGCCCCTATTACAAGAAAACAATATTCCAACACCATATCAGTCACGTGCGAGTACGGATCACTGGCAAACCATACAAAAACAACAAGACATTAGAAAATCTATCCTTGCTTTTTAAAGATTTGATTTCGAGCATGCAACCACTTGTATGCCTTTGTTTGTTTGCGGAACCCCGGTGCACTTGCCCTGCAAACAGGTTGTTACAAGTTCCCGTATTTTTGTCGAAACATGTTGGTTGCGTATATATTTATTCTGAATACACATACATAAAATACATATATATTTATTCTGAATATTATGCGCAGCAATTTTCGTATCTAACGGTTTAAAACCTTTGAAGCGAACAGTTAATGCCACTTGTTCGTGACATTTAGTTAGATATCGTTATACCAACTCTACCGACCACTAGCGTTGGTAACGATGAGAAATTGTCAGTTATAACTCTACACAAATCTGTTCGGTCGTTTAAAACACGCTTGCGGTGTTAAACAAAACTTCGTATGCGGTTGTAAATTACATTTAGGTAAAGTTTACATCGCTAATGAATTTGAGTATTAACTTTAGACAAAACGTTGTCTATTTATATAAGAGGAAGATAACTGTGTGAGTGAGTGACGGATAGATTAACTTCTTGACTGATTTACTAACTAATCTATTAATCTTTTGAAACAACGATAATTTTATTATTAGTGTTTTATTTCGCATTGGAAGTATGCTTCTTCGCTTTTTTATTTAATAAATAACAGTCCACGACTAATAGTAAAAGAATTTTTATGACTAAATAAGCAGATTATGAGATTAGAATTGCATATAAGCTCGTAGTGAAATTAGTGTCAAGTTTTTTATATATAATATCAGTTCACAAATTGTCTAGTATCTGTACTCTACTGTGATAATGATATTTAATGTAAATTTTGTTTTCTAATTATTCTAAGCTCCTATCTATAAAAGCATCAAACGAGGCCTCTTATTATGAAACTCATTTCCTTTTAATCACGGGTCGCCGTTTCCAGAACAAGTACACTTGCCGTGTTAGGGTGCATCTCAAACTCATATGTGTACAAAATGAAAAAACTGTAAGTTAACCCATAATAATATGTTTTATATTGTAACTTTTAAAAGTTTTTTAACTTTTTAAAAGTTACAGTATAAAACATATGGGTCTTCTTTTAAGTAGAGATACCTGTGTTACAACAACATAATATGATCATTAAAATCTCTATGTGTCTCTTTACTTCCTCAATTGTATACTTGCAGCTCACGAAACGTTTTGACTGCTCCTACCTCCGGTATAGCTGCGATAGACACCTTGCTGTACAAATGCCGGTATTTTAATTATTTATTAATATTGACATTTTGTAATTGTGATTAGTTATTTTGTTAATTGTCAAATTTATAATGAAAGTATCATTAGTTAAATTCTAAAATTACTGTGGCATTTAAACTTTTTGGTCGATTTTTTGCTGTGAATTGTAAAAAGAATTGTCTTATGGGTCATTTGTTACCTATTTATTATATAGCATATAAGGTATATAATTATATATCCCTGTCTGTATGTATCTCATTAGATTCATCCATATAAATGAGGATTTCAATGGATCGGTGGACATATAGATGAATGGACAGATAGATAAGTGAAGGTATTTTATACATAACTTGTATGTAAAACAAAGATAGATTCACAAATAAGTACTAGTGATATCATGATCAACGAAATAGGAATTCATGTGGGTGAGATAATAAAGGGAAATACACTTAAATGGTACCGTTTTTTATGTAAGATGAGGTACATACAATTATTGTTTTTTGTTAGTAGAATTGAGTGTTGAATATCAAATTCTTTTTTCATAATTTATGATAACATATTTTCTTTAAATAATGTGAGTCTAAAAATATTACTTGCTGTAATCTAGCAAGAGCTATTTCACAATGACAAATATTCTTGTATAGCAATGAGGCATTTTACATACAACCGTTGGTTCTTTCAGCGTATCTGAATAAGCTCTGCGCATAATACAAGATATTCCTGTGTTACATTAGGGCAATAAATCAGGGCCGTTGTCCGGCGTCTCCGATCCCTTCGCAGTATCGTTTTATAAATAACAATACATGTTTTGCATACGTTGATATATACAATAGAACATTGGGGAATAAATTACTGTACTAAATAACGTTGTATAAAACAACAACAATACTTTTCACAATCAAGTACGTTTCAAAATAAATAGTACAAGTTGCTAAGCGCAAAATTCGACAACTGGACTGGCTGAACCATTTCATCAAATTTTTTAAAGCTACCTATACTTTTTAAAAGGTTATTTAAAAAAATAAGGGATTTGATCAAAACATTGTAATATTTGGGAAAATGCAACGATGATTGCAACTTCACACACTAAACAAAGCGTCAATAGTACTTGCACTAGTACGTTTTGACTAGCCCGCTGGCGCAGTTTGTGGTGACCCTGCTTTCTGTTCCGGGGGTTGTGGGTTCGATTCCCACCTCGAGTCTGGGTGTTATAAACATATTTATTTATATATGTATTATTTATAAGTATGTTTATCGAAAAAAAAAAATTTAGCTAGACCAGTTGGCTGTTACCTATAACACAAGCATTAAGTTGCTTAATTTAGGAACAGACGACCGTGTGTGTATTGTGTATAATATAATAGTAACTGGTATGTGCTGAGGTGATTGTAAATATCGAATGGAGTTATGGAATAATGGTTCTCATTTCATCTAAAATAGAATGTACAATTTGTATAAGCGATAAGGCAGATTAAAGATTATTGATTAGGTATATTAGAAGCCTGAGAATTAAAAAAGGTTGCAAAACGTCACTTTGCAAATCCCTGATCATAAAAGTTAAAGTATTAATTTTGAAAAAATAAAAATTAAAGATTAATTTTTTCAGTTCTCTGATTCATGCGTTACATATGCATTATATTATATATAATTATATATCATTGCGCAATATGCATATCAGCTCCATTCTAAACATTTAAAATTAGGATTGATTTCCAATTATTCAGCTAGTGTGACAGTTTTATTGAGTAAAGTTTATCCTCATACGGTTATCGAGATAAGGTTATAATTGAATATTTAACAAGTTTAATATAACACAAATAAATCGTCGGGTTAACCACGGTCACGAATCCTATTACTGAATATAATTTAACAAACAATACCTATTTGAACGGAATGATCAATATTATTTCGTACTGTCAATATAATATGATGTTAATTAAATTTTAGTGTTTCGGGCAATTAATTAGGTTCTACGAAATAAACAAGTGTGACCTGGAAATTGAACAAAGTTCACTTTACAATTAGTAAGCTAACTTTTAGCTTTTACAGTTTGACTTGTTTTTTTTTTTTTTATGTAACTAGGTTGGCAAACAAGCGTACGGCTCACCTGATGGTAAGACCGTAGCCTATAGATGCCTGCAACACCTGAAGCATCGCAAGCGCGTTGCCGACCCTATCCCCAATCCCCCCCAGGAGCTCTGGTCACCTTACTCACCAACAGGAACACAATACTGCTTGAAAACAGTATTATTTAGCTGTGGTCTTCTGTAAGGTCGAGGTACTACCCCAGTCGGGCTGCTCCATATTTTGAGCAGGAAATTTCCTGCTGTGCCCTACCTCAGTTAAATATACAGATATTTAAAGATTTGAGATATTTTTCTCTTAAATGAAGTAAAACAAGTACCTTGTTTTGTTTTCTTAGCTGCAGTATACGGGATCCATTTTAAAACTTTATAAATTAAAAATACAGCATTGTCAGCCTAAATACAAACCCACAAAATGTTGTATAACATCGCTATTTTCTGTCCACTAGAGTGCCTCAACTCATCTCTCAAAATCCCTTAAATTCTGTAATCACCAAACGTGAAGATATGTTTAATAGTGATTACTGGACCTACTGGTTGACCGCAAGGGTGCGAGGTCGGACCTCGCTCGGGTATGTTTAACTGTTTTGTCGGTGTATTTACATTATTACGATTTGATATTTGATACAGTAAATAATTATCGAAGGAACTTAATTTTAGCTGACTTCAAAAAAAAAGAAGGATCACAATTCAAGGTTAAAAATTTAAGAACAAACGCAATTATGTCCTATTCATTTGCTTTACAATACGTAAAATAGTTTTATTAGTTAGGTAAATGACACGAACAGATGTTGAAAAGAAACTTTATAGGATATCTATTATAGTTAAATCGCCTTTTTGATTTTCAAGGCATAAAATGAGCCAGCCTTTTTCGCCACCGCTAAGTTAAGGTGTAAATATGACCTTAACCTGTAAATGATGGAATGAATAAGTTAAAATTTTATTTTATTTTAACGTTTTAACAATTTTTATATAAAAATCACATAAATTATGCGAATAAATAATAATACATTGTTCCCAAGGCTTTACAAACGAGACTACATACATAGAATATCACTCGAGTGAAAAAGGTGACTTCATCTAAGATTTTTATCAAACAACGCGTATGCAGTAGCAACGTGCAATTTGAAATGCAAAATAATAAAAACTGTTTGCCCAAAGGATATACTCGCAATCAGAATCTATGTAGGTACGTCAAACAAAAAGATAAAAATACTAAATAATTTACAATTCTTGCGTAAAATTGTTAGTGGATGAATAAAAACTATTCGTAGTAAGTCACGTTTATGCATGGTTGAGCTACACATGCAAGCATGAATATTTTACAATCACTCTTTTTAGTAATTAATTGTTTTATTAATTATTTGAAATAAAAAAGTGGATATTAATGAATCTTTGCAATAATAATAATATCAACATCACAGTACTTTCACAGAATAAAGAACTGGACATATAAGAAACATTTTACACGCTACATATTTAATTTACAAAGACCCTGATACATAATTTGTAAAAAATACTTTCAATATTATCCGTATCCGTTTAATTTTGCTCCAGTATCTGGGTAAACATTCAAACAAATCCAAATATTAATACATAAATAATTTATGAAAGCGAACACCAGCGGTACACAAAATTAATTAATCAAAACATATACAAATGATTCAAATAAAACGTTCCAAGAGGAAAGTAAACCAGCTTCATTTATAACTGAGGTGTACAAATTATAATGATATTTTAATAAAAAAATGAACTAATGAATGAATGAATTATAAAAAGATTTTCTTATAAAGAAGGCACTTAAACGGCTCGTTATGAAAAGAAGTCGTTTGCGAGAGAAACCATAGTTTTAATGAAGGGGCCTCAAATAACGTTATTGCTTTATCGAAGTCTTATTGGAGAATTTTTAGGAGACCATACAACTGACAATGACTACATAATTACAAGTTTTCTTTTATATAAATTTAACGATTCGTAATTATTTTTGAATATTTCAGCTGATATCTGTACACAGGAGTATATGTATTTTTCCACATTACACATAATATGTCATAGTATATTGCAATTCTTAAAAAAGTGAAAGAATCGAGAGAGAGAGAAAGAAAAATACACCTGAATTTTTTGTTTAAACTTTAAATCAAAGATAAACTCATAATCGCTTGCGAAAGTTATTCTTAGCATATTTCTTTTTTTAGGACTTTTAGATTTAAAATGTAGCTCAATTTTTAATCGTCGATGGATAGAAGTGTCCAGCGGAAATCAAGCACTGTTCGCAACCTTTTAAAACATGTAATATTTAAAAGTTTTAAGGTATGAATGAGATAATATATTTTTTATTTCAAGAAAATAATTCTAATATTTTAACAACTAAGGCAACTTCACATTATTAAAACTTTTACAGCAATTAAAAACGCGTTTCTTTAATTTACATAAATATAATACGATATAAAAATATATAACATTTTTTCACTAAGAAACAAATTATTTTTAAATTTTTACTAGACCTTGAATAAGAATTTTCTCCAACACACAAAAAAGAACATTAGATTTTCTGTATTGTTTTAACTTTTTGCTTACTATAAGTATAAAACCAATTGGTTCAAAAAACATTGCAGTATAATATTCTATTATTTACTATTTTATTAGTTTCTTTAACTAAAAATAATAAAGAAGTCATGAAATCAGCTTATAACTGGTATTATACGCCTTCTTATTTCTGGAGCTGCATAAAACTTAATGAAGACTGTCTTTTCTTTTCGACTTCCGATCCAAGTTAGTTTAGTTCGCTATTGTAACACAATAGCGAACTAAACTAAACGACTAACGTGTTGGTGTATTACGTTATTATTAATGACAATGGCAGATTTGAAATTTTACTAGACATTGGATCAAATTCAGGAACACAAAAGAAAGAACCATAAAGAAATTGAACAGAAGTCAGGAATGCAAACATAATTATTGTCACTGAGCTTAGAAAAATCTAAATATAAAAATATCCTGATAAAGATCAAAATTTACTAGAAAAGGAAGATTATCAATATGAAATGGGAAACACATTGCATCTTGACGAATTATCATATTAATGTTATTAACATATCTCATTATTGATTTTCTGTATTATACTGTGCATTCCCAAGGAGGGTTGATGTCAGGCAGGCGGCCGGTCGTAAAAAATAATATGCCAAATCACTTACAACATGAGTCTGAGGAAGAGAAGAACATGTTGTGCCGACCCTATATAAATAGGATAAGGACAGGGAGATGATGATTCTATTATTTACTAAAGAGGTTTTAATTTTTTTTTATTTTTCTCCATTAGTCATCCGTGACAAAAGTTTTTTAAGCTTCAATCACAAATGACTAATGAAGACCTACGACATCGTAGGGATTAATGCCACTCACTTTCACCTGCGTTCATTAATTAAGGTAAATATCACAACATGATTGTCAGGTAAGAAAATAAAATGTCGAAGACTGATCATTAATTTTACAATATCCAAATATAAACAAAAATTCGATTCACCTTTCTTGTATTAAAATATGAAAGTAATTATATCTCTTTATTTTTACCTTTTTACTTTTAATTTTAATAATTAAAAAAAAATTGAAGAGTTGAAATTAAATATATAGGAAGTGTCTACCATGGTACATTATTTTATTTATTGTAATATGTAGTCAATAAAGCCAAGGATGTAATAGGACGAAACACTAGGATTTCGTGTGCACTAAATTTTGCGACTAAGTTAAGGTTTCTGGATAACACGATAAGATGTAGCAATTTTTATATTGATTGTTGTTTGCTACCTTGACTTTGTTTTTTTTTATGTTTTTGTGAGTTTTTTTAATTAGATAATTTTGTGATATTCGTTAAGTGTGTATAATCACCTTATGACAAAATAAATAATTTAATTTCATACCTGAAATTGAAAAATTCAAATTTATACTATTGTATTTTTTTATACAACTAGGTCGGCAAACAAGCTTACGGCTCACCTGAAGGTAAGCGATTACCGTAGCTTATATACGTCTGCATCACCAGAAGCATCGCAAGCATGTCGCAGCCTACCCTCAATCTCCCCAGGAGCTCTGGTCACCTTACTCACCACAGGAACACGACACTTGAAAGCAGTATTATTTAGCTCCAGATTTCGACCAGGATATTTCCAGCTGTGCCCTAACTCAGTGAAAACAGTAGGTATACTATACTTAAAACATTTTAGTTATTAAAAAGTTTGTCCCAAGATAATACAGTAGAAAATCATTTCAGAAAAATTAGCGTATTAAATAAGCGATTCTACACAGACTGAAAAAATAACTGGTGTGTAACTAGGACCTAATAACAAGTAATTAAGTCAATGACCTTAAAAATAATAAAAAAATATATATAATTTAACTATAACTTTTAAGAATAAAAATTCATTACATTTTCAAAGGTTTTCCATTTTAATTCACCTCGAGATTTTCATTCGTTGAGGAAAAGCTCGAGGAGCACAGCTAAATCACAAGAATATTTATATGTCTGACGTTCCGCAATGAACCACGTCAGACTAACTAACCATGTCAGGCAGTATATCAGGCTAAGCTTCGTATGAGACATCTTCTAGTTTTGCCTCACAAACCGTTTATTTTCCTAGCTATTCACTCATTTAAATATTCTACATGACATAACGCAAAATGTTTAAAGTTATTGAGCTTACATAAAAGACGAATAAATGTTAAACTTAAAGAAAAAATCAAATTAAGGATTTCTGTTCGATGTATTAGAAATACGAGCAAGTGATAGATTGTATAGTAATTATTCAATATACGAGGTTGTTTCTCACAAAATTAAAAACCCTTTGTCTTTATTAGTATTTAAATTACTGGAATGACAATATCATTTATAACATCTCAGTACTGTTCGCGTTACTTTATACTAATTATGTATATTAATGACATTTTAAAGTGAAAATAAGCGAATAGAGTAAGATTTTCAATTATTATTAATAATCGAAACGATTTTATTAAAACGTAATCGTTGCATAATTCTCATTTCCATTCATCTTATTAGGCGTTAAGTTATAAATATAAAATTAACAACTACAAATGAAATAGAGTAGGATATCTAGTTCAACATATTACTTGTGCTGGTAACAGTTCGAATAATAAGATTATTAGATACCCTAAATTATAAGTACATACTACTTTATAATATATCTACAGAAGTGCAGTTATAAGATAAAGTTGCGCAGTTCAGACAGTTTGCAGATTTCAATTGATACCCCGACTGAAAACTATTTGTGATCATTCGACACTCGAGTGTTTAAAACGTGGATTCATAATTTAACTAGATTTTTCTCAATAATAATTATATTTTAAAAAGCATTTAATCAATACATATTAGAAAACAAAGTCGCTTCCCGCTGTCTGTCCCTATATGTGCTTAGATCTTTAAAACCACACAACGGATTTTGATGCAGTTTTTGTAAATAGATAGAGTGATTCAAGAGGAAGGTTTATATGTATAATACATACATAATATAGTAGAGAAACACTGATAGTTTTAGAGGTTTCTAATGTGATGTCGTAAATAAACACATTTTTTTGCGCTTACATTGCAGATATTTATTTTATACTAGCTGACCCAGCAAACGTTGTTTTGCCATATAAATTATTAACCCCCTGAATCCCCCCCCTGGAACTTAGGGGTATGAAAAATAGATGTTGGCCTATTCTCAGACCTACCCGATATGCACAAAAAATTTCATCAGAATCGGTCAAGCCGTTTCGGAGGAGTATGGCAACGAAAACTGTGATACGAGAATTTTATATATTAGATTATCAGCATTGCACCCATGCGAAGCCGGGGCGGGTGGCTAGTTTTAAATGAAATAAAATGGGACGTCTACCAGATTTATTGTGGGTCATTTTCAGTTCTCGATGTTCTGGATTTTAGGAGTGGCCATGAAATTTCATCTAAATGAACTCAGTATTTTTTATATTATTAACCGTCAAATAATTTCACAGAGGGAGTGTAAAGCTTATATTGTCATTAGTAAACTTTTATTTTTACATTTATAATATTACGTTTATTCACAAAAATCGATTCTTTTGACAAAAATTGTAATAATTACAGTATAAACACAAGCAGGAATGAAAAAGTGCCTCTCCAAGTTTACGACGACTAAAATAACTTTCATACGTACCTTTTTCTACAATCAAATTTCCTTTAACAACAAATTTCATAAGTTACTAAAACTTTATGCTTACAACTACCTAATTGTCCCTTTGTGATTTTACCCGACATTAGCTTTATTACTGTTACTACCTAATTAAAGACATAGCTTTATTTTATCACCGTATTATTTTTGTATAATGTATAACCCTTAAGGTAAAAAGAAACAATAATATTAATTCAGTTGTTTCAAAATATATTGATGGTAAACAAACCTATCTCTATTACTCTATATTTATAATATTCTTATGCCGACGAGGATGAGTAAAGGGCATTTGCTGACAGGCTAGATTGTCAGTACCTGAACCACTGCCGTATGGTGCATGTACTGACAAATCAGGGCTGTCTTAGATATAAGGTTTAGATTAATGTAGTTTTAAGTTTACTAACATTAGACTAGTGTTTTCTTATATATGTATTACTAACAAAATATGATCTTTAAGGTCGAAATAAATGATTTTTATTTTATTTTTTTTTATTTTTAAATCCCTTTAGAATTTCGGAGTAAAAAGTAGTCTCAATATTAATCCTGGATCGAAACTATCTATTGTACTTACATACCGAGTTTTGTACTCGGTGATTTTTTGAAGTTTAGAGTTCTTTTGATATTCGTTAAGTATGCATAGCTTTATGGTGAAATAAATGTTTTTATTATAATGAAACAATTTTTTCGGATTTTATCGCGGTTTGTTAAGTTTTGTAGATGTCCGACGTTTCGGATACTTTACAGCAACCGTGATCGAGAGGGAAAAGTTGTTTCTGTTAAGGCGTAAATAAAACCGCAGGTTTTAATTACTATAATATTTGTTTTAATATTAATTACATATGGACGATCTTATCGCGGCTAGTGACATTAAGTGACAACTATAACATTATTTTTTAAGAACACACATTACAATAAACAACCAAAAAATCTAGCTCGACACGGAGCTTCGTACATCTTAACAGTTTCATTAAATGTTTTTATTTTAAAAACAAAATATACAGATTAAAATATACGGATAAGATTCTCTTTCACACTTAATCTCTTTCAGACATTAATTATAAACGACAATGTTGTATTGTTGTCGTTTATAATTTATGTGGATATGGATTACATTCGTTAATATTAAGTCACATCTAGTTTACGTTGATTTTCGACTTCGTCCCGGTAGAGCGCACTCTGAAGATAGCCGGTCGTAAAACTGCTGACCCAAGCAAATTAACATTGCAATGGAACAGCGGAACGGCGAAATACTTAATTAAAGAACTTCTAGTAACTTTCAAGTGATCGTTGAATTTATAGTACTCGCTTAATTTCGAGAGAAGCGATACAGAATTATGACACATTAGAACTGTATTTCATGTTTAACGACGTTGTTAATTATAGCGTTAATAATCCTCTTTTTTGTTTATTGCTAGTGACAAGCGAGCGTATGCTCTCTTTGGTGATAAACAGTAACTACTGGGGAGGGCCTAGGAGTTCTGGCTTACTCACCACAGGAAAACAACACAGCTTGAGAGCAGCCTTATTATTTTTTACCTATTGCTCTCATAGTTACTTTATTATTCTTTTATTTTCTGTTTAGCTTTATTATACGGCGTTTGCGAGGTGGGAGTCATTGATTGCGAAACCGTTTTTTACTAATGTAAATGTTAACAGTAATATTAAAATTCAACAATAGAACTATTTATATACCACTGCTATGCAAAAACAACGCGTACGAAGAATTTCTTAATACAAATACATAATAATTTACAATAATTTCCTTATCAAGCAGAATTATCATTATCAGGTATTTATGAAACAAACAAAAACCATCGATCAGTCTTGGGTGTAGTAGTCAGTATATAGTAGTACTGTGACAGTGTGTAGTAGTATATTCCAATATCCGTTTCAAATGAGAATTCAACATCCAATAGTGGAGGTTTAATTTTTATCACCACTACACTAAAAAATTAAAATCCCTTATGTCTCCTATCCATAATAAAGCTGTTTAAATTCTATACAACTGTATTTATACATATTAAATGATAGTATAACAATTAAATACATATTAAAATATGTCAAATATGTATAAAAATGGTGTGGGCGTTATGCGGGTTGCAGACCAAGAGCTAAGCTAAGTTAGTTTAGCTTAGCTCGCATAGCTGACGCAGTTTTCCATACTTGTGTGCATTATTTTTTTGTGCATTAGTTTTCCATACTTGTGTGCGTTATAATTACAAAACAACAAGCTTTGATATCACTGCGTTTTCATACAGGTATTGATTATAAATGACTTACTAGCGTTATCAAGGTTAAATTTAATATCTTTTTATATATTTACGTATCTTTTTAATGAAGAGGTACATAAAAAAATATTCAAGCCATAAAAATAAGAAATTTATCTTTTTATAAAAAATTTAAAACATTTAATAAAAAATTAGAATGATCACGTAAAAATAAATCGCATAAATAACAAAAAGAAGGGAATTTAAAGGGAATCGAGCCACATAAATCCCTCCGAGTATCATTAAGCAAACATAAAACCAGCCCTTCTGAATCCACATCTCTGATAAAGGTTATCGCGTCAGTCGAATTACTACATGTGACAATCGAGTTAAAGGGATAATGGGTATATCTACATTGGTATTTGTATACCACATTTTTGAATGAAATAATGACCTATATTATTATTTAGTCAACATATAATGTATTTCATTTAATTTAAAATCACTATAAAATATTGGAAGTTTGGAATTGGAATGTTAATTTACTATAATGACGATCTGAAAAATTACTATTACTAAATGATTTTGTGGTTTAGTTAGAGCTTGTGATAACTAATTAAATGTCGCTTTTAGTTAAAGCATTTTGCTATGCTTACTTCAAATTTGTCACTGACGATTTATACGTAGAAAAATCAAATTTACTATGAGCTCATTAGAAATAACGATATTGTATGCTAAGTTAGCGCTTTTTAACTACAATATGACAGTCACCATTGTTCAATAGTTCAATGTACGTGAAGTAAAAACTTTGTACCCCTTTTTACGAAAATTGCGCGGACGGAGGAGTATGAAATTTCGCATGTTACCTTCAATTACTTTCAGTTTCATTGCATTTAGTCACAATAAAATATACTTAGTAAATATATGCTTAAGAAGAAATAATATTAATATGATTCCAATTACTTTGAATCACTTTCAGCTGTGAAGCGCTTTCGTATAGGTAATCTGTAGAAAATCACCCCTATTCACTTTTCCATCTTTGGATATAAATTTATAATTTGTAAACGCTGCATTACCCACAGGGCTTGAGATAAGTAATTCTTTTGTTACTTACCCGAATTCCCTCTCAATATACGCTCGAAATTCACTTAAATGATTTATTAATGCCGAGGTAACTTCCCTTAGATCTTCACTTCAGATATTTAGGTATATGAATTAAAATAAAGTCGAGATTCTTTTCTGTTTGCGAACCTTATTTGAAAGCACTCATCATAATTGTATAAAACAATGCGAAGTGGTAAACGGAAAAAGGTTTTGCGTATTTTTTTTAACATTTATAATATTTAGGTAATGGTATTAAAGCCAGCACTCATATTTTTAAGTTGAAAACGTTTTTTGTTTTACACTTCAGAGGAATGAAATACGTTTTGCAATAATGGAAAATCATAAGAAAATTTGTATGATACGGAAGACAAATTTTTCGTTTCTTTGTTTGGTATCCATCGATACCAAACAAAGAAACATCTTTTTCTTAAAAACGTTTCTTAAAACGTTACGTAAAAGAGTCCAGCAGGATTGGAAAGTGCGAAAGATATTCTAGTACAGTACATAAATTATAATAGTATGCCATTAGTAATATGACAGAAAATTAATGTGGAAAAGGACACACGCTTAATCAAATCATAATTATTAAAGACATTTTAAAACAAGTCGTTGCATGTAAATATAAATAAATAAATGGCATATAAATCAAACCTTTGTTTAAAATCTCCCACTGTCTTAGTTAAAGCTAGTTCAGTGTATGATTGATATATCTATTATTGAGGAAGGGTATAGCAGTAAATATCTAGTCCAGTAGTGTTGTGTTTCAGTAGCCACTGATGTGGCCAGAATTCCTGAGGAGGATCGGTGGTAGGGTGGCAACACGATTGCGATGCTTCTGATATTGGAAGCATATATAATAGAACGGGAGCCAGGTTAAAATTCGGTCAATCATTTCCTCCCGATCGAAACTTCGTAACATGAATAAGGGATTTTTTTTATGAATTTTCGTCTTTGTCAGCTGCCACTCCGTGGGTGGGTTGGGCAGTGGCAGCCTCCCAAACATCGAGAAAAAAAATTTTTTTTAGTCATTTCCTCTCACTTCAAAATTTGTCGGATTATAGTTTACCTAATATCTTGAAGGAAACATAACGTCAGCTGGCCATAACATGGTGGATTATACGTCAGCTGGCTGCCTGAACATGTAAAAAAAAATTTTTTTTTCAGTGATTTCCTCTCAACTAAAATTTTGCATGGTGATAGTTTACATGCTACTATGAACGAAAATTAACGTCAGCTGGCTGTATCTCGGTGGAAAGTTTGTCTTCTTCTTCTTCCAACTTCTTCCGTGACCATGGCGCATGCAACTGCGCCGAAATATCGGAGCCTCAAATATAAACAGGTACATGGTGTAAATCTCGAAAAAGTGAATTCAAATAACGTTAATAACGTAAACTAAGCATCAAGAGTCGTAAAAAACGTATAACTAAGCATCAGCGTCATCAAGTTAACTTCAGCGTCAGTTTTTTCACACGCGCTTTTACTTCCCATGCTTTTTTCATATCATGGACCTTACAGCGTATTTTAAGGAGTAAACTCCAACAACAAACAACATTTGGTTGAATTAGCTTAATAAAACTACTTTTTACCTTTGACATGTACGAGCATTGTCGTTATGTTATAACTTTTAGTCCTGATTGAATGAATATCGACTGCTATAACTCGTCATTTTTGGATTCAATAGCTGTGGGTTATGAAGGCTATTATAGTACTGTAGGCTACACTACAACTAATTGTAGGCTATTATACAATACGTTAAACACTTGATTCTACACAATATCATTCCAAGTCAATTGCCAATACTCGCGTATAATTATTAGTGTTTTAGTGACCTTAAAAATACATGTCACGTTGGAACTCGTATAGAGGGGGTAAAATAGCCACAAACACTGATAACGTTAAAACCAAACCAGACGTCTTGTCTATTACTATAGAACCTATATCCTTAATTACATTCTAAATGTCAGAAATGTATTTACAAAGAAGTGACGTAGCACGGTGATTAGTGGAGAATAGTTTGAAGTAAGCTGCGAAAACGATTTCCCTAACAATGTGATAATAACAATGGCTTAGTTTCAGAGTCGTACAACTTCAAATTGAATTCCGGTTGTTACGGGAACGGGATGTGTCTTAAAGGAAATTTTCAAAGTTTTTTTTCATGATTTTGATGAAACAATAAAAATATTAACAAAATCGAATACTTGATTAAATACTGTAAATAACGTCTATCTTTTTTGTTTCAAGTTTAAAATAGACCAGTGTGCCAAAGCCGTCAAAAATAATGAAAAACAAAAAAAAAATTAAAGTAGGATGAAACCTATTGGAAAAGGAAGGGAATACCACTAAAATGAAAGGAAAAATAAATTAGAGGCGATCTGAGGTTGGGAAGGGGTGGGGGGTGAGTTTTTAAGGGTAAAAATCGGTAAATCTCGATTTCCAGCAAAACTACAAGTCTTATCGAAAAAACTTAAATGGCAAAGTTGTAGATAATAAAAAGATCTACAACTTTTGAATTTATACTTTTTCTCCATAACCCCAAAATTCATCATCATGTGAAAAATCAAAAAAACTACATTTTTGGTTTTTTATTTCTATCTTTTACAATTTATTTTTGTTTTGTAGTTATTAAATAAAAGAAACTGTATTTTTCTAATAATTAAATGGCGTCTTTATTTCAACATAACTCAACTCATCAACTGAACGAATAGACAATAGACCACACTACAAATTACAGAGTAAGTTCCGCTCACGGATGTACATACATAGACTACTACAGAGACAGTGTTGCAACCTTTTTTAAACAATATAACTTTATTACTTATGTTTCATGTTGCTATTTTATTATTCTAACACCCCCTCTCAACATGAAACATTTTATAAAAACAAAACAAACTTTTTCTTTAATTAAACTTTTCTTTACTTAAACTGTATCTTACCTATCTACTTAAACTTTACTTATACTTGAACTTTATCTTTACTTTACAACTGTCTTCATAATGAAACACTTATTTAAATATCTTTCAATTAACTCTTTACCTAAAGCCTTTGTTAACATGTCAGCTGGTTGCTTACTAGTGTTGACATAATTAATACAAATTTTATTTTCTCTAACCAGATCTTTAACAAAATGATAACGAATGTCCACATGTTTTAATCGCTTTATGTTATCTGTTTTTGCATTTATTATAGCCGACTGATTGTCACAATATATCACAACTGGGTAAACGTTTTCATAACCAAAATCAGCTAGTAAATTTATAAGCCATGACGCATCACTGGCAGCCATACTTAATGATACATACTCAGATTCAGTAGAGGACAGACTTACAGAAGCTTGCTTCTTAGAGCACCACAAAACAAGACAATTTGACAATTTAAACATATAACCTGAGGTGGATTTTCTGTCCTTATGATCTCCTCCCCAATTTGCATCACAATATCCTTTCAAAATAACATCTTTACATTTATAAACTAATTTATATTCTAAACTATACCTAACATATCTTAACACTCTCTTTAATGCACTTAATAACTCCTTATTAGCACTTGTTTGATATCTACTTAACATAGAAACTGGATAACATAAATCAGGCCTAGTACCTGATGCCGCATACATTAAGCATCCTATAATTTGCCTGCATAACTTTTCAATACCTTTATCTATTAAAACATTATTATTAGTAAGTATTTTAGCATTAAAATTCGGGTCCATCGGAGTGGATATTTCTTTACAGTTTTCCATATTAAATCTTTTAAGAATATTTTCTAAGTACTTTGTTTGATCTAATTCAGTAATACCACTTTCCAAATTCTGCTTTACAGTTATGCCTAGAAATTTTGATATTGGTCCCATATCTTTCATTTTAAATTCTTTATTTAAATTAACCTTTAACTGTGAAATATCCTTCTCATTTGTACCAAATATCAAAATGTCATCGACATATAACAATATATACATTCTATCTTTACCGTTACACTTCATAAATAAACATGAATCAGAGTTTGACCTAACAAAACCTTCTTTAGCCATTGTATTATTAAACTTTGTATTCCAACACTTTGGTGAACTTTTTAATCCGTATAATGCCTTTTTTAATTTTACAATATTGTTTTCCCCAGAATAAGCCCCTTCTGGCAATCTAACGTACACATCTTCATCTATGTCACCATACAAAAATGCCCCAGTAACATCCATTTGATATATAGGAAGCCTTAACATAGTCGCTACAACAACAAAAACTCTAAAAGTTGGCAACCTAGCTACAGGTGCATAAATATCCCCCAAATCAAAGTAACTATCCTGTTGAAACCCTCTAGCTACTAATCTAGCCTTATATTGCTTATCATTACCGTTACCCTTTAACTTGAATACCCATTTACTACTAATAACAGATTCACTTACAGGTACATCGCAAAAGTCCCAGGTGTCATTGTCTTTCAAAGTTTGTAATTCTCTATTAATTGCCTCCTTCCACTTACTTGCTTCCCTACTCTTCATTGCTTCTCTGTATGAGATAGGTTCACTGTCTTCACTTAAAACATTGAGACACTTATAGAATGATGTCTGTTTCCTTATACGCTTGGGTCTGTCTCGTTGTGTGTTGTGGTCATCTGTTTGGTCATCCTCCGATGATGATGAGGGTTCATATTCACTCTGTGACTCACTCTCACTTTGATTGAAACTACTATTAGCGTCTTGAAACTCTTTACATTCAGATTCTTCACTTGCTGTCACTATTTCTGGTAAATTATTTTGTGTAGATTCACTATTATTCAAGTCCAACATAACCGTCAATTCATTTTCTTCATTTTTCTCTTCTTTTAAGAAAATTACATCTCTCTTTATATAAACACAATTTTTCTCTGAAAAATATATTCTATAACCTTTACTATTTTCCCCATATCCGACCATCAATCCTTTTTCACCTTTCTTATCAAATTTCCGTCTTTTCTCCTTTGGAATATGTACATATACTGGTGAACCAAAAGCCTGCAGTTGATGTATATCATAAGTTTTATTTGTCCATATTTCATAAGGTGATTTCCCTTCTTTTTCTTTACCTGTTCTGTTCAATACAAAAGCAGCAGTATTCACTGCTTCTGCCCACAGTTTCTTAGGAAGGTTCTTAGAATGTAGCATTGTCCTCGCCGCTTCAACCAGAGTTCTATTTTCCCTTTCGGCTTTACCATTTTGTTCAGGTGTATAGGTTACCGTAGTTTGATGTATTATCCCCTTTTTCGAACAAATTTCCATGACTTCTTTGTTTACAAACTCCAATCCATTGTCCGTTCGTAGTGTCTTAACCCTGTTTCCAGTAATATTCTCCGCCTTATTGAAAAAGTCCTCTAGACAATGTTTAATTTCGTCTTTAGCTTTGACAAAGTAAACAGTTCTGAAGTTCGAATAGTCATCCTTTAAAACAACAAAATATCTCGACCCGCCGACCGATTCTTCCTCCATGGGCCCACAAGTGTCCCCATGTATTATTTCACATGTCCTGGTGCTTATGTTTTCACTTTTCTTAAATGGTAGCCGGTGTATCTTTCCTATCAAACAACTCTCACATTGAGGCACACTTGTTTCTTTAATCTCAATGTTATTTTTCTCTAATACTTTCTTGACGTAATCGAAGTTTTGATGAACTAGTTTTTCATGCCACTCGTATAAATTGTTCTTTAATATTTTAGCAACACTCGCCACCTTACATTTAAAACGAAAATCTAAATAATATGAGTTTTCAATTCTATTTGCAATAGCACAAACAACTCCATTTTTGTAAAATTTGCACGAAGTGTCATCTGTCACAATGACATAACCTCGGTCAGAAGCGCGGTTCACAGAGAATAGATTTGTCTTTAGATCGGGAACGAACAACACGTTATCTATTGTCGTATCAATCCAATCACTTCCGTTCTTGACTTGTACCGCCATCTTTCCACAACCATGCACATTAATGGCAGAGCCGTCACCAATTATTACTGACCGTTGCGAAACGCTTGAAAATGACGAAAACAATGAACGATCACGACACATGTGCTCGCTTGCCCCCGAGTCCACTAACCACTTTGTTTCTTCATATTGTTCATAATTCGAGTTCGAAACTACAAAAGCATTACTCATCTTCTTAATTTCCTTAGATTTTTTATAACGACACTGCGCTTTAAAATGTCCAATTTTACCACAGTAATAACATTTATTATCGTTTATCTTTTTCTCACTGTCTTTATTATTTTTACACTCTGTTTGAAAATGTCCCGGTTTACCACACCTATAGCACTTTACATTTTTCTTAGCTACAAACGCCGATGATAGTTCCTGAACTTCTTTTGTCTTTTCCTTTACTCTTTCTTCTTCGATTAATAATCTAGACATCAAATTATCGAATGTTTGTTTATCGTCAGGTGCAGACTCCCACGCTGACACAAAATGTTTGTACTCATCCGGCAAACACATCAATACTTTAGTTATCGTAAACTTTTCTGACACTTCCTCGCCCATTTGCTTTAACTGATTCTGCATTTCTTGAATTTTCGACAAGAACACAGACATATCAATCCCACTCTCATATTTATATTGAAAAAAGCGCTGTTGTAGGATATGAATACTGGTTTCTGACTTTTGTTCGTAAATACTTAAAAGTTTTCTCCACATTTCAGCAGACGTTGTACATGATATGAGATGTATCATAACATCTTCAGTCATTCTTGTGACCAGTAATGTCTGAGCCTTAGCATCTGCAGACTCCCAGGCGACACGTGCAGTTGCGTCTTTGGGTTTTACAGTTTGTCCTTCCACGATGTCCAGCCAACCTTGACCCCTCAATAGTACTGTAGTTTGAAATTTCCATACATTCCAGTTTCTTATGCCTTCCAGTTTCATCACATTGTGAGTGTTATTTACATCCATCTCGCCTTACTTCCTTGTTTTATACTGACTCAAAACAAGTATTTCTTTCTCAACGAAAATTTTACTTACGACCGACGCCGACGCTAACTTCACTTTTCGTTGATACTCAATCCGCTCGATGTAAGTAATAATTATGTATTTTCTTCACACTCCAATATCTAATTTAACTTTAGCTAACATATAGGCATGCCTGGGCCCATAACCTGTAGTTATTAAATAAAAGAAACTGTATTTTTCTAATAATTAAATGGCGTCTTTATTTCAACATAACTCAACTCATCAACTGAACGAATAGACAATAGACCACACTACAAATTACAGAGTAAGTTCCGCTCACGGATGTACATACATAGACTACTACAGAGACAGTGTTGCAACCTTTTTTAAACAATATAACTTTATTACTTATGTTTCATGTTGCTATTTTATTATTCTAACATGTTTTTTACAAAATTTGGTGAAAAAGAATCTTATTATGTCCCAAATACACTGTAATTGTTTTGATTTAAAATATTTATTTTGGCCAGTCTTTAGACAATAGTATTTCGATTTATGGGGTTTTTTGAAAAAGTGGGGGGAGGGGGTGTGGTGGATTATCCTCTGGTGCCTCTCCCATCCCTAGAAATCTCATGATTATAACGATATCACGGCAAAAAATTTTAAGGTAAAAATTATTTAAATACTTACCGAATACCTAATTTTAATTAGGTATACGTATTTTAGCTCCGATGCTGCAAGAAGTGCATTCATACTCCGTTCCGTAGCTTTTAAAACACTTACACATTATAATAATACACGTATGTACGTAGAAACTATTTGTAACACTTTTATACATAATATTATTCGTATTTACGTTAAAACTATCTCTTGAATTCTTGATTGACATTTGACAAGAGTAATTTATACGATACGAAGAACAGATTAATATGAACTGACATATCGATGTAGATGTTTTCGTTCTATCTATCAAACAGGCAAATGTCTAAGACCATACAGCCTATTCAGTCAGGATTCTTTTCAATACATTTTTTTATATGAAGGCAAAACCTATTTAATCGTAAATCTTTTTAATTTTGAGCTTAGATAAATTAGATTATCGACATAATTTCGTTATAAAAATTAATAAATAACCCTAACCTATCTAACTCAGTTTTTATATATTAAATTAATACTTGTGCATTGTAGGAAAAATTAGAACGACATAATATTCTAATAAAATTAGTAAAATTGTGTGTTAGAATATATATACAGAAATCCGAAAAATACCCAGAACCCAATCCGAGCACCCTACTATCCACGTGGTCTTGGTCTGTCTTACCCCTAGAGTGTTCTGTTGAGAGCCCGGAGCGGATAAGGCTCACCCGCTCCCTACGCATTCGTTCATGCGCTTTCGCACAGTGGGTGAGGTATGTCCTCCTTCCGCGCCGGAGCCGTGTTATACTAATTAACCGACTTCCGAAAAAGGAGGAGGTTCTCAATTCGACACGTATTTTTTTTTTTTTAATGTATGTTAGCTCAGAACTTTTGACTGGGTGGACCGATTTCGATCAATTTTGTTTTAATTGAAAGGTGTTGCGTGTCATGTGGTCCCATTTTAATTTAATTGAGATCTGACAAGTACTTTTAGAGTTATATCTAATAATGCGTATTTACGTGACTACTTTTTCGTCGACCTACGTTATATTATACCGCATAACTTTTTACTTGGTGTACCGATTTCGATGATTCTTACTTTAATCGAAAGCTAATACTTGTCTTGTAGTCTTGTTTAAATTAGATCGAAAACTGATTACAGCTTTTTGAGTAATCTTTAATAGCGCGTATTTACTTGACTATTTTTTCGTCTTATTACGTTGTATTACTTGTCGATGTAATTGAAGTCGGTTTTTTTCGTTTGCGAGCAAACACAATTATTTGACATTTGACAAGAGTAATTTATACGATACGAAGAACAGATTAATATGAACTGACATATCGATGTAGATGTTTTCGTTCTATCTATCAAACAGGCAAATGTCTAAGACCATACAGCCTATTCAGTCAGGATTCTTTTCAATACATTTTTTTATATGAAGGCAAAACCTATTTAATCGTAAATCTTTTTAATTTTGAGCTTAGATAAATTAGATTATCGACATAATTTCGTTATAAAAAAATAAATAAATAACCCTAACCTATCTAACTCAGTTTTTATATATAAATTAATACTTGTGCATTGTAGGAAAAATTAGAACGACATAATATTCTAATAAAATTAGTAAAATTGTGTGTTAGAATATATATACAGAAATCCGAAAAATACCCAGAACCCAATCCGAGCACCCCACTATCCACGTGGTCTTGGTCTGTCTTACCCCTAGAGTGTTCTGTTGAGAGCCCGGAGCGGATAAGGCTGGTCGCCGAAGGCGACCAGCCTCATCCGCTCCCTACGCATTCATTCATGCGCTTTCGCACAGCGGGAGAGGTATGTCCTCCTTCCGCGCCGGAGCCGTGTTATACTAATTTCAATGGTGGTAGGTTAAATTTTTTTCGTAACGTAATTATGTGGATAAACCGTCTAATTTTGGAGTTAGATAGGTTAGGGTTATTTATTTATTTTTTATAACGAAATTATGTCGATAATCTAATTTATCTAAGCTCAAAATTAAAAAGATTTACGATTAAATAGGTTTTGCCTTCATATAAAAAAATGTATTGAAAATAATCCCGACTGAATAGGCTGTATGGTCTTAGACTTTTGCCTGTTTGATAGATAGAACGAAAACATCTACATCGATATGTCAGTTCATATTAATCTGTTCTTCGTATCGTATATTAGGTGCTCTTGTCAAATGTCAATCAAGAGATAGTTTTAACGTAAATACGAATAATACTATGTATAAAAGTGTTACAAATAGTTTCTACGTACATACGTGTATTATTATAATGTGTAAGTGTTTTAAAAGCTACGGAACGGAGTATGAATGCACTTCTTGCAGCATCGGAGCTAAAATACGTATAATTAAAATTAGGTATTCGGTAAGTATTTAAATAATTTTTACCTTAAAATTTTTTGCCGTGATATCGTTATAATCATGAGATTTCTAGGGATGGGAGAGGCACCAGAGGATAATCCACCACACCCCTCCCCCCACTTTTTCAAAAAACCCCATAAATCGAAATACTATTGTCTAAAGGCTTACCTTTATTTTTTCACCTTATTTTGACCTCAATATCAAAAAAGCACCCTCATTTTCAATCGAAAATTCTCACGTCAAAATATCAGCTTTTTTAAAAAAGTGGGTAGCCTTTTTGTTCATTGAAACCTCTATTTTCTGATTATGTAAAAAAAATATATACATTACTAAGGTAAATCTTCTCTGAAAATGCAAAGAAATGCTCAGAAAATGAAAATATTATGAAATAAGACATCTACAATATTATGAGAAAGTTGTAGAATCTTCTTTAAATTATATACGTAGATGCTTATTTATTGCTATTTTAAGATAACTTACATACTTAAGTGACCTGCGGACAATTTTCGCCCATAAAAACCTATTTCATAGAGAAGTGGGGAAGGGGCTAGGAGAGTCTGGGCCTTACTACCTGTTATTTCTTTGCATTTTCTGAGAAAATTTATCTTAGTAATGTATATATTTTTTTACATAATCAGAAAATAGAGATTTCAATTAATAAAAAGGCTACCCACTTTTTTAAAAAAGCTGATATTTTGACGTGAGTATTTTCGATTGAAAATGAGGGTGCTTTTGCGATATTGAGGTCAAAATAAGGTGAAAAAATTAATATTTTAAATATTCAAAATTCTAGTGTGTTTGCGACATAAAGAGGTAAGTTTTCACCAAATATCATGAAAAAAATTTTTTTTTTTGTAAAAGATAAAAATCAAAAATCAAAAATGTGGTTTTTTTGATTTTTCACATGAATTTTGAGGTTATGGAGAAAAAATATAAATACAAAAGTTGTAGATCTTTTTATTATCTACAACTTTGCCATTTAACTTTTTTCGATAGGACTTGTAATTTTGCCGGAAATCGAGATTTACCGATTTTTACCCTTAAAAACTCACCCCCACCCCTTCCCAACCTCAGATGGCCTCTAATTTATTTTTCCTTTAATTTTAGTGGTATTCCCTTCCTTTTCCAATAGGTTTCATCCTACTTTAATTTTTTTTCGTTTCTAAAATTATCGACCCTGGTCTAAAACTACAAATAGAAAAAGCGAAAGTTAATTACTTTAAAAAAAAGAACAGCTAAATAATGTTAAGGCGTCACATTTCAAACGACCATGATTTATGTAGTAATCGTTTACATTTCAAAGATGGCAATCTAAGTTAGCGAGGCTCAGCAGAATCTTATACAACTCAATTTATCTAACTCTATGTTTAACTTAGTTAATGATCTTAGTATTTAACTTCTAGCCCGTTTGTTACTCACTACTGATTCATCATGACAAGATTTGTAGTCTCGGATTAAAAGTCTTTCTTTGTTATACTTATATTTATAATTGGTATGACGTTGGGAGTTTGTTTAAGTTCATTAATGTCAGGATCGCCGGTCACTTCTCTGTCCAAAGAAACGGTTGTAAAGTAGTGTAGGTATTATTAGAAGCTATACGATATCCCACTACCAACACTCGTAGATATAAATAATTAAATATATATTAGTTTACTAAAACTAATGGCACAAATATTCGACAGTTTTTTTAAATGTCATCTTTGTGTGTTTGCCATCGAAATACTTGGATCTTGGAGTAACAGTGCAAAGAAAGTCGGCATTGACTTCAAATCTTATAGCTTCCACTGGTGACAGTGGTAAGGGCTGGTAACATTTTTCCTCAGAGAATAGGTATTGCGATTCAACGAGGAAAACCTAGTTACAACATGTTTGTATCATTCCAGCGAATATGATTTATACTATTTCAGTAGTTTTAATTATACAATGATTTGACATATGTATAATTTGACCATTGTATATCGATTTACGAAATTTATCTACTTGATAATCTCAGCTCAGTTATAAAGTATTATCAATAATAAAAGCAAAAATTTTGATATATAATAGGTAGGGGAAACCGTATAGCTATTGCCCACTTAAGGACTTCTAACGCATTGACATCAAAAAATAAAAAAAGTATTATAACAATTAACCATTTATAACTTTTTTCTTGTTACCTAATAACCTCTCCAACAGAGGATTAACAGTTTTTAGTTAAAACGTACATATGATAGAAGATAATGAAATAAATTTAAAATCTTCTAAAAAGTACAGTGATTGCCCCTTTCGTATACTAATTGCCCACATCACAGCATAGTAATTGCCCAGAGACTCAAAATGATAAATTCAACTTAAAACGTAAATAAATAATCAAAACAAAACATTAAACTTACATCTAATAGGATAGTCTTTAATATTCATAATAAATTGCGTTTGGCTTTAATAAAAACTCTATCAAATAATTCTTTAGCTGATGTTAATGCATTATAATCGTCAGAGACAAAATCATCTACTTCAAAACAAAGATGGCATAAAAATAAAAGCAACTGATGTCTGAAAAAATAAATACAAATCGGAGCTGTCTGGTATATTTTCCTTATATTTTGGTGGAATGGAACGCACATGTAATATCTTAGAGCAAGCACTGCAAGTCAATTCATTTTTTATCACATTGAAATGACAAACTCCACAAGCAGGCTAGACGCCACGTTGGCACAACGGTCACAGCACTGGTTTGTGGCTGTTGCGCTGGTGGTTGCGGGTTAGATCCCCGCACATGACAAACATTTGTATTGGCCATACAGATATTTGCCGTGGTCTGGGTGTTTGTGCAGTCCTTGTGGGTCTCCTAAACGTGCCTCGGAGAGCACGTTCAGCCGTCAGTCTCGGTCGTTATCATGTATACCTACATGATAGTGATCCTTACTCATAGTAGGGAATACTGTATATCAGCTAACCCGCATTGGAGGAGCGTGGTGGATTAAGCTCTGATCTTTCTCCTACATGGGGAAAGAGGCCTAGCAGTGGGATATTACAGGCTGAAGCGACAAGCAGACTTTGGTACAATGTTACCAGGTTTCATTACATTGTTATTTAAAACAGTTATTTTTTTAGATGCTGGTATTTCTTGCTTTTTCCTTATTTACTATGTCTATATTTCTTTATTTATCTTCTTTGGTATCGGTTCCAGTTGTTGCTCCAGAATGTTCAATCAGTTGTTGGCTATTATTCCCTAAAGTTGTATCTATTTCCTTAGAATGAATAGTATCACTATTAGAATTTAGTGTAGTATTTTTATTTTTTGAATTTCCCTTTGATTTTTTATCAATAATCTTAGTATTTTTATTTGCTTTTTCAGTCTTTTTCTTTTCTTTGATCAACTTCTTCTATTCTTTTACTTTTAACAGATTTTTTTTTGTTTTGTATGTAATTCTGCCTTAAAATTTTGGGAGCTAATGGCATAAGGCTGTCGTTCAGTTTGCATAATTTTGAATTTCAGTAAACAACCCTCATATCTTTTTCCGAAACACAAGAATTTGCTTTGTCTTGTGTCAGCAAAATGCTACTAAATTTACTTTGCTATATTTAAGTTTTTGTCTTTGACATACTGTAAATGTAACAATAATTTAACAATTTAGATAATCATACATAACGATTGTGAAACAAGTTAAGCAAAATGAGCAATTTAAACACTATTTCATGTGATCACACTTTGTTAAAAATGCCCGTGACAATAATTGCCCTGGCAATAACTAGACATTGACATATGGCAATAACTAAAATGATGGTGGGCAATAACTAAAAATATGCAGATTTACGTGCAGTGATTGCCCACCGTTAAAATAACCATTAGAAATCAAATATCACCAGATATTCTCATTTAAAACAGAGAAAATACATTTGAGTTCATCATAACTATACACCAATAGTTGAATATCAAATAAAATGCAGAAAAAAATGAGCCTTTAAATAAGTCATTCCTTAAGAAAATTGTTAAAGTGCTTTACTTTTTGAGTAACACGTTTACCCGTCTCGACAAAATCCGCCATAATTTTTTTTTCTTTCAGTGCTGCCAGTAGTCAATTTTAAATATACAATAGATTAATCACAGAGCCATCTAGTAAATTCTAATTAAACTAAAATGATTTAAAGATAGCACATGAGAATGTTTTTCTTAAAGCGGGCAATCACTGTCAGTGGGCAATCACACTCTGGTTTCCCCTACTTATAATAATGATAATGATACTCCTGTTAACCACAAATACAAATCAATCTTCACAAATAATAATAGCTATTATAGCCAAAACCGCGAGTAATACTAAGTTATTCAAAATGTACGTTATAATTAGAACAATCAAAGCAATAACAATTATATACTCTGTTCAGATATTCAATGGTCTGTTAATTTCAACTTGGAACCCAAATAATTAATTTAATTAGTTGGGTTTCAACTTGGGTTTGATGGAAATTTTATGTCAGCGGTTACGTATTGAAATTTATCTTTTTAATAAATAAGTTTATATAAGGGTATTATTTCAAATTCAGTCACGTAAAGTTTATAAGAGGTTCGTTAATGTATTTTATTTAGATTTATAGAATCGTTCCATTATAAAATAAAACTGTAAGAATTTTGTATAAAAAACATAATTATATATCTTTCTAACATAATATGGACATCAATGTGTTAATGTTCACAATTTTAAAAAGTTTTTTTTTGTGGCCTATTCAAGGACAACACATAGTTGTGAACACATAGTTGTCAACGGGGATACTAATAATGGTATAGAATTTATTTAAAAAAATTAATACATTTATGAACTCGTGCAGATTTTAGATAGAAACTTTACTTCTTTTTCCATTACTTAAAAATGAATGCAGAAAATAACAATACATGTAGGTGCTGTATATTTTCTTACGAATTTTATTAATTTTATTATACAACTATGACTATGTATGTTCAAAATGAATAAGTTTTATTTCAAACTAGATGGCCCGGTGAACTTCGTATTACCTACATAATTCTATTTGTGAAAAATATACACAAAACACTTTCTGAACGCACCTATAAATATGTGACAACCAAATGACAACGTTTTTGACAAAAGTCATTTCCCCGCTAGGAACATTTTGTATTGGAAAATTAAATCGTCGTTTTTAGTATTTTCCGTTACATATTATTTATGTTTCTCACCGTTTAAATCTTTCCTGAATTTCCACAAACATTTCAAGATGAAAATTAGCCAAATTGGCCCAGCCATTCTCGAGTTTTAGCGAGATTTACGAACAGCAATTGATTTTTATATATATTTCAAATATATATTTTTCAACATCCGGTTACCTTTTTTATTTTACAAGTTATTCAAGCCAAATACCTCGTGAGTTTCTTTATTGAAAAAAAGAATTCAGGAGTCATATGTATGAAAAGAAAATCTTAATAAAAATTTAAAAAAAAGTATTTTCGCATACGAGCTGTAACCAGCTTACGTTGTTTTAAAATAGGGCACGGCTCAAATGTATTGTAACTTTTTAATTACTCTCTGGCATTGTTTTAAACGCGAATAAGAAAGAAATGGGGAATAAAGACGTCAAACTGCATATACGTAAACAATATCTCATTATTCATTGAGACGTTGCATTACAGTGGATACGACAAATAATTGAACAAAAGTCCTTACTATTAAAACAGAATCAAAAATATTTTTTTTGTTAAAGTAAGCTTCCAAAGGACTTAAACTGAATCTACTATTCTAAATTTTTATAATATTGTAAAATTTTGAAATAAATCTTGTCTTAAGTTTACTTTTAAAAAGTTTATGTAATACTTCTAAATATTACTGACATAGATTCCTAGTTTAGTTCTCGCCTCGCACGTACGAGAAAAATTTCAAAAGTTATAAAAGTAACTTAATTACAACCGTTTAACTACCACGTCAAACGAAGTAACTCTGAAAAAAATCGTTTGCAAAGTTTTATTAAGCTGCGCAGTAAAAAATTAAAATATCCGCCTATATACTATATTTTTATTACAAGTTTATATTGGATATGTAAAGTACGTATGTGGTACGTATAATCATTTTATAAAGGAAAAACTTTATTAAACTAATTATTTGATAATACAAATTTATGCTATCATCGAGCATATTAAACAAAGGCTTTAGAAACTTCAAAAAACAAACCATAAGCCATTTGTAATGTCTTATCAACGCTTATTTATTTTGAACAACATATTCCTAACAGGATTCAAATAAAATTAAAATAAATTTGAATTTGGAAAAGATTCCATTTTTGATTGAGAACCTGCTCCATCCATATCCATACTTCCATACTAATATTATAAATGCGAAAGTAACTCTGTCTGTCTCGCAATCATGGTAAAACCACTGAACAGATTTAAATGAAATTTGGTATACAGATAGTCTAGAGTCTGAGAAAGGACATAGGCTACTTTTTAATGCGAAAAAAGGGTTAAATAAGTTGAAAGGTGGGAATGAAAATTTGTATAGAAATATGATGAACAATGTTCGCGTGTTTCGTAACTGTCAAACATTTAATGTTCATCCCGTCGATATGGTAAACTCTCCCCTAAAATTGAAGAACGTATTTAAATAAAGGTTTCGAATCGACAACATATATCCACAATATACGGATAGTGGCGTATTTTACATTTAAAAAAATGTATAATAATGTCAGTAATGATAGCGGATTGACATAATATACATTGGTTGTCAAATATTTATGCGTGCGTTCAGAAATTTATTAAATATACAATAGATGATAAATGTAGATACAAATGAATTAAATACAAAAAAATCCCTCAAATCAACGCGGGTGAAACCGCGGGGCACAGCTAGTTTTAAAATAAATATATTTTTATACTTTAAGTAAGATAATTTATTATTTTAAAAGGCTTAGTAAATCCCTATTAACTTTAACTCGTCACTTACAGAGCTAAGCTCTGGCAAACAATAATAAATAGACAATGGATGGTTGGTTTACAATAGAGACTGCATTTCTGTCCCTCCACGTTAGTTATATTTAATTAATTGTTAATAAAAACAGTTTACGACACATAATACAACCGTATTATGTGTCGTAAACTGTTTTTATTGATTTAATTGTAGTTTAATTCGCGGTGTAAGAACCAGATGAACGTATCTACAAAAAAATCAAAAAAAGTTTTTTTTCGTAAAACGGTTCACAATATAGTCCTTTATGAATTGCCAAAACGACGTAACGGTAAAGTCAATATTTATCAAATTCCAAAAAAACGAATTAGCTTAAGAATCATTTTCAATTGAACCAGAAAAACGTACTATGAATACCGTTTAAATAGTTCTAATTATCTTCCTACCTCTTTAGAGCTATAAGAACGTATTTCTAAAAACAATATTTTTATTCGATTAGAATATAGTTTGTTTGGTAATATTATAAAAACCAGAAGAACGCAAAAGCTTATACGTTGTTTTGGTCGTTACAAAATTTTGTTTTGATGCTTAGTTTAAAGAGCCAGTGTAACGTTTGTGTATTTACGTTTTATTGGCACAAACATTTTTGTTAGATAAATTATACAAATCAATGGCCAAAACGATGTATTACGATTTACGTTTATGTGGCAGTACTATTGTTTGAAAATAATTAAGGGTCACACTAACGTATGTCAACCAAATTTTAAAAATATATATAATACGTCTGCGTAAGCACATATAAATAAATAATTTCTATTTTTTTCAAAGCTCTAAGAGTATGGCAATACATAGAAAACATTTTTTTTTTCCATACTAGTATTTTATCTGTATTAAAAAGCTGGTAAAGTTTAAAGAGCCGAATTTTCACAGTATTTTTGCTTTCCTGTAAAATTGAGAAAATGTAGATACGTTTATCTGACTCTTACACCGCGAATTGTAGTTGTGGTCTGAAAGAAGATGTAGTGACAAAAATTGAGAAAGGTATGCTGAAATGGTTTGGCCATGTCGAGAGAATGAATGAAGAACGATTGACGAAAAAAGTGTATAAGGCGAGTGTGAATGGAAGTGTTGGAAGGGGTAGACCTAGGCGGACATTTAGGGACCAAATTAGGGACGTCCTGAAAAAAGGCCAGGTCAAGAGTACCCTAAACCAAAGAGCATGTATGAAAGGAATAATGAAAGTGGACGAAGCGAAACAAGTATGTAAGGATCGTAGCAAGTGGAAAGAAGTGGTCTCTGCCTACCCCTACGGGAAAGAGGCGTGATTTATATGTATGTATGTATGTAATTGTAGTTTTATATTTTAATAAATACTGGTGTAGTTAGTTTTAAAAGTAATATTTGCCACTTATTTTGAGACGGAATGAGAGCAGCGCAGCCACGAGAATGGAAGCAGCGTTGGTTACATCGATTTTTTTTATGGATTTCATGATTTCTTACAAACATTTTTATGACTTATACTAATAAATGCTATGACTTGATTGACATAAAAACCATTTTTTTGTTATGTAATGTAATTTAATGAAATATTAAAAGTAGGTACCTACCTCCAAGTAAGTAACCTCCCAAGTGGTTCAAATCTCACTTAAGTATTATTATACCTTAAATATGCAAATTTTCTTTCCTCGAGTCCTTTAAATGGACGGACAGGGGTGTTTGATTAACTTTTGTTAATAACGAAAGTCCCGCTTACCCATAATATGAACGTTGCATTTGGCAGCTTGGAAGTAAAACTTTATTTGAAATGGCATGTGCCTTGTTTTTACTTGCACCATTATAGTGACTAATTATTATTATTAATAACATCGTGTATAACTCCTCTTCAACTATTTAATGATATAAAATAATTTATTACATAATTCCATACTTTCTGGTTAGTGCCATAAATGCTATGTGCATGCCGATGACATTTAGTATTGGTATCACAGCGTTAAACTTTCCATAAATAACGTAACTATGATCATAGTGTTTATTACACCGTTGTCTGCTTAAATTGTTTCGAATGGTAGAAGTATGAAAAAAAAATATAATAAACTATTTGCTGCTCCTTGGCTAAAAGCCAAAATAAACTTCCTTTCGACGGGCACGCTCACTTTCCGTTGAGTAGTAGCGTTCCTTACTTAGGCCTCATTTACGGAGACGCGGGGCGTCGAGCGTAGCGTGTGTCGTGGCGGAACGCACTAAATTCAAATGTAGGGCGTTGGATATGTGCGTTTACGGAGAAGCGATTTTACACGCGTTCATTTTGACACACACGCGACGTAAATGAGACCTTAGACTTCTTCTTTCTATTCTGTTCATAAATCTGGTTTTGTAGTTGTTGATAATCATATTTGAAATGAGGCAGGTATATAAAGATAAAATGTACTCTCTACTTTGCCCTTCACTTTGCCTTTTCTACGTCGACTACCCTCAGAGTTTGTGTTGAACGAACAATCAATGTATATGTAACTTACAGCTAGTATATTTATATCTATTATACTTACCAAGACTTAAAACTTCATTTGTTACGTCATAATCTAATAAATTGACCTAAATAATTTTAAACTGCACTTTTTTAGCTACATTATAATTATCTTATACTATTAAACGAGCAACTCTTGTATATATATATAGAATCTGAATCTCGGAATCGGCTCCAACGATTTTCGTGAAATTTAGTATACAGGGGATTTCGGGGGCGAAAAATTGATCTAGCTAGGATTCATTTAAAAAAAAATCGTTTTATCCCTGTTTTTAGGCAATTAAAAAATATCATTAGAATACGAAGCTTAATTTCACCGTAGTCAACATAGCGGTAATAGCTTAATTAGGAAATCGGCGGGTGTCGAATCGTGTTGACCCGGGTTCAAATCTCAGTCTCCAGATTTATTATTTTTTCTTTTTTTTTTAAATTTCACTCGTGATTTATTCTTTAAATAAAATTAAAATATAAAAATACCGAGGAAAAAAAAAACAAAAAATAAAAATAAAAATACCGAGCTAGGCTCGGTCCCCCAGGTACTATTATCTAATACGCTTAAGCGTAAAGTGTGTTTTATACCTTCATTCATTGAATAATGCCATTTCTGAAGTGTACAATTCTACGTCCGTCAGATCCGAGATGCTCATTAAACTTTAATCAAGCTTCGATGCCAAATATTGCGGGCTTAGGTACAAGTTTTTGTTTAGACTATATTCAAATAATTTTGCGTTGAGATGACGAACTCTCGGAAAGTCTGCTCAGATGAGATTTCAATTGAAATTGGCTACGTTTTATTACTTTTATTTATTTTAATTAACATACCGAAATATAAGAAATAAATGAGAAGAAATTTTAGGTAGAATATTCGCGATGAACGCGATGATAAAAGATTTTATTAACGCTGGTCGATTAAATTCCTACACAGAGCAAACACAAAGATATGAAAAAGACTTCTCTATCAGTGGAGAATCAATCATCACTTCAATTTAATTAATTAATATTAATACACGATTTAAAAAAATATAATTATTTATTTTATGTTATAAGTATATTTTAATTATATTTTGAACTATAATATTAAAAAAATGTATAATAGTTCAAAATTATGTTTTAATTGTATTAATAGACATCCCTATTTGTTAGCACTAAACGAAATAGGAGTAAAAAATAATCCGACAGGAACAAAAGTGGCGTTTCCTACTTATATTATAAATGCAAAAGTAATTGAAGAAGGATGGACAGAATACGATTTCAAAAACAATTTATATAGAAATCAGTAGCTAGCCAGCCATCATACAAATATGATCATAAAAGACGAAATAAACAGTCAACTATATAATTACTTTTGTGAACTATGTAGTAAAAAATATTTAAATAAATAAATAAAATAAATTAAATTTTATTGGCAACAATCAATTTACAGTTAACATAAGAAAAAAAAAAGATAAAACAAAATTTGATCTTAATATTATATTACAAAACTTTACAAAAAGAAAAAAAAATAATAATTTCGATGTGAAATTAAAACGATTATTTTTATTTTAAGATTAACTATACTTTTATTACTACAATGTTTGTAGATATAATAAGAAAATATTAACATAGCTAATTCAATTAAATCCGCTATGGTTTTCTTATCTGCTGTAATAGAGCCACATAAGTTTATAACGTCAATATACACCCTCCCTCACCCTCATACTGGAATCATTCCGCGAACACGTTATCTTTATGTTTTATAATTGCATCTGTAACTTTAAAAAAATGTATTTTATATATTAAATATTATTTAATGAATACATTGTATGAAGTTTTTTAATTTATTTTAAAGACATACCGAGACAGGCACCTTGGTTAGAATAAAGAGCTTAGCTTAAGAGCAACCTTTCAAAATAATGATAGGTATATCTACTAAAACCAAATTGTAATTATTTGTAGAATTTATTCGAAAGAACTTTTAGATATTCCTTCGTAACTACTCGTATTTAAAAACCTTGTACAATTAGGACTTTAACTTGTTAAAAGTATAAGTTATAAGAAAGATTTTATTACGAATATAGTTTAAAAATCTAACACAGACCGTCGTTTTCAATTGCGTTACCAACCCTAACCGAGATACAAAAACAAAGTGATTAAAACCCATTTATCCAAATAAAAATTTAGTGACATATTTACCTACATATTATCTTATTTTTAAAAGTTTATACCGTTTCGTTTCATTTATTTACAACGACATGACACATGAGTTAAAGAGAAAAGCATTTCTGAAGCATTTAAAGAGACATTTTAATTACAATCTGTACTCGTATGTGACAACTACTTAAAAGAAGAATAAATCTCATTTCAGTACCGCTCTACATGCTATTAACGTTGTTTTATTACTGCTAACTACAATATGCACTTCGTACTTAGTAGTGTTGTTAAAATAATAAATAGAAAAGATATTTTTCAATATCTATACTTAATATATAAAGCTGAAGAGTTTGTTTGTTTGTTTGTTTGTTTGTTTGTTTGTTTGTTTGTTTGTTTGTTTGTTTGTTTGTTTGTTTGTTTGAACGCGGTAATCTCTGGAACTACTGGGCCGATTTGAAAAATTCTTTCAGTGTTAGATAGCCCATTTATCGAGGAAGGCTATAGGCTATGTATCATCACGCTAAGACCAATAGGAGCGGAGTAAACGCCGACGAAGTCGCGCGCAGAAGCTAGTTTGTAATAATTTTAAAACATAAAAAAGTTGTACAATAAGAGGAAGATATGAAAAGGCGGTCTAAGGTCCTATCGCTAAAAGAGCGATCCCTTCGAAACATCCTTTGGGTATAGGATCAGGCATAGAAAATTGTATGGAAAATTGTAATGGATAAACTTTAAAAAAATACTAGATCGATTTTTGAAATTATTTTCTCTTGAGAAAGTTACGTTATGACTAAGTAGCATTTTCTATATATTAATGAGCAAAAACGGAACAGAAAACGGAACAGCTCGTACAATTGACGCGGTTGATGCCGAGTAGAAAACTGGTATTAAATATGAGAAATCCTCTAAACTACAAGTTCAGAACAATATAATCAATCGCGGTGTAAAATACACTGAACGGTTACAAAGGTTCGATCAAACTTCTACTGTTGAATAAAGGCCTTTCAAATGAAATGAACTTTCATAAAATTCCGCTGCGGTATAAAGCTGTGGAAAATGGAAGAGGTATTATTTAATGACTGAATATTTTTTTCTAACAATAATAATTATACATTTCTACTATATGTTTTTTGTCTACTCTCTCTACGACGCTAATTTTTATTTTACTATCATTAATTTAATAAATCTTTAATTTATTAAAACATAGGGAGGTCTTTGTCCAGCAGTGGACTGCGATAGACTAAAGAGGGAGATTACAAAACCATGTACGAGTATTTCAACGTACTTTTATAAAAGAACTATGCAACTACTTTTTTGTTGTTAAAGGTTTTCAGAATATAGGAGGTTATCTAATATATTAGTAGAATGCAATCACTTCTAATACTTTTTATTCTATGCATAGAACCATCTCATTCTCCGCCAGGGGTTGTAGAGTCTGATAAAAAAATAATTAACAGCTCTTTCAGATAATATTCAATTTTTCTTATTTAAATTGTGCCCTAAAAATTATTTAGAAAAAAATAAATTGTATGTCAAATTTTGTAGTAAAAAATATAATTGAAATAAATAAAATCTATACAAATAAATAAAATTGGAGTGTCTGGATGTATACACGGTACATATGTATACCAAAATAACTTTTTTTTGCAATTTTTGTCTGTCTGTATGTTTGTTCTGGCTAATCTCTGAAATGGCTGGACCTATTTTGACGGAACTTTCACTGGTAGACAGCTGATGTAACAAGGAGTAGCTTAAGCTACTTTTATTTTAGAAATTTATTTATTTTATAACTCTGCGAATTTAACAATGACTTTTTTGTTAGATTCCATACGGACGAAGTCGTGGGTACAGCTAGTACATCATATATTTCAGCTTATGGGTCATTTTCATTTGTTTGTTTTGTATTTTTTGTTGTTAAAGCGCATTAAAAATGTAGAGTAGTTGCATATAGAATGTAAAACACATAAAAATAATTTAAAAAATATACATTTAATACTAAAAAAATATGTTATAGTTTGTCAACGATACAAATTATTACAAGAGTAATGGTTGATATTTTTTTGAAAAGAA
The DNA here is from genome assembly GCA_905220545.2 of Melitaea athalia. Taxonomy (NCBI): domain Eukaryota; kingdom Metazoa; phylum Arthropoda; class Insecta; order Lepidoptera; family Nymphalidae; genus Melitaea; species Melitaea athalia. Next base: position 6,806,575 of record HG992183.1, on the reverse strand, counting down.
CAGAATAGTCAAATAACAGGTGTTTTCCACATCAGCTTCATACACTTAAAGTAAAATGTTTATCCTAATTATAATGAAACAACGTTTTCGGATTTTAATAAATGCTCGACGTTTCGTATACTTTACAGCAATGGTCACGGGAGGATTTAAAAAACTTAAATAACTGACTTTAAAAAACTTAATAAACCGCGATAAAATCCGAAAAGGCTGTTTCATTCAAATGAGTGAAATTCGCGTAAACATTAGAAAACAATATGTTTATCCTGAAACTTTACAACGCTAAACTTGAAAACGCAAAGTTTCCTAATTCGTAAAGTAAACGTTTCCTTTCGACAGGCAAAGTATTCCTGTGTATAAGAAAAAGCCACAAACATATTTACAGCTACCAATAAACTTTAAAATTTATATTAGTCTTTAAATAGAGAAGGTACTTTATTGAGTACAAAATCGTACTAATTATGATGATTTCTAGATTAAATGAGGGTCTTTACACTGTAACTATACCTAACTATACCAGCTTATAAAGTGATCTTAGTCTCATGAGATTACGATTTGGAATAAAAATGTAATGAAATTAAATTTATTGTTTCTCAAAAAATAGAAATTCTAGTAAATATTTTAAGTCCTTAAATAGTTTTTATGGCACCAATAAAGCATAAAAAATATATTTTTATACGTTATTTACACGGTAGCAATAAAAATTAAGCGTAGGTACGGAAAAGTTGTAAGTTAAAAAATTAAACGAGCAGTTAACCCGTATCGTAAATTCATTTAAATAAAAACTTTACCTGCTACGTGCTACATTCATTTTAATATTTTAAGCTGCTAACTTTATTTATTTCAACTCGGTTTATTTTTCATTTTTTTTTAGCAAAACGTTCTTTGTGAATTTTGTAAATAATAAGACCATTTTAAAGCATAGCTAACGTGTAAATTTGTCTAATAATTTTACTGTAGATAAATTCTCATATACAATGGGCATGACGAAAGATTTAGAAAACCTATTCCGTAATGTGGGTACACATTTACTATTTACGAAAATACCTATATTTCGGTAATAAACTTAAGTTTAAGGAAGTTTAAAACTATTTTTCTAATATGTTTTCAACAAGTGATACAAAACGGCTGCAGGTGTCATGGCGTCGGCTCTGACGTCACGGTACAGTAGTTCGTTCCACCTACGACCCACAAGTGCCCACAACGCCATCGACCACGACCGCTGAAAACCGCTCAGTGGTCTATACACCGTCCAATCGTTTATTATCTTTTTGAACGCTCACGCCTATAAATTACAGGCTATTTTTCAACCATTTTCAACTTGTCTACTAGACTACTGAGCGGTTTTTAGCGGTTGTGGTCGATAGCGTTGTGGGCGTTATGTGGAACGCGTATTATAGCGTGACGTCATGAGCTGTAATTTGTGTTTCAATCAAAATGGCCGATTGCAGTATTTTAATGTTTTATTTTATTGAAAATCACGATAATCTTATTATTTTACATAAAACTAAACCAGTATTTTGATTTTTTTTAATATGAGTGTTCCCCTAAAATTATTAAATTGACGATTTTTTGATACTGTCGTCATGCCCATAGTACCTACTCAAAGTATTTCACAGTGAAATTGATATAAAAATTTCAACATAAAATATACTTTAAACAACACATTTAGCTGTATACAACAGAGATCCTGTAAAATGTAAACACTGGCAATCGTTCTAGCTTTGTAGGTAGGTTTCGGTAGGTAGATCTTGATGATTGAAAACTTTAATAATAAGGTTCACCTTTCAAAATACAAGGTATAGTTAGTTTTATAAAACTAAACGTTAAGTGTTCAGAAGAAAGGACTAAAGTCACACTTAAAACACTGTTAAACGACTACTTTTGCTTCTCCTGACTTTCTATATACTAATATGTGTGAATTCGTCATTATAACGATATATTACATAAGATTTTATATGTTAGAATAATATTGATGATTCTTTTTCTTTATTATTGTTTATTGTACACCACATAGAGTAATTTGACACGGAATTGTAAAGTAAAAAAAAATATAATGCACAATGAGGCGGCCTTATCGCTCGGTAGCGATTTCTTCCAGGCCAGGATTCTTGGTCACTAAAATAGAGGAAGAAGAAGAAAAATAATATCATGTTTAGTATTTCCCTAAACAAAAACTAACAATGATTTATATATAAAGCGTCAGGAATTTAATTCGTCAGAGTATCTTTTTTTTTAGACAAATTGAGATAATAACGTAATAAGACTCTATTTGTAATTAAAAAAAAATCTAGTTAAAAGCAATTCACAAAAATATGAAAAAAAAAACTGCGTAAAATGGTTTTACTTCGAGAGCCCTCCGTGTTTTCTGTGGGAAAAAATCTGAACGGCCCCTAATACGGTTATCTTACTGTGAAGTCTCATTCGAAATGAACCTCGGTTACAATGAAGTTTTATTTATCTTTTTCTTTTTTTAATTTTTTTAAAATGAATATTCGTCGAGGTTTTTATTTGAATTGCTGTAACGTTCAGGTATTTTAAAATCACTTTTAAGTGATATTTTATATATTTTTGTTCGTTGTTTTCATTGAAATTTTTTAAGAACTTACTTTAGTCTATTGTCTATCAGAAAACAATAAAATTATAATGAGAAAGAATGCATCTTTATTTTTCGTATTAAAGATATTAGGTATTTATAATTGAGTAACTTTAGCACTTGTAAGTGGTTATAAAACAATTATTATTTGTAACATGTTGTGATGTGTGATGAGTGTGGTTCAATATAACAAATATTTGTGAGTATTATAAAATAAGTCATAGAGGAAGGACAAAAATAGTAGTAACATAAATCGTTACAATTCTTCAAAAATCACTTGAGACGAAATCTAATATTTGTCGTTATAAATTTTTTAACAATTATTGTTTTATAACAGTTAATATTATTTTAAACTAGCTGACCCGGCGAACTTCGTACCGCCTAACAGTCGATTCCAATTTTTTTAATACTTATCATTCCCGGAACTCTTCCTCTAACACTTAGACTTTATGGTATGGTAATAAAGTTCAAATTGACTTTTAAGTATTATTACGAATCTTTTGTATGGGAATATAGAAGTGTTGTTTTTAGACTTTTTCAGGGATTTTTTAAACTTTTCTGTCCGTAACAACAATCCTTGTACTTCAAGGAATATTATAAAAAAATAATTAGCGAAATCGGTTCCGGTGCTCTCGAGATTTGCGCTTAGCAACACATTCAGCGATTCATTTTTATATATATAGAGATAACTCGTTCGTGTAGAAGCAAGTTTATGTCAAAAGACACTAGACAGCACTTCTGTCCGCGCCTTCCGCCAATAAACCTAGATTAAAATTTAATCAAGCGAACAGCTGCGCGTTTTTGCTGACAATCTTCGGTTTTAATAACGTTACATACATACCGGGTTCCTTAGTTATGAAATATTGGATGTAAATTTTGTGCTAGATTAACAATATTGCTAAGATCATGTAAATGTTCATATGATTATACAAAGTACTACGGAACGATGAGTATATTTATTTAGACTAGTAATAGAAAAGTACTGTTTAAATATTCTATCAGTGAGAAAAAAAATGTTTATTAAATCATTTAAACATAAAAAGAGTATAAAAGTTGATATTGATACTTCCACGTAGAGCTATTTGTTTGGGTGTGGTTTTTATTATATAATAATAATAATAATCGTTATACACTTGAGTAATAGAAAAATAGTTTCCTAAATCAAACTAACTTAACACTTTTTACTTACCATTACTATATTAATGCTTAAACTAGGCGGAATCTTTTTAACCTTAAGCACTATCCAAGCTAATATTTTTTACTCGAAAAAACAATTTTAGAAGTTGATAAATAAAAATCAGAAACTTGTACGAACCAGACTAGAATAATAAGTGACTCCTAATAAGGGGCTGTCTCCACGAGCGAGAGAATCGCAACGAGTCCGCCCTTCTATCGTCGGGCAATTTCCACGAACGAGCGATTATTCCGCCAGCGTATCGCAAATCGCCAGAATCGCAGCGCGTCCGCGACGATTGGCGAGAGGCAATGCTAAAATGACACTGCGTTTAACACCGCGCCCGCCGCGCGCTCGCTGCTAGAGTGCGTCGAGTAGCGACGATACCGCGGCGATACGTCGACGTCAGGGCACTGAATCGAGTTTTGCGGTTAGCGGGGTGGCAGCGGCGGCGGCGCGGGAGCGGCCGCATTTTATACGTACAATCAAATGGACCGACCCTCGAAAACAGCGGCGTGGCAGCGGCGCGGTGGCGGGTAACGAGCGGTGCCTACAGTCAAGTGGTGACCGTCCGCGCGTCAACATTGCAGTGCTGTTGTGTGAGCGCAACAGCAATGTGTTTATACGCGAGCGACAAAGACAAAAGATGAGGGGCCAGTGTGCAAATTCTTCGTCGTAAGCGGCCGGACTATAGCTAGCCACGCTATCTGCCGCTGGTTTTGAGAACAGATTTACGTTGCCCTCGCCGCTCCCGCTCCGCCGCCGCTGCAGTCCTGCCCGCAAAATTCCGGGCAGCAGTCGTACGCGCGCTTATTGCCACTCGTCGCATCGCCGCGATTAGATAGAATCGTCCGTGTGGAGACGCGCTTATAGAGTATATAGAAATAGGTGGCACGACGATAATATCGCCGCGATTCTCTCGCTCGTGCAGACACACCCTAAGTAGGTCCGAAAAAGTCTAGGGACAAGATAAATCGCTAGTAGTTAGTGCTTTTGATAAAAGATAAATCTCTATAATATAATAAATATATTAACACAATAACAGCACCGTACGATTTTTAATTTCTAGAGTAAATAAAGTATATGAAATATAAGAGTCCTAATATATTATAAGATTTAATTTTTGTTGGACATTTGACATTTAATTTTTTTTAATTATACGAGATCGAATGAACATGACGAATACGAAAAGGGCAATATTTAAATAATAACTGTTTCAGTACAGTTTAGTAATTTAAATCAGTCTATATCAAGAAATTGTTTGTTCCACAAATGTAGAAGTAGAAGAATTTCTATTTACAACTAATTTGTTTCACAACTATAAATTATGTATGATTAAAATAAATGGATTTGATAAGGAAATTATTTGAATATTATATTTGAGATTTCTAATGTAAAAGACCGAAGCGTCGCAACGTTAACCTCCTTTTTCGAACCTTCCCTAAATCATTGATCGACCTCTTACTCACATTTAACATACTTCAAAAAAGGAGGAGGTTTACTTAATATGTGTGTTAACTTCTAACTGGTTGGACCGATTTCGATGATGTTTTTTAATCGAAAGGTAGTGCTTGTCACGTGGTCCCATTAAATTTATTCGGGACCTGACTAGTACTTTTTGAGTAATAATGCTTACTTGACTATTTTTTCTTCACCTATATTGTATTAATGGTCGATGTAATTAAAGTCAGTGTTTTTTTCGTTTGCATCAAACACAATTATTATGCTATAATGCTAATATCATTTGGAGCGAAAATTGTATACCACTGTATACGTTAACGGAACTATAAAAGTTTAAATTGGTTGACAAAACATTGTCTTCGGAGAAACTCAAGCGCTATCGTTTCTGAAACGGAAGTATGAATTGAAATACGATTATTTCCTACGATCTTTTGACAAACTTTTTCAATTCTTCGAATTTTCTTTTCTAAGTTAAATTGGACTAAAGTATATTTATGTATATCTGAAAACCAATGGATTTATTTAAGTATAGAAAGTTAAAGCGTATCCTATTCTGTTATTAAGTTCAAATAACGTTCCAGTTCATTTGTTATGTAATAGAAGTTCTGAAATTAGAAATATTTTTTTCGCTCGGTCGATTGTGCTAAAATTTATTATAACTGATATAAGTTTAACAAAGAATTATTGTATAAAATTTGGAGAATACAAAATAATATAATATTAATTGCAAATTAAGCCACCGGTTAATAGAAGTTTGGAATTTACTTCAGTGAAAAGGATACTTACTATAAAGAATTTATTCTCAAAAAACCAGATTCACTTACATGAAAGAAGGAGATAATTTTTTTTTGTAGTTAAGTTTTAATATTTACTTCTTTGTGGGCATTTACACAGTGAGGAAACAGATAATTGTACAAATACAAAAACCCTGAGAGGACCAGTGATCGTCGCTATTAAGACGCTAGTTTTTTTTAAAGTTTGCAAGTTCTGAAATCAAATATAATTATATGTATATTATTTTTTCAATTTTAGAATTATATAAAGATACTAGCTGACTCCGCAAACGTTGTTTTGCCATATACTTTATTAACCTCCGTAAACCCCCCCACCCCTTATAACTTAGGGGTATGAAAAATAGATGTTGGCCAATTCTCAGACATACATAAAAATAGGTCCAGCCGTTTTGGAGGAGTATTGTAACTAACATTGTGACACGAGAATATTATATATAAGACTAGCTGTGCCCGCGGTTTCACCCGCGTTGATTTGAGGGAGAAAATAGCCTTCCTTCTTCTTAATTCATAACCTTTCTCTTTAAATAGGCTATCCACCTCATTGCAGAGGAATTTTTCAATTCGAATCAGTAGTTCTTGAATTTAGCGCGTTTAAATAAACAAACAAAACAACTTTCAGGTTTATAATCCATTCTATAATATTATAAATGCGAAAGTAACTCTATCTGTCTGTCTGTCTGTCGCGGAATCACGCCAAAACTACTGAACAAATTAAAATGAAATTTGGTATACAGAATTACAGATACTCTAGAGTCTGAGAAAGGACCTAGGCTACTTTTTAATGCGAAAAAAGGGTGTAAGAGGTTGAAAGGTTGTAATGAAAATTTGTATTTATTTATTTATTTATTTATTTATTACTACTTTATTGCACAATACATTAGAGAATTGTACAAAAGGCGGGCTTAATGTTATGAGCATTCTCTACCAGCCAACCTTAGGACGTACAAGAGCGGACGTTTGTAGGTGTGCAAAATTGAGTATTAGTAAAATTCACATTAAGAGAAAATAAAAAGGGAGGGAAAATAAGGTAAAGTTAGTGACAATCGTTAATTGTGTAAATCCTGATATTTCGACGACATTGCATACGCTATAGTCACGTGTGACTTTTTTTCTTTCAATTTATATTTAAAATAAAGTTGATTTAGTAGAAATAAAATGTTTCAAAGTAAGAGCAGAAGTCAAGTAATTACAAAAAGGTCTACAAGGTATTTCAATCCCCATATAGTTTTAGGGCCTATGCAAACCACGTTTTTTAAACGCGCCGTCGACGCGCGTTTTAAAAGCGCGCGTCGACGGCTCGCTTTTATCCTACAGATTAATTTGTTGTCGTTCGTATCGATTAAAACGCGCGTCACCGGCGCGTCTGTATCGCTACACACGCGCGTTTGGCTCGGCGTCTGTATCGCTACACACGCGTGTTTGGCTCGGCGTCTGTATCGCTACACACGCGCGTCAACGGCGCGTTTTAAAAACGCACGTCGACGGCGCGCTTTTATTATACAGGTGTGCAAAGGTCTACAGGCTGCGTCTGACTCGCGTGTGTATTGCGTCTGTATCGCTACAAACGCGCGTCGACGGCGCGTTTAAAAAACGTGGTTTGCATAGGCCCTTAGAATTTTGTCGCGTTATAGTAGATTAGTAGCCGAGGGCTGTAAGGCATCAATTGCAGCCCGAGATATTTAGGCGCACGAGCGCAGCGAGGGCGCCTATAGTTCGAGGGTGCAATTGATGCTTACACCCGAGCTAACTATTCTGCTTTACATCTCGATTATGAGGTAAGTAGAAAAAAACCGGCATTACAAGAATAAAACATTTTATTTGTTGAAATTTATAGTGAAATGAGAACAATTTTCAAATTGAGCTTCGTCGTTCGATATTTAAAATTGATGACTATTATACTCACACAAAGACAAGGCTGAATAGCAAAGCGACCTCTTTGGTCATTGGGCTGAATGCATGATGATGTCTATTGCCAGTATGATGGTTAGATGTACGCGAACTTTTTGAAAGAAAGAAGTGTTTTTTTTTAAATTACTTACCGCCCTAGGGCGTTTCTAGCTACATTATTACCCTAGAGCGGTAATGAGTCACCTACAAGCCCCATTTGGAGGTAATAAGAACCTACTTACCGAACATGAGAGATGTAAAATATATTTTATACTCGATAGGATGACGTGTAACATCATAACATAGGAATGACATAGTGGTTTCACGATCATCAGAATATTACAAATACCTAGAGTACCTATCATCCTATATATTTGCAATATGATATCACTTAATATGTATGAAAGACATATAATATCTGTGATGTACTAGACGATCTGACCATGATGTTCATATGATGTAAATTTTACCCTTTAATTTTCGCTTCCCGTTAAAGATTTTTTAAATGGCGTTAATATATCTTCGATGCATATTATGATTATATATAAACAAACAATTTCGTTGGCTTTATGTTTCGATAAGTAACTTCAGTACTATCAGTACAGTCAGTAATTTTCAAATTAATATGTTTGGTACTTTCAGTGATCATTGTCTTATTTAAAAGAAACTTAATTTTTAATATTATTTCATTTCAATTTTACTGACCAATTAAATTTATATTCATGAAACTAGAGATAATTTTCACCAATAACGTGTCTTATTTATTTCAATTAATAAACAACTTTTTTAAATAAAGGTACGACTGACTAACAAGGTAAAAGTAAATTTATTTTATCTTTATTGTTTTAGTTATACCAGGATAGCATAAAATGGAAAGGTCGAACTTACTAGACAAAATGTCAAATTAAAGTCGTAAAAAAGGACACATTACTGGCGATTCCGATCCAATAATCGTACGTATGTTTTCGGGCTAACGGTGAGAGATATAGGTTTTCGTATCAATGTAGAGGTCATCCTTTCGAAGGAACTTAATGATCCGTGAACACTCGGATGCCCGCCTAATCGGACGAACTTGAGTGGGTATGACGATGATGTACTTTAATATACTAGTGTCATCAACAGATTTTATACAGAAAAAAAAAATGGAAAATTCAAGAATTTTTAGAATTTAAGTTTCAATGTTAAAATAAAATATTCTATATTTTTCATAAATTAATAATTCATAGTATGTCTTAAAATGTCATTGTTTGCAGTGCAAAATTTCATACGCATATAGACTTAAATTAAAAATTTCGATTATATATATTTTTAAGTAACTTAAAATAATATAAAAAAGAACAAGGATGTATTTATTTAGTGCTGAATATTCCATTGGACACCTATTTTTTATTAAATGTGTTTACTAATAATAACGTATTATTAAAATGTTATTATCAGTAAACAATATATTTATTAAATTAGTCTCATTTATGAAAGTACGTAACTCAAAATACGTCTCTATCACTATTACTATTTTAACACTGTCTCAACATACTATATATAAACTCATAATATACGTCTATTCAATTGAAACTCTGGCTGAAACCTTAACAAACACCACAGTAACTGTTTGTGAGCACAATACAACACGGGGTGGTACAAAACTCGTTATCTGTTGCTAGTTGTCACTAGGCAGAAGTTAGTCAGTCTGGTCTGATTGGGTATGGTTTTTACGAGAAACTAGACATGAGGATTTTCTTGGAATTACGACCAGATATTGCTACCGTATGAAACTTGAGGGCATATTGTGTGGGTATTTATAGTTGTATGTTCATTGATTTAAAAGGTTAGACTAATGTTAATCTTACTTTTTCATACTATAATTATTATTATACATGTTAAACATGCTGTGACTTTAGATATTTTAATTCTCTGGTATTCTTGAGCTTGCTAACGATTACTACTTTATGAACTTACTGGAAAACACCGTATCCTTAGCCAATAGAAAAATTTGGAATCATCAGTCTTATATCCATTTATTTTAGTTTCTGTTTAAGCTGGAGTTACATAATATTTTTGTATGGAGCCTATACAAGTATCGCGTTATTAAAAAATTAAACAGATGTATTTATAATTCCATACGAATTCCATTTCGATATGACCGCGCGCTGTTACACTATATAGTTGCATAGACTTGTCAATAATAAAGTTACGAATATTGGACGGACTGGCACGTTAGCAAACCGAATTCCCGAGGTCAATATGTCAGCTACTCATAAACGCTCCAATAATTAACACTGCTGCCACGTTTAATGGTTTACTGTTATGATTCGTGTACACGAATATCAATATACGCTGGATAAATGAATCTATATCGAAACTGTCTCAATAAAAGTGTTATTATGGAATCGATTGCTGCCTCTAATTGTCGAATTAAACATAATGTTAAAATTTATAATGTAATCTACAATATTTAATATAAATAATGTAATGTGTAATATCAGAAGTAACTTTTTTGTATCGGTAGTCCTGGGAATCTAAAACTGTCAGTCTCAATGATAACAAAATCAAACCAATAAAACAAAACGTTAGCTATCATATTTATGTATCATCATCATCATCATTTCAGCCTATCGCAGTCCACTGCTGGACATAGGCCTCCACAAGTTCGCGCCAATAATGGCGTGAACTCATGTGTTTTACCCATAGTCACCACGCTGGGCAGGCGGGTTGGTGACCGCAGGGCTGGCTTTGTCGCACCGAAGACGCTGCTGCCCGTCTTCGGCCTGTGTACTTCAAAGCCAGCAGTTGGATGGTTATCCCGCCATCGGTCGGCTTTTTAAGTTCCAAGGTGGTAGTGAAACTATGTTATCCCTTAGTCGCCTCTTACGACACCCACGGGAAGAGAGGGGGAGGCTAAATTCTTTGCCGTAGCCACACAGCAATATGTATAACATGTACAAATACGTAAACATAATTATAATAACATGAAGTTAGAAACGTTACCAAATATATTTTTAATCAGTAAATAAATTGTTACGTATATAGCAATAACAACATAATATTGTTACGTATATAGCAATAACAACATAATATATAATGTTTTTATACTTTTATATAAGTATAATAAGCAAAAGATCTGTATCAAGATAAATAATTAAGGTCTCAATAGCCGTTGGTATCTTTTCTAGAAACAAAGTAAGATAATTGATAAAGGGAAGGGAAATTCTTTAATCGGCCCCGTTGGGGCTGTCCGTGGATTACGGTAGATTGCTTTTTGATTGCGTTCGACTTTCCCTGCCTATTGTTTTAGGTGTATCGATGTGAGATTAATACATAATGTAAATTGCTACTATTTGAAGTCTATAATGTCATTGCTGTGCTGATTCACTAAAGCTTCAACATCCAATTTTAATCTAATGGATATTAGGGCCTATGCAAACCACGTTTTTTAAACGCGCCGTCGACGCGCGTTTGTAGTGATACAAACGCGATACACACGCGAGTTAGACGCAGCCTGTAGACCTTTGCACACCTGTATAATAAAAGCGCGCCGTCGACGCGCGTTTTTAAAACGCGCCGTTAACGCGCGTATGTGCCGTATGTACTGATACAGACGCGATGCAAACGCGCGCAAATGTAAAATACGCAACTATCCGTATATTGTGGATATATGTTGTCGATTCGAAACCTTTATTTAAATACGTTCTTTAATTTTATCGGAGAGTTTACCATATCGACGGGATGAACATTAAATGTTTGACAGTTACGAAACACGAACATAGTTCCATACAAATTTTCATTCCCACCTTTCAACCCCTTACACCCTTTTATTCGCATTAAAAAGTAGCCTATGTCCTTTCACAGACTCTAGACTATCTGTATACCTAATTTTATTTAAATCTGTTCAGTAGCTTTGGCGTGATTGCGCGACAGACAGACAGACAGACAGACAGAGATACTTTCGCATTTATAATATTAGTATGGATTAGTATGGATTTCTTAATTTTGTCATTAAAGTCCCTAATTTTAAATTTATGAGAATATAATTTACGTTATATAAAACAAAATAAATTGCTTATTAATTACAAAGTATGACAGTAAAATAATAGACATAAAAGTAATAACAACATCTTAAAATTAAATCTTCTCGAGATTCAAATCACCTTAAAAGTAATGATCTATGTTGAGAACAAAAGTAATTTAGAAAACAAACGCTTAATAATAATGTCAGCGCGTTAAGTTCATTAAAAACCAACCTGTGTAGAAAGTGGAAAATAAATTGCTTGTATATTTTCTTACTTGGTTCTATTTAAACATTTTTAATATCCTATCAAAAATACCGACCGTTCCAGCGGGGATCGAACCCGCAACTAGTTCTATTTAAGTTTGGTGTGTGTATATAAATAAACTATTCCATCCATCCATCCATCCACTTTATAAAGTTAAAAATAATGAAGAACAATAAAGATAGCCTAAAATTATCTAGTAATTATATTATATGATTAATTATTAAAGATGGTTGAATAATACCGAACTATAATTGTCTTCCTCTTAATTAAATAATCCCCGGTCTTTGACTATTTAAAAAACTCGGTTTTATCAGTGTTTGATAAGAAGTGAAGCATTTAATATTATTGTCAGCCAGCTCATTGCTACCTAAGTTTAGCTCGAGTAAACTCGCAAGGAAATGTCTAGTAATAACATAAACATTGCAAAAGAAACTTCTAACTATACTAAAACAACCGTAAACTGTTAATCCTAAAATAATACTGAAGTATCTATAATGATAAACAAACAACTGTTCCAACTGAAATTGAAATCGTGTTGTAATGCTAGCCGAGCAAATTTGCCCGATCCCACTAACAATGTTATGTTTCAGTAAATGTCACCTGCGCTGAAATCACTAGCTTTCGATTCTGGAAATATACAACTTGCTAGAAATATGGATTTTGAGGTTACGTTGTTACTAACACTTGAATAATCTATATTAATAAACTAACAAGTGGAGGGCACGACCTTGAGATTTTATTTTGTGACTAGCTTCTGCGCGCGACTTCGTCGGCGTGGACTCCGCTCCTCTTGGTCTTAGCGTGATGACACATAGCCTATAGCCTTCCTCGATAAATGGGCTATCTAACACTGAAAGAATTTTTCAAATCGGCCCAGTAGAACCAGAGATTACCGCGTTCAAACAAACAAACAAACAAACTCTTCAGCTTTATATATTAGTATAGATATAGATGAGCCTCCTCGTAATAATTGTACACGGTCAGGGTACAATTATTACGCCTTTAAAAGCGTAAAGCGAAACGCTCAAGCAATTCGGGGAAATTGGCCTTTAAAAATTCGAGTCTAGCCTATATATTAGTGAGAATTCCAATCGGTCAGCAACCGAACAGCCTGGTGCCTTAGTCGGTAACGTAACTCACGTCTAAGTGGTCAAGATTCTAATTCCTTCTCTTACCATTTTTAAAGTTTGTTAGTTTGATAGTACTGATTTATCCATACACAGGTGCTCTCCATTCAGGTACTCTAAAAGTGATTTGGGAAGGTATTAGATGTAATACCTAATGTTACGGCTTATAGTTGTTATTAAAATGTCAACAAGTAGACTAAGGATGAATTATTATTATATAGAAGTTATACCTAGATCAGAAAAAATAAACAACGAAATACATCTATTCGTATAACAAATATTTTTCCGATTCCGGAAATGATACCTATCCATAGGGATGATACGTTAGATTTATTTCTACCAAATATCCGATAGTTTCCTTAACCTTTAATTACCGAGGTGGTGTCATCGTGACACCGCGAAAGTTGAATCAGGAATATTTTAACAACCAATAGGGTTACAAATCTGTCTCTTTCAGTAGCTGCTTGTTTTGACTTGATCTTTCATTAGAAGATCGTGCACACGCATTACGTACATAGATGGGTCCGCAACCAGAGCTCCGGTGTCAACGTGACGTAAGGTCGGTGTTAATGTTACTATTTTATGATTTTATGTTTTTTTGTGAAATGCTTATTTTGTCTTAATTTTTTAGATGGCGCAAGCAAGTAAATCAGGAATCGGTCGTAAGAGAAAAATACAACTGAATTTGAATAATCCTAGTGATGAAATTGTTCTAGAGAGCTGGTTAGACGAAGAGTTACTAGATTTTAGTAATTGTGATGATGAGTTGGTTGACCCAGATTTGCACCTGCTCAGCGAGCATGATACAGGCTAGGAACAATCTGAGGAAGAAGAACCATTGCATGAGTCACAAAATCAACTCTTCGAATATTGAATCACGACAAAGAACAGGAAAATAATATTATGGTAAAAATGGATACAAGTGCAGTTCTTCTGAGCCTGTGCCAAGGTCTTGTAGATCTTTGAGTCAAAACATAGTCAGAAATATACCTCAGAGGCAAAGAGAATGTACCAGCCCTGCTACTTGCTAAGTCTTGTCAGAGAGTTGGTTTTGATGCATTTGAATCGACGTGCCTATAACACACATTTGCCAAGGGGGCTGATACTTACAATAAAGCGTATTCTTGGTAAAGAGTTGACAGCCAAAGAACCAGAAGACTATGAAAAAGCCGTAGTTAGCCATAAGAGGAAGTTCTGTAACATTTGTCCATCCATGCTCAAAAGGAAGACCCCTCATCAGTGCATCGGGTACAAAATATACACATGCCTACAATGCGCCCAAAAACTTTTCCAGAATTGTACCTCAAATTATTAGATCTTTGAAATATTATGGTATCTTGTCGATTAGAGTTTTTGTTTGTTGATTATAATAAGAAAAGTTAATTTTATTAAACTATTTTTTGAATTACTAAGTTTTTTCAAAGACTCTAAACTTAAGTTCCTAAAAATGTGGCATTTTTACATTTTTGCTATTAAAAGTTTATAAAATGTATTTTTGTCGTTTTTATGATTTTATCCTAATGTTTGTTAAGTAAATATTAAGGTTATATATAATTTTAACAAATTTTTAATATATACTTTATTAAAAACGTCACTTTAAATAGGGTGTCACCATGACCTAGCCTCGGCGAATGAGTACTAAAAATGAGGGTCGGTAATTAAAGGTTAAGGATATGAACCTACGTAACACCCATAATATTTGTTATCTTTTAGATAAGATTGAAAGAAATATATTGCTTTTATTAAATACTAGCTTCTGCGCGCGACTTCGTCGGCGTGGACTCCGCTCCTATTGGTCTTAGCGTGATGATACATAGCCTATAGCCTTCCTCGATAAATGGGCTATCTAACACTGAAAGAATTTTTCAAATCGGCCCAGTAGATCCAGAGATTACCGAGTTCAAACAAACAAACAAACAACCAAACAAACAAACTCTTCAGCTTTATATATTAGTATAGATAGGTAAATATCCAATCTAAATATAAATATCATAAATATCCGATTTTAAAATATTCGTACAGTATGATTTTACCTTCAATAATGAGACAAAATGATTAACATATTTTCATCTTATGTATTTATTATGTCTCGATAGAATATACCGCTATTTTAATATATATGTACGGTATAACTAACCCTTTGGTTGAGATCTACATATAAAATTTACCGAAACATATCCTTATATTAAAATTTTCCATAGTGACATAAAATAGGGACGCTTCCGCGAATCAGGGACACCTAATTTTTGAGATCAGTTGATTTGTTTAGGCTCTTGGTAACACAAACATTGTAGATGAAAAACCTTAGACCCGTCGTTGTTCAAACAAATATCTGTTTCACTCCAAAAAACTTTTGATATAAGAATAAAATCATATCATATAATCTTACTCCACAAAAATATTGCTCCAACCTTTTCGCTAAAGTCTGTTTGTTATTATTTTATATCAGAATAATTTAAAAACTGATAAGTTACAGGTAAGCTTGTGTATACCGAGCCTTTTTCCAATAAAGTCTGCAAAATTTCAGGGAAATTGCCTTACAACAATTTTCACAATCTGAACTAAGAACTCTATCTACAATTGGCTTTTGATATTTCCAAAGGTATATTTTTAAAAATTTATTTTATATAATCTGTACTAATAAATGGAAAGCCGGTTTTTTTGTTTGCTTATCCTACGAAAACTACTGAACTGATCGGAATATTATACTTATACCATAAGATGCAACATCTTTCAGAATAGGTTTTAGTAAATGATATGTTTGTGATTACATATTATCGTGTAAAAATATATGGACGGACAGAGGCCACTACTAAATAATAATGACGCAAATATCTTTGTAATTTTCCCAGTCTCTGCCCTTTATTGTTTTCATACCGTTTTGCTAGAAATATTATTCTCATTCAAATAAATGTGGATTGAAGAATTTAACGGAATATTAACGCTCGGCTACCTTTTGATTGTATTCATTTTTACCCGCCAATTGTTTCACTAAGCATCTCCTTTTCTTTTGGATGACTAAGCATCAACAACACATTTAATCTTGAGGGAAGAAAACAATTATTTATATATTTCTTTTCGGTGAGTTTTATTTATTAATAGAGTTATTAGTATTTATAACCTTTGCGCTAATCCGTCTGCTACTTGGTGTATAACCTGTCTACATAATATAGGTACTAATGTAATCACATATTTAGATAGATTATTATATAGTATTTATAATGAAATATAATATAGAGATATCAGTCGACTGTTACCTAAACCGAGCATAGTACGTTGTCTTTTGTTAGTTTGTGATAAATAAATAAAAGAAAAAGTTATATTGATACTAAGTCTTTATTTTATTTTTGAAACATATTCAATATTATATTTTAAGGTTGCCTGGAAGAGATTGCTTTCAAGCAATAAGGCCGCCTTTTGTACATTTTTTTATTAATCGCTGTTAACGTTGATTCTTTATTTTGTTTCTTGTTTGGTGTACAATAAAGTGTAATATAAATGAATAAATAAATGTAATTGCAATTTTGAAAAATTACATCTAACAAAATTACTACTTTTAATTTTCCATTCTATCGGTAGACAATAAACAGAGCGACGATTTAGCATTTTTATTTCAATATAGTGTTTATTACATTCACACCTTGTTTAAAGTCACGTTAGTGCTCGTAATTAATCTTTTAAAATTCTAATTAACTAATTTAAAGGGAACGATGTTATATCTTTGTCATAAGTCTGTCATATCTTACTGTCCTACATAAGTGCCATTTTATTGTTTACTAGCTGCTGCCCGCGACGTCGTCTGCGTGCGTTCACTGCTCGTTCCCCGTAGGTGATAGCGTGATAATATGTAGCCTATGTTCTGACCCGACTTCTTAATAATATTCGTACCAAATTTGAAGTAAATCCATGCAGTACTTTTTGAGTTTATCCCGGACATACATACAGACAAACAGACAAACAGACAAACAGACAAAAATTCTAAAAACTATATTTTTGGCTTCGGTATCCATTGTAGATCACACCCCAAGTATTCTTTTAAAAAATATTCAATGTACAGTTTTGACTTTCCTACCATTTTATTATATGTAGGTATATAGATGAGGTGCAATTTTTTAATAACGCTGCTATTCTTCACTATGAGAAAACTTAGTAGGTAAAACATGTGTCAGTGTGTTTAGGTTAATTGCAAGTGGTTATTTTATTTACTACTAGCTGACCCGGCGAACTTCGTACCGCCTAACAGTCGATTGGTATTAAAGTTCAAATTGACTTTTAAGTATTATTACGAATCTTTTGTATGGGAATATAGAAAATTGTTGTCTTTAGACTTTATCAGGCAATTTTTAAAAATTTTCTCTCCGTAAGAACCATCCTCGTACTTCAAGGAATATTATAAAAAAAGAATTAGCGAAATCCGTTCAGCCGCTTTCGAGATTTGCGCTTAGCAACACATTCAGCGATTCATTTTTATATATAAAGAGATAATTTTGTTCACAACTACCATACCAAACACAGGTAGGTATCTAGTTAGGAATCAGTCCCTATCTTCGTTTGCAAACAACCAAGTTATGACCTTAGTAACGTTGTATGTATGTATTTATATTATATAAACTTATATATTTATAAACACTTATATAATATTATATATTAAAGAATAGAAAAATAAATATACTAATGTTGTGGTAATTTAAAGTCTGATTATTTCATATTTATGAAGTGCCAGCTTATCTTTGGAATGTAATGGACAAAGTTTGGATAATTTCGGTGGTCGCCTCTACAATTTAGATGTCGACTTGTAAACTTGAGCGGTAAATTAACTTAAAAACTGTCTTGTCACCCGCCGAAATTGTTACAAAGTGAATATTAACAATTCATCATACGGAGTCATTATGATTATTAGAATTTAAGCTGATAGAATAAGTTGTAATATTGAAAATAGTTTGTAGGAAATTCAAACAAAACCATTATATTTATACGTAAGGCTACAAAAAAATTTACTTATAGTCTTATACGTCTAAAATACTTAAAAGCATTTTAAACGGAAAAGACAATCAAGTTCAATTCGTATGACACGAAAAGTAATAGATACAACAATTAAGAAAAAAAAATTTTTTTTGATACTTTCTATACCTAAATATTTAAGTTAAGAATTTATACCTATACATTTACTTATGTATTTAAAAGAAATTCTATTTTGTTAAATTCGTCATAATTTATTAAACAGATAAAAATTAATACCTTAATTATTATTATTTATTTTTGTATAAACTAATATCCACGGCTTAATGTTCGAATAAGAGGATGCAAAAATAATTAGTATCAGAACGAAGGCGATCAGAAATCAATCGGACGAGATCCATTGTTAATTGTGCTCATATTAAAAGATCCGTACTTTTTACCGCAAAAGATATATTTCGTTGAAATTATTTGTATTTTTCTAACGAACGTTTTTTGGCTAAAAAATATTTATTTTACTTCTTTTTCCTTTATAAATGTAATGCTTGCGCAAATATACGTCTACCTTCGTACATAGGTTTCACAATAATTAACACACAAATATGAACTGTTTCAGGACAAAAGCTCCATTGCTGGGCAGAGGCGTCTTCTCAATATAGGACATGATGGAGCTCAACCACGCTGATTCACTGTAGACTGATTGATAATTTCTCTACGTTGAGTTCTACTATAACTAACGATTGCTATCAAATGTCTAAGATGATAACCGGAATCGATGACCTTAGGTTGGCACGTTGGGAAAACTCACAGGACCAGACTCAAACCAGACATGTACTCGTATATCTGCACTAATTCAAAAATCTGTTTGTGTGAAAGTCGACTGCTAGCGCTAATGTCAATTGTTCGGATAATAGCGTCAACGCATCATAAATAGCATTCAAAACTATTCTTTTTGACAAATAAGTTGACGGACCGCCTGATGGTAAGCGATACTGTGTTAGTGACCTAATCCCGAATCTCTCCAGGAGGGCTGGCTACCTTAATTACTTACCACAGGAGCACTAGCACTACACTATTTGAGAGCAGTATATTATTTGGCTGTGCTCTTGTGTAAGGTTGAGGTACTTCCCCAGTCGGGCTGCTACATATTTTCGCAAAATATTTTCTTCTGTGCCATCGAATAAATTCTGGTGTAGTGGTGAGAAAAGAATCAGTGATATCGATGACATTTGTTTCTTCTCTATACGCATATGTCTGAGTGTTTGTCAGACTTTGAAACCATGGGTTGTTCAGGTTGTCATCATAAGTACCTGAGAAATATCGTTAACTTTGATATTAATATAATCCAAGCCATAAGAGAACAATGTGACTAAAACCAAAAAGCAAGAAAACTTTTTGCCAAGAACCTTTGCCTTGCTGTGCGACTTTTGCAGACTGATTCAGTTCAATTTTTACTTAACATATTATTATTAAAAGTAATTTAAGTAAATAAGTTAATTTTATTCAAAATGGTCCCTGTAAAATCACAGTCACTTCAACGACCTTTCATAAAAAATATGCTTTATAGATACCTAAGTCTTATCTCTGAAACTTTATAGACTTTTTTATGAGTTATACACTTCTTGATCAAATGAGATTGTTGAGGTGAAGGTTCTTTCAATTTATATTTAAAATCATAAAGTTCGAATGACGATAATATTAATATAAATGTTTTTCCTTCCTAACTTTTATAAGTCCGTCTAAATATAATTACGAACTCTTAGGGTGGAAGGGCGTATAAATTGTCGAGATTTTATAAAAAGCTCTGTAAACTTTGTGACCTCACAATTTCGTTTAATAGCCGTTCTATTTTTTTCACATACATAATATTATATACAATACACAAATATTTTTTTTCATTACAGATCTTGCTATACGCAAATGATTATAGATATAATTAAGTATCTGTCATGCGATTGACTAAAATAGTTTCAAATAATAGCATATGTAATATAATTACTTCGTTTAAATTATTTTATTGAGGTAGGACACAGCAAGAAATATCCTGATACAAATCTGAAGAAGCCCGACTGGGGAAGTACCTTGACCTTCAAGAAGATCACAGCTAAATAGTACTACTTTCAAGCAGTGTTGTATTCCTGTGGGGAGTACGGTGATCAGAGCTCATGGGGGGAGCATATGGAGTAGGGTTGACAACGCGCTTGCGATGCTTTTGGTGTTGCAGGCGTCTATAAGGTACGGTAATCGCTTATCATCATGGGGGCCGCATGCTTTTTTGCCGACCTAGTTGCATAAAAAATTCTTTTAATAATCTACAATACTTTTTAACTTATTGGTTAAAATTATTGTAATTTATTTAACATGTTAATAATTTACAATATAAAATCTATGTCATTACTAATTTTATACATACATATATAATATTTTAAAATATTCAACAATAAATAACGAGGCATTATAATTAAAAGCAAACACAAGTGCGAGCTTAAAACTGGCATTGTATAAATAAAACTTAGTTCTCAATTTAAAATAGTTCGTAATTATCGAAAACATTCAAATTCCGATCCGGATTTGTTCCGGAAATCCGATAGTTTCAATAATGTATACTGTGTAAACACGCACAGTTTGTACAAAATATTTACTCACGTATCGAGACGTGACAGAATGCACGTGTCTCCTACGATATTCTGAGAATGAGGGAAATAGAGTGTGAACTACGATACTGCTTTTAGTTTTAAGGGTTTCGTACCCAAAGGGTGTCACTGTCTCACTTCACATCTGTCATACTGCATTCGAAATTTAAAATAATATAATTGTAATAATTGTTATAATAAAATACAGTTATGAATAAAAGCTCCCAAACAAGTGTTATTTAATAGAGCTTATACTAATGATGCATACGTAATGATGTATTGTAACAAATATATTTTAGTGCGTTTTGTTCTTTAGTTTTCAGATTTTTCTAGAACGTTTTGCTAATAGTTAAACAGTAAAATAAAATAAAATAATCTTTAAAATGTGTTCGCAGTTAGAAAAATTATTAAAAAGAAATTATTAAGCCCATAATATCCTTTGTTGTAAGTGTAAAATATTGAAATCAAAATTATATTAAACTGTACTTTCGGTAGAGATACGATTTGCCACCTTAATTCTTCTATAAACGGTTCAAAATATTACTAAATTATTTAATGCGTATTATTTAACCTTTATTTCCATATCAATACTTTTTATTTAAGAAAAATACACAATAATATTTTCGTCTACATAAAATATGTATAGGATTGATCCGCGTGTTCATTTGTGTCCTCATTTGTTTTAATGATTACATATCGGATTTCATAAAATATTTTGCATTAAAGGCTTCTTTTTCTAGAAAAATTACAGATCGTAAAACGATAGGCTACGCATACACTCGAAAAAGTAAATATATTTTACTGTTAATCTAGTTATTTTTTTATCTATATATTAGAAAATTTTCATGAATAAAACGGCTTTCTGCGTACATGCAAACTGTGGAATGACCTTCCTCCTGAGGTTTTTCCTGAGCGCTATAATTTGGGGGTTATTCAAGCGTCGAGTGTATAGACATGTTTTCCCTTAAGACCGGCAACGCGGGTGCGTTGCCGGTCTTAAGGCAACTCTTGTTTTGCAGATGTCCATCGACGACGGTAGCCGGTAGCCATTTAACAATTTCAGCTCGTTTGCCCCTATTGCTATAAAAAAACTACTTATTTAAACCAAAACCAACTTTTAAAATATCAAATGAACTGTATGTAATTAAGAAGCAATGAATTCAACACTTAGTTGGCTTAAAGAGGGCTCTTGAATAAAAAAAATTGTGAATAATGTTACAGAAAATATGAAAACAATCTCTATTTAGACATAGTTCGTGTTTGAATGAGGATAAAATATTGTATCTCAGAATAGTCTGAGTGAAATGGAGCATGGTGCTGATACAGCGAATACTAGAACGTTAAACTTTTACACTCTCTATCGGATATTTGCGGCCGGTGTGGTTTCCAGTCAATATTTATGAGAATGCAAATACCTACTCGTTCGATTCGATGACTATTGTATGTATGAACGTTTAACGACAGTATTAAATTTTAGAATTTATTACCTTGTTCGTTATGGGATTGTATATCCTCAGACAAGCTTCGATATCATTTTGCGCTTTATCTCACAAATCAGTTTGCTCATACAATTTATGGAACGTTTAGTCGCGCAAAGAACTAGTGTAAAGTAGTAAAATAATTTTTAAATATTTCGTGACTTCTTGCCTCAATATATTTATTACTTGCAAATTGATAACATATTTTTTTTTAATTCTAAATATCTTTGAGTTTGTAAAAATAAGAAACCGTTATTAAGTTCCACACATAATTATATAGCTTTAAATGAGTTTTAAAAATGTCGAACAAATTGAAATAGAATAGGAACTAAGCAATTCCGATTGTGAAATCATTTTATAGGCGTGATATTCTACAAAATGCTCACACAAAACCACATACTTGTAACGACCCCTCTGGAGTACTGGTGCAAGTGCCGTGCACCTAAACAGCAGTGGTTTACGGGTTCGATTCCCGCTCGGGATGAGGATTTGTACCAATATTTCTTTCCCGTTTGGATGTATTTCCTTGTGGGTTTCCCCACCGTGCCTCGGAGAACACATTAAGCTGCCGGTCCTGCTTGATATAATAGACACCTGATAGCGATAGTTACTCATAGAGTCGCTTCAGCCAGTAATATCCAACTGCTGCTGGGTATAGGTCTCTTTCTCCATATAGGAGAAAGATCAGAGCTTAATCCATAACGCTGCTCTACTACGGGTTTGAGGATATATTGCCTACTATGAGTAACGATCGCTATCAGGTGTACTCATTGAGTAACTAGGGATATATCCGCCAACCCGGAGCAGCGGGGTAGATTAAGCGATCCTTCTCCTAAATGGAGAAAGAGGCCTCCGCCCAGCAGTTGGATTTTACAGGCTGAATCGTGAATATATAAACCTATGAGGCGATTTTTCGTCTTTGCGTATTTTGTATCAGCGTTATCATGAAAACCATTTTTTATGTATTTTCTATAGTGTTACTTGTAATATGACAAATACAGTTTTAATCCCAATCAAGTTCTATTTTTGTTTTAATAACATTTCCATATTAAAATAATAAGTAGTAACAAAAAGTTAGCAGCTTTTTAGAACGAATATTGAATAAAATTACTTACACACTCATACACAAATATATAATATTTTCATACGTACAGTATAGATATAAAATTAACTAATCAAAGTTAAACTAATATGTTTTTTATTTTAGTACTTTAGATTTGATGATGTGATAAAAGTTGTTTCATTTTTTTCTTCTATTTGTCTGATGTGCTCAGAGTTACATTTTGCAGGAGTATTTGTTATCACTACCTTTTTGTGACGTTCATTCGATTTCCTTTTCCGGTGGTATCAGAGAGAACTTAAATCTATACTAATATATAAAGCTGAAGAGTTTGTTTGTTTGTTTGTTTGTTTGTTTGTTTGTTTGTTTGTTTGTTTGAACGCGGTAATCTCTGGTTCTACTGGGCCGATTTGAAAAATTCTTTCAGTGTTAGATAGCCCATTTATCGAGGAAGGCTATAGGCTACTTTTTTTTTTATTTAACGCGTGTGAAACCGCGGGGCACAGCTAGTGTCTTATATACATATAAACATTTCAACAATAATACAAACAAACGTTAGGAACGATAATATTATAAACAAATCAGTGATATTTAAATGATTTTACTTTGGTTCGTTAAGCCATTAAAACATTTTTGTTATAATAATAATAAACGTATATACATAATTATATATCTACCTAATAGTCAATCTCTAGTAGAATTTTATCAAAGTTTAGAACATAATTATATTAAGTTTGTATGTGTTGTTATGTAAGTTTGTATATGTATATGTGGTCTGTCAAAACATTTATCAAGAGAGGGATGGAGGTAGCCATTGCACTAATTCGTTATCGACTAAGTTAGTACTCAAAAAGTAAGTGAAAACTAAACCAAGATTATTAATGTGTAAAATTTTTAAAGTGTGTTTAATTATATAGCAATAGAATATAGCGTTATATTTCTTTTTTTACGATACTAGCTGCCCGGAAAGACTTTGTTCTGTTACATATTAATTTTTTTTTTGCATAAAAACCTGCCGTGGAATTTAAGGAACATACAAAAAAATTTAACTGAATTGGTCGATCCAATCTCCAGTTATGCGCTTAGCAACATTCATTTTTATTATATTATAGATTAAATTTTTTGTCCATAAAATATAGACAATAACTATTCTAAAAGTTACCTTAAAACGTTTAATAAAAATTTTCAAACGAAGAAACATTATACGCGACATTAATCACCTAATTTCATTCTTATCCGTCAACGCTAACAAAATTTCAACATCAATTCCGAATGAATATGTACTTGAAACAGGAAACATTTAAAATGAATGTGACAGCGGGCGAGTCAGGCAATCTCTGCCATGAAATAGCTTTTCATGAAATATTTCCTGAATTCGAAAATAAACAGGCGATTCACTGTTATACGGCTAGGCTAGTAAATGCACGGAATAAGCTTTAAAAGAAGCATATAAAGACAAAAGGGCCACTTTTACCGCGAATCCTACACATCACTCTACTTTTTTTACAGCAATTCTGTTCAGACTCCGCATTGTTATTAAACATTTTTGTGATTTTATTTAAATATACCTTTTGTAAAAGTTCTTTGACCGTTAATTGATTTTTTATCGTTTCACAGTCTACAAACAAAACAAATTAACCATAAAAAATTGGTTTAGATTGAAAATTTATATTACCTTTTCTATTTATGTGTCAGTTTTATTTTTCTTTATTCTAGTTATATATGTAGAAATAATAGATAGAATAGTTGGAACAAATAATTGTGAAAATAGCAAAACTTTATTTCTGAAACAATTGAGATATGGTAGATATCTTCATAACTTTTTGCTAGCTAATCTTACTCTTACTAAATATTCAGCATTCTTTTAGTTCCTTCCTTCCCTTTCTTGGCTAACTCTTTGCGAAAATAGTAAAAAAGATATATAGGTAGCAGCAAAAGTGACATTATTTTAAACGAAGAATACAATTTTTTATCACAGGATTTATTTGAACAATTTTTTTTATCATATTATATTTAGCTTTAGATGGATTCATTTGTTAATACTGTTACGAGTACACAAAAAAAGAGCTTGCGCCATCTAGCGGGGAGCGAAGGAACCACGTTGTGTGCTGTACAAACCACTTTGTTACAAAGACAACGTGAAACATCCACTCAATACTAGATGGCGCTAGAGGACATATAGGTGAATGAACTCAGGATCGAGTACACGCACGAAGGTTCTAGAACTGTCTGGGTGTAGGCTCGGCCCGGTATAAAAAGGCCGATTGAGGCCGAGCGGAGTCAGTTCAGTTTGAGCTAACGACGAAGCGACTTCGAAGTGAATACTAGTGATCAAGAAGTGATACCAGCGGAAACCTACGACATTGGCTACGACCTCGGACATTGTTAGTGCTTAGTGAAGTGTACCTAGTGATCAGTGAGTGTACCTAGTACTTAGTGCTTGTATTTAGTGCGTAGTAATTGTACCTAGTGCTTGTGTCGGACCTAGTGCTAGTGAATAAAGTCTCTAAAAGAGTCAGCAGGTCTTTCTCTCCAAATCGTTCGAACCCTAACACGTAACAACTGGTGTCGGAAGTGAGATTTGGAGATGCCATTGACTCCGAGAGAGAACCCCAAGGAGGGGGTCAGGACAAGGGGACAACGAGCTGTGGAGGCCACTGGGGGCCAAGCTCCGCCCACTGTGGGCCAAGCCCCGCCCACTGGCCCCGCCTACCAGGCCACGCCCACTGGCCACGCCCCTCAGGCCCCGCCCACTGGCCCCGCCCACCAGGCCCCGCCCACTGACCACGCCCCTCAGGCTCCGCCCACTTTGGCTCAAGCCCCGCCCACTGGCTCCACCCACCTTGCCACGCCCACCGGACAGGCCACGCCCACCAGTGGTACCGTAGCTTCTAACGACCCTCAAGTGGCACTTCAATTAGGAAGTTTATTTGAATTAATGAAGGCAATGCAAGAATCACAAAAGGCAATGAAGGAATCACAAGAACGCAAGCTCAGCGCTTTGCAAGAATCACAAGAACGCAAGCTCAGCGCTTTGCAAGAATCACAAGAGCAACAAAAAGACCTCCAAGAAAAAGCGCTTTTGGCTATAAAAGATGTTAGTGACACGGTGGGTAAGCTCCGAAAAGATGTCGACGAAGTGGAGGAACGAGTTACCGGGTTAGGGCTGGATGTCGAAAATGTGAAAACCGGCCTCGTGGAACTACAGAAGAAAGTAGTGCGACTTGAAACCACGGGAGTTGCGATGTCTAGTGGAACTACCGGAGTGGCGCAAGGACCAAGAGTGAAAGTGCCGCCATACGACGGCACTACTTCGTGGAACGCTTATCGTCAGCAATTCCAGACTGTTGCTACTGCCAACGGATGGACGGAAGAGCAATGCCTGACCGCTCTCACTGTTGCGCTCAGAGGGCAAGCTTTGTCTGTCTTGGAAGCACTGCCACATACAGGAAATGGGTTCCAAGACCTGATGGAGGCACTTGAATCCAGATACGGGGAGCGACACCTGGAGCACGTGTTCCGTGCCCAACTGCGTGACAGAGTCCAACGCTCAGGAGAAGGACTACAACAATGGGCGTTGGAAATTGAAAAACTCGTCAGGAAGGCACACCCAGGAGCCGACACCAAGATGGTAGACACGAATATTGTTCAAGCATTTGTCGACGGAATCAAAGATCTGGAAGTCAGAGCTGCAGTGAGGCTTCGCCACCACAGCTCGCTAAAGGAAGCATTGGCGCATGCTTTGGAGGTCGAGGCGGTTCGCCATGACATACGGCAGACTCATAGGATCCGCGAGGTCTCTGAGGAAGTCAAGGAGATTAAGGCTCCTACGAAGAAAAGATATGGAGTCATGTGCTACAAGTGTGGCGAGAGGGGCCATCTCCAGCTCAACTGCCCGCAGAAGGAGACCCATCTGGCAAGGATAAAAAGGATCGAAGATCAAATGGAAGAGCTGAAGAAGCAAGGGGCTTCGTCCCCTGCCCGGGATCAGGGAAACGAATAGAAGCCAGGACTAAGGGGCGAGTACTGGCTGACGCGGAGGAAGCCCCGATAACCGTTATCTCCCAGGCATGCAGCGGGAATAGTCTTGCGATTCAGGGGGCTATTAACGGGACGGATTGCAAAATGACTCTAGACACAGGAGCCTCTAGAACAATAGTGAACCCAAATCTGGTAAAGGCCGCAAGGGGACACAAGAGGAGAATTGACTGTCGGCTTCTTACGGCCTCCGGTCAGCCAATACCCGTCCGGGGAGAAATGTCAGTTACGATGGATGTAGGGGGGTCCTCATACTCCCATGACGTTATCGTGGCTGAGATTATGGATGATTGCATCTTGGGTTTGGATTTCATGAAGAAACACAACTGCAGAATTAATGTCGCTGACGGAGTTTTCAGGTGTGGTGAAGAAGAAATCTTCATTCTCGGAGGTGCCTGCGGGAAAGTCGCATGCATAAGGAAAGTCATTATACCTGGACGAGCGGAAGCTCAGGTGCTGGTGAAACTGCCGCCAGCTGGAAAGCAGAAGTCAAACAGATGCGTGTTGATCGAAGACACACCTAACAAGACGTCGGCACAAAAACTGATGACGGCGAGAACCCTTGTTAGTGGAAGCAGTAGCGCTGTGGTCAAGGTTGTTAATCTTGGTGATCGCGAGATCTGCTTGAACAAAGGTGACGTCATTGGAAAGTGCGAGGAAGTCGTCTGGATGAAAAAGTGTAGTTCGATAACAGGCGCGGACTCAGCAAACAGCAACAACTACGGAATAGTGACTGAGCTGCTCGACGACTGCAAGAGTAACCTAACTTATTCGCAGGGCATGAAAGCTAAGAAGTTTTTACAGCGCTACGCGAATATCTTCTCCAGTCACGATGGGGACCTTGGAAGAACGTCGGTGGTTCAACACAGGATAGATACCGGAAGCGAGAGACCAATTCGTCAACGAGCAAGACGGATACCAATTGCTAAGGAAAAAGAAGTTGAAGGCCTTTTGGAGGACATGAGAAGGAATAAGATTATTGAACCGTCTGCAAGTCCTTGGTGCTCGCCTGTTGTATTAGTGAAGAAGAAAGATGGCAGCACGAGGTTTTGTGTGGACTATAGGCGTCTCAATGATGTCTCCAAGAAGGACAGTTATCCGTTACCTCGAATCGACGACACTTTGGATACCCTGAGTGGCATGAAATGGTTTTCGACCCTAGACCTGAAATCTGGATACTGGCAGGTGGAAATTCATCCAGAAGACAAGGAGAAGACAGCTTTCTCGACCGGTAAAGGTTTATGGCAATTTAATGTCATGCCCTTCGGATTGTGCAACGCACCTGCCACATTCGAGCGACTCATGGAGTGTGTACTAGCAGGCTTAGTGGGAGAGGCTTGCTTGGTCTACTTAGATGACGTCATCATTATCGGCCGTGACTTCGAGGACCATTTGCAAAACTTGGAGCGAGTTTTCGCCAAAATAGAGGGGGCCAAATTAAAGCTGAACCCGAAAAAGTGTCGTTTATTCAGGAATAAGGTCAATTATCTCGGCCATGTTATCTCCAGTGATGGAATCCAGACAGACCCGGAAAAACTGGAAGCAGTTCAAAAATGGCCTACCCCTAAGGACAAAACCGAAGTGCGGGCATTCCTCGGCCTATGCTCATACTACAGGCGTTTTGTTAGGGGATTCTCAGAGATAGCCAAGCCATTACATCGGATGACAGAAGATAAACGACAATTTAGTTGGGATGAGACTTGTGAAGATTCCTTTCGGAAACTGAAGAAACATCTGTGTGAAACACCAATCCTGGGATATCCACAAACTGAAGGTCAGTTTATAGTCGACACGGATGCAAGCAACACGGCCATTGGAGGGGTGTTATCTCAAAAACAGGGTGAAAGAGAAGTTGTTATTGCATATTTCAGCAAATCTTTATCCAAGCCAGAGAGAAACTACTGTGTAACAAGGAGAGAACTCTTGGCTGTTGTAAAGACGCTACAACATTTCAACAAATATCTCATCGGCAGACAGTTTTTACTGCGAACTGATCACGCAGCCTTGAAGTGGTTACTGCAATTCAAGAACCCCGAAGGTCAAGTAGCTCGATGGATTGAACAGCTTCAGGAGTATGACTTCAAGACGGAACACCGCAGCGGAAATATGCATGGGAACGCTGACGCACTCTCACGAAGGCCATGTTCGGAAGACTGCAAACATTGTGTTAAGCAGGAATCTAATGAAGTAACATTAAAGCTAACGAGAACAAGTCCTTTGGGTCTCTGGGAGAATGATGCTATGAGGGAGGCTCAAGAAAGAGATGACGACCTTCGGCACATCATCACATGGAAGAAACGGGGTGAAGTAAAACCAATCTGGAGTGAGGTTGCACCCACTGGCGCTGTCACTAAGGCGTACTGGGCGCAATGGGACAGTCTGATACTTCAAAACGGAATACTCTACCGGAAATGGGAGAAGACTAACGGTAGAGAGTTCCATCTTCAGATAATTGTCCCTAGAGCGAGAGTACCAGATGTTCTCCGTGAAGTACATGATGGCGTATCAGGAGGTCATCTAGGTGTTAAGAGGACTTTAACAAAAGTGCGAGAACGATTCTACTGGTTGCATTGTCGAGATGATGTACAGGATTGGTGCCGCAAATGTACTACTTGCGCTGCTGTAAAAGGACCACAGACCAGGAGCCGCGGGAAGATGCGGCTGTATAACGTCGGTGCACCGTGGGAACGAATTGCAGTTGACGTAGCTGGGCCATTTCCTGTAACGGAATCGGGGAACAAGTATTTTATGGTCGTCATTGACTACTTCACCAAATGGCCCGAAGTGTTCGCCATACCGAACCAAGAAGCTACAACAGTCGCTTCTAAGCTAGTCGAAGAAGTGATATGTCGCTTTGGTGTGCCTCTAGAAATCCATTCTGATCAGGGCAGGAACTTCGAATCGCAAGTGTTCCAGGAAGTGTGCAGAATTTTGGGCATGCATAAGACGAGGACCACCGCGTACCATCCACAGTCCGATGGAATGGTTGAGAGATTTAACCAGACCCTTGAGAGACATTTGGCGAAATTGGTAGACGACAAACAAAAGGATTGGGACAAGTATATACCACTCTTCCTTCTGTCGTACCGAACCGCCGAGCATGAGAGCATAAAAGCTACCCCGGCGTATGTCAATTACGGTAGAGAACTACGAATACCAGTAGACCTATTGACAGGAGGGTCACCGGAGGGACCAGAGACCGTACAAGACTATGTCAGCAATTTAAGGAAAAAAATGCGCTACATACACGCCTTGGTCCGGGAAAATGGGTTACAGTCAAGCGAGAACATGAAAACCAGATATGACCGGAAATCGAACACAAGAGGCTTCGAGGAAGGGTCACTAGTGTGGCTGCATAACCCAACCCGCCGGAAAGGGAAATCTCCAAAGTTGCAGACCAAGTGGGACGGTCCATACAAAGTGGTTACCCGAATGAATGATGTGACTTATAGAATTCAAAAGCAACCAAGAGGGACATTCAAAGTGGTACACATAGACCGTCTGGCGCGTTACCATGGCAGTAACAACGATGCTCGGGACGAGCATCTCTAAGAGGGGAGTAGTGTTACGAGTACACAAAAAAAGAGCTTGCGCCATCTAGCGGGGAGCGAAGGAACCACGTTGTGTGCTGTACAAACCACTTTGTTACAAAGACAACGTGAAACATCCACTCAATACTAGATGGCGCTAGAGGACATATAGGTGAATGAACTCAGGATCGAGTACACGCACGAAGGTTCTAGAACTGTCTGGGTGTAGGCTCGGCCCGGTATAAAAAGGCCGATTGAGGCCGAGCGGAGTCAGTTCAGTTTGAGCTAACGACGAAGCGACTTCGAAGTGAATACTAGTGATCAAGAAGTGATACCAGCGGAAACCTACGACATTGGCTACGACCTCGGACATTGTTAGTGCTTAGTGAAGTGTACCTAGTGATCAGTGAGTGTACCTAGTACTTAGTGCTTGTATTTAGTGCGTAGTAATTGTACCTAGTGCTTGTGTCGGACCTAGTGCTAGTGAATAAAGTCTCTAAAAGAGTCAGCAGGTCTTTCTCTCCAAATCGTTCGAACCCTAACACGTAACAATACTATAGTTTATGCGTTTAGTGAAAAGTGCAAAGAAACAACTTTACTCTTTTCTTCAAAATGACAGTAAAACTATATTATTTACAAACGACGAAAAATTTTAGTAGAAATAAAAAGCGTCTTTTATAAAAATCTACTGCCAGTAATCACTAACACAATAAAAAACCAATCTTTCTATTTTTTAACCAAAATTTCAAAAGCGGTCCTTTGGAATATTATGTACCTAATAACATACTATACATAAATAAATATATATTTCATCTATATATATAAAAGAGTAACCCACCCATTGACTCATCACGATATCTCTGGAACCATAAGGCGTAGAGACTTGAATTTTGGTAGGAATATTCCTTTCGCCGAGTAGAGGTCAGCTAAGAACGGGTTTTACGATATTCCACCCCTAAGGGAGTTAAACGGGGGTTGGAAGTTTGTATGAAAGTCCCATGTTTTTGAAGTAAAAGACTTGAAATTCAAAATGTATGCTCTATAGATGGTGTTGAGGTGTACTAATAATGTTTTTTGAGAAATCAACCCCATTTTGGGGTTAAAACAGGGGATGATAGTTTGTATGAAAGTCCAATGAAAAATACACCTACAAACGTGAAATTAGGAAAGGCTATAGCTATGATTTTCCTCAAATTAACGCGGGGGTAACCGCGGGGCACAGCTAGTATACCATAATTTTATAACGGAAACGTATACAAATTAGCTCAACAATTACTGTTCGTGTTTTATACGTTTAACCTTGACTATATGCTAAATAATCACTTCCTGAATCCTACCTATAACACCGTGTGTTAACATTAGTATACATTTAGGGCAATATCATTTAGCTTTCCACCAGGAAAGGTTGAAGTGATAGTATGGAAATTTGTGTTACAAATATGCTGTGATATTAGTGGTAAGTTGTATTTTTAGAACAAATTAACAAATAAATTCAATGTTATAATTTTTTGTAAAAAATATTTGTTTCTTTTTTGGTTTAAATAAGGTTTTAATTGTTATGATTTTTTTTTCTTTCGTTAAAGGTGCTGCTAATATTATGAAGATTACATGTATCGAAATACTGAAATCTATTCACCGATTCATTTATATAATCTGTTATTACTCAACTAGACATTAATCAAACCTCTTTCAACACAAATATTATTTTTAATTACGATTGATAATTCTAAAAGCCACTCTTACAACAAACGCATAAACTAATTTATTATTTTAGTTCATAATTATAAACTAATATATATAATATCTATACTTCTACACTAATATATAAAGCTGAAGAGTTTGTTTGTTTGGTTGTTTGTTTGTTTGTTTGTTTGTTTGTTTGTTTGTTTCTTTGTTTGAACGCGGTAATCTCTGGAACTACTGGGCCGATTTGAAAAATTCTTTCAGTGTTAGATAGCCCATTTATCGAGGAAGGCTATAAGGCTATGTGTCATCACGCTAAGACCAATAGGAGCGGAGTCCACGCCGACGAAGTCGCGCGCAGAAGCTAGTCTGAAATAAAAAGTAAGAAATGTTTCGAAAGGGACAAAGAAAATACAAATGTATTACACTGAAAAATAACGGCAAAGTATATCACATAACTGTATTTTTATCGGGAGCCTGTCATTTGTACAATCTCTAGAGATCCAAAATCCGGCTTTGTTCGGTTACGATACAAAATGCGGTAATCCTCTGTCATGTCAAGTTAATTGTAAATAGTCTTTTTAGACACATTATTTAGTACATTTTTCTGGAATGTCATGAATTATTAGGGATTAAATGTACCTATACTGAAATTATTTACTAATTTATTTTGTATTGATCACTAAGTAACTGAGATAGAGTCTATCCTGGATTGGACCTGGATTATATTGAAACTGAAAATTTAACGTCTAGGATTGTACCATAGTGCTGGGATAAATATTATTAGAAGAGCTAGAACTAAACTCAAGCAGCACTCATTAACCGTCAGACTGATTAGGACTTATAACCAGTTGTGTGGCAGTGTCGATATTTATAGTGATAGTGTCCAGAGCTTCAGGAAGAGTGTGTTAACCTTTTTAAAATAGTCCAATAAAAATTAAGTTAAAACAGAAATTGTAAGTAAAATATACCTAGATATTTAATTTCATAGATTTAAGCATGCTGTGACACCTTCATAGGCTGTACAGTTACCTTATTTGTTATTTAGTAATAATATTAGATATAAGATTTACTGTATTAGCTACTGGTTGTCCATAAATAAATAAAAAAAAAAAAAATTACTATGTTCTTATTTCTTTAGTTATATTTATAGTTATATTTATATTTAAACTAGCCGACCCGTGCCCACTTCGTTGGGCGTTATAATCCATTTCACATAAGAAGGGTACGGTGAAATTTAATATGTTCCAATACACTCTCACTATTTTCAGCAAATCAGATAAATATAAATGTTTTAAAATCACCAATTAATTTCTAAGGCAAATAATAATGCTTGATTAGATTGAATTGTTGACACAGCACGTCAGAGGGCGCAGGTTCAAATCCTGCTCGGTCGAAAATTTTGATAATTTTTATCTTTTTCCTTTTATCTTGTCACTCCTGAATAGTGTAGCTTTCTGTTAGCGAAAGAATTTTCATGATCGGGTCAGTATTTGCGAAGATTACCCCGTATATACAAACAAAGTTATAAACTTTACCTCTTTATAATATTAGTATAGATTTCTATCTTTTAGTTGTACTTTTATGCATATAATTAAACTTAATTTTAAAAATGTATATTAGACCTGGATTACATCTAAACTGAAAATTCAACGTCTAGGATTGTACCATAGTGCTGCGATAAATATTATTACTATGTTCTTATTTACTTTAGTTATATTTATACTTAAGTTTCTCTCATTTAGTTGTACTTTTATACATGTAATTAAACTTAATTTTAAAAATGTATCTTGTATATGTACGTCTACTTCTGTGGTAACTATTATGGGGGCCCAAGATACAAGCTTAGCTTAGTTTGGGTCCCGCTATTAATTACTGTTTTTATTGACAAATGTAATTTACTTGAATAAATTACTTGAATTACTTAAATTACTTGAATTACTATCAAAATACTAAAATAATATTTTCAATATTAATAATTAAATAAGATTAATCTGATGTAGTTTATTTTATAAATCTATATAATAATAATAATAATTCTTATGTAAATGTAGATTTGTTTTTACTCATATTGAGAGCAGTAAAAATTTAAGAGAATCGGCCTCCCTCCTAATTTCGAACGTGTGCAGGCTATTCAGAGTTCAGAGGCCTGCGAAATCACAATTAACATATAAATGCTTCTCCCTACACTGTCCCTTTTAGCGAAATTACAAAAGACAATCTAACGAGCTCTTGCAAAATTCACAGAGAACGCAAACTGTATTACACGGTTCTGAACTACGATAGTTGTGATGAGATGGACCTTTATGGTCACGTGAATGGGTCAGGTGACGTTGTTAATGTAATTGTACTCTTTTGGGATACAACCTTTATCCCAAATTATGCGTCGATTGTTCTTGACATAATATTACTGAGATACGAAAAGTAATCTTTCGTATAACATTTTATATTTTACGTGAATTTAATTTGGTAAAAGTTAATTGGTTTGAGGTGGATACATTAACAAAGTTTGACACTTCATGTGTATGTGACGCGTGACGTGGAAAAAGGTAAATTTAATTTTTAATTTAATACAATCCTGGAAAATAATAGTCTAATTAAAATATGTTTAAATTTTATGAACATAATTATAATTTACTCGTACAATAAATGAAAATTGAACGCAGTTACGTTTAAAACTAATAAACAGATAATTAAATTGTAACACGATTACAATATATAAATATACAAGTATGCACAAAATATTTGGTAATATGACTGTATAAAAATATTTGATTCTGGAACATTAATAAATGTATACTATGTCGTAAACACCCATTGCAATTGTGTATATCTAGAATTATTTAATAACTAGCCGACCCGTGCCCACTTCGTTGGGCGTTAATTATTTTTGTGATGCAAATAATATATGTACTTACATATACTTAAGTTTTCATCTCGCTCACATAAAACTACCACCCCCCGTTTCAGCCCCAAAAAGGGTTGATTTCTAAAAATACATTATTAGTACACCTCCACGCCATCTATAGAGCATACATTTTGAATTTCAAGTCTCTTACTTCAAAAACATAGGACTTTCATACAAACTTCCAACCCCCGTTTAACCCCCTTAGGGGTGGAATATCGTAAAACCCGTTCTTAGCTGACCTCTACTCGGCGAAAGGAATATTCCTACCAAAATTCAAGTCTCTACGCCTTATGGTTCCAGAGATATCGTGATGAGTCAATGGGTGGGTAACTCTTTTATATATATAGATTAAGGTTAAGTATTTTATTTTAAGACATTTTTCTTTGGGCCACTGTTACGAATGGAGCAATGATTTTTAGAATTATTGCTTTAAAATATTTATAATTTATTATTGAACGAAATATTTTTAATTAATATTGCTATTCACTATATTTCTGATCTAAGACTTTCGTGACTAGATTTTATAAGAATTTGCTTTGGCACGATGTGTAGACTTTTCAACTTTGTTGTATGACGATAATGATTCTTCCTTCGAAGTTCAGAACTTATCCAAACATTTACTTATAACTTATGCAATCGCGTGAAATATGAATCAACTAGAGTTAGATTTGTTCTTATCATTGTAATCGTTACAGACGTATTATGTAAATAAGAATCAACTCAATTGTTTATGTTCGAAAGCGACCGAAAAATAGACCTAAAGCAAAATAAGTATACAATATTGAACAGAACATGTCCATCAAATAAGTGACAGAAACTTGATATGCGACCAAGTATCATAAGATACATAAGAATATACACCGAACATTTGTCAAAGGAAACATCTCTTCGTTTTTACGTATATACTCGTAGTATACATTTACTGTCACACGTAAATACAATTAGATACGTTAAGATAATTTTTACTTTTTTCTTAATGTTCTTTTCGAGTACATTTTGTATTGGACCCAAAAAACTGGCTTTTTAAAGTTTAACGATTTGCACTTGTCTCACAGTTTAATAAAAGCCTCTTATTTAATTGAAGCTTAAATCGTAGCTGCGTTCCACTATAGATTAAATACATTTACCATATACAAAAGAAATAAAATGGTCTAATATAGACTAAATTATATATAAAAATAATAATATAAATGTAACATATATATAGAATAAATTATTCATTTGTTGATAAGGGTTAAAGAAATTCTGAGCAGTATAAGTGAATACTCAGTGGAACAATATAGTACGCAGTAAATTGAACAGACTACCTCAGAAATAATAAGTATTTGTTAAATAATACATAAAATACATTTTTAATTAAAATTAACAATTAAACTATTAGTATATAATACAGTACATTACCATTCATTACTACTGAAAATGTAGTTGAAACATACTGGCGTTCACTTCTTCCCTGCTTCGAGTTGTTGTACTATTTACAGTATGACAATATTTGTGTTCCCACAATACAATTCATTAGCGTGCCCGTAGACTGACGAGGAAGACAATATCAGCCGATCTTACTACGGAGAAGTTTGCAGTTTTGCATAGTTTGCTTGTAGTTTGTTAGTCTCTGACTCAGTGTCTGACGCCACTTTGGCGCAACTGGTCTGTAGCTGTTGGGCCGGCGGCGGCGGTTGCGGGTTCGATCCCCGCACATGACAAAAATTTGTATTTGCTATACAGATGCTTGCCGTGGTCTGGATGTTTGTGCAGTCCTTGTGGGTTTCCCCACCGTGCCTCGGAGAGCACGGTCAGTCCCGGTTGTTATCATGTACACCTGTTAGTGATCGTTACTCATAGTAGGGAATATATCAGCCAACCCGCATTGGAGCAGCGTGGTGGATTAAGATCTGATTATTATCCTACATGGGGAAAGAGGCCTATGCCCAGCAGTGGGATATTACAGACTGAAGCGTTGGCAGTCTCTAATGTCACTACTAATAATTAATTTATGATTATGATTGCGTTGTAAGCGTTTATTATTAATTCATTAATTAATTGACATATTATAGCCTCCACTGGTGACAAGAGGGCTGGTGCATTTTTTGCCCAGAGAATCGGCATAGCGATTCAACGGGGAAATGCTGCCAGCATTCTTGGCACAATTCCACGCGGACATGATTTGTATCAAAACTATCCGTAAATATTTAGTTCTTAAGTTGTGACTTGTAAATATGTATAATGTTTAATGAGTTAAATAAATTGTAATAATTTATAACATTGACATATAAATTATTTATAATATAATTAACATATTGTATATTAATACATCACAATTATTACTGTTATATGTTATAAATAACAGTTTCTGTAGAGGCTTAGAAAAGTTTGATTCTGTCATAATTAATTATTATTTTTTATGATATCAAGTAGGTATTACTTACTATACAATACTACAAAAAGTATTTTGTTACTTTAAATGTACACGATCAATTAATTATTACTGTAAAAAATAAAATAATATTTCTATTATTATTTTAGAACGAACGGTGAAAAGATGGTGAAAAGTAATTGCCGAAAATTTACCCTCCGAAACAGAACAGAAGATTACAAAAAAAAGAATAATCGTATACAGACGGGAGTAAATTGGAAGGATTCACTAACAATCTGCCAGCGAATGGTAGTGAAACATCCAATCAGAAAAGTTAATTCAATTTTAAACGATAGCTTTGGAGTTCTCGACTATCTTTTTCAATATAATCCTAATAAACATAAAACTGTACGATGCGCAGAATACTCTTAGATTCATCTAAACCATATATCAAAATACAATCTTCTTATTTTAATTTGTTAATTAATTAAATTCTTGGTGTATTAGGTATATTATATTGGACTAGATGGCCCGGTGAACTTCGTATCACCTACATATATTTGTGAAAAATATACACAAAACAATTTCTGAACGCACCTATAAAATAATATTTGACAACCAATTGACAACGTTTTTGACAAAAGACATTAAATTTCCCCGCTAGGAACATTTTGTACTGGAAAATTAAATCGTCGTTTTTAGTATTATTATCCGATATATATTTTCCGATACATATTATTTATGTTTCTCACCGTTTAAACCTTCCCTGAACTTCCATAAACATTTCAAGATCAAAATTAGCTAAATCGGTCAAGTCATTCTCGAGTTTTAGCGAGACTAACGAACAGCAATTGATTTTTATATATATATAGATAAATAATTTAAATAGGTGACATCGTAGAAAGCATTAAAAGATATAAGAAAAACAAATTTCAGCAATACACTAAATGGAAAAAAGGAGGCGTGAAAAAATAAAAAGAGGAATAACCTGTTAAGCAGGTGTTTTCCGTGCGGGTCGCATCGATCAACGTTTTTATTGCGGTGCTCTTTCGACGAAGACAAATGAAACTTCGACACCATCTGTCTTAAGCGTTCACAACAAAATAAACTAACTATATACATGTTTAGCTAATAACTTATATTGAACTAGCTTCTGCGCGCGACTTCGTCGGCGTGGACTCCGCTCCTATTGGTCTTAGCGTGATGACACATAGCCTATAGCCTTCCTCGATAAATGGGCTATCTAACGCTGAAAGAATTTTTCAAATCGGCCCAGTAGTTCCAGAGATTACCGCGTTCAAACAAACAAACAACCAAACAAACAAACTCTTCAGCTTTATATATTAGTATAGATATGAAGATGTTGGAAAAACGCTCAATAATATATTGTGTCATGATACACATTTATATTGATCTGAAATAATTAAAATTGTAATTTTACATACACGTTTACTTTTACATAACATTTAAAAATTCTTATAGAAATATCTATCACATTTCTAATTATATCATTGTGCTGTTGTTAGACGAAATATATGTTACCTATTAAAAATAGCATGAATGTATAAAAAATAGCTGATTTAATGGCATCATAATTATAGCATCCACCGGTACCATTGAATGCTGGTTATTTTTTTTAAAGGGTAAATAGGATTGGATAAATTCTGCTACTAAAAACTTTTTGAATTCTACGTAGATAATTATAATTTGTTCAGTAAATTGCTTATGTATAATATTTTTAATAAATGCTTATATGTAAATAATTATACCAAGTTTGGTTTTGTTTTTTTTTAAATGTATGGGAAGCTATGGAATTTCTGTTTAAGATCAATGTGTTTAACTTGTATTTGTACCACGTAATTTATAACACTTCTTTTGTTACATGTACATTAAAACACTGAATGTTTTACCAACAAATAAATGTATGTACCAAAGACATGTAAAAGATATATGAATATCTCTAGAACTACACAAACGGAAATCCCAAAAGTAAAGCGAGGACAAATATTCCTACAGTCGAATACCAATTTCATTTGAGCGACATTGTTAGACCATCAGCCGCTGTCTTTCTCGAATGCTCTGTAGAGTAACTTTCTACCAAAGGTCGCGTTCAAGTTTTATTAAGTTTGCTAGCAAAGACGTGGCGTAAGCAGGTGAAATGTTTGCTATATTTCTTTCATAACTAGTTTGATAAATAACTTTTTCACCACGAACGTAACTTCTTCGCACGCTTGAATTTATATACAAATAATTGACCCGGCGATCTTTGAACCACTATATTGTTCTATGCGTGTACATATAATGCATTTTTATTCATATAATATATATTTGAAAATATGACAATTAATGCTTTTAATAGTATATCAGTAATTCAGGATTGTTTACATATTTAACATGCTCTTTTCTCAGGCACAACAGAAAATTTCCTGCTCAAAATATGGAGCGGCCTGACTGCAGTAGTACCTCGACCTTACAGAAGATCACAGCTAAATAATACTGTTCTCAAGCAGTGTTGTGTTCCTGTTGATGAGTAAGGTGATCAGAGCTCCTGGGGGGAATCGGGAGGTAGGGTCGGCAACGCGTTTACGATGCTTCTGGTGTTGCATGAGTCTATAAGCTACGGCAATCGCTTACAGGTTCACCGTACGCTTGTTTGCCGACCTAGTCGTTTAAAAAAGAAATCTTTGCATCATTTAATTTATTTTGGTAGAGGTATAATACCCCATAGTTTCATGTTTGAGAAGACCATGTACGTTTTTTTTAAATATTTATTTATTTATTTATACTTTATTGTACACCACAACTACATTTTAACATTAAACACATTTAAAGATATTTACAGACTGTGAAGTACAATGGGCGGTCTTATGGCTATTTAGCCATTTCTTCCAGACAACCCATATAATTATAGTAAGTATAGGAAAACTATTTGAAAGCAGTATTTATATAGCAGTATTATTATTTAGCTGTGATCTTCTGTAGGTTCGAGGTACTTCCCCAGTTGGGCTGCTTCACATTTGTAGTATATTCTAAAGAAACGATATAAGTTACGTGGTATAAAAAACAATAACACTGAGCAGTGACGTTGAGACCTAAACGTCTCTTACGAGAAAGAAATAAATAATATGTTTTCATGTGTCACGGTAATCGTCGAAACTTCGAAGCTTCATTTAGCACTCTTTACACAATTTGAAAAGTGTCAGATTAAATATAAACTTTTTTTATTTTTGACACAAACAGTATTTATACAATAGTATTTATACGAATTTTTGTAATTAAGAAATTACACAAAATCATGTAAACTTCATAAATAAAACCTACGCAAATTTTGAAATTCAAATTCGATTCTAAATTCACATGAACGCTTCACTACGAAATCAGGAACAAATGGTGAGGGTAGCTATAATTTAAGGACTTACGAGCCCCATTGGACCGCACGTAATCCCGTGTCACGGGGATTTCACTGCGCACGGGATCGGTATGTGGTCCAGTTGGTTCGTGTATTCGGAATACGGAAATGTTATATTAATCTACATCGCAGGAATTTTGATACTATTTTACATACCTGTGTGTGTCGTTGTATTTCTAGATATCACGATCACGATCACGATTCAGCCTGTAATATGCCACTGTTGGGCATAGACCTCTTCCCCATGTAGGAGAAGGATCGGAGCTTAATTCACAACGCTGCTCCAATGCGGGTTGGCGGATATATTCCCTACTATGAGTAACGGTCGCTTTCAGGTATTCCTAGATATACATCCTATAAATTATATGAAATTAAATAAGGCATTCTTATTTACTCCTTAAATACATCATTCTTATTTAATCGGCATGCGGCATGCCATAGCTTGTATAGAATGAGTTATAACAAGCTTTTGTCGTGGTCTGGTCAATTGTTCTTATGTGTTGTGTTTCCAGACGCCCGTCGCAGGAGTAGGCCTAGGTGTCTTTGAATGTAACATTATATACATTTTTAACTGTTA
Organism: Melitaea athalia; assembly: GCA_905220545.2. Lineage (NCBI taxonomy): Eukaryota > Metazoa > Arthropoda > Insecta > Lepidoptera > Nymphalidae > Melitaea > Melitaea athalia. The sequence goes on along the minus strand of HG992183.1, from coordinate 6,764,643 downwards.
TTGAAAATGAGAAGAACAGAAACTTAGTAAACGATATTTCCCATAGACCCTGTCCAGTGTCCATATTCAGTGACATCGTATTCTCTTCTCAATCTACTTAATTCAAAAATGCGATATATTTGTCAAGATGCGGAATGAGATAAAGCATTTTGTATGAGAAATGTCATCGAGAATGTGAGGAATGTGGGCTAAGTAAAAGATAATTACAATTCACACAATTTTATTGTTTCATTACAATTTCAGCCTTCCTTTTATGATTAAGTTTTTACATTATTTACATCACAAATCTCTTGTTCTTGAGTAAAAATATTGTAAAAAGTTTCAAATTACATCATCTTTAATTAAATTTTACGCAGATATGAGAAAATAATGATATTTATCTATACAATGTTAACATGAGATACAATGACTAATAATACGAAGTACGGAACAGATCCTGAAAACGTATTGGATCATGTAGTAACTCCTTATAACAACGATCATAACATCCTCAAATGGTTTTCTGTTGAGCTGCAATCGCTCTTCTCGTATTGTCATTGTTTCGTAAGACCCAAACTGTTGGCTAGTTGCGTACACCGAGCAACTACTTCGTCTTGTAAAAGACTGAATGCCATAGCTATCAGAATGAGTCCGAATACAAGATATGCACAACACGCTATTATTTGAATGTATTCACTTTTTGAGATTTCTGTACTCTGCTTTGCTGTTAGGAAACTGGTTGGAACAAAATCACCAAAACCGATAGTGGCTAATGCAATAAAACAAAAATAGGCAGCATCAAGGAAACTCCAGCTTTCCCAGGCTGAGAAAATAGCTGCGCCGATGCAGATATATCCTAACAAAAGAAATAGCACAATGCCGACCGGTATGTGGCAATGCTCTAAGCTGTGGCTGTTTTGATGCTGTACGCTAGTAGAAGCACTACTACTGGGTACAGCACAACTCTTGGCTTTATGGTTTTCTTCATTCCATATTAAAGGCACTCTGGATGGTGTATCGTGAGGGCATATCCTGTAAAAAATATTATGTTGTTATCATATACTCTATACCAGTCAATATATTTAGTTTTAGCAGTTTATTCTTGCTTGTTTATAGACCATAGGACAGTACAAAATAAATTTTAACTATGCCTCTAGAATAACCAATTATACCCCGTCCGGCGACTAATGATCTTTTTGACACTTCAAGAAATTTTGACATTAGTGACTGCCTCACACGTTATTTATTCGATTCGAAATAATAATCGATTTTATTTAAGAAGAACTTTCAATCGATTTAATTAAATATATTTACTTTAAAAATATTATTTATTTATGCGTTTATTAGTTTTTTTAATTATAAATGAAATATATAAATAATAAATAAATGAATTAACAGAGTTATTGCTCTTTATTCTTGGTTTGCAATTAAATTTCAAGATTTCGACTTAATTCCTTGCAAGTAATCAATCTTGGGGTCATAGATACTATTTTTATTTCCTTTTTTGTATTAAATTTATAAAAACAAAAATCACATGACGTAAAATTATTTTTATCATATGATCGATTTATTGTCGATTTATTATTTCAAGAACTGTTTCATAGTCTGTGGTTGTTTGTTATGCACAGGGTACTTCACTCAATCAATCAAATCGTCAATAAAGTATGACATTACTGTAAAATTTTTAGTACGTTATTCCGGAAAAAAAAAACTGTAATTTATAGGCGTGAGCTGTCAAAAAGCTAATTAGTCGCCGGACGGGGTATAGTTAATTTCTTAGTATAGTAATTAATAATAAATAAATTTCTACAATATCACGGTTGTCTACATCAATTTTATAAATATTCAAATCAGTTGTAAGGGTAAATACTTAATGTAATGAAACAAACATTACCCTTCATCTGGATCTTCCGAGTCATCTAAATCTTCTTGACTTCTGTTGAGGAATATCTCTCCACATTCTTCTGCTATCAGTTGTTCTATCGCTGCTCCTCTCGGTCTCTGTATTGTACCTCGTCCTCTGCCTCTTGATGGTCCATGAACCGTTGCTAGGCACTTTACATTATTAGTTCTCTTCCGATCGAGTGTCTGTGTTTGAATCGCTGATGATGTTTGCGGTTCTAAAATAAACAAAAAAATAAATTAACTAATTTAAATGATCTGTCACATTAAAAATCGGTATTTAGAAAAAATGTTAGCATTCTGATGAAGATGCCTACTACTAATATTTTCTAAAAAAATACACATTATTAACGCGTTAATAAGAATCAATAGTTTTTATTCATTTATAATAATCTTTGAGATAATAATAAGATTTTGGAAATGTATTTTAAGACATTATTCTACATTACAATTATTGTTTTAATTACTGAGATACATTTAATTCTAACCATCAGATAAGGCATTGCGTTTCACTCGTCCCAAAGTTGCAGCTCTAGGACTCATAGGTGCCCTTTCAAATACTTGTGAATATTGTCCCCTATCACCAGTTCTCGTCTTTACAGTTCCAGGAGATCTATGCATTCTTGGTGGAAACGATGTATACTGATTGTTTTCAGCTGGCTGTGGCAGAAGTCGTTGTTGCTCGTGCAGTTGAAAATGATTCTCGACCTGAGGACAGAATTTTAATTTTTTAATTGCTGATTGTTTAGTGACTTGTAACTAAAATATTTTAGTTTAGTTCATTAAAATAAGAGATAATATTAATGTAAATAAAAGTATTGAAAGAAATTTCAATTAGATCAGCAGTACACAGACGTTTTGTGCCGGGTGACCACGACGATATTGTTATCCTTAAGATAAATTTAGTCAGGTATTTAAGAGAGTCTAGCTAAGTTTTAGATAATATTAACGTAATTTATCTTAAATATCATATACTAAATAAATTAATAATGGAATTGTTAACATGCTTAATCTAATATTATCATAGTCGATATGGTCTAATGTCCCAGTTGGTTTTTAATTGATTCATTAGAACAGCTGTGTCAATTCGATAGTATTTACATATTCTGTGAGTAAATATCGATTTCATCGTGGATTGTGTACAATCATGTCATCAATTTGAAAATGATGTTACAAAATATTGCACAGGTTTATTAAAATACAATTTATTTTAACTAATAAACACACGTTATTTTGTTCAAAAGGTTGTGTGAAATTGTACAAAATGAAACGTTGTACATTTTCCTATAAAATTTACAATAAATACTTAATTCTGACAACAAACAATTTTAATAATGTAAATTACAATTATATAGATAAATATAAATCTTTATGAAAAAAAATTCGTTATTAATCTTACCTCACCATCTTTTCTCCAAGTATTAGGCACTTTATTTTTAGTTGCTCTCAACCACGCCAATCGTGCTATTCGTGCCAATGAGGCACCTAAGCTTGCCAAGCAAGCTAGAGTCAATGGCACACCGGCTGCTGCATAGGCTACAGTAGCAGCCCTGCCTGCTGCTGTCCTTGGAGATACGTTTCCGTATCCTAACGAAAAGAAAAATAAATAATTACCTAAAAATAAAGGTTTGTTTGTTATTTAAGTCGGATTTAGGGTAGGGCAAATCTGGAGCAGCCCGACTAGGGAAGTAAGTCGACCTTACAGAAGATCACAGCTAAATAACACTGCTCTCAAGCAGTGTTGTGTTCCTGTGGTAAGTTACGTGACCAGAGATCCTGGGGGAGATTGGGGGTAGGGTCAGCAACGCGCTAGCGATGCTTCTGGTTTTGCAGGTGTTTATAGGTTACGGTAATCGCTTACCATCAGGTGAGCCGTACGCTTGTTTCTCGACCCAGTTGTATAAAAAAAAAATTCACTGAAGTTATTAATTACCTATATTAGGAAGTTTACCTAAAATAAAAACGTCAACAAAGATTGATCGTATTATGTTTTCGAGCTTGTATTTTATTTAACACATAGAAAAATGTTTCAGTAAAATGATATTAACTTTGTTAAGAAATATTAAAGGTCAGAAGCAAGTATGTAATCAAACAAATGAATGTCGAATGCTGATTTTTTGCAATTATACTTTAATAATAACAAATTAACCACGTTATTTCTTTGCTTTGTAATCATTTGTTAATTTTGAACTATGTAAAAAAACCTTTCCCTCCTTCCTCCTCCTTTCCTTTGCAAAAAATTGTTCAAAAAATTTCTTGAATACTTTGTCTATTTTATATTACTTTGATAAAACATTACGATAGTTTTTAAAACTTACGTTACTGACAAATTATATATAAATATAAACCGTATTACAAGTTGACTAACTAAACTCTAAAACTAAAATCAACTAAAATATATAATACATATACGTAAGAGAATCACGACTGACCTATAGTAGTGATGAGCGTTATGCAATATATTAGAGATCCGGAGAAACTCCATTTGGTATCCAGTGCTAACTCATCAGGTTGGGCGTCGGACTGCCTCGCCGCAGCAACTATAGACGACTCGAATTTGCGTAATTGTTCGTGGACAAGTCTTGTCCAATTACGTTCGTAAAGCACATTCAGGCGTTCTGAAACAATAAACATTTTGCTTGGTTAGAGTTAGGATTGTAATTATTGTTCAGGCATGACGATTGTGTAACAACTGTTTGAGGCATAAGGCAAGACTTGTTTAGTCCAGGACTTTATTTTTGGGTAAAGTTAATAATCGATATTATAAAAAACAAGAAAGGTAAGAAACAATTTTAGTAAGGCTTAGCTACTCTTAAAATTAAAGATCCAAAGTCGAAGAATTCTTTTAATACGAGTACAGCGATTTTCGGGTATACCTAATGTTTTTTAAAAATGTCTTACTAAAATAAGCCCTTTTAGGAAATTAACAGCAGAGAATTAAATTTTTTACGTTAATTAAGTAATAAATCAAAAATCTACAATATACTTATATATCCAGTTAACTAAATCTTAATATTTGTGTTATTGTGAATGTTAAATAATTACATTTTTTACGATATTCTAATTTCTGTTCCATTACAAGTTGGTTGTGTGCTTCGGGACAGATATAATTTTTGTTGTGATCTTTAATTTTTCCTTCCTTTCTGACTTTTGAAACGTGTTTTACCTATATATTAAAGTAGCTACTAAGTATAAGATTTTGCGATAAGGCGTTTTAATGGTCAGTTAACTTTGAACGAGTTTTTGCTGAGATTAATTGTTCAATCAAGTTTGTTTGCATTAATTAAAAGAGCTAGTCAAGTATTAGTATATTTAAGAAAATTTACTTACTATAGTATAGTCAGATTTTATTTTATTTTATTGACATACATAAAGTAAAGGAACTAAGTTTACATTCTTCGTGACATTGTTGACACTCAACTTTTTGACTCAATTCTATCAGTATTGGTTCTTACACAACAATTAAAAGTTTATTTTTAACTTCAATACAACAAGGAACAAAACAAGGGATCAATAGTATAGTTGTAACAAAAAAAAACTTTTAAAAGGATTTTTTACAGTTTTGTTGCAATAGTCTTATCATTTTAGTAATCCACATTTAATACCATATTGGTATATTATACCTTAGTGACCGTAGACGCCGCGTTGGCGCAGCGGTCACAGCACTGGATTGCGATTGGCTGTTGCGCGGGCGGTTGCGGGTTCGATTCCTGCACGCGACAACATTTGTATTTGCCATACAGATGTTTGCCGTGGTCTGGGTGTTTGTGCAGTCCTTGTGGGTCTCCCCACCGTGCCTCGGAGAGCACGTTAAGCCGTCGGTCCCGGTTGTTATCATGTACATCTGATAGCGATCGTTACTCATAGTAGGAAATGTATCCGCCAACCCGCATTGGAGCAGCGTGGTGGATTAAGCTCCGATCCTTCCCCTACATGGGGAAGGGGCCTATGCCCAACAGTGGGATATTACAGGCTGAATCGTCGTATATACCTATATGAAAATTTAGTGATTTATTAAGTTTTAGTCAAATAAATATCACAGAAAATATGCACGATAGACTAAATATATACAGCGGGAATTTGTTGACATAACTGAATAAATATTTGTATAGTATGATATTTGAGTTGTACCATTGACGGATCCTTTTGTGACAGTCCTTTCCGATTTGTTGAAGTAGGAAACAGGAAATTCAATCTGGAAATTTTTATTTGACAATCTTTTAGAAATGGAATTATTGATGCCCCTTTTTTTCACAGCGTGACATATTACAAAGTCTTATTTACGTCGTTTTCCTCATATATTCCGAATTCTTCGTATTTTTGTAATTTAAACTGGCATTTGATATTGACGACATCAAAAATAGAAAAAAGTTGAGATTCTTTAGACTTGATTAACATTTTAGGACAATTTACAATATGTTAGTGGAAAGAGGACTATGATCCCAATTTGCTTCCCGGGGAATGATTTATCGTTTCGGACAATTCCCGGAGGACGGCCGATATCTATCCCGATTGGCAATCCATAAATCGTAATACCTTTGAGAATTCTAATTTGTAGTAATTTATTAACTGCACATAATATGCAATATCATTTAACGTTTCAGAAACTTGTGTGTGATACAAAACTCAATTACTTAAAAACTAAGTAAATGGCTCTAGAGTAAAATGATTGTAGTATTGTTTTTTTATATAAAAAACATACTTTACACTAATAATACTTATTGACAAAGCTTTTTTAAGAGCGCGAAGATACATAGTATAGATAGATAGAATAGTATGATAACAAGTTAACGCTTTATATCTTTCATATAATATCTTAACAATATTGAACATTATTTTATCGAAAATATGGAAAACAGCCAAAAAAATTGATTTAATATGCGTACTGCGTAAAATTCTACATAGCACTACACAATAGGTTCCCAACCTTTGAACTAGGATAGATTGGGTACGTTTGAAACAGGGGACGGTTGAAACAACGCCTCCCAAGACGTTGGTGGGATTGTAACAGGTTCTAAAGAAGAACGAAGCAGACGACATGTCTTAAGATCAATAATTAATTTAGACATTTTTTCTTAGTTTCAGACATTTTGGAATTTACAATTTCAATTCATTAGCTTTTCAACCGATTTATAGAGTTATAAAAGTAATGGGCGCAATGACTTCTTTACGATAAAGTAACGTGCGTGCGATTGTGAATCACTGACCATACAAAAAGAATAAAACATTAGAAAAGCTACCCCTGCCTTTCAAAAATTTGATTTCGACCACGCAACAACTTGTATGCGTTTGTTTGTTTGCGAAGCCCCGGTGCACTTGTCCTGACGTTGTTACAAGTTCTCGTAATTTTGTCGAAACATGCAAGATTACGTAAATCACGTCTTTATTTACCAACTTGCATAGATTTGTTAGCGACTATCCTTAACCGAACCAATTACTTAGTTTATTAATGTTTAAATTTTTAATGTTTATATACGCTATATAAGCATATGCTAGCGCTATACAATAAGATAAACATCTGAGACGGCTAGACAAAATATATTTTCGTCAGAATAGATGTATTTTCAAAGTATTTTACTATATTAAATTTCTAATTAGGTATGTACGTACGTATGCCGCGATTTGCCTTTGAACCGGCTACCGCCCCCACGAAAAGTTCCAGCACCCACTATGGGGTGGTACTGCCCCAGTTGGGAACCTATTCACTACACAAACATCTTGTCTTTTTTTATGTTAGTAAGTCGACAAACAAGCGTACGGCTCACCTGATGGTAAGTGACTACCGTAGCCTATAGACGCTTGCAACACCAGAAGCGTCGCAAGCGCGTTGCCGACCCTATCCCCAATCCCCCTCAGGAGCTCTGGTCACCTTACTCACCAACAGGAACACAATACTGCTTGAAAACGGTATTATTTAGCTGTGGTCTTCTGTAAGGACGAGGTACTACCCCAGTCGGGCTGCTCCATATTTTGAGCAGGAAATTTCCTGCTGTGCCCTACCTCAGTTGTCTATCAAGATACACGTAGTTACAATAACTCAAAACTCACATGAAACCAAAGGACACGTTTTCAGTTATCATCGTATAAATTCTGGCACGCTAGTCCAATAAAGATTCGATCATGGATTTTCTAGCGGAAAAATTCACACGCTATCGGCACGGACGCGGTCCTATCTCGTCGTATTAACGGTAGCGATCTCAATTGGGTTCGTGATTCTGCATTGAGGCCACACAAGGCCTTCAGTTGGGTTACTTCGATTCAAATGAGGTCGTGTCAACGTTTAGATGCGAGATAAGTTTGTTTTATCGTCCCTAATATGTTTGTTTAGGAGTCAATTTGTTTTATTTAAATTTTTGGGAAATTTTTATAGTTTTTTGTAAGACTACTAACCATATTGTTGAGAGAATTTTTATGATGCGACATTGATTTCATATTCTTCAAAATTAAGAAAAATCTAAATTACTTTCATTAAAAAAAAATTAGAACAAAATGTCTAATACGTCAATACATTTATAGTTTTACTACTGAAACACAAATCAATAATTGGAATAATTATTTATCAGACAATAACATGCACTGGGACCAATGGATGTGAAATCAAAGTAAGTACATATATATATATTTTCGAAACATAAATAATTTGAAAGAAATCATTGAACTCTTTATAATAAAATCTCTATTGACAAAAAGTCTGTCAAAGAAATTATAACTACAAGTAGAAGATGTTAAATTAAAATCACGACTAAAGTATAAAATGTTAGGTAAAACTGTCTGGTAACATTTGTTACCACGTAATCGTACTAATATTGTACCAATCTGAGTTATGTTTGCTCCGAATGATCATAGCTGTTTCTACGAGTAATAAACCTTGGGAGGAAATTGGAATGCCTGCTACAGCCCTCGCATATTACAGACTTTCTAGCAGCCTTTTGATTAGAAAGGCTTTTAAAGGAAAACCCTGTGATTACATTTATATAGCAACGATTTTACGTACCTATTAAATATGTAGTTATTGGTCAAGGACCGCTTAGCTAATGCGTTCTATTAGTCTTAACAATTTTCTCTAAATAAAATGACTACTTTACTCGAGTAAAAACTAAATAAGAAGTGAGCTTTTAATATTTGAAATTTTCGATTCAATTTATTGCGTATAGATGGCGCTCTTTTACGTACTCTCCTACTTTACTCTTATTCTTTTACTTACTCTCCAATTGTTCGGAAACTATATAGCGGATTATACAAAATCTATAGTTTGCAGTCCTCTTTACAGTTATGTAATAAAATAGAACAAGAAATCAAAACAATCTAACAAACTTCATAATTTTACGCTCGTATAGGCATGAAGCTAGATTTGTTGATATTTCTTCTATAATATAACAAAGATAAATCTATAGGTTTGGTTTTCAATTATCAACTTGAGATCGGCTTTTTGTAATAAAAAGTAACTACATCTCATAAGTCTCAAAGCAACAATAAAATGAATTTCAAACCATCTAAGAGAAATCGATACTCAACTTGAGAGAAACCACTCAAACCACCTCTCACAACATGTAGTATAAAATTTCATTATTTTCAAACAAAGACATGAAGATGTGTTTGTTAATGTATGGCTAATGTTGAATGTAATCGATTTTAACGGAAATATCTTATGTAAACGACCGTCATTAACAATAAATCCTCGTTCGTTTGACTTGTTATAAATGATTTATTGCACTTCGGTCAATGCTTGTAAATGAAATTGTTTCCAAGGTTTATATAAAAAATTATTATCTTTTCTGTAATATTATAATTATGTATTGGTTTAGGAGCTATTTTTTTTCAGGCTTGAAACCAATTGCTTAGTTCTCAATTCAATTTACAAAAACGAAAATAAAATTTAACTATCTTCCAAAAATATGGTAGCCAAGAGAACTCGTAGGTAAGAAACTTCTTTGGCAAACTAATTTAAAAAAAACTAATCGTTAATGTTGGAACTTACAATTATTTAATTTTTTTGTTTAAGTTTTTTGTTCGACGTCTACGACTAGATGGCGCTAGTAGTAGATTAAATTGCACTGGCAAAATTATTTCTTGTTTGTATAAAGCCACCATACATTTGAGTAATTATTGAACTATCCAATATATTAAGTTAAAGCATCTCTAGTACTGGTTTTATTTGTGCTCCTGGTTGTGTTGGGCAAGGTTTTGGGAATTAACACTAATTAAAAGAAAAACTTATTTAAAAAAAACAAAAAGGCATCGTCACGCTGTGTTGCCAGGTGGTCACCCATCCAAGTACTGATCGCTACGCTGCCGCGTTACCAGTCGCTCAAATTTTACCCCTCATGCGCTTAAAGAAGTTTCACTTCAAAAATAAAATTAGAATTTCTTTTTATTTATAAGCAATAATAATGTTATACTATTTGCTCAAATATAATTTCTATTAAGGCAAAAACGCAGTTCAATTACTTCTCTGATGTGACTTATGGTCATAACAGACTAAGTATGTAGGTAGCCATCGTGGTGTTTAAGATCTACAATCGGTTAAATATTGTTAAGTATACAAACGAAGTAACAGACTTGAGTCACAAAGCAGTGGAACCCGTAAAAGTATAATTTCAGTAAATATTAATAACTATAACTACGTCGTTACGCTAATGTGCGGATGTCACCCATAAAACAAAAACGGTATAAAAATCCATAAAAATAGAAATAATTTACGAAAAACGTATTTTATCACGTAACGAAACGTCAGAAGAAAAATAGACGAACAATGCGAACGAACTAAAGTCTGTTAGTAAATTGTTTGTCATTTGTCGGTCACGCGAAACAGCGTTCCGTCTTTGTTGTTCGATCAAACTTCCTCAGTCGTTTCAGCCGATGTTGTGAACGCTAGATAATTTCAGCTTATCACTATTCCTGTTGCGCTGTGTTTATTATAGGATCGTTTTTCGACATTTATAAATTTAAATTAATTGTTAAAAATATTATTCAATTATTTAATATTTTAAGGAATCATCCATGCTATTTTTAAACTTTTGGAAGCCATTGATCCAAGTAGGGATGAATGAATAAAAATTTTGACATTGTAATGATATTTATAATCTTTTTTCTAACTTTATGATCTTTTGATATCTATAAAATTAATAATATTAATAAATTAAAAGTAAAAAGTCGCGTCTTCGGTGCGACAAAGCCAGACCTGCGGTCACCAACTCGCCTCCCAGCGTGGTGACTATAGGCAAAACACATGAGTTCACGCCATTATTGGCGTGAACTTGTGGAGGCTTATGTCCAGCAGTGGCCTGCGCTAGGCTGAAGTGATGATGATGATTATGATGAACAGTAAAAAATGTTTTAAAAATAAGTTTTTATTTAAATGCGCTAAAAAGAAAAAAATAAATTTTCACTTTAAAACTTTAACTATCTACTTATAAAGTCATTACATAATTTATCTTCTCTATTTATATAAAAATGAATCGCTGAATGTGTTGCTAAGCGTAAGTCTCGAGAGCGGCTGAACCGATTTCACCAATTCTTTTTTTATAATATTCCTTGAAGTACGAAAATTGTTCTTACGGAGAGAAAAATTTAAAAAATTCCTTGAAAAAGTCTAAAAACAACAATTTTGTATAATATCATACAAAAGATTCGTAATAATACTTAAAAGTCAATTTAAACTTTAATACCATATCATAAAGTTTAAGTGTTAGTGGAGGGGTTTCGAGAAGGATAGGTAAGTATTAAAAAAAAATAATTAAAGAATCGACTGTTAGGCGGTACGAAGTACGTCGAGTCAGCTAGTATGATATAAAAACTTACTTAGTACTTCTATTTCCTTAGTTTGAACATTTTAATAGTTAAAATCATTCATATCAAGTTATTTAATTTACTTGTTTTTCTAGAAAGTAAATCTTGAAGTTTTTACGCACTCACACATAAAAACAAATGAAAATTGTATAATATAAGAAGATACTTCAAACTTATCTTTTAATTACTTATCTTATTAAATTAAATCTAATCATTCCTGAGAAATACAGATAAAAAATTCTGTGAAATAAATACAATGTTTTCGATGTTATGAAATCGGAAAAGGTATAAATATCGAAAAATTTGAATAAAACTGCACCTTGCATGCGATTTGAATTGATTTTATTTATGTAAAGCCATTGGACTGTTCGGCTCAAATATATCGCGTTAGATTTGCGTGATTTCGAAGTACTTACCACTGTTACATATTTGATACTAGGTTTTCCGCGTTTATAGGCTTTTACTTTTGGATAGCAATGTTATTATTTAACCATTTTCTAAATAATCGATAAATACGAAATGTAGATTTCACATTTAATTTAATAAAAAATAAATTATGTATAAAAATATGTACACAATTATTTTCTTTAATACGACTTTAAACTTGGCAGGATGCATTCATTGCTCGGATACTTTTTTGTCTTCACGATAACTCTTAAATTACTTATGTCTAAAAAGAAAATTTCTCTTAAAACTTCTTCGATTACAGTTTTCTGACTATCTCTTACAATTTAATTCGATTTTATAAACATAAATGATTAAATACTACTTAACGTAATTAGCTAGATTGTCGACAGTTAGCAATAATCTAACAAAAATTCGGAGTGAATTATATAGGTACTACACATCCAGATATGTCTCTGAACTCTCTTCCTTTTCGACTTTATCATACGTCAGTGTACATCTTATGTCTAATGGTAACCACTTCAAATTATATACTTCACCGGATTGTGAAAATAAAATTTCAAAAGTAAATAATCAAACAAACATTAAAATTAGTTAGGAAATTTGTTTTTATTTCCGATAGTATTTAGTAATATACATCATGTATGACATTATTTTCAACTATGTAAAATGTTGAATTGTAAGGAATTTTCAAATCCTATTTAGAATTTAGGCAATGTAGAATTGTTTGTTTATAATTAGTGAAATGTTTGAAAAGCTAATTATTCTAGTTCATCATGATCTAGTAACACATTTAGGTTTATCCTAAGATATGGGTTACTTACAATAAATAAATAAAACTATATCCACTATGATAAAAGTAATCCGCTATAATAATCCTGTCAGGTGTGTATATGAATACATCCACCACTAAGTAAAGGGGATATTATCTCGAAAACCCAATTGTAAGTAAACAAATACATTTTATTTATGTGTATAAAGAGCTCTCAAATGAAGTCCCAGTTATAGCTCTCTTCATGTACTACAAACATATTAACTGAATTTGTAACATGTTAACGTGTTTCTCATGATGAACTATTTCAACTAAACGTTTGCATTCAAAGTTAAACGAAACGTTACTGGAAGCTTGTTCAAGTTTCACCGAACAAACGCTTCGCGTCATGGAACTGATTACGTCCAACTCATACTGCTCTTTTTCAACCTCAATTAAAAGTTTGACATGTCGAAAATAACCTGTTATTTCATTGATGTAGGTTACATTTGTTTCAGATGGATTTTTACGTTAACATGTACGAAACGAGTTACGAATGTAAGATAGCTTTTAACATTTTAATTCTGTTGGATTCGTAATCAAATATTTAATTAACGTCACATTTCACATTCACGTAAAGTATTAATAAAAAATTGCGTGCGTACAAAGTACACATGTCAGAAGTGAAACTTCTTTGGCAAACTAATTTAAAAAAAACTAATTCAAAAAAGTAATTAAAAAAAAACGAATTTAAAATACAAAAAAAGCCAACGTCACTCGGTGTTCCCAGGCGGTCACCCCTCCAAGTACTGAGCGTCATGACGCTGCCGCGTTACCAGTCACTCAAATTTTACCCCTCATGCGCCTAAAGAAGTTTCACTTCAAAAATAAACACAAATTATAATAATTTTTTTTTCAAAATTTACCCTTACATAACGTAAAACTTTAACTACGTCTCCCACCCATAACGTTTCTCAAAGTCTTAACAAAAGCAAGCAACGTACAAATACACAACAGTTTAGGAAATAAAGTTCTCAGCTATTACATTCGTAGTTCTTGCTACGTAAAAACATTCAAATCTCAAAAGACGAAAATATATTTATCACAGTCATATTAAAAGTTAGCCACGAGTGAACAAAGTCTACACTCCGCTGAAGAAGAAGACTATTTGTAACTGTAAAAACACGATACGAGATACCTGAGGCGCTAAAATAATTTATTACGTGTGTACTACGCTCGGAATACAACCGGACACGGAAGTTTTCTTCTTCTTTTTATTCTTAGGATTAATAGCTTTCAATAGCACCAATCGAGCACGGATGATTTCGCCAATGTCACGTAGAATCATGTACGTTTTATAAACTGATAGTTGAAACTATTTATTATTAAATACTAGCTGACCCGGCGTACTTCGTACCGCCTAACAGTCGATTCTTTAATTTTAATTTTTATTTTAATACTTCTCCTTCCCGAAACCCCTCCATTAACACTTAAATTTTATGGTATGGTATTAAAGTTCAAATTGACTTTTAAGTATTATTACGAATCTTTTGTTTGGGAATATAGAAAATTGTCGTTTTTAGACTTTTTCAGGGAAATTTTTAAATTTTTCTCTTCGTAAGAACCATCCTCGTACTTCAAGGAATATTATAAAAAAAGAATTAGCAAAATCGGTTCAGCCGCTCTCGAGATTTGCGCTTAGCAACAGATTCAGCGATTCATTTTTATACATAATAATTATGTATATAGAGATTGACACACAGGGCGGCAGTTTAATGTTTTATACTTAACAATATAGTGTTTCCTGTATTACAAACAAAGAAACCAAAATTTTGTAGTATAACTATAAATAATAAATAAATTAATTAATTAATAACGTTATGCGAAAAATTACGTTTATTAATAGAAAATTATATATCCATCATACTAGATTGTGTTTCAATGAAATAAGGGTGAAATATATGTAGTTTATATATGTGATTTAATGTCAGTAACGAAATGTATACTTAAATAAATATGATAGTTTAATTAATATTACCAAACTATTCATAATAAGATATTTTGCGTAAATATTCAATTTTTTTTTTGTATTCCTATCAATGCCAATAGACAATAATAATGGCATGGGTGTGTCTTTTATCACAATTTCAAATCCATGCTGGTTTTTATTCAACATTGTGAGATTCTTTGAGTCTCAATGTATTCTGAGACAATGTATCCATAAACTGACAGTGAAGATAGACGAATACTGTCTCAACACTTTTCTTTAACAATAGGACAGATTCCAGAAAGTATTTTATAGGCTGTAGTAATAACACAATCTGTATACATAACCAAAACGTATGTACAAGCTTACCTTGTGAACTGTGCACCAAATTGGATAATTCTTTTTTTATACAGCAAGAAAAAGATTAGCACAAAATAAAAAAATAAAAATAAAACGATATAATAAAATATATTGGGGTACAAATATCGGCGGGTTAGCTAGTATACAATATAATATTATATGTTTAATTTGAAATCAAAATATAATTTATATAAGTACGATATAATTATTGCTTAAAATTTAATTAAAATGTTTTATTTGAGCCTATTGAAATAATATCACATAATGAGAAAATGTGTCATTAGGGTTCCGTACCCAAAGGGTAAAAACGGGACCCTCATTTCATCATCATCATCATCATTTCAGCCTATCGCAGTCCACTGCTGGACATAGGCCTACACAAGTTCGCGCCAAAAATGACGTGAACTCATGTGTTTTGCCCATAGTCACCACGCTGGGCAGGCGGGTTGGTGACCGCAGGACTGGCTTTGTCGCACCGAAGACGCTGCTGCCCGTCTTCGGCCTGTGTATTTCAAAGCCAGCAGTTGGATGGATATCCCGCCATCGGTCGGCTTTTTAAGTTCCAAGATGGTAGTGGAACTGTGTTATCCCTTAGTCGCCTCTTACGACACCCACGGGAAGACAGGGGGAGGCTAAATTCTTTGCCGTAGCCACACAGCAACGGCAACGGGACCCTATTACGTTTATATTACTTGACTTCGCTGTCCGTCTGTCCGTCCGTCCATCCGTCCGTCTGTCCGTCTGTCCGTCCGTCCGTCCGTCCGTCCGTCCGTCCGTCCGTCCGTCCGTCCGTCCGTCCGACTGTCACCAGGCTGTATCTCAAGAACGGCGATAGCTAGAGAGTTGAAATTTTCACAAATTATGTATTTCTGTTGCCGCTATATCAACAAATACTAAAAACAAAATAAAATAAATATTTAAGGGGGGCGATAATTATTTTTGTTTCTTATCAGTCTAAAACGGCATCTATCAGAAATTAGGAAAACTTCGTCAATAGACTAATAATAGTTTTCTAACAGCGGCATAGATGGGGTCACAATTAAATAAATATTTTACATAAAATTTACTTATATTTAGTTTAGTCAATGGTACGGAACCCTTTGTGCGCGAGTCCGGCTCGCACTTGGCCGATTTATTTGTTATTGTTAATACACTAATTATAAGGCTTCACATTCAATCTGAATAATAAATAATATTTCTCTGATCTATTGTGTTCTGTTATTGAAATTATTTCATTTTTGTCTCTAATTGCCTTTTTGATCCGTTTTAGTCCATTTTGAAATACCTTTCTATTCTTATTTCGATGAATATTAAAATGGGATATAATGATTGTTTTGAACTGAGGTAGCCAATCTATTCGTATGTACGATACTTTGTTATAAAAGAAATAAATAAAAATGTAGGGGTACTGTATGCATGAATAAACTTTGTTGTTATTTAGACTCATAGAATTTAACGTTCACGTCGATAAACCCTAATCTTACATTTGCTGACAAACGTCTTATGTACGGAAAAACGCAATTAATACGTTAATGTAATTACGTCAACTCTGGTTGACCGTTTGATGATTAGAGATGCTTGATTTGATTGAGCAATTAAACGTCACGGTTGCGGTCCAATGAGAAAGCCTGTAATTCTGTAATGTGTGTAATTGATTCAAAATTAATGTTATATCGTGACAGCCTAGGAACATTACGATATAATATTATTTTATTTATGAGTCTCACAAAACTAATGTTATTATTTATTACTAACGTGACATACGTATGTAAAGTGTATAATATAATTATGTGATCACACATATTTATAGTCGATTTGTATGATGTGTGGTGTCTTTTTCAAACAAATAAAAAAAAGTATTATTTTATGAGTAAAACGTTATAATAATATATTTTTTAGTATATAAATTTAGAAAAATGCAAAGCTAAATAAAAATAAAACCATATATAGATAGAATACGAATTGACAGATAGGCTAGTTTGAATTCCTTTTTTATGGTTTGGCGGTGATTGTTTGTAAGTACTGAGACATGTATAATTATATACGTATTATACATATCTCCTAAAGTTAAATAAAGCACTGCAACAAACTAAGTACCAACCATTAAAAAAACGGCAATGTATATTCAGTTTGAAAAAGAGTTAATGAGTATTATCATATTATGTGCTACGTGTGTAGCATGCGACGACGGGCATGCGTAGCGTTATCAAGAGAACTGCTACAGTGCATGAATATTATGCGCTACATAATTATGTATCGCACGAAATCTTTGGCGCGTAGCATTACCACGAGAAACTTTAAGCATGCACGATTAATAAAAATTAGTAATATCTTGCATGAAATATACGTATATAATTGACAGATTAGAGCATGATTAATATATTACATGAGTAGAGTGCAAATAATAGTGTGTGATTTTATTGAAAGTGCATAAATTTGACGTATTTTGCTTATGTATGCGAAGATGATAGATCTCAGTGACTTTTTCCTAGCGTGTCCTAACTCACAGCTTATTATTTTGTTTAACGTTAAATATTACAAGACCCTTTTTTTATTTATAAATACTCAATTATCAACATGGTAGTTTCACTGAGCCAAGGCTAAAATAAAATAATTTTTTTTGAAGTTTTTTATTTCAACTTTAGTTAGAGAAGCCGAAAGTAGAGATTGCTTTAATACGTTGTCATAATTTATAGTTATTTTGCCTAATTAAAGGTTTTTCATAAGAACATGAGCATTTTTGTTTTCGTAATCCGATAAGACGATAACGTCAGTTCTTATCGATAACATTATAATATAATACAATTTTGATCGCTTCCAGTGACTTTTAAAATATAATACCAATTTTAAACAACTTTGTTACGTTTAACTAATAAACAAAAAATATTTCAAGATATAGCGATAATTTTAATGAGATTCAAAAACAGGAAATGTTTTTAATAAAAAATTATACAGTAAACTATGACTTTTTTCCACCTGTAACTGTAAAATTATTTTTAAGCGTGTAAAACAAAATATAAAAAAAGAAACAAAACAAAATAAAAGATAAATTTACTACTTAAAGTAATCGATTAAATATACTTAATGTAAATAGAAGCGAAGATTTAAAAGAAAATATAGTAAGAAATGAGATATCAAAAAGGTCATAAGACATAAACCGATCTCCCTTAACAAGTACAGTTTCAACAAATTCTGGTCTATTGTAATATAATCGAGGTTATCAGTATATGTACATAATTTAACAAAATCATATAAAGCTCATAGCTAGAATAAAAATATTTTAGTCTGAATATCTTATGTTACGTTTTTATTGCACAGTTGTTGCGAATGCATTGTAAATGCCAAATATATTTGTCATTTTCATATCATCCTTTCCTCGAACTATCTTACATTCTTACAATAGGTACCTAAAGAACTATTAAAAATAATATAACATAATAGTAGGATGTATAAAATTTTTCTTTTTCTGTTATTAATTTTTTTTTGTTATGTAACTTTGTAATTATTCCTATTTGGCACTGAGATAAAAGGTTCAAATTTTCTGTGAAAACGTGCCAAACTGCATTCCTACATAACTAAAAGACTACATAATTATAATGAGCTGCAATAGTTTATATAAAGACCAAATTTCCACCAACTCTTATAAAAATTCTTAATTACGAGTAATAATAATCAATAAAAAGTGTCATAATTATTGTATTTATCAATCAACTTCTGATCGAATCCCATTCCGTACTCAATCTCGTATGATAAGAGTAAGCTCTATTATGTAACCTTCTTTTTTCATATATTAAGACACACAAAATTTTCAAGTTAACCTGACCCTCAGCCGAATGTAAATAATGTGGATCAATAATAAATATTGCTTTTGGTTTTTTAGCGAAAATTGGGTAACGTTTGAGAATGTTTTACGTACGTAAGAGGTCAAATAAACAGTACAGACTTATTTAATAACATGCAAATGTACAACCAGGCGAAGTCTCAATATCAATACACATGAGCTAGGGTTGACGCCGTTGAATCAATCGGAATACTGTGGTGGTATATTGTGTACACTCAGTACTCGTACTTGGCACGCATCCAACTAATTATTCATGTAAATTGAAACAACACAAGGCCCTGCTTAATGACAATCGGCTTTGTGTAATTAAAATTTGAGATTATCAATCCTTTTTAATTACATAAACACATTTTACGGAATTATATCAAAGATTATCTTTGGCTTACATCAATTTGCTCTTGTAATCTATGTCTTTTAATGTAAGTCGTAATTTTAATAACCGAGAGTTTTAATATTTACAGAGTTGTTACATGGACACACTTTACGATCTAAATCTGCTAATGTATGCTCCACCCTCGCTTCTTCGCATGCATAAAAATAGTCTAGGGGTATGATGGAAAAGCGAGGTGACTCTTACATGTCCTTAACAAAAGACATAAAGAATGAATGTTAAACGTTTTAAAGTTTTGTTGACTGATAAGGTAACGAAACGGATGGATAACGACAATATTTTGACTGTTTTGTTTCGCCAAGTATAGATACTTTAATATGGAATAACCTGCTTTTTACAGCTATGCCGTTATACTAAAATAATAAAATATACATTTATATTTGCATATTTTTATAATTTTCATTTTATTCTGTAACTTGTCCAAGAGTTTTTAAGTTAATATATCCTTTCGTGTTATACTTGTTGCTAACTTCGACGTTGAGAGCGAGAACTTTAACATAAGACAATGTCTCTTTATTTAAATGTGTAAATTTAGCGCCTTATTCTCGTAGATATTTTGAAATCATGTTTTGTAAGATAATTTTATTAGATATTTTTTTATAATTCTAATAAAACAATATAAATCAAACGTCAACATACAATCAGAAAAACAAAAGATTAAAAACTGTAATGTACAGTAAAGACGTATCACAACGACGTATTAAACAACTCACACCCACAAGCTAGCGGCCACCAGTAATAAAATAAGACACTGTAAACACTGTGCAAACACCTCGTAAAATATCAAAAATATATTTCAAATCCAAATATTTCGAGAACGAAAAATTGTAACTTTACAAGTAAGATAGAGAAATCACGAAAAAAAACTTCCTACTTAAAAATCGTTTTAATTCTCATACTGTCATCAGAATATTTATCATTTATTTACCTATTTATTACAGATAAAAAAGTATGTATGTCAGCTCCAACGCACGACTGGAGTTTACTCCTTTAGATCGACTGACTAAAAAAAGGCTTAATATTCTAAGAAAAATTAATATGTACCATATCAAATGGTAAATACACGAATCAAAAAAAAAAAAATGTAATGAGGTCATCCGATCCGTAGATTTTACTCCTCATATTGTTTACATACCGTATGCCTTATATGAAAATCGATTCTTAAGAAGTAAACTCCAATAATATTGTAAACATTACATAGTTATCTTGTATTAGTAACGTACTTCGCGGTTTTACCTGGCACCGTTACTGTATGTCGTGAACTTCGTTAAACTCGTTACTCCAAAATGAGGGAGCTCTCTAAACATAAAGAATTGTATGCATTATTTATAGTTTATCAATTTAAGAATGTAATAGTTGTAACGTATCTTTCATTTCATTCAATTGACTTCTTTTATAAAGTGCTGTACTAATTATTTATTTATAGCCAATAAACACGTATTAATAAAAAAATATTGATTAACTTTTCTTTCAGAAGAGAGGAATGAATCAAAGTAGTCGTAATAACATCTACCCTAGTTTGTAGTGTTTATATTTGATGAATGAGTATGTATGTACCTATATATAGTATGTATATGTAGTGTAAGTTTATACGGAGGTTCATTAGCGAAAATTACAATGAAGCAAATTATGGTAATAGAAGCAGCAAAACGAACCTAAGATTCTTTAAAGAACTCCGTAATTGAGCTTATAATTTTGAAAAGTTCTGGTATTAATTATCACTTTCTTTGGATGGTATTATTTTATTTTGTGACGAAGCTTAGAGAACTTTCTATTTTTGACTTCATCATTTTTTAATATTATTATAACTTATATTTTTAGCATTAATGAGAGGAACTTCTTATGTAAGAGAATGATTTTTTAAGAAATAAAAGACATATAATTAGATTTTAAAAGAGAGACAAACATGTAAAAAATTTATAAAAGTTTAAACAGTGACCTTTAAATTTTTTTTATAATATCTGTATTATAAGCAAATATTTTCGGAATGATGAAGAAAAGATAATAAACAGCAAAGGCGAAAAACGGTCATGGATCCATTAGGAAAATAAAAGAATAACATTATCTATTCATATTTTTGGTTTTGAAATAGATACCACCGTACAAAATATGAACACCTTAATAAAATAACGGACAAAGTTATAAGCTCAATAAAAAAAAACGAATTGAAAAAAAAAAAGCCAACGTCACGCGGTGTTTCCAGGCGGTCACCCATCCATGTACTGACCGTCCCTGATGCTGCCGCGTTACCAGTCTCTCAAATTTTACCCCTCATGCGCCTAAGGAAGTTTCACTTCAAAAATCATTTGTTATTGATTGCATGGTTTTTGATAAATTGTCTTAGACGAATGACAAGGCAGAGCTCTCAGGCAGAGCGTTATACAACGCCACTAGGCATACATACATTGTAATTTGTATGTAGTGTTATAGGGGTGTGCTGTGTGGTTACGGCACTAAAGAATTTAGCCACCCCCTCTCTTCCCGTGGGTGTCGTAAGAGGCGACTAAGGGATAACACAGTTCCATTACCACCTTGGAACTTAAAAAGCCGACGGATGGCGGGATAAGCATCCATGCTGGCTTTGAAATACACAGGCCAAAGACGGGCAGCAGCGTCTTCGGTGCGACAAAGCCAGCCCTGCGGTCACCAACCCGCCTGCCCAGCGTGGTGACTATGGGCAAAACACATGAGTTCGCGTCATAATGTCGGGCGCGAACTTGTGGAGGCCTATGTCCAACAGTGGACTGTGATAGGCTGAAGTGGTTATAGGTTTAAGCGTATATTATTGCGTACACAGACCACAGAAATACATTGCGTATTTTACGTGACTCAGCGAACTTGTCGTTTGAATTGAATAGAAGCAGAAGTAAAGGTAAATATTTATCAATATGACTAGTTATCAAAAATCAACGCAGGTAAAGGAACAACGCGACTGGTCATGTTTTACCGAAATTAAAAACTTTTAAATAAAACATTAATTGCATACTTGCGGTGCGCTGTTAAAGATAACATTTTATTTATTTTTATGTTAGCACAGTAAATAAAAGACGTTCTCTTACAAACTAGACAGTCTAACGTCTACTAGTTAGTAGTTGGATTCTTTACAACAACAATTTTATATTTTCTCCGTTATTTCGACGTTCATTTGAGATAGTCTTTGTATTTGTAACAGTGTTTGTATTATTAAGTAATAAAAAATATTGCGTGCGTACAAAGTACACATGTTAGAAGTGAAACTTCTTTGGCAAACTAATTTAAAAAAAAAACTAATTAAAAAATTAAGCCGACGTCACGGTGTTCCCAGGCGGTCACCCATTCAAGTACTGATTGTCATGACGCTGCCGCGTTACTGGTCGCTCAAATACCCCTCATGCACCTAAAGAAATTTCACTTCAAAAATATTTATGAAAATAACACATACATTTTAAACGATAATTACAAACGAGTACTATCATAAATTAAACAAATATTTTAGGAACAATATCATAAAATTCATAATAAAGTTAATTTATCCAGAACGAACTGTTGTGCCTACGATTGTTGTCAAAAAGCGTTGAGATTGGACAACTGTCGTAAGAATAATTTAGTAAAATGTTTAATATCGTTTTACTAGATAGTCAATAAATAATTAGATTAAAATTTGTGATATTAACGTATTTGTTTAATATTGGAAAGCTATAAAAATAGTTTGCTTATTATTTTGAAATTAATTAAAACAAGGCCTGGACAGTGACCTCGTCACTTGTCAAAAGAATGGTTGAAGCCTGATTGACCACGTTGCTCCAAAGAAGGTTTGTGAATTGCTTCCTTACCAAGCGATAAATTGTTGTCAATTATTTGTAATTAAACACGGGATCAACATTTTTTTTTCAGACACTTTGGTCATTACATCTTTCACAAGGAAAATAACCCAGACCAGAAACATATTTATTCAGATACACAAACATCCTACTAAACTAGCCTGGGATTATCAAAACAAATGAGTTTCTCATCACAACGGCATTAGAATTTTCATCATATTTACTAAATCTAAAAGTAATACAATAAAAAAATAATTTCGTATAGTTAAAGTATTCGATAAAAACAAAAACGAATAACGATTTTTAATATCAATAACCGTTACGTACAAATGTTTTTCGCAAATGTAAAACATCGACATGCTCTTATATGATCGCCCATTTGCCTGAGTGTGGAACACATCAAAACACGTTGAGTATTTTTATTGCCGCATTTATACAAAAATGTTTACTGTGTACGTCGGCAAAACGCCTGAACTACGAAGTGTAAGACCAACTTAACTAGGCTAACGATACGTTTTCAATCGTAACTACCTGAAACTAATCGAAGTATAATTTTTATAACTAAACTTTAGTATTTTTCCTCTAGAATGGTAAAGAAAAGTAAAGTCCGCCTGATGGAATGTCACCATCATTTACACCATACCATAAGCCTGTGGACGCCTGCTACACCAGAAGAATCACAAGCTCATTGTTGACTCTACTCTAAAGCAGTACCTATTAATTGGCTGCGATCTTATGCATTTTCGAGGTCTTTTCCAGTCGGACTGCTTCCGATTTCAAGCAAAATATTTCAGTAGCTTTTGTTGAATACATAATTATAAACAATTATAAGAAGATCACAGAATTTATTGTTTTATTCTTTAAACTCAACAACTCCTAGTTGTTTGAAATCCCATGTTATTTGTACATACACAAATACACATACTTACACAACTCAACATACACAAACTCTCAGCGATCATATATCTGTATATCCATACTTTATAAATGTAATAAAGTTAATAACACTGACAATAAGTTGAAACGGAAAAAGGTGAACCGTAGTGGAATGTCTGAGTAAATATAAAATATGAATATTGAAATATTTATATCAAAAGGAATGTTAAAATGAGAATTAAAGCACTTCGTATAATTATAAAGGTACCCAACAAGGTCAGATCCAAGTCGAAAAAAGTTGGAGATATGAATTTGTTCAGCAAACAACAATTGGCTAGAATACTTATTTCGCGAAAAATTTATGAATATTTTAGAACACATAATTGAAATTATATTTTGACCACGTAAATGAAGTCACGTGAAAGACTATGTTATAAATAGGCCTACATTTCGTAGGCACATCAATTTACCGTTTTCGATAACTTTTATCGAAATATTTTACATAAACGGACGTAAAATATGTAGAATCAAAAGGCTTTATTAAAATACGATTCCATAACCCATTATTTTATATGACGCCTGTATTTTATGTGTTACTCGATATTACGGTATGAAACTGCCATTTCTCAAAGGTTTAATATCTACAATTCATTCAGAACGATATAACGAGGACTAATTTTGTACGCTATATTTTAATTTACTTTGTATTTGATCATTGTTATTTTTCGATTTTAAAATGTGTTTTGTTACATCTTTATGCACTTTATTTAATATACTTTTTAGTTTTAAATAACACAAAATTAAATAATAGAAGATTTCGTACTTATTATATTTTTTTTTATAAAAGAATGAATCTGTGTTAAACAAATTAAAAAAAAATTAATGAGTGAAAATTAACTTTATTTTCGTTATAATTATAATACAGTTAGTTCAATAAGCAATCTATTAAAGAAACTCAAAAAGCGTTTTGTTTTAGAAGGACATTGCATAGTATATTTTTATGTATTAGAAAATGTTGACTGGATGGACCGATTTCGACGACTTTTTTTAATCGAAAGATGTTGCGTGTCATGTAGTCCCATTTTAAATTAATTGAGATCTGGCAAGTACCTTTCGATTTGTATCTAATAATGCGTATTTTACTTGACTATTTTTCGTCGACCTACATTGTATTATACCGCATAACTTTTCACTAAGTTTACCGATTTTGATGATTCTTATTTTGATGGAAAGCTGATGCTTGTTTTGTAGCCCCTTTTAAATTTGATTAATATTTCATTTACTTGACTATTTTTTCGTGTCCCTACGTTGCGTTGTATTACTTCATACTGTCGATGTAAGTAATTAAAGTCG
Source organism: Melitaea athalia (assembly GCA_905220545.2). Taxonomy (NCBI): domain Eukaryota; kingdom Metazoa; phylum Arthropoda; class Insecta; order Lepidoptera; family Nymphalidae; genus Melitaea; species Melitaea athalia. Next base: position 6,739,209 of record HG992183.1, on the reverse strand, counting down.
TTTTTTTTAATTTGCGAGCTAACACAATTATTTTACGAAATGTCACCTCCCAACCTTCGATTTAAAATAACATCAAGATCAATAGTCCGTTAAATTAATGCGCTTATTACGAGTAGGTACACCTTCCTAAATTTAGAAGTTCTAAATTCAGAACTTCTAAATTTAGGAAGGTGTAATCGCATTCAGTTTGTTAGTCTTCTGAATTCAGAAGCAAGGATGTTGTCAACTTTGGTGATTTTCCGCTAAATTTAGGGATATAATAATAAATTAATAAATAAAATAAAATAAAAAATTAAAATAAATAAACTAAATATCTTGCAAATAGCTGGAAAGTTTTAGGGGATAAATTTTATTTTTTAGGGTATTTGGGAATTTTTAATTCGTCAGAACTTAATATATTTTAATATAAAAACTCTTAAAAGTAACAATTCCTCAATTATCAATTTTTAAAATAAATTAAAAGTAAAAAACCTTTTTAAAAAACAAGCTTTATTTGAATGCACTAAAACGAAAAAAATAAATTTTTACTTTAAAACTTTTACTATGTATATACTTATAATGTCATTACACATAATCTATATGATAGAAAAGCTTGTCGCGAGATATGAGTATGTACTCGTATTTCCTTAGTTTGAAAATTTTAATAGTTAAAATCAATCACATCAATTTATTTAATTTACTTGTTTACAAGGAAATCTCGCGACAAGCTTTTATGTCATATAGATTATGTCTAATGACTTTTTAAGTAGATAGTAAAAGTTTTAAAGTAAAAATTTATTTTTTTCGTTTTAGTAAATTCAAATAAAAGCTTATTTTTTAAAAAGGTTTTTTACTTTTAATTTATTTATGACTTTTTAGTCGGTTATCACGTCACTTTATTCGAATTATTCTTAGCAAGCCCTTTCATTTGATACCCATATTGTAGAAGTGCACTAAAAATAACTAGTCCGCACTCTTGGATATGCCACCATATTGGATTTAGAATGACGTCACAAAGTCAACCATGCATTGTCATCCGAATTTAACCTGTATACAAAATTTTGGCTCAATTGGTTGAAGATATCTGCTTCGAAATTGAGTTGCAAGATTTCACCCGAACAAATATACATACATACATTTTTTTTTATGTAACTAGGTCTGCAAACAAGCGTACGGCTCACCTGATGGTAAGACCGTAGCCTATAGACGCCTGCAATACCAGAAGCATCGCAAGCGCGCTGCCGACCCTATTCCCAATCCCCCCAGGAGCACACATACATAAAAACCGTGCATTGTCATCCAAATTGAACCTGTATACAAAATTTCACCTCAATTGGTTGAAGATATCTGCTTCAAAATTGAGTTGCAAGATTTCACCCGAACAAACATACATACATACATACACACATACAAATCATGCATTGTCATCCAAATTCAACTTGTATACAAAATTTCAGCTCAATTGGTTGAAGATATCTGCTTCAAAATTGAGTTGCAAGATTTCACCCGAACTTACATTAAATTTACATACATACATACATTTCATGATTTTTGACTAGCCCGTTGGCGCAGTTTGTAGTGACCCTGCTTTCTGCTCCGCTTGTTGTGGGTTCGATTCCCACCCCGAGTCTGGGTGTAATATATATATTTATTTATATATTTATACAATATGACTAGTAATTTAGATATAATATTGAAGGATATTATTCAATCCGTGATACTCATTCGAATTATGTAAAAAAAAATGGTACCTACTTAATTTTTGAAAAAAATTCCGATACATTTCCTAAATAAATAATAATTTATGTTGCTATACCGGCGCAGGCGGCGCGTGTTACTGTGCCGCTTGCTACCGCCCGCCCGCGCCCCCGCAACGACCGTCATGACCCCGCTATTCGATTACTAGGTTACTGGGTCAGTATGCGAATTGCGAAATATCGTGAATCGATCTTCTTCTTCTTACGCTTACTAATAATTATGTCGTGTGTGAATCTGTCATTAGTAATTAGGTATGGTGTGTGGTGTGTATTTCAATCAATCATGGGCTATACTTTAAAAACACAATATTATGCAATATTTAGCGCTGCGCGTGGCCTTGACCTTGGTGTTGTATTTACCGCTAAACGTGCAAGAAGATTTGGTGTATCTCAGTGGACTGTGTGGAATCTACTTCACAGAGAAGGTTTATCATGTGAAAAACAATATGCGTAAACACGAGTAGGATAGGAGCTCACTTGAACATTTTAAGGTTAGTGACTAGTGTAGTTGTAGGTAAATATTTAGTTTAATGATTGACAATCGTTGTAAATAACAGCTATGATTGCATTTTTAAATTATACGATTAACAAAATTAAACGATTTCCATTTCCATGTACAAATTGTGGACTAGTCACTTCATCACTTGTTTGCGTAAACAACACTCGTTATTGCGTTGATGATTTTAATAGTAGTTGAATTATTGAAGTGTGTGAATAGTTTCTTTTATTTGTTCCTTTTGTTGCGCCTCTGGACCGCAAATATTGGGTAAAGATCAATAATTAAAACCAAAGTTTATTACTACTAAATTTTTTTTTTATTACCTTTGTAAGTACAAATAAAAATAAACATTAAAACAAACCAAACGTGTATTCATTTTTTTTCTATTTTAAAACCCTTTTGTAAAAAAAAAAAACCACTTCTTTGTAAATAATTTCAATTTTAGGTTAAGGCCTTGAGGAGGTTTTGTTTTTAAGTTTTTTTTAAATGTAAGTTAGAGAATTTTGTTGAAAAATTTATAGCAAATGTTTTTTCAAGAGTTGGCAACACTAGTGGCCTCGCATTGTTCTAAGTTCCAACTAGCTTCCTGAATTCAGTGACTAAAAGGAAGGTGTAATAAGCGCATAAATGCTTAGAACAGTAAAGTAAACACTGTATAGAAAACACGATCACTGTATGTATAGAATGTCCGCGTCAGAAAGGACACGGATGTCAAAAATTCTGAAATCAAACAATTGAATTGATATCAAAGAATTAATTTAGTTTTCAGATATCTATACGGGTATACCGCACGAAAAACGAAATGTAAGCGCGATTTAAGTCCGTACAACGCCATCTCTTATCGTGTTTTGATACTAACTCGTGAATGTAAAGCCCTTTGATATATTTAAATTATTTTAGTTCTTTTTGAATTAAAACTTCTTTACGCACACTTGACTTAGAAATAGTTCATGTAATGCCAGTAAAAGTGTTTATTTATTTTTAATACTATTAAACAGCTAACATTTTCATGCAGTGACAGTCATTAAAGCTATATATCAATGTCAATTAAAGAAACACATTGTAATACCAGCATAAATGACAATAGCAATTCGCATTAATTACCAAAAAAGGTTAAATAATGTAGAAAATTTTCAGAATCCGATTAATGCATAATTCCGACCGCATTACAGCGACACGACGTTTCTATCAGATCTTAATTAAACTGCGTGTGACTGAAACAAGGATTGACGTAAGTTGAATTGCTACTAAAATGTTTCTCCGTGTAATTGGAAACCATATAATTTGAATTAAATCAGTCACTTCTGGGATACCAGTAGAATTTTACATAATAGTAGGTTAATATTAAAACAACTTTTTTATGCCATAATAGTGGAAACAAAATAACTGTCCACCTGATGATATGCGGTTACTATAACCTATGCATAACCATCCAACTGCTGGCTTTGAAATACACAGGCGGAATACGGGAATACGTCTTCGGTGCGACATAGTCCAGCCCTGCGGTCACCAACCCGCTTGCCCAGCGTGGTGACTATAGGCAAACACATATGAGTTCACGCCATTTTCGGCGCGAACTTGTGGAGGCCTATGTCCAGCAGTGGTCTGCGATAGGCTGAAGTGATAATGATGATGAATGGTGATAACCTATGGACATCTGCAATACCTAACACCACACCAAACAAGTCTACCCTCGCTGTCAACACAGAGGTCCTACAAGAACTTTAGCTATCGACTTTATTTATTACTCACCACAGGAACAGAACAATACTTAAAAGTACTATTATTTATCTGGATCTTCATTAGTTTGGTACGTAGTTTGACACGTTATCGAGTGTAATATTTATTGTTTGGAGGTCGATTTTTTTTTATTTTTGATTGATTGACGAGATCCGTTCAATTTGGTTGTGATCTGTGGCTGTGATAGTTGAGTGAAAGAAAAACCTATGTCTGAAAAAAAATGTTGCGTGTGCTGGTACCGCCAAGTCTTCAAGTACTAAATTCGTACAATTGATCTCACGCTCACTGGTGAAATAAAGCATTTGGAGGAAAAGTCATTGCTCTGGGTAGTTTTATGTGACATGAAGGTAATTCCGCTGATATACAACACATCAGCGTGACTAATTAGGTTCCGATTCGTATCTATACTAATATAATAAAGCTGAAGAGTTTGTTTGTTTGATTGTTTGATTGTTTGTTTGTTTGTTTGTTTGGACGCGCTAATCTCAGGATCTACTGGTCCGATTTGAAAAATTCTTTCAGTGTTAGATAGCTCATTTATCGAGGAAGGCTATAGGCTATATATCATCACGCTAAGACCAATAGGAGCGGAGTCCACGCCGACGAAGTCGCGCGCAGAAGCTAGTTATTAATAAAATAATAAAAATCATCTTAGATTTTTTTTAATGACTAATAAGATTTCATTAATAAAACACTAGTATAACTATAGAACATCTTTATTTAACTTTTTCTCTAATAGTTCAGTGTATTCTGACACAAAAAAAGTTTCGGGCTTGACTTCACGGAAAAATTATATCAAGAAGGAAATATCTATTAAATCCTTTACTAATGCAAATTTCGGAAGCTTTTACTTATTCTAGTAAAAACTACTTACTAATGAAATGTTTAAACAAAATAATTTAAAGCGAACTATGACTTATATTATGTAACAAAAGATCTTGCTGACATAAACTTAATAATCGGAGTTTCAGAAAACCACTATGGTTTAAAAATGTATTTATAAAAGCTAAATATTATCATCTACAAAACCTAGGTATAATAAATGAATTATAGACTGAATTTGGACTCTGCAATCCACTTACAGGCGAGTGTGAATACAAATTGAAGTGACAACAAATAAATCACTACACTCTAATGCCTTCACGACAAATGCAAACGTCGGAGTGGGAAACACACAAATCAAGTCCACAACTTAGTGAAGAACGAGGTATTTCCCTTCAATCTCTTGCTTCGGTGTTTGCTCGAATGCTTCAATAAAATGATCGCTTTTTCAGTGTTACGTTAAATTTACTTGCGTTTAAAGGTGTTTAACCAATCGATTGATCGATTGACTGATTCAGCCTGTAACGTACCACTGCTGGTTATAGGCCTTTTTTTTTTCATGTATGTATAGGTAAATGTTTATGAAGTAAAACTTCTTAACGTACGCTTGACTTGGGAGTAAGCTGGTGACGTGTGACGAGAGCGTTACGTAAAGTGTGATCGGGCGAGGCGAGCGGAGCAAGAGAGAGAGGTGCTTTCTCTCATAGCCAGTTACGTTTAGTATATCTAAGATACAGTGCAGGCCTATTATGCAGAAGTTTTACTTCTTACTTACTTAGTTTTAATATCGTGTGTTTATAAAGCTCACTCGTTTTTTTTTTAATATTATTACATTTCGTTCTAATCGTACAGCACAATATCAACTCTAATGTTCATTTAATCTGCCATCTATTTACAAATGTAGTACATAAGGATGAAGTGTGATACTTTTTTATATGTCCGAGTATATTTTAGTTAATTATAATAATAATAATAATTTATTTCAGACAAGAACATTGTCCATAAAAAAGTGTTAGTATGTAACAATGAACTTATAAAACTATGTTAACACGTGTTAGTAACAATGATCTTATGAAACTATGTTAGGAAATGTTAGTAACAATGATCTTATAAAACTATGTTAGTAACAATTATTATAATAAATATCAAATTACATATGGTTAAAATAAATTACCTAATATTACCTAGGATACTTTTGACTGGCCGATGGTAAGATAGAGGTTACACAGTTCTATAATTCTACTTGACTGCGTGCAGTCGTATCCAGTGCTCCAATATCGGCGAGTCAAAACCATCCGTCAAAGCGCCCAGGATGGTGTTGGCGCTGGCTCGCACCCGTCGCAACATGGATGCGCAACGCTTGCGCATTATAGCGCCGAAACTGTCCACCCCCGCTTCAGCGAACATACCTGAAGCGCTGCAGCGCCAAGGCAACCCCATCAATATTCTAAATGAATTATTATAATGGACGCGCAGATCACTGTATGCCTTCTTCGTATAGTTCACCCACAGACTACAAGTATAAAACGATTGGCAATATGCTTTAAAAAGCGTGATCTTTGCCTCTTTACTACACTGTGCAAATCTGCGGGCCAACATATTGCAACGGACTGTTATATCCCGTCTTATAACGTATTAAAAGCTTAAGTAAGCATTTATATTCTATACAATATTTTTCCATTATTTTAATCATTCGTCAGCAATTTCATTGTTCGTAGTTTATGTTAATATTATTTCATTTTAAAACCTTCAGTTAGACTCAGAGCCTCAGGTAGATCGGACATCGATTCCGTAACAGTAATTAAAGTTCGGAAGTCAAATATTCAAATAGTGTAAAATCTTTTGAATAAAGCAGTTAGCGGTCAAAGTAGTTTTTTTTAAAAAAGACAAACAGGGTCGGCCTCCTAACAAATTGGTGTCAGAAGTGGGATACCAGAGAAGTCTGACGACGTAGAGTCAAAGAGCAGACGCTGGTATCCGAATCCGAGCCACCTGTTGTGTTTTCTGACCGACAGTAAGACTTCGCCAAAGGTTAAGCCTGCGTCAGCTACAAGGACGACGATAAGACTCCGCTCTCAAGCGTGAGCCCGCTCCAGCCGCTAAAAGGACGACGTTAAGACTCCGCTCTCCAGCGTGAGCCCGCTCCAGCTTGTCCAGGACGACGGTCAGCCTCAGCACATTGTCTGAGCCCGCTCCAGGTCTCCAGGTCAAGGTCTAACTCACCACACATCAAACAAAATATTCTATTCGCTACGAGAGACGTCACCGCAACGAGACACCGCCACCGGTTCCCACGCGACGACATGCGAGTGTGTGTTGCTGTCTTCGTGTAAGTGTTTTGTAATTTTTCTACAATTTTTAAAACGAACTTTAAAGTCCAAAAGTGCTCAAACTTATACAGTTTTCTAAATCAAGTTTAATTTAAGATTTAATTATAATATTTTTATATCTACTATTTCCAACATATTCTAATTACTATATTTTTGTTTTGTGTCTAGTTGAGCATATCATAATTGTATTTTATAATGTCTCTTAAAGCGGAATCGTCCAAGAAAATTGAAATGTCTGATAAAATAACTTTAAACTTTTTAACAAAATTTATTAAAACATATAGTGGTGACAGAGAATCACTCCCTGCATTTCTCACAAATTGTGAAAATGCAATGTCACTAGCTAGTTCAGATCAACAAGTTATTTTATGTAAATTCATTATATCGCAATTAGAAGGCAAAGCTCAGGTTGCGTGTAGTTTAAAACATTTTTCAAATTGGACAGATTTAAAAACCTTTCTAAGATCCACATTCGGAGAAAAAAAACACGCAACACACTTACTATCCGATTTACAACATTCTAAACAGTTACCAAATGAAGATGTGACCAAATATTCGTTAAGAGTGGAACAAATTTTAACAAGAATACACTCCGATATTCACTATAGCTGCAAGGACGAAAGCGAGCTTCCTGGACGCATAGCCGCCATGGAAGACCTTGCACTTAATTCGTTTTTATTAGGGCTTAACCCATCTATTTCTAATATCGTTAGGTGTAAAAACCCTCTAACTCTCAGTGACGCGATACAGTACGCAACTGACGAGGAAAAACTATTTAATTTATTTAAAATTAATTCAAGGCCTCAAAAGCAGTGCACATTATGTAACAAAATAGGACATAGTTCCTCCGACTGCTATAGAAATAAAGAGCCAAAACATTCACGAAAATTATTTCATGTAAATCCGCAGAATAATTCGAATACTAAGTCTAATATATTTTATCAAAAAACATGTAATTATTGTAAACATGTTGGTCACACGATCGTGGAATGTCGCAAACGTCAATTTAATATGAAACGCCGTGTGAACGCCGGCAACGTGCAACATGACACGTCAAATGTTAATTCTAATAATGCACCGGCGCATACGTGTGAAAATGAATCAAATAACTATATAAATGAAACTCAATCTATTCATGATCATCAAAATGATTTAAATTAAAAAGGATTTTGGTTCCGTGTCTGCCAAAATCCAATCAAGGTCGTAACGACACGCCACATTCTAACTTTAATACTAATTTTACTAAATCTAAATCTCAACCAAAGATGTTGAGTCATACTAACTCTACTAATTCTAAATCTCAACTTAAAATGTTGAGTCCTACTAATCTTACTAATTCTAAATCTCAATTAAAAATGTTGAGTCCTACTAATCCTACTAATTCTACTAAATCTAAATTTCAACAAAAAATGTTGAATCCTACTAATTCTACTAAATCTAAATTTCAACAAAAAATGTTGAATCCTACTAACTCTACTAAATCTAAATTTCAACAAAAAATGTTGAATCCTACTAACTCCACTAATTCTAAATTTCAACAAAAAATGTTGAATCCTAATAATTGTACTAATTCTAAATCTCAGCCAAAAGAGCCGAGTCCTACTATTTCTAAAGGCAAAACTAATTGCCATAAGTGTCAAAATGTTACTAACTCTAAGAATATATCATTCAAACCTAACTTAAATTATTCTAAATCTATGTCTCAATCAAACAAACTTAATTCTACTATTTCTAATGGTAAAATAAATTGCCAAAATAATGTTCAAAATACTAATTCTAATATTAATACTAATTGCAAATCCAAACCTATATACGAAATTAACGATTATAACAAAAAGGTGTCTTTACCTCATATTTACTTATATTCTAAACACGCCTCAAACAAGTTGTGTTTCCTTATCGATACAGGGTCATCTATCAGTATTATAAAAAGATCCTGTCTTTTACAAACACCAAATCTATCAAATGAAATTGTTAAATTAAAAGGTATTAACAGTTCCGAAAATCCTGTTGAAACATTAGGTACTTTTCAAATGGAATTTAACTTATCTAACGAAATATTAAAATATAAATTTCACGTTACAAAAGACGATATTAATTTAAATAATTATGACGGAATTATCGGTAGCGATTTTTGCAATTATTTTAAGTCGAATATTAATTATTCTTCTAAATTTATAACTATAATGAATCATTCTATTCCTATTATCTATACACAGTCAACTTATATCATTCCGGCTCGTGCTGAAGCCGTTATCGAGTGCACTGTATCAAATTACTCGCCCGACTTATATCATAACAATGAAGCTCTCGTATTAAATCACACCTTAAGTGAAGGTGTTTATGTCGCTAATTGTATAGTAAAAATTAAACCTAATAAGAAAATAAATCTTTCTATTTTAAATACTACTGAAAATGATATCGAAGTAAAGAATTATCATGTAAAGTTAACGCCACTCGAGAATTTTAATTCGAAATCTTGTTTTAATATTAATTCCATTTCGACTAATAAATTTGATCGTGCAAATAAGGTTTTGAGCCTTATCCGCTGTTCTCATCTAAATGATGAAGAGCGAAAAGCTCTCTTAGAATGTTGTTCTTTATATACAGATATTTTTCATATAGACGGAGAACCTTTAACTTTCACGAGTGCTATCGAGCACACTATAAACACAGGTGACGCACCTCCTATCCATGTCAAATCTTATCGGTTTCCCGAGTGCCACAAAGAGGAAGTCGATTCCCAAATTCGAAAGATGTTGGATCAAGATATTATCCGACCTTCTATTTCGCCGTGGAGCGCCCCAGTTTGGGTAGTCCCGAAGAAGATGGATGCTTCTGGCAAACAAAAGTAGAGAATAGTAATAGATTACCGTCGCCTTAATGACGTCACCGTCTCTGAAACTTATCCACTGCCTCTTATCACTGATATTCTCGACCAACTAGGTCATTGCAAATATTTCAGCACTCTCGATCTTACAAGTGGCTTTCATCAGTTAAAGACATCCCCCAAGGATGCCCCAAAAACAGGTTTCACAATTAGCACGAATTCAAGCATGTCTGGACACTATGAGTTTACCAGAATGCCTTTTGGGTTGAAAAATGCCCCAGCCACGTTTCAAAGGCTAATGAACACCGTATTATCAGGGTTACAAGGCCTACATTGTTATATTTACTTAGACGACTGCATAATATATAGTCAAAATTTACAAGATCACATAATTAAATTACAACTTGTATTCGACAAGTTTCGTCAATTCAATCTAAAGCTCCAACCAGACAAGTGTGAGTTCCTAAGACACGAAGTCACTTACCTTGGCCATATTATCACCGACAAAGGTGTTTCCCCAAATCCTGAAAAAGTAAAGGCCGTCTCACATTTCCCAGTTCCTAAAAACCCTAAGGAAATTAAGTCCTTCTTAGGTCTAGTAGGCTATTATCGCCGATTTATTGAAAATTTCTCAAAATTAACTAAACCACTGATTTCTTTATTAAAAAAGGACGCTACTTTTCACTGGTCTCAGGAACAACAGACTGCTTTCGATGTTTTGAAAGAAAAATTAATTACTGCGCCGCTGCTTCAGTACCCAGATTTTTCTCAACCGTTTATAGTAACCACGGATGCAAGTAATTACGCCGTAGGTGCAGTTTTATCTCAAGGTCCTGTAGGCAAAGATAAGCCGATAGCTTACGCGTCGCGTACTTTAAATCGTCCTGAAGGTAATTATTCGACTACTGAAAAGGAACTTTTAGCCATTTTATTCGCAGTCAAGTCGTTCCGTCCCTATCTTTACGGTAACAAATTCAAAATAGTCACCGATCACAGACCATTAGTATGGTTATTTAACGTTAAAGATCCGGGTAGCAGACTCATTCGTTGGCGCCTAAAACTTGAAGAGTATGACTACGAAATCGTTTATAAACAAGGTCGCCTTAACTCTAACGCCGATGCGTTATCTCGCTGTCCCGTCAATGTTATAGATATTAACACTTTAAATAATTCTAGTTATGAAAAATATTTTAAAGACCAATTTACTAATAAACTCCCTAATTCAAATACTATAATTTTAGAATGTACCGAAGGATTACATTTATCTAAACTAAAAACCATTGCTTGTCCTGTCTCCTTAGATTTCGACTCATCGATACCTCACTGTGAACAAATATTAGCGCAGAAAAGCCCGATGACTTATTAAATTCGGAACGCGAACCTTTTACAATTCAATGCGTAAACGATAAGAACAAATCTTACTATTTTCTATTTACTAAGGTTCATCATTATGAAGAAACAAAATTTAAAGATATTTACAATTTACTAATAAAACTTAGAAATAAAATTTTAATTGAGGACTCTGATATTACAGATATCGCTTTATCGGACTTTTCAGATCCATTTTCTAAACTAGCTTATATTAAAATATATAACATGATTGCCTATATTTTCCATAATACTAATATTAAAATTCATATATACAAGAATCAATTAATTTATCCTACTCCCGTTGAAGTCCCTAAAATTTTAAAGGAAAATCACGACTCACCTATTGCGGGTCACCCAGGGTCAAATCGTATGTATAATAGAATCAAGGCTGCCTATTACTGGAAAGGCATGCGCTCTGATATTGTAGACTATGTAAAAAGGTGTCAATTATGTCAAATTAATAAGCCATTGAGAATGTCAAATAAGGCTCCAATGGAAATAACCTCAACTTCTACTAAACCGTTTGAACGTTTAGCTCTAGACATCGTTGGTCCCTTACCAGAAGCAGGTTTTCAAAAATTCAAGTTTATTCTCACATTACAAGATGATTTAACGAAATTTTCTAGTGCTTATCCCATGGTCACGGCTACCAGTGAAGAAATAGCCAGAAATCTTGTGCATTTTATGTCTCTTTTTGGTTTCCCTAAAACAATTCTAACGGATTTAGGTACGTGTTTTACGTCTGAATTATTTAAGGAACTAACTCAAATTTTAAAAATCAAATCCTTATTTACTACACCTTATCATCCACAAACAAATGGAGCTTTAGAACGCTCACATGCTACTTTAAAAGAATATTTAAAATCATTCGTAAACGAAAATCAGAACGATTGGCATTGTTATTTATTTACCGCAATATTAGCTATTAATACTACTCCCCATACTACTACTAATTTCACCCCTTATGAATTATTATATGGTTATAAACCTAATATTCCGAATTCTCTATATGAAACTAATAATAATACAACTTATAACGAATATATCCGATCTTTGCAATATCGAATGCGTCTTAGTAGGGAAAAGGCCATTCAAAACATAATTAATAGTAAAGAAAAATCCAAACAGTATTACGATGCTAGTTCACGCGAAATTTCTTATAAAACTGGTGACTCAGTCTATGTTAAACACCATCATCGACTCCGTAAGGCTCTATCTCCAATATGGAAAGGTCCATATAAAATTATAAAAATACATAATAAGCATAACGTAACTATACAAATAGGTCGCAAACATGTTAAATACCATACAAACGAAATTAAGCCTGCTATTTCTACGCCTTAATTTAAATTTATTTTAAATATTTTTCAGAGCTTTATGCTATGGAAGCCGAAGCCACGCTGAATCGAGTATCATTCCTATATCACATAGTCCCGGAATTTATTTTGAACCTATTACGAATATTAATTTTTATAACGATTATTGGAAGGTCATAACATATATAGACCTTATATCTTTAGAGCCTTATCTCAATAAAATTGAAAAATTATTGTATGATACCTTAAACCTTTGTTCAAAAATAAATACTGACGAATTTTCTCAATGTAAAGATTTTTCAAATCCCGTTGAAATTTTAATAAAATATAATTACATTAAACTACAATCTTTAGAGCATATAATTATTAATAATCAATCGTCAAGCAAAGTTAAAAGATCTCTGGAATTTGGAGGAGAAATCCTTAAATTTTTCTTTGGTACTCTAGACGCAGATGATGCGAGAAAATATGATGCCGCGATAGAATCCTGTCGGAAAAGCGAATCAGAATTATTCAATTTGTTTCGAGATAATATTCACATAATTAAGTCCACGATAAATAATTTTAACTCCACAATTTATAAATTAAACCAAAATGAATTAAGATTGAATAACCAAATTAATAATATGAATGAAATTTTTTCGCAAATTACAAAAAGTAATAATTTACTTCTTCACATTTCTAGAATAAATAATTTTCTAAATATAATTGAAAGTTCATTACTTGCTATTTCTAACTTGCTAGATACAACTGTAAACGCTATTCTATTCTCGAAGTTAAATATTTTACACCCTAGTGTAATAAGACTCATGGGGCGTCTTTATAATGAATTAACTAAACATATTAATCAAATAGACAAACGCTTAGACTTTCCAGTTCAATTAAATATACATAATATTCATTCATTGATATACGTTTCGAAACTTAGTTCATATTTTTATAATAATAAGATTGTTTTCAGTTTGCAAATTCCATTAATAACGCCTAATAAGTTCACTGTTTATAAAAATATCCCATTACCGACTCCTCACGACGAGTCACACATACAAACTTTTGCACTTATCCAACCTTCTAATTCTTATACCGCTTTAAGTGACGATAGAATACATTATGCTATGTTTAATAATTTAGATGATTGTAAATTTATTGATAATAACTATTCTATTTGTGAACAAATTACTATGATGTCTAGCATAATTAATCCTAATTGTGAATCGAAATTATTAACAGAAGTAACTCTTTCTTTACCTTCTGAATGTAACGCCAAGTTATTATTCGGTCAAATCGATATTTGGCATAAATTAAAAAATAATAGATGGATTTATGTACAATCCGATATTAATAAATTAACAATAAACTGTAATGACGATATCACTGATCATTCTATTATTGGCACAGGCATTGTCAAATTAACCGAAAATTGTATTGGTTATTCTAAAACTGTCCAATTAGTGCCAACGAGTACTTATCAATTTTCTGTTAAATCAGTTATAGATATAAGTTTTGATATAACAAAAGATGATTGTTGTAAAAAGAGCATATTTAATGAAAGTTTACCACATTTAACGCCAATCTCTTTAAGTAAAATTAATTTAGATTCTTTAAAATACGCGAATCATCAGCTGGATAATTTAGAGTTTGAATTAAATAATCTTCAAAATGAATCACATTTTATTAAATATGGCTCATACTATTCCGCATTTACGTATATTTTAATTGTATTCCTATTTTTATTCTTAACCTATAAACTATTTAAATGTTTCAGAAATCGTCAAGGTAATGATAGTTATTGTATACAAATATTTAATCAATGTCATAATAAAAAGTCATTGAAACATAGTTCTAAAATTGCAAATTCAATTGAGATGACTGATATATCAACTTCTGAAGAAGATAATAAATCAGTAAAATCATTACCAAATTGTAACAATTATGAACCTTATAAAACTGTACACAAGGTTCACTATTCCTCTGTGCGAAACCTTAATAACTAGCTTATATTTTATTTTATTTTTCAAAAAAAATGTATTGAAACTAAATTCATTAATTAATTACTATAGAATTTCAATTTCTATGTCTTGTTATTTTACTAATTGAAAATACTATATCTTACTAAATCAATTAACAAATGTATATCATTATTGATTAAATCATTAGATTTAATCACTACTAAGTACATTATTACTACGTAATTTTACTATTTCTACTATATTATTTTATGAATGTAATTACTAAATCCTAAATCTTTTGTAAAACGACTTGTTTTACTTATTTAATAAATGTTACGATATAATCATTTAATAAATGAAATTGTTATATTTTACTACTTCGCTAAGCAATCTGTAATTGCAATTAAATTCATAATTTTCGTTTAATACATGTTTTATATTCTTGTTTAATTTCTAATTTTACTATTTCATAAAAAAAATGTATAACTTTAGAATTTACTATTTCTCTTTTGTACAATTTTTGTTTAATTTTTGCATAATTTTATTATTCAATTGTACACTAATTGTTTATTCAATTTTACTCTGTTTCTTTTATACAATTCAATTTTTTAAAAAAAAATTGTTCTAATTCTTTATACTTAATTATAAAATTATTTTGCAACATTTTTATGATTAATTTCTATTTTCTATTTTTATATTTTGTAATGACTTCCGACCTCTAATGATTTTTCTATTTCGAAACTTCGCTTCATCTTAATTTAGAAAAAGCTCAGTCAAAAGGGGGGGGCTGTTATATCCCGTCTTATAACGTATTAAAAGCTTAAGTAAGCATTTATATTCTATACAATATTTTTCCATTATTTTAATCATTCGTCAGCAATTTCATTGTTCGTAGTTTATGTTAATATTATTTCATTTTAAAACCTTCAGTTAGACTCAGAGCCTCAGGTAGATCGGACATCGATTCCGTAACAGTAATTAAAGTTCGGAAGTCAAATATTCAAATAGTGTAAAATCTTTTGAATAAAGCAGTTAGCGGTCAAAGTAGTTTTTTTTTAAAAAGACAAACAGGGTCGGCCTCCTAACAGGACGGACAGCGACCTGCGCTCCCTCTCCATGTCTTCACTATCGTCTAGACTCTCGACGACCCAATGGCCGAGATATTTAAAACGTGATACTCTCTTTAGAGCTGTACCATAAAGAGACACAGTTGGTACATGCAAACAGGGTTTTTTACGCACTTTGAACATCATGAATTCACTTTTGTTAACATTATATCTCAAGCCATGGACCGTCGCATAAACCTCGCATATTTGTAGCAGTCTCCTCAGGGCACCGATCGATGGGCTCAGCAGCACCATATCGTCAGCATAACTTATATTGTTAACACAAACACCTCCAACATGACACCCAATATGTGTACTGCTGAGCTCATCGAGCAGACCATTCATGTACAGATTAAAGAGTCTGGGTGAACTCAAACCCCCCTGTCTCACGCCACACTCTAACCTATACTCATCAGACAGTGAATCAGCCCAACGTACTCGGTTACATTGGTGTTTGTACCAGAAACTAAACAATGATATTATTACATTGGGCACACTAGTTTCTTTTCTTAATTTGTCCCATAGCTTATTATATGATACAAGGTCAAATGCCTTCGACAGATCAAGATAACATGCATACACCGGAGTTCTTCTTGAAGTATAGTATTGAACAGTCTGCTTGAGACAGAGGATAGCACTCTCAGTGGACAGACCAGGCCTAAAACCAAACTGAGCGTCGTTCAATTGGAGGTGCTGAGCCAATTGCCGGTCAAGCAGGCTGTCCAAGACCTTAGCTACAATATACAATATACAATTATATTTTCACAGAAATAATTTACACATCGAACAAAAAATCGTGAAAAAATCATGTTGTTCATAAACAACACTCCAAATAAAACAATAACGTTCCTAGAATAAAAAATACACATATTTTTCTTTTACTTAAAATTTATACTATGAAACAACATGCCCGCTTTTGTCTGAGAATGCCTATTCACTCTCGGATATATTGTTACAAAGCGATGTAACAGAATAATAAATATTTTACAGAAACATGACGAAAACAAAATAAATTATATAATCATAGTCTTATTTTGAACGAAGGCTACTGTCCAAAATTATGTTTATTGATATTATAATTGACAGTTGTACTAATTACAATTATAGATTTTTTTTATATTTCAACAATTTTAAAATATTTAATTCTTCAATTTGCATTATTACATTATTACAATTATAAGGCTTATAAATTAATAATTGTCTGCAAAATCGACTTAGTTTTTAAACATTAGTTGATACAGTATGACAATTTTAACAATAAGAAATCTATAAGAAAAGGCCCAAAATTATCCAGTTTTTTGGTTCATGTAAAGTCCATTTTGTGTGTGATTATACAAAAACTAAACGGCCGATATAACATCGGTATTTTTCATAAAAATCTCTAATTTTTCCACCAATGAAACTTAATTTGTTTGAAGCCTACAGCATCATAAATTAGATCTATATCTAACTAGTTTAATATTTATGAAGGTAAAATTTTATAAAAATTAAAGAGAGCCTAGCGACGACTGTAAGTTTACGTGCTTACTGGAATAACTTTCATCGGTCGGAGTTTTAACTGACACTTAATAAATCACTCCAATTAGTGTATATTTTTGTACATTAATAAATTATTATCGCGTACAATTTATCATAATGATTTAATTGGGTCAAATATTATATTAATTTTTGTTTATAAGCTACTCATATTTCTTTTGAGTTTGAATAATTAACAAAAATAAGGTCAATAATTTTTTTTACCATGTATAAGCGTTATGTTATTTTAAAATGACAATTTTTTTCACGTCCTAGCTGCTAGCCAGTCACATGAGTATATAATATTTATAAAATCACCTGTAGGATGAGTATATTGTATAACTAGCTTCTGCCCACGACTTCGTCCGAGTGGGATAGCTACTTTGAGCTAACGCTAACTTTAACGCGCGACTTCGTTTACGTAGAACTTGCGAAACTAACTGTTTACGCAGCACACTCAGCGGGAGCTCTCAAATGGAAAAAGAAAACCGCGATTTTGAAACATTATTCATTGCTGATCCGCTCCTATTAGTCTTAACGTGATGATATATAACCTATAGCCTTCCTCGATAAATGGGCTATCTAACACTGAAATATTTTTTTTTAATCGGACCCATAGTTTCTGATATTATCACGTTCAAACAAACAAAGAAACTCTTTATCTTTATAATTTTAGTATAGATTAGTAAAATATGCCTATTTGTACTGAAGGAAGTAATAAGTTTAACTTTTGATAAATATCACATGAACTATGAACGTCATAATGTTAATAAAAGGGTCAGCTGGCGCAGGGTGTGCGGTACACATTACTTGCATTTGGTGAATACGAGGGGTCATATCCTTTGAGAGTTACGTGACGCAGGGTTATTACAATTGTTATTTATATACTTATCTCAAAGCTAATGGTTAATAACGTAACCGTGTTTCCTTTTATGCAAATAAAATGTTTAGCTTGCGATTTATCCTCTCGTTTAGAATTGTATTTACATTGTTTTTGTTTCTTAACCGACTTCCAAGGAGGTTCTTAATTCGACTGTATTTTTTATGTATGTTAGCTCAGAACTTTTGACTGGGTGGACCGATTTCGATCAATTTTGTTTTAATTGAAAGGTGTTGCATGTCATGTGGTTACGAGTATATCTAATAATACGTATTTACTTGACTACTTTTTCGTCGACCTACGTTGTATACCGCATAACTTTTTACTCAGTGTACCGATTTTGATGATTCTTACTTTAATCGGAAGCTAATACTTGTCATCTAGTTTTGTTTAAATTAGATCGAGATCTGATTACAACTTTTTGAGTAATCTTTAATCGCGCGTGTTTACTTGACTATTTTTTCGTCTTATTACGTTGTATTACTTATCGATGAAATTGAAGTCGGTTTTTTTTTCGTTTGCGAGCAAACACAAATATTATTATTCTTGAGTACAAGCTTAACAGACAATGTGGAGTACTGAGCTACTGCAATGATCGTTAATTAAAATTTAGTTATATTTATTTACAATATTAAATATATTTTAATCTTTGCCTCCCTTCCTACACTCCCTACATCATTGGTCCTCTGCCGAAAGGTTGCCTGGAAAAGTTCGCTGTATTAGCGATAAGGCCGCCTGTTGCAACTGATGCAATTTTGTATTTGTATGGGAAAGTGTAATAAATAAATAAATCTGATTTATCGCTGTGTGAACCGACATACCTTTCAAATCAAGGAAAAACATCTTGTAATACACTTTGTATAGTGTAATGTCTGGATTTCAAGTCTAACAACAACGTGAGTCGCAGCTTAAGTTACAGTGTAAACGTAGTTGTAACTACAATACGACGTGCTCGTCCGTTAAAACGTCAAAGCCAAGAAACAATATGCACAAATAATATGATCCACATTTGTTTTGATGTTTAATTTTTGTATTTTAATATTATATGACAACTTAAAAGAGTTTAATAATCATTAATAATAATTAATAGTTATGTGGATGTAGGACATAAATTTTCAAATATAAAAATAGCAAAGTTAATTAGGATATTATATTTCAATTAATTTCAAGTATCAAAACAATTTAAAATATATCGAAATATCAGCAACGAGCTACATACAAGCTGTATCATCGTTTTAAATTAAAGCATAATACATATTATGCAAAAAATTATTATAACATTTTACAAATCAGATCATATTCTTAAAATTCTCATTTGAAAATCTAATGAACAGCGAAATCTCGGTGATTTTTATTCAAGAATTCGCGAAATTAAAATTTGTAACTCAAAAGCGGAATTGCATTACAAATCGAATTAATATTGGATATTGAATCCTATCCAGCTACCACTTCATAATTTGCTCCCTTTTTTACAAGAAATATCTAATAGGTAACTAAGATTTTATATCCGATTTAACTTATCTCAAAATAGTACACAGAATTTTCCTTGATTTTACTTTATCTGAACTAGCTTACTCTTTGAGTACCTATATAGAAATCGTCGTAAAAATTTAACATAGTGATTAGTAAAGATCTAGGGGAAACCCGGGCAAGAAGCATAGGGTGGGCTTAGGCAAAAAGAATAATCATTTTTTCTAAAAATCTATAATAGATGGCGTTAATGTGCTTTGTCTAGGCCTTCCCCGTGCGACCAGTGACGCCATGACAGTTCAACCAAAACAATAAGCGCGAGTATAGCCAAAGCCGAAGCCAAGCCGGGTGGGCCGGGCAAAAGGAATAATTGACAGCTTTTTTATAATGGCTTTTATTTTTATAGAAATGTTTAAGTTTTGTATTTTTAATTATTACTTTCCAAAGATGATTAAACAAAGTACAAATAAAAAGTGCAAAGAGTTCTATTGATTATTAGGTTGTTGTTTTATTTACACTTTCCATATGCGTCTTGCCCGGGCTTCCCCTACATCTTTACTAATCAGTAATCACTATATTAAGATTTTTTGGTACAGCAACCAAATATATATATATATATTTTTTATTTCGTATTTTAAATAATAATTTTTTCGGTAACAGTATCGGTAATGCACAAAAACATTATTACCGACGATATTCAAAATAATTCATTAATAACAAATAATCATATTATGTATCCTATTTTTTTATTCTAAGTCTAAAAACAGTTCAAACAGAATCAGTTAAAGATTGTTATCGATGGTTCTCCAATGACGTTTCCATTTGAGATAAGTCAGGTACAGATATCTTGTTATAAGAAGCTTTTTCTATTATAAACTATTTTTTACTTTGGTTTAGCTTGGAGAATTTTTTTTTTTTAAATTCTTTCCAATTACTTCAAGAAGAAAAATAACTAAATAATATTACTAATTAAATTTTTTGAGTTCAATCCTTTAGCAAAAAACCACCGCCGATCGTAAAAAAATAAATAAATATAAATTGAAATCTGTATAATGAAACAACTTTCTTTTTTAGATGCCCAAGGTACCTACGGTCAAGGAAGAACCTCCTGTGATCATTGTTGCTGTAAATTATCCGAAACGTCGGGCATCTAAAAAACCTAATAAACCGCGATAAAATTCGAAAAAGTTGTTTCATTATAATGAGTGAAATTCGCGTAAAACAATACCTAATTGAAATCTCTATCTAAATATATAGTTTTTACTTTTTTTTAAAATAAAACCACATTACTTAATTAAAAAGTCTAAGTCACAAAAGTTGGCTGGAAATGGATTGCGGAGGATTGGTTGATGTAATAGGATAAATTTTTAAAGTGCGACTTAATTTAGTTATTATTTCTTGAGTTTTATTTATAAAACAGTCGAAACTATGACACCGTAGCTAAAGACATTTGCAGTAATTATTCCCTCAGAACTTCTTGTAAATGTATGTATCTTCTTTCGCAGTGGCAGTGTTCTGTTCCAGATCATTTGTGTCAGGAAACATTCAACATTGTCTTATTCTGTGTCAGGACGGGTTTTATCTTCATTCACAATACATTGACGAGTATTCAGGCACAACTACGAGGTACAACTAGGTTCCATCGGGACGACAATGTATATTGTGTTCGCTTTGATTGTCGTAGCAGAATGCAGTGAGTTTTTTATTTTAATATCTATGTTTTTTCATTCAAGCGAAATTATTTTTAATCTATGCTATACTAATTAAGTTATACTAGATGCTACTATAGTTAATACTAGATCAATATATCTTTTGAGGTGAAACTTCTTTAGGCGCATGAGGGGTAAAATTTGACGCTAACGTGGCAACGGCAGAGACGGTCAGTACTTGGATGAGGGACCGCCTGGGAACACCGCGTGACGTTGGCTTTTTGTTTTTTTTTTTCAATAAGTTTTTTTTTGTATTTTCAATGCGTTATTTTTATTTTGTTTTTTTTTTTTAAATCAGTTTGCCAAAGAAGTTTCACTTCTGACACGTGTACTTTGCACGCACGCAATTTTTGTTATTAAATTTAATTCCGATATGTATTTTTTTTAATATTTAGAACATAAAAAATAGGACGAAAAGACGTTTAAGCCATTTGCCGATGCGCATTAGGTATATGAAGCGCAACGAACA
This sequence comes from Melitaea athalia, assembly GCA_905220545.2. NCBI lineage: Eukaryota > Metazoa > Arthropoda > Insecta > Lepidoptera > Nymphalidae > Melitaea > Melitaea athalia. The sequence continues at coordinate 6,717,467 of HG992183.1, read as the reverse complement.
GTGAAATTGTATTTCCATCAATAACAGATGTACTTATTACCATCACTCGTCCGTAAATGTCACGAATGTGGTTTTTTAAAATGGCAATAACAGCAATTTATACATGGATAAGATCTTCGAACGAAAAAAATAATAATAGACTTTACGTGGACACTCTTTTATAAAACGTTTTATTGTTGATTGACGTGAAAAACACAAATATGTATAGTACCCGGCCATAAATATTGCACATCGACCTTTGGAAAGAGACAATCGGCTAATTTCGACTTCGTAGAGCTTTATAGTCCAAGATCCCAGACCCCAGACTTCCTTGTTTCTGATTGACAAAACATTACAGTATACATCGTAGTATAAAGAGTTGCTAAAATATTTTCTACAGGTTTTAAAATATAGTAATATAATTAGTGTCTGGCGATAAATACTAAAATAGCTGGTTAATAACATTTTTACGTATATAAAGCAGTCAAATTTAAAAAAATTGTGAAAGAACGTTTGTGTACTAAAGGATATTATTCGATTAACGATTTTATAGAAGACAGTACGCCTTGGGAATGATGTGATCGCCGCCAGGCTATTTCAACCTATAAAATTATTGTAAATTTCAATCTGCTTTGGAATAAAAACATGATTTAAAAAAAAATGATATTAGTCCCGCTGAGTTTCTTTCGCCAGTTCTTCTCAGGTCAGAGGCTTTTTCTTTCCGAACTGGTAGTAGACTCATGACGTTCAGTAAGAAATTGTAATAATTTTATGCTGAATAAAATATTTTGACTTATCCTTAACCTTAACCTTAACCTTTTGTACTTATCTCCTGTTTTATTTTTGTGATTTTGCTCATTTTCTTTGGTGTACAATAAAGAGTTTTTATTATTATTATTATTTGAATTTGAATTTAATATATTTTGTCCTTCAAAAAATATGACAGGTGATCTGGGAACTGGGTTCTTACACTATTAGATCTGTCATATGGAATACTGACAGTCCGATACGTCTCATAGGTAATGTGCGTCAGAGATAACGCTCTACAAAGTTCAAATTAGCTGATTGTCTCTTTCTAAAAGTCGATGTGCATTATTTACGGCCGTGTACTATAAAAAGAGTTACGTTATTGAGTTTTTATTTTAGATGAATAATTATAATTACCTGCCGCTACACGTCAACTTCTCACAGAATTCTACGAAAACTTATTTATGCTATGACTCAAGCTAGATATATCTTTCTATTACTAAATGTTTTATTTTTTTTTTAATTTTTGTATATAAAAATAAAATAAAAAATAAAAAATAAATTATTCGAAGATAAAGTGTCAAACATATATTGTTTAAAATTGTATTTCAATTTTTTCATCATTATCATAAGAATAATAATTCGAATCTTTTAACTTCGATTCGATTAAAATATTATAAGTTCGTAGTAGGAAGAGATATAAAAAAACGCAAATATAAAAATGAACATAGTTCCGACTCTTGGTTTACATTGAGATTATTTGTATACTAGCTGACCCGGCGAACTTCGTACCGCCTAACAGTCGATTGGTATTAAAGTTCAAATTGACTTTTAAGTATTATTACGAATATTTTGTATGGGAATATAGAAAAGTGTTGTTTTTAGACTTTTCAGGCTTTTTTTAAAAAAAAATTCTCACCGTTACAACCATCCTCGTACTTCAAGGAATATTATAAAAAAAGAATTAGTGAAATCGGGTCAGCTGATCTCGAGATTTGCGCTTAGCAACAAATTCAGCGATTCATTTTTATATATATAGAGATAGGTACCTAGAACAGATCACGATTGGCTTACATTTGAATTTTGAGTTGACAGTTTCAGTTTTACTGTCACCGGAATCGGTAATGTGTCGTTACATGAAAAACCACAGCGATAGGATTGGAGTCGCAGCAGTAAATCGGAAACGAGATACATTTATCGTTATTGTTAAATGGAAACACTGTGGGTTTTAAAATCGGCTTTTACTGTTAAAACAGTTTTTTTTTTTATAATGTTGAGTGTATTTTTTTATGTTTTTTTAAGCAACTGTATTGCAGCTCTAGTATTCTAGTTTATTTTCGTCACGGAAAAAGTGACTCATCAGCTGTCACTTAGCCTCTTGACCAATTAAATCGTAGCAAATTAGAATGCCAGTCTGAATGGCTTACTGGAACTGGTCAATTTCCTTTCTAATTTGCTCACGGGTGACTCAAACTCCTAAAACTGGAAGTTTCATCATATATGACTATGTAAAAGTTTTTTTCAGAGTCCTATTTAAAATTTTGTTTAGGTATTATTGTTTATAACAATATAAGATTATTAACATAAATGTTATTATTTTACAATACAATATAAAAAAAATAAATGTATAATAATTGTGTTTGCTCGCAAACGAAAAAAAACCGACTTCAATATTACACCGACAAGTAATATACAACGTAGTTAGACGAAAAAATAGTCAAGTAAATACGCGTTATCAAAGATTACTCAAAAGTTGTAATCAGATCTTGATGAAATTTAAATGTAACCAGATGATAAATATCAGATTTCGATTAAATTAAAAATCATCAAAATCGGTAAAAAGTTATGCGGTACCTATAATACAACGTAGGTTGACGAAAATATTGTCAAGTGATTAACTGAGGTAGGGCACAGCAGGAAATTTCCTGCTCAAAATTGGAGCAGCCCGACTGGGGTAGTACCTCGATCTTACAGAAGACCACAGCTAAATAATACTGTTTTCAAGCAGTATTGTGTTCCTGTTGGTGAGTAAGGTGACCAGAGCTCCTAGGGGGGATTGGGGATAGGGTCGGCAACGCGCTTGCGATGCTTCTGGTGTTGCAGGTGTCTATAGGCTACGGTCTTACCATCAGGTGAGCCGTACGCTTGTTTGCCAACCTAGTTACCTAAAAAAAAAGAAGTAAAAACGCATAATTAGATATAACTCGAAAAGTACTTGTTAGATCTCAAATACATTTAAATGGGACCAAATGACACGCACTACCTTTCGATTAAAACAATAATCATCGAAATCAGTCCACCCATTCAAAAGTTCTGAGTTAACATGCATAAAAAAAATACAGTCGAATTGAGAACCTCTTCCTTCTTTGGAAGTCGGTTAAAAATACATTTACATGGGCTTCACAAAAAGAAGTTTTTATTCATACAAAATAACTGTAGACGAACAAAAGTCGACGTTGCCTCAAATAACACAAATAGTCTTTATAGCTTTTGAAAGGTTTTCGTCGCGTATCGTGTTACTTAGCAAATTGTAAGTTAGCCTTTTAGAGTATTATATTATTACAAGGACTTTTCCATTTTCCGGATTAAACATTACATTGACACATATTATTTTTTTGTACACTATATTTGTTTATACAAAATATTATTCGCTAATTTCCTTTCATTTTACTGCGATATCAGAATCGATATTTTAACCTAAATATGCAACTTACTCGCCCATAACAATAAACTTAAAAATTAAATAGGTAATTATCTATATATATAAAAATCAATTGCTGTTCGTTATGGTTCGTTATCGTTCGTTATATAATATATATTAAACAAGTTAATATATATTATATATTAACAAGTTAATATATAATATATATTAACTTGTTTGTCAAACATGTTTGATCAAACTTCATGTTTCATATAACAAACATAATATTATAAAAAACCCGCAGCCCCGCACACGATCAAATAATTTGACAAACACGTTTGTCAAACAGAAATTTAATCAAAGATAGTTGAAGAAGTATGAAGTTTGATCAAATATTTGATCGTTGTCCTTTAAGGGGGTGATAGACGTACGAACTTAAAGTACGCGGTTTTTAAGCTCGCGAACTTACTCGGCTCGACGTCGGTGACACACGTGGAGCTTACTCATTCTGTATTGCGATGTCGTCGACAGCAGAAGCTTTGTGTTATTGAGAAATTGTATCGTATTACATTTTAAAAACATTCATTTTGATAAATTTCTCAATCAAAATTAACAAAAACTACAAATAACTACGCTACAAGCGTTGCGCGTCCACTAACTGGCGAAACAAAATTGTGTTTTCTCGCAAACGAAAAAAAAAACCGACTTCAATTACATCGACAAGTACCTAACACATAGACGAAAAAATACTCGTAGTCAAGTAATACGCGTTATCAAAGTTCACTTTAAAAAAGTACTTATTATATCTCGATCATATTTAAATGGGACCACATGACAACTTTACTACTCCATTAGCTTTTGATTTATACAACAAACATCAAAATCGGTGCACCCAGCAAAAAGTTATAAGGTATATATAATACAACGTAGGGTGACGAAAACACAGTCAAGTAAAACTCATTATTAGATATAACTCAAAAAGTACTTGTCAAATCTCGATTAAATTTAAATAGAACCACGTGACAAGCATAATATTTTGACTAAAATAAGAATCATTAAAATCGGTTAAAAGTGCATTACTTTTGGTATAGTACAACGTAAGTCGACGAAAAAATAGTCAAGTAAATACGCATTATTAGATACAACTTGAAAAGTACTTGTTAGATATAAATTAAATCTAAATGAGACCACATGACACGTACCATCTTACGATTATATTAAAAAATATCAAAATCGATCCACCCAGTCAAAAGTTCTGAGGTAACATACATAAAAATAAAAAATAAAATAAAATACAATCGAATTGAGAACCTCCTCCTTTTTTGGAAGTCGGTCAAAAATGGCGGCTCGCGGCTCGCAGTGCTGCCACACGTACGAGCGGAGGCGGGTTACGAGCAAAATTTCAAACTTATCGGATCGCCAACGAACTTACTCGGCGGTTTTAAAGTACGCGTACTTAGGGTGACACACAGGCGAAAAAGCTCGTCGAGCCACAAGTTCGCGTACTTACTCGCACGTCTATCACCCCTTTTAGTCTCGCTAAAACTCGAGAATAGCTTGACCGATTTAGTTAATTTTGATCTTGAAATGTGTAACGGAAAATACTAAAAACGACGATTTAATTTTCCAATACAAAATGTTCCTAGCGGCGAAATTTAACAAGTTTTGTCAAAAACATTGTCAATTGGTTGTCAAATATTTATAGGTGCGTTTAGAAAGTGTTTTGTGTATATTTTTCACAAATATATGTAGGTGATACGAAGTTCACCGGGCCATCTAGTTATTTATAAAATTACCGTTGTGCGTACACACAAATGATGTCGATGAATGTCGGTTATTTTTTTATAGCCAATTTTCGCATGTCTTCTTAACATTCTTTTTTTAATTTTTCCATTTTAAAGTTACTCAGTAATAAGCCGGACTTACTACTGTTTCATTTTTGTCACGTATAATTTCGCCTATGGTACGCCTCCGTGTATTTCTATATAGGATACCAGTTTAATAACACATTATATAAAACGTCACTCACGGTTTCGGCTGAATAATAAAGTTTCGGCTGTGTATTAATTATTGATAATATTAGAGCCTATTTCATCTGTTGTGGATAATGCTATTGGATGGATGAAGGTAAGGTATATAACTAGGTTGGCAAACAAGCGTACCTACAAGTCAACTGATGTTAAGCGACTACCGTAGCTTATAGAAGCCTGGAACATAGCAAACGCGTTGTCGAACATATCCGCGATCCCGCCTGGGAGCTCTGGTCACTTTATTCATTAAAATAACACTGCTTGAAAGCAGTATTATTATTTTAGCTGTGATCTTCTGAAAGGTCGAGGTACAACCCCATTCGGGCTGCTCCATATTTTGAGCAGGATATTTACCGCTGTGCCGTGAATTGAGGTATCAGTTATATTATATATAAATGAAACAATGTCATAATTTATGGATTATGTTATGACAATTTTTTTTTTCTTTATTTGTAAATGTCTTCTAGTCTTCTAAATTATGAATTAGTTTTAATGTTTTGTTGTACCTAATATGTTTATACAATCGAAGTAAATTTCCGTTAATTTTACCGGGACGCGTTAAGTGATAATATTTACTTTGATTCTAATTAGAAAAAAGAAAAGATTAATTTTCTTACTTAATTATGTAATATTTAAAAAAAGAAACAAATTTTAACTATTCCACAACACCTGGTAACTTTAATTTACATATTTTAATGGACTACAGTAATATAAAACTGTTTCAATTGTATCGTTAATTTAATAAATAAAAAACGAAAATAATAAAATATACCAATTATTTTTAAAACTTCGTCAATCAACAAATGTCGTTAGTCTGGTTGGTTTATTATAATAGACATACCTATAATATCGCATTTTTACTTGATGCTTTTTACATTTTATAAGTTCGGTTGTATATTCAAGTAAAAATATTTTTTTTTTGTATATGGACTCAAAGCTAGTAAATTGGAATGATAAGAATATTAGTAAATTGAAAGTACTAAAGAAAGTTATGTAGGTATATTTTTTTTCTCGACCATCACGCTTTTGAAAATAAAATATTTTAATTAATATACTATACTTTCTTTTATTTAATAGGTCAACAATCTATACGAAAAAGTTCTACAACTTTGTAAGTCTATCGACATATATTAATACTTATGAACCAATTTTTTTTTCCTTTTTTTATACGATACGTTTCAATGCGTTTCAAACACAAAATAAATTACTAATTCAGACTAGTGAATCTGACACAAACATGCAAGCAATCAAATTAAAGAACCAAACAAACAAACGCGTCTTCCGCTTTGTTATATAGATATAGATCGGTTAACTGCCGAACTTTAAACTAATAAACAGTAAAAGCGCTCAAACGGAAAGCCGAGATTATGAGAAGGGTATATTAACCTTACATTAACAGACATTTTATTACGGGTTAAAGAGAATTTATAAGAAAATCGAATTTAATATTAAATGATTTTTAGATTGGAATATAAAAAAGCATCGTTTGGTTAGTATTAAGTATTGATATTTAATTGCAGAAGTTACTAAAAATGGTATTTCAAGAGTGGATTAACAGAATATACCATTGTAGCAGTTTTTTGATGTCCCACAGCTGGTCAAAAACGAACTGACAGTCTGTAATTGTCCCACTGTTGAATAAAAGCCCCTTCTATATAATTACAAGGAAAGAGGTGTGAAAGAAGACCAAATTCTATTTAACACGTATTAGGATCACCTTAATGTATGTGTGCAACGGAATCTTTTAACTCAATTTTCACCAACTTCTAGAAGTCTGATTAATTTGTAAATTTTGGCCATGGGTGAAGGTCAAAATCTAAAAGTTAAATTCCGTTGACGAAATTTGTTTCGTTTTTTTTAACTTGTTGTTGTAATTAGATACGATACCCTAAGATAAAAAAGAATTACGTAACTACATAGAACGCTCACACATTCGAAATTTAATAATTGCTAATAAATAAGGCGTTTGTAGTTTTAAAATTTATATCAAATCTGTTTTAGCAAGAATGGACATTTAAATTACGTCATTTTACGTGCTCATCGTGAAACCAAGCGGCTCAAGTATTAAAGCCACAAGCGGTCGCCGTAAAACATTGGTTAACTCCAGTAACCGTATTTACATGTTCACGTTAAACATAGTAAAACGTTAAACAATTTTAATTTAAAAAATTAGAACAAATTGTTTGAGATTACTAAAACGACGAAAACATTTTTTGAAGTAATTTTTAAAAACTACTGTTTTAATAATCTTAATGTCGATATTTACTTTTCTTAATATATTTTACTTGCTGACCCGGCGAACTTTGTACTGCCATATTTTTTTCTTCTTTGTTTTTTTTTTATCTCGAAAAAAGAGCTATAATATTCGGTGCAGTCTTTCGAATATTATGTGCGTACCTATTTATTTTTATTTATAAAGATATCTGGTTGATTATTTTCAATAATCTCATTGCGCTATAAATCTTGATACAAAGAGATAAAAACATAGAAATATATAATGTTTTAAGCTATATTAAGTATACCATGATAGATAACTAAAAAGTTAGAGAACGATAAACAATCACATTCCAAAATATTTTCATGCTTATATAACTTAAAGAAGTAGCCTCCTAATTAAGTAGAGGCTTAAAGTTAGATTACGTAATTATATCTCATTTGAGATAAGTAGCTGTTTTCATATTATTTTTGGATAGATGAACTCAGAGGCTTCATAAAACATTAATTCTATACAAAGTCACGATTGTCAGTTGGTAGTTTTACAAATAAATACAACTACAAGCATAATTATGTAGATACAAAATCCAGTTTGGCAACTCCTGTCTAAGATTTGCTTTGTTTGTTTTTGAATTTTCTGAAGTTATAATTTTGCTTAGTCACAGTAATTTAAAGTTAAATGTAAGCTATAACCAATTTACAGCAAGAAATGTACGGTCACTTTAATTCCAAACCTAACTTAATTTCAGTATGATTAATGAGATTTAATTCGTTTTAATAATAACACTTTAACATAGTATTTCGTTGGAACAATATTAGCAGTGACCCTTCTTTCAGATCCGACGGTTGTGGGTTCGATTCCCATCTCAAGTTTAATTTTAAGACGTTTACTTAAAAAATTATATTAAATCAGTCAGCTGTTACCTATAGACATTAAGGTGCCTACCGTAGGAACTGGCGATCGTGTTTATATGGAAATTATAATTTTTTATTCTATATTTATCTATACTAATATATAAAGCTGAAGAATTTGTTTGTTTGATTGTTTGTTTGTTTGTTTGTTGGTTTGTTTGTTTGTTTGAACGCGGTAATCTCTGGAACTACTGGGCCGATTTGAACAATTCTTTCAGTGTTAGATAGCCCATTTATCGAGGAAGGCTATAGGCTATGTACCATCAAGCTAAGACCAATAGGAGCTGAGTACACGCCGACGAAGTCGCGCGCAGAAGCTAGTTTGTAATAATAATAATATTCTATAAATCATGTTTACGTTTAATAAATTCACTGTGTGAATGAAAACTATTGTTACGAGTAAACAAATTAAAGGAGCTTGCGCCATCTAGCAGGGAGCGAAGGAACCACGTTGTGTGCTGTACAAACCACTTTGTTACAAAGACAACGTGAAACATCCACTCAATACTAGATGGCGCTAGAGGACATATAGGTGAATGAACTCAGGATCGAGTACACGCACGAACGTTCTAGAACTGTCTGGGAGTAGGCTCGGCCCGGTATAAAAAGGCCGGGGAGGCCGAGCGGAGTCAGTTCAGTTCAGTTTGAGCTAACGACGAAGCGACTTCGAAGTGAATACTAGTGATCAAGAAGTGATACCAGCGGAAACCTACGACATTGGCTACGACCTCGGACATTGTTAGTGCTTACTGTGTGTACCTAGTGATTAGTGTTTGTACTTAGTGCGAAGTGTTTGTACCTAGTGCTTGTGTCGGACCTAGTGCTAGTGAATAAAGTCTCTAAAAGAGTCAGAAGGTCTTTCTCTCCAAATCGTTCGAACCCTAACACGTAACAACTGGTGTCGGAAGTGAGGTTTGGAGATGCCATTGACTCCGAGAGAGAACCCCAAGGAGGGGGTCAGGACGAGGGCACAACGAACTGCGGATGCCACTGGGGGCCAAGCTCCGCCCACTGTGGGCCAAGCCCCGCCCACTGGCCCCGCCTACCAGGCCACGCCCACTGGCCACGCCCCTCAGGCCCCGCCCACTGGCCCCGCCCACCAGGCCCCGCCCACTGACCACGCCCCTCAGGCTCCGCCCACTTTGGCTCAAGCCCCGCCCACTGGCTCCACCCACCTTGCCACGCCCACCGGACAGGCCACGCCCACCAGTGGCTCCGTAGCTTCTAACGACCCTCAAGTGGCACTTCAATTAGGAAGTTTATTTGAACTAATGAAGGCAATGAATGAATCACAGGAACGCAAGTTCAGCGCTTTGCAAGAATCACAAAAGGCTTTGCAAGAATCACAAAAGGCTTTGCAAGAATCACAAGAACGTAAGTTCGAATCACAAGAACGCAAGTTCAGTGCTTTGCAAGAATCACAAGAGCAACAAAAAGACCTCCAAGAAAAAGCGCTTTTGGCTATAAAAGATGTTAGTGACACGGTGGGTAAGCTCCGAAAAGAGTTCGACGAAGTGCAAGAACGAGTTAGCGGGTTAGGATTGGATGTCGAAAATGTGAAAACCGTCCTCGCTGAACTACAGAAGAGAGTAGCGCGCCTTGAAACCACGGGAGTTGCGATGTCTAGTGGAACTACCGGAGTTGCGCAAGGACCAAGGGTGAAAGTGCCGCCATACGACGGCACTACTTCGTGGAACGCCTATCGTCAGCAATTCCAGACTGTTGCTACTGCCAACGGATGGACGGAAGAACAATGCCTGACCGCGCTCACTGTTGCGCTCAGAGGGCAAGCTTTGTCTGTTTTGGAAGCACTGCCACATACAGGACATGGGTTCCAAGACCTGATAGAGGCACTTGAATCCAGATACGGAGAGCGACACCTGGAGCACGTGTTCCGTGCCCAACTGCGTGACAGAGTCCAACGCTCAGGAGAAGGACTACAACAATGGGCGTTGGAAATTGAAAAACTTGTCAGAAAGGCACACCCAGGAGCCGACACCAAGACGATAGACACAAATATTGTTCAAGCATTTGTCGACGGAATCAAAGACCTGGAGGTCAGAGCCGCAGTGAGGCTTCGTCACCATGCCTCGCTAAAGGAAGCATTGGCGCATGCTTTGGAGGTCGAGGCTGTTCGGCATGACATAAGGCAGACCCATGAGATCCGTGAGGTCTCTGAGGTAGTCAAGGTGGTTAAGGCTCCTACGAAGAAACGTTCTGGAGCCATGTGCTACAAGTGCGGCGAGAGGGGCCATCTTCAGCTCAACTGCCCGCAGAAGAAGGTTAAGGCTCCTACGAAGAAACGTTCTGGAGTCATGTGCTACAAGTGTGGCAAGAGGGGCCATCTTCAGCTCAACTGCCCGCAGAAGGAGGTTAAGGCTCCTACGAAGAAACGTTCTGGAGTCATGTGCTACAAGTGCGGCGAGAGGGGCCATCTTCAGCTCAACTGCCCGCAGAAGAAGACCCAGAGGGCAAGGATGAAAAGGATCGAGGAACAAATAGAGGAGCTGAAAAAGCAAAGGGCTTCGTTCCCTGCCCGGGATCAAGGGAAACGAATAAAAGCTAGAACTAAGAGACGAGTTCTGGCTGACGCGGTGGAAACCCTGAAAACTGTTATTTTCCAGGCATGCAGCGAGAATAGTCTTACGACACAGGGGACTATTAACGACCGGAAATCGAACTCAAGCGGCTTCGAGGAAGGGTCACTAGTGTGGCTGCATAACCCAACCCGCCGGAAAGGGAAATCTCCAAAGTTGCAGACCAAGTGGGACGGTCCATACAAAGTGGTTACCCGAATGAATGATGTGACTTATAGAATTCAAAAGCAACCAAGAGGGACATTTAAAGTGGTACACATAGACCGTCTGGCGCGTTACCATGGCAGTAACAACGATGCTCGGGACGAGCATCTCTAAGAGGGGAGTAGTGTTACGAGTAAACAAATTAAAGGAGCTTGCGCCATCTAGCAGGGAGCAAAGGAACCACGTTGTGTGCTGTACAAACCACTTTGTTACAAAGACAACGTGAAACATCCACTCAATACTAGATGGCGCTAGAGGACATATAGGTGAATGAACTCAGGATCGAGTACACGCACGAACGTTCTAGAACTGTCTGGGAGTAGGCTCGGCCCGGTATAAAAAGGCCGGGGAGGCCGAGCGGAGTCAGTTCAGTTCAGTTTGAGCTAACGACGAAGCGACTTCGAAGTGAATACTAGTGATCAAGAAGTGATACCAGCGGAAACCTACGACATTGGCTACGACCTCGGACATTGTTAGTGCTTACTGTGTGTACCTAGTGATTAGTGTTTGTACTTAGTGCGAAGTGTTTGTACCTAGTGCTTGTGTCGGACCTAGTGCTAGTGAATAAAGTCTCTAAAAGAGTCAGAAGGTCTTTCTCTCCAAATCGTTCGAACCCTAACACGTAACACTATCAACCGCTGAGCCATAAAAAGTAACGAAATGCGATGCCAGTTTAAAGTTTTAATACTGTTGGGAGCGATAGCATTGTGGTATTGTGAAACTTTTCTATGAATAGACAACTCATCGTTGTTGCAGTGTGAATTGACCGAGTTTGGTTGTCACTCTGTCGGTTCCGCTGAAATAGGTAAGTTTGCACTTTTTAAATAAATACGGTTATAGCATCTTTTCTCCTGAGTCTGATGCATGTAGTAATAGTAACATTTGAAAACGGCGTTGTAATTTACCCCGATTTAATTGGTCAAGGGACGTGGCTAAGTGAGAGTACTGGTGAGTCAAAATTTTCTTAACGCAAATACACTGTACAGAGTACAGAAATAATTCAAAATGTTTTATTTACGAGTATAATAACAAAGACAACGAAATATTGTATTTCTTAAACATTTCCTGAGTATAAACATGTAATTGAATACTCCATATTTCAGGTAAAAGTCCCAAAACGACAATACAAAGAATTAATTGTCCATTTATTATATTTTCGATCCCCAGTAATATGTGAAACAAAGGCCTAAAGTCTCTCTCATATGGTAATTACATTTCGGTTTTGAACTTGTATGGCTTGGTTTAATCTGAATAGGCTTTTGAAAAGCGCCTTATTATTGTTTTAATGGTATGTTATTTAGTTATATAGTAATAAAAATGATTTATTAATTTGGATTATTTTTATATAATATATTAGATCCATATTTACTGTAAAAAATTGTGCTTTTGGCGCATGGAGTCTAGAAAATAGAGTCTAAATAACGACTTCAAACGCTAAAAAGAGAGAATTATTTCTAAAGTAGGTAGGTATAAACATTTTAATAAAGGTGTTTATTTTGTAGGTACCGTTTTTAAATCAATTAGAAGATTAAATGGAACCTTGAAATGTTAAGCGTATATTTTTAAAATTACATTAGATAGTATTTATATTTCTGCTGTGTGGTTACGGCAGAAAAGAATATAGCCACCCCTCTCTTCCCATGGGTGTCGTAAGAGGCGACTTAGGGATAACACAGTTCCACTACCACCTTGGAACTGTTAAAGCCGACCGATGGCAGGATAAGCATCCAACTGCTGGCATTGATAATACACAGGCCGAAGACGGGCAGCAGCGTCTTCGGTGCGACAAAGCCACCTGCGGTCACCAACCCGCCTACCTGAGCATGGTGATTATGGGCAAAACACATGAGTTCACGCCTTTTTTAGCGCGAACTTTGGGAGGCCTATGTCCAGCAGTGGACTGCGGTATTCTGAAGTGATGATGAGTATTTATATTTAAATGTATGGTCTGTAATACTTCACTGCCTTTTAAACTACTTCAAATGCAGTAATAATGAATACTTATCATTACTTAATTATGTATTTATTTTAAGTATCAAAATTGTTTAATGTCAAACAATAATAAATTTTCATTAAGTTACGTTTTGTTCTTTATATTATCATCATTTTTATTTGACAGTAAAAACGCTTGATAGAAATAAATATGAAAATATTTCGTGTCTACCAAAAGAATTACGAATTAGCTGTCACTGAACACGGCCCTAGTATCTTTGATAAATGGTAGCTTTATAAAAGTACCTTTCACGACTTATTATTTACGTCATTACAATCTATACTTAATATATAAAGCTGAAGAGTTTGTTTGTTTGATTGTTTGTTTGTTTGTTTGTTTGTTTGTTTGAACGCGGTAATCTCTGGTTCTACTGGGCCGATTTGAAAAATTCTTTCAGTGTTAGATAGCCCATTTATCGAGGAAGGCTATAGGCTATGTATCATCACGCTAAGACCAATAGGAGCGGAGTCCACGCCGACGAAGTCGCGCGCAGAAGCTAGTATACTATATATTATTGTTAAGACTTTGTCCGTTTCTTCAGTCAGTTGATAAATGTAATATAGATTTTGATTGTACGTTTAAAAATCATGACTTATTAACACACTCCTATATACTACTATTGATTACTATACCGGATTGAAAAAATCTGACTTCATTGGCCGACTGCATCTATCATTATTGAATTGTATAATTGACATTTATATTAATAGTACTAGATAATTATAATTGCTTTTTTTAATAAAATAATAGACCGATGGTAGTGATGGAATAGGTATTTTTAAACAATAATATAACTTTTTTTTTTTATGTAACTAGGTTGGCAAACAAGCGTACGGCTCACCTAATGGTAAGACCGTAGCCTATAGACGCCTGCAACACCAGAAGCGTCGCAAGCGCGTTGCCGACCCTATCCCCTATCCCCAATCCCCCCAGGAGCTCTGGTCACCTTACTCACCAACAGGAACACAATACTGCTTGAAAACAGTATTATTTAGCTGTGGTCTTCTGTACTGGTAACTGGTTATATAAAGTTTAGCTACAGTAAATAATATTTGGTTTTCTTTACTTACTCATAACTTCTAAAAATATTTTAAAATAACCTTTATATAATTATGTAGCACGGCTTTTGACATAAAAAAAAAGAAATAACAAAGCTAATGGAGTCCGCGATCACTGAACCATTCATTTCTTAGAATCATTGAGATATATTCTAAATAATTTATAATTTTTTTTCATTTTTTTCGTAAAAGGAAATTATCCGTTTTCTGTTTTGATATTTTAAACCAAAGCCAATTTATTAAGTCACGACCCGTTAAAGTAATTGGATGCTGTTGGGTAAACAGTATTATTTTAAAAAATATACTGGAGTAATTTATTACAAAAAATCACGCTACGGTCACTAGGTTCGTGATGGGACGAGTTTCCTTTAGTCTAGGAAATTTGTTAGTAAATGAGAAAAATGACCTCTTATTAACATGGAAAATGAACTTTTTGGGACACGGTTTTGAATATTTATGTTTTTCACTTACATTTTTTTCTGATAAAAATGTGATGTTTTATAATACTTTCTCGTTAAAGTTTTTGTACATTAGATATTCATATTTGTTTAGATAATTCACCTCATTTAGGAGCACACCTAGTGTGACCGACTAAAAAATGTGTTTTTGGGAATTTTTTAAAAGAAAATTAATGAAATTTTCAAATCAAAAAATTTAATTTTTAGCGACTTATTTGCTATCTCCCAAGTTACTAAAAAAAACGTTCTGCAGTGATTGCGGCCTTCACCGTGGCTGAAAACGAAAAAAAAATTTTTTTTAACCTGTAAGGTATTGCTAATTTGCTATACAATGTATATATAGTATATACCCACATTCACAATGATGAAAAAATTGAAATTTAACAAAATAGCAGACATTGAAAATTTTTTTTCGAATTTTGCTCAAAAGTGAAATGATATTTGGCCCGCCAAAATTACATTTTTCATACAGTCGAAAAATTTTCATACCATTTCCAACTTTCAACGTTTCGTCCGAATTTCAACCGATAAAAACTGTCTGAAACTTTGACTTACAACTTCAGCCAATTTGAAAAATTAAGTTTTTGGGAAAAACGCCTTTAAAGATAAAATGATTATCTTTATTGTTTTCAATAGATCAAATCATACTTACAACTAATCTGCTATTTCATGTTCATATAATTCTCCTTCACCTTCTTCATAATGCGCCTGCTGAGCTGTTGAAGCTCTTCTTCGAGATGATCGACCCTCATTCTTAACAGTTCGTGCAATATCATGCTAATTCCATTGCACGGCAAAAATATTAATTCCATTTATTCCATTTAAACCTAAAAGACGTATCACAGCTACTAAACGTGTATTAATTTCAAATGCATTTTCAATCATAGGCTCAGAATGGTTGTACAAACACACCGCATTCACACATCACAGCAATTTTTAAATCTAAACCTGACTGACTTGCTTAATTAAAAGTCACATTTTTATAGGTTACCTCTGCACATTACTAAATTGCTACTTGCATTTAAAAAAAAAAACTAAAAAACTGAATAATGCAATATCTATGATTTAGACCAATCACAAAAGGTATTTTCATCTTAACTTTGTAACAGTTATTCAGCGGACAAACTGGTTTTCGCGTTAAACTGCTCCTATGTACATATGTGTGTTTCCTGTAAACTTTCGTTTTCATGAAACTGATTATTTAAAAGTTCAATTTTTTCAAAATTTTCACTAGCTGTGCCCTTGATTTCATAAATAATGAATAATATTGTTCATTATTGTTGCTGACAATCCATAAGAGCACCCTATGCAAATTGTCATCTGAGTTGTGTTCTACTTGAACGATTTAATACAAACAGTATTGTGTGTACTTGTACTATTTCGACGACATAAAACTTTCGTATCTCTATTTACACTTCATTTCATTATTTAATTTGAAAGTAGAAGGTAAATAAGTCAAATACTGCCGTATTGTATTTATGCAACTATGTTTCTCTATTATTGCTAAATTATTGTTATTTGTATATAGGTACAATCAAAAATTCATTTCGATAAACATGAAGTGTAAAATTCCACGTCCAGTCTAAATTTCCATTTTATTTTACGAAATTCTCAAATAGTCGCAACTAAGATTTAATAATATTATTTTGCTTAACGAGTGCTTTAATTTACATCAGAGGTCAGCGAGGTGAAATTTTTCGAGAGGAAGAATTTGAGAGCAAAAATTAACAAAGTAACGTTCGTGCGGAGCGTTGTCGAGAGCTATTAATTTTAGTTTAAGGTTACACCTAAAACTGAATAAAAACGTCGTAATTATTCGACTTAAAACTAGACTGAATTGACTTAACGCTTTATACAAACTGACGCAGTTCGTTATTTAGATTTCCAATATAGAACCTCACTATTCTATTTATTTACTGCTATTTAAAAATCGGTTGTACAGTGTCGGTAGAGTATCGGCTGTTTGGCAGTTTGTATGGTACGTTTTTATAATTTAATTCCTAAATAAATTTTAGCTAAATCAAGTTATTTTAATCAAACTTTAATTTACAAGTTACTTGCAATGTAAATTTACATTATGTACTACTTTTTGTGTAAAATACCGTGACAAAATCTATATATAGTTATATGTATATAGATATATAAAAGAGATTTCCACCCATATATTGACTCATCACGATATCTCTGGAACGATTAGGCGTAGAGACTTGAAATCTGGTAGGAATATTCCTTTTACCGAGTAGAGGTCAACCGAGACCGGATTTTACGAAATTCCTCCCAAAAGAGGGGGTTGCGGAGGGTTAATATCAAATATGGCAAAACAACGTTTGCGAGGGTCAGCTAGTAATGATATAAATTTATTAATTTTTTAACACGCACAGCCATATCAAGCCAATTTTTTGGGAGTGGCTACATTTTGATGAGGCGAACAAAAGGTTCCTCTTCGAAAACTCTTGATTGTGGTAGATAATAGAGTTAGCAGGAGATAGAGCAGCAGTGAGCGTAGGACCAGGATAACGTACCCCGCAATTTGTAGGACATTATTACTATTAAATTATATAGATATTAACTAACTAAAAGCAAAAAAAAAAATCAGAAAAAAAATAATTTTTGATGACCTTACGAGGTCATCAAGTTGATGACCTCGTAAGGTCATCAAAAATTATTACTAACCAGCTGATTTTTTTTTCACTGCTGCTCTACCTATTTTGCTAATGACACAAAATAATAATGATAAATATAATAATAATACTTCTTGACTTGAGTAACAGAAAATTTAAGTACCTTGTGGGTTATGCTGTAAAGTTTTGATTTCTTTCATTGAATATTTTCAACGCCCATCATAACTTTTTACAGTTTTATTTTTAAAGAATGTGTTCCTCTTAGTAGCATGTTTTGTAAAGAGCACATTTGGTAATAGTTTATATCTTAATAGGTAATTGAGATTAGTATCTTAAAATTCGTGAAAATATTCCATTTGTAAATTTCTTTCTCGGAAAATAAAGGGTCAAATCAAGCAACACGTTTACAACCTATAGGTATATATTTCTTGGCCAGACCATGTCATTCTACATTCGAAAGTTTATTCGATAATAATATTATTTACTGCTTCATACTCACGTAAAATGTAAGTGGTTAAGTAAAACATACACGCAATAAGCACGTTAAGTTTTATATGTTTAATATTAACTTACAAATAGCTAAATAGGGGAAAATAATAAAAATATGTAGTAAATTTAAGGAAAGCATGAAATATTTTTTTATTTTCTTTTACTACAAATTACTTACAGAAAACATTGTTTAAAAAGTATTTAAAATATAAAGAATTCAAATTATAAATGTAATATTAAAATATAGTTAGTTAAAAGTGTAGTTAACTAAACAAACTCTACATAACACTTTTATTTTGTTTAATTTAGTAAGTAGTAGTTTAACTGAATTACTGACTAATTTCTAACTCTACTCTAAGTGTAACTCTTTATTCCATTCGAAATGGTACGCAATGACTTACATATACGTCTATATATGTATACATATGTATATATATTCAATGTTAGAATATTATAAAATTTTGAAATTGTTGGTCTAGAATATTGTGGCATAAAAGTTATTACACCAAAGATTTAAAAAAAAATGTCATCGAGTTTTGCGTTTAGCAACATATTTAACAGTTCATTTTATTCATATAGATTTTAATACAGCTTCAATCCCTGTACCATATAATTTTATTAAAAAATTAAGATTTTGGTGTTTATCTTTGTAGGTTTTCCAATCGTCCGTGCTTCTATTTGTACGTAAATTCATCGACCCTGGCTATTATCAAAAGCACCAAATTACGATCACTAGTTTTATATCAACCACCTGTATTAGCAGATTATACTACGTCGTATACCAGAAAGTGCTAGCAAATGTAAAAGCTATGTAAAATTATCTATAAAGTCATTCCGTGTAACTTCAGGTCACCTATCAACGATGAATTAACAAAATCACAAATTAATAGCCGTCATAAAATCTATATTAAAACGTTTATCAAGCATTATAAATGTCAAACTTTTCTTACCAACCGTCTGAAGTAGAAAGCCATTAAAATAATAACTTTGAAAATCACACGAATGAAAGTTTACTTAGTTGGAAATTTTGATTAGGTGAGATGCAATAAAAAGTTGATGACTCAACTCTTACTCTACTTAAATTACGGAAGTTCTTTCAACAAGCACAATTAGACTTGAAGTTTTGCATTAAAATCTACAGGTATATTTTTATAGAGATGTTTGTTTGATTATAATATTTCTGTGAATACTATTATTATGACTAAAAAAGTTATATTTGTAATTATTATTTATAATGATATTTATTATTTATAATTTTATTTATTATATTATAATATTATTTGTAATCTCTATCTCTTCTCTATCTCTATATATATACATAGTATATAAAAATGAATCGCTGAATGTGTTGCTAAGCGCAAATCTCGAGAGCAGCTGAACCGATTTCGCTAATTCTTTTTTTATAATATTCCTTGAAGTACGAGGATGGTTCTTACGGAGAGAAAAATTTGAAAAATTGCCTAAAAAAGTCTAAATACAACAATTTTCTATATTCCCATAGAAAAGATTCGTAATAATACTTAAAATTCAATTTGAACTTTAATACCATACCATAAAGTTTAAGTGTCAGTGAAGGCTTTCCGGGAAGGATAAGTATTAAAAATCGACTGTTAGGCGGTACAAAGTTCGCCGGGTCAGCTAGTTGTATACTATTTTTGTTATTAAATTTAATTTTACTGAAATAATTTAACATCAAAATAGTGATTCACTGCGGTTTCATCTTAATTGTCACTAGCTGTGCCCCCGACTTCGTCCGCGTGGAATTTAGCAAAAAAGTTATTGTTCAGTTCGCAGAGTGATAAAATAATGAAATTTCTAAAATAAAAGTAGCCTAAGTTACTCCTTATTACATCAGCTATCTGCCAGTAAAAGTCCCACCAAAATCGGTCAATCAATTTCAGAAATTAGCCGGAATAAACAGACAGACAGACAAAAATTGTAAAAAATGTTATTTTGGTGTGGATGTATACACGTATATATGGATTTCCATATATACGTAAAAATCCATATGCATTTAGCAAAAAGCGGTTATTTTAATATACAAACAGACACTCCAATTTTATTTATTTGTATACATGTAGATTTAATACTTGCTCAAAATATTACAATTTCTACTCACATCTAAGTCATCTAAAAAGTTATATAGCCTTTTATCTTTTATTAAAATTAACGATCGATCCTATAAATCTGAAGGAAAGTCCTTTCAAACAAATTAAGTTTTTTTCCACTTTTTAATAAAAATACAAATTAAAACTTTTATTGTTTGTCAACAATTATGACCTATGAATTTAAAGTAAGTACTTCTTTTAATTATTCTTTTAAAAGTTAGCCGAGACGGCTCCGTGGATAGGGCACGTGTATCTTAAATGAAGGTCAAGAGTGCTGCAGTGCCAGTTTGTTGGCTTGTGGCATGTCGTATTTTTATGTATTATTAATGAATAACATTTAGGTACACTTACACTTATACACACATTTATCAACAGTATAGTTTTTTTCCTAATAGGTATCAAGATGTATAAAAATGCGGCTCTTATTTCGTTCCAACTATTCAGCGACGGATCCAGCCTTCAGAAAAGGTTGTGGTTACAGCTACCCGAAAATCGAAGAAACCCGTAGTCGGAGTACGAACCCGGTTATGAACAATCCATCATCATCATCTTTTTCCGTGCATCTGAGGTATGGAAATAACCATTAGAGAAAGTCAGACCTGATTTAGGGTTGTGGCCAGACCCGGGGCATTTTGATTTGCTGCCCCATTAATTATAAGAACGAAAATTTTCCGCTGACTTCATTTTTAGTCCAGCCATTTTGTACATCCATAAAATAATCGAGTCAAGGAAAGAAAGGTATTTACGTAATGTTTCGGCTAAAGCTTGTGAGCTTGCTCACCGCGCCCACAACGGTGGATCCGCCCCTGCAACTAATAAAAAATCGTAGCCCAGTCTAGTTCGTATTTTTATACTTATATTTATCGAAAACACCACGTTGCTATACATCATTACGATAAGATCCTCCCTTATATAACCTTCTAATTTTTCTTTGCATTTTGGTAACTACAAAAACGAGGAAAGCTTTTAAATACCCCACGAATGGACGAATGCGTCCCTGTCGTTTTATTATAAAAGAAAAATTTTGAGTTTATTTTATCATACCACTGTACTGTTATCGGGCAGATTCTTACTATAAGTGCGATTAAATAAGTCAACAGATTTCCGTATAAGGTTTCATATCAAAAATAACTATTTATGCAAATACGGGCATTCGATGCGAGTGAAAATCGAGCTCACAACCAAAATTTAATGGAATTACATTATAACAGCCTCAATGTTTTAGTACTATGTAATCAGTTAACTTACAATGTTAAAAAATATTTTTTTATGACTAAACCTTGTAGTTTTATGTAAAAATAATAATACCATTTGAACGGATTAAGTTGTCGTAACTATGACCATTATAACAGCAACGATTTATTAGCCCATTACAGTGCATTATACGCGATCAACATTGTTTACTGAAATTATAGTTGTTGAATAAGGGTGGGGCGACAGGACTGAACTGGAAATTTATTCATATCATTAACCTATTTTGAAAGCAATGCTTATATCTGAATGTTGAATGTATTACGTTTTAGTTCCGGTCTTAAAAATACAACTTAGGTTTTCTAAGCTTATTTTACTCACGTGCATGATGTTGGTTGCAAAGATTTAAATTAAGTTGAATATTGTCGCAAAGGGTCTTTTTGTTAAGTGTTGAAGAGTATCGGTGCATCATCTATTGATATACATATACGACGCATTGGCGCAGCGGTCACAGTACTGTCTTTTGCGCTAGCGGTCGTGGGTTCGATTCTCGTACATGACAAACATTTGTATTGGCCATATTGTGTTTGTCGTGGTCTGGGCGTTTGTGCTTGTGTGTTGTGTTTGTTTCTGGATCCCCGACAGAGGAGTAAATCCTAATGGCCGACTGACAGTTCTATTATACTACTTGAATCATGTACCAATACTATCAGAACCAGTCATTACAATGTCAATGATAATTCACTGCCTATTTGACTTAAATTATAATAGCAGACTGATATTCGTGAATATAAACTTATTTTGGTTTAAAAATAAATGTTTATATTGTATAGATGATTGTTATCATGTCCACCTGATAGCGATCGTTATACATAGTAAGGAATATATCCGCCAACCCGCATTAGGGCAGCGTGGTGGATTAAGCGCTGATCCTTCTCCTACATGGGGAAAGAGGCCTATACCCAGCAGTGGGATATTACAGGCTAAAGCGTAATGTTTTGAATTTTTCGGGAATACCTATATAGAAAAAAATCAAACATATATTATTATTATATAATAATAATATATGTTTGAAATTTTTTTTAAACTAATTTTAAGCCGTGCTTTAAAAGCATGTGTGCATTTTTTCTCATGAGCATAATATTTTTTAATTATTATTACAAAGTGTATAACATTCTTCCATTAATAAAATTTATATTAATAATAATAGTCTTTATAACGTAGAAACACAATTCAAGCACAATAGGAAAGGGGTTTAATTTGCATAATAACTGTGTTTAATACTAAGGCAAAAATTTTATGAAGCAGTTTTACTTTTTAATCAAGACCAATTAATCTTTTAAAATGTTATGAGAAACGCGTGCTTAATGCATTTCTGCTATGTACTTAAATATTAAGAACCTCGAAGTATGCAGATTTCCTATCCGCCTATAGCTCAACCAGTAATGGCTTAGTTGGTCGACTAAATAAATGTACGTATGTAGAAACTCGATATCGTAGTTGTAACAAAGATCAGAAACTTTTCTCTTTGTTTGTAACTTCGTGAACGTAATCGGGAGTTGCTTGTAATATTAATTTTTGTTTTTAAAATCCTGTAACATAAGGCATAAGGCTTAAACTCCGACGCATAAA
The DNA here is from genome assembly GCA_905220545.2 of Melitaea athalia. NCBI lineage: Eukaryota > Metazoa > Arthropoda > Insecta > Lepidoptera > Nymphalidae > Melitaea > Melitaea athalia. The sequence continues at coordinate 6,694,593 of HG992183.1, read as the reverse complement.
AATGGAACAGCAGCTATAAACGGTAACTGATCGATACGATTACTAACGTGACTAATTAAATAAATTACAAATATGTACCTATAACATGACTGTCTAATATTAAACTAGCTGATCGGAATCTAGATGCGGTAGTTAATCAACAGTTTATAACAAACGCTAGGCACGCCTTTGATAAAACTTTTGTCTGTACTACAATAAATTTTTAATAAAATTATACTAATTGTGAAACTATTATGTTGCTTCGCTTCAGCCTGTATTATCCCACTGTTGGGCATAGACCTCTTTCCCCGTGTAAGAGAAGGACCAAGCTGCTCCAATGCGTTTTGGTGGATATATTCCCTTCTATGAATAACGATCGCTATCAGGTGTACATGATAACAACCAGGATCGACGGCTTAACGTGCTCTCCACATGGCACAGTGGGGAGGCCCACAAGGACTGCACAAACACCCAGACCACGGCAAACATCTGTATGGCCAATACAAATGCTATCGTGTGCGGGTATCGAACCCGCAACCGTGCAACAGGCATAAACCAGTGCTGTGACCGCTGCGCCAACGCGGCGTATATTGTTATGTGTACACAATCTGTAGAGATGTTTATAGTATAAATACACTAAAATAGCTCTCAGTCCGTCTTTTGTAACCACCAAACTGATCGATCGATTAATTTTTAATATGAAGAAGAATGAAAATGAGAATATGTGAATATGAGAAAATGAGAATATGAGAATGAATGAAGAATGTAGAATTTAATTTTAATATGAAGGTTGTTCGAACCTTTGTGTCGGACGTATAGATTATACGGGATAATAAAGTTACAATCGGGATACAAGATAAGTGAAATACCAAGTCAATCCACAGGTCATTTAGAATTGAAGATAAATCAAACTTTATTTATATTCTGAACCTACCTATATCTAATTTTTATGTCTATTATATAGAACTGTGATCTTCGAAACAAGGAAGCTAAAATCCTTAACAAACAATGGACCTCAGTCGTTTCTTCTTAAAGTTCAATGATTTTCTGACGCAAAAAAAAAATGATACGCTTAACAAATATGTTATTTTCAGAATTTAACAATTCAATTTTTTTAGGGAAAGTTATTTAATCATAGACGAAGTTATAAAAACGTACTCGTACGTAATATCCAACATATCTTTCAATGAGATACAAGTGCCTTCAGCCAGAGATCCCGAAGTTTGAAGCAAACTATCGGTTTCGTAAATAAGGTTGAATTTGAAAGTTACTAAATTTCTATATACAGTTAATTTCCATATGAAACATTTAAATGTACTCCAAACTATATTTGAATTAGAATCAGAAATATAAACTTATTTTAATTGTGTTAAAACTTTCGTTTGTAACACTATTATTATCAAGTATGTTAGGTTAAACCGAAATAGTTTCTAGCGTATAATCTTTATTCACACAGATTTTAAAATATAAGAGAAATTTTTATGTCATATTTTCTATTTCATTGGATATTTTTAATTTATTTTCTGTAATTATTATTTTAGTTCTTTTACTGTGTTTTATAGGTAGACGAATTTTATATAGGTACAACTATCTATATATATCGATAATTTTTGAAGTGAAACTTCTTTAGGCGCATGAGGGGTGAAATTTGAGCGACCGGTAACGCGGCAGCGTCATGACGGTCAGTAGTTGGATGTTTGACCGCTTTTTTTCAACTAGTTTTTTTTTTTTTTGTTTTGTATTTTACATTAGTTCATTTTTAATAGTGTTAATTCCCAAAACCAACACAATCAGGAGCACAAATAAAATCAGTACTAGAGATGCTTCAACTTAATATATTGGATGGTTCAATAATTATTAATTACACAAATGTATGGTGGCCTAATACTAACAAGAAATAATTTTGCCACCGCGATTTAATCTACTACTAGCGCTAACTAGTCATAGACGTAGTAAACCTCGAACAAAAAACTTAAATAAAATTTTATGTTGTAACGTTAACGATTAATTTTTTTATTAGTTTGCAAAAGAAGTTTCACTTCAGACATATTATGTACTTTGTACGCACGCAATTTTTTAAAATACTAAAATACAAAGTTATGAAACAAATTTTTCGGATTTTATCGCGGTTTATAAAGTTTTTTAAATGCCCGACGTTTTGGATACTTTACAGCAACCATGGTTACGGGAGGACTGTCTATGGTTGTTTATCTTGTATTCATTTACTGAAGTAGGTAGTAACGAAGAAAAAAATAGTTTTCACGAAACGTAACACGAATTTACAAACTTCTAAAATGATATAAATGGATAATTACTGTAAAAATTTGATTACTACGTATTCACTATTCAGAACATAAAGAAATTGTTGAATGGCCGATCCTAGGAATAAGTGATATGGCATTTATTTTGCAGTAGCTTTAGGAATATTTTATAAAGAATGACGTTCAGCTGACGTCTTTGTGATGTCTAAGAAAAAATACGCTTTCATGCAACAATGCAATACAATTTAAAACAATTTTTACTGTAAAATCTTACGAGTAATTAAATAAAAAAGAATGAATGAATAAAGAAATGCGTAGAATTAGTATTATACACACCTTTAAGCCTACATCTTACGCAATCTGAGCGGCAGTAAGTACTTAATAAGATTTCAATTAATATTCGAGCGTATTAAATTACAATATCACATTAAAATTACACAGTTTAATAACTCGTGTAGTACTCGAATATTTATTAATATAAGGGCGATTTTTCATTGGCGGTTGTAACGTAACACGTAAACACAGTTCAGTTTTAAGTTATTGGTGCCATAAATTTTAGTTATACTTAAGATTACAAACGCATAAATTGAAATGTGAGTTGACATATAAACATAAAACAGTCAACTCAATGAACGAAAATGGTTCAAATCCATTAGGGACTCAAATTTTAAGTTGTACTTGAATAGAAATTTATTGGCTGGGAACTCAAACAGTTTTTAGCTAGTTGTTAAAATATTAGAGTTATAAATTTTATATTCGAGACAGGCTTAAAATTTTGTGTTGACAGATTCGATAAAACGATGATAAGGGAACGTTCTAAGGGCCAGTTTCCACTGATTGATATAATCGCGATTAGTTCGACGTAAAGTCGGTTTACGCATTTAACAAAGTTTAGAGCTGGAAATTGCATTTCACTAACATAAACTAAACGCAGTTAGAGAATAACGGCTGAACCGATTGCACTAATTCTTCCTTTTGTGTTCCTTGAAGTATGAGGATGTTTGTTACGGAGAGGAATTTTAAAGGGATTGCCTGGAAAAGTCTTAAAACAGCACTTTGCTATGTTCTCATACGGATAATTCGTAATAATAATTAAACGAAAGCCAAGATTAGAATCGAATTATAAATTCGATTAAGCAAAGCATAGCTTTATTAAACAGTGGAACCCGGGCCTAAGGGTTCTAGACTCGGGTAAGCATGTGAGTGGGTTTTTTTTGTTGGACTCACATTACGCCAGGGTTGCCATCGCAAGATTTTCAATTACCTTGTTTGGAATAAAAACTACAAAATTGACGTGTATTTACTTTACATTAACACGTAAGGTTAAAAATGACAATGATCGGTTAAATAATTTCCCTTTCGAAATCGGTTGAATAATACATTATTCTCCACAACCGTCATACAAATTTATCGTAACTAACAATTTTTTTTCTTCAGCTTTATTCAATGTGTATTTGTTTTTCCCTTTTATTGTTTATCTTTTATTGTGTTTTGTTTAATTGATTTACGCAATTTCCTTTGGATCGGATAAAAGTGCTCACAGCCAGTAAAGTTCAAATTATTGAGGAAGTAATAACTTTATTCCTTGTTTTTGTAATGATTTTATTTCTTGTTCTTGTTTTGTGTTGCACTATAATGACTTATAAACTATCGGGAAAGAACAATTACACATGGGATTGCCGTAGTTTTTTTGAATACGGAAATGTACCGCGGGGATCACCGAATTTCCGTAAAACACGGGAATTGCTGTGAGTATGGTATCACTGCAGAGCGCATTGGTGGACGTGTTAGGGTGGGGGAAAAACAGACGCGAGATTTCAATATATACGATGGGGAGTTTGAATTCGGGGCAGTCAGTTGGACATTCAAATTTGAATTCGGAGTTCGAAGCGGTAGGCCTCCGCGGCCGTCGAGGCCCTTGGCTGGCTAAGCTATGGAATTCCTGAATTAGATTAAAGATAGAAATACCTAAAAAGTATTTTTTAGATCTGATTCAGGGATTTCATTAGCGTAAGCTGGCCAAGTGGCTATGTAGCTTCAGTGTAGATCGCGAATTAGTTTTAATTTATTTTTTACTGATTATTATTAAGTGCAATTCTTTATTATAAAATTTTAATTGTATTCCGCTAATTAAATTCAGTGAAACCTGTAAAGAGTCTGCAGTCAAGAGCTCCTGATTGGTTCGAATGCATTAATTTTTTATATATATACGCATGTGTAATAATTTACAATTTTGATACACTTTGACGCATGTTTGTTTTCTGCATGTTGTGGATCTGTTACTAATTTTTATAACTTTTACGGAGATTTTTAATAAAAGATATTTAATGAATTATTAGTTAGGTTTACGTCGAAACTATTAATTATTGATTAATTATTGAAAGGAATTATTATCTAGGTTTACATTGATATTAACTATTGATTATTTGCTGAATGAAATTATTATGAAAAGGTTACATTGATATTATTAATTATCAATTGATTATTGAATAAAATATATCTAATGAATTAAGATATCTAATGAATTATTAGTTAGGTTTACGTCGAAACTATTAATTATTGATTAATTATTGAAAGGAATTATTATCTAGGTTTACATTGATATTAACTATTGATTAATTACTGAAAGAAATTATTATGAAAAGGTTACATTGATAATATTAATTATTGATTGATTAATGAATGGAATTATTATGAAATAAGCCTTATGACCATAATTATATTGAATTTAACTAATAAAATAAAATCTAACTTAAGTACATAACCACAATATGATGTTGTTAGAATAAAATGAAATTACATCCGTTATACTTTGAGGTATGAATCTTGGTTAAAACTATCATATTAGATATTAAGGGTTAAATAGATTTTCGTTAGGGTGTATTTAAATAATGAAATGAGATTTTACTATGTCATTACTTTGGAAGTAAATAGAGTGGTGAATAATTCTAGGAAAATATGACCTATAAACAAACTAAGGATTAGTTGTCGTATCTTATTGAATATTCTCTACATATAAATATGCTTCTATTGTATGTATATGTATATATGTATATATATATATATATGTGTGTATTTGACTTCATTTTGACATTACACAAACTTTGTAGTTCAAACATTAATTTAAGAAATTGTAGATCTTAAATATATGTTGGAGCGAGGTAACACAGGTGGTTTGTAGTCTTGAATGAGTTCAAGGATACTTTTAGCTCTTGAATACATTCTAAGATGAGGTAATTACACACTGAACTATGACATTACACAACTATTGTAGTTTTGAACATTGATCTAAGAACTTATGTTCTTAAATAAGTGTCAAAACGAGGTATCTGGTAGACTGGAGCGTCTCAATTTCACGATGACTTTCATTGAACTATATAAACTATGTTAAGGTGAATCCATAAATGTTTGTATTCGCCAGTGTATTATTATAGGTTTCCCCTATAAGGCAAGGCCTGTCTAAGCCACAGTTCTTCGCGTCATCGATGCTAGGTAGTTCCTAATCTAGGTCTATCTAGTAAAGAAAGTTGCGAGTACTTCCTACCAACCTCTGCGTTTGTGTTTGCCTAACTGAACTATGTTCTTGGTAAATACTATACGTATGTTTGCTTATCTTTGATAAGAATTCCTCATCTTTGATGAGAGACATTGGACAAACTCCACCAAACACCTAGTGTATGGTCGATGTTTGAACTGCAACAAAGGTTAGTAATTTAGATTTGGACAGTGGTATGAAGTTCTATTTTAGACTAATAGAGAAACATATTCACTTTTCCAATTAATTTATTGCTAATTTTTGTGGACAGTCTCTGTTAAGTCCTAAGGCGGATTTACTGAGATTTAAGCCAAGCCTTAATCAAGTCCTCTTGTGTTTTTCAAACATACAAACATTGATGGATCATAAAACCTATTAAATATACATTCTCTTTTCATTGTGAAAATGAGATACTCTCAGAGATTCTGATTGAGTAAATGAATATGTTATATTTTAGTTGTTTTATTTATCTCTCGACACTATTATGTCCTTGATAAATCCATTCAGTTCCTATGAGAGCCTGATATATTCAAATGTTTAACAACTTAATTACTGGTTCAATGTTTCAATTGAACAACCTATTCTGGTTAATGAATGCTGTTTCATTGAATGCTGTGAGTCATGCAAGGACAAACCTACACAATACACCTACTCTACATGTTGGTCTTAAACCTTTAATTATTCTTATTTTCCTTATAGGACACTCGAAAGGTTGCGCTGTCGCCAGTCGCTAGTCGCCGACGACCCATCTCACAATGGTGGCGAGGCTTGACAATATAGCTGACTATAGACCCGTAACTCAGTAGGTCTTTCCTATGGGAAATTACACTACACAATCCAATTGTGGCAAAAGTGTTAGGTTTCGTGATCGAATTTCAAAGTAGTGGTGTGACCGAAGTTCCCGTATGGGCTAGTAAGCACACAATGAAAAGATCAGTAGACACGATCTCCTTTTGTTCACGTGGAACACATCTTAATACCATGTCTGATTACAGCTTGGTAATTACATCAACTCTAGTAATTCACTGGTTATGTCTATATGACGTCCCAAGGGATTACTCAAATACAGTCATTGCATGATTATGCCGCAGCGGTATGAAACAAGCATTTGTTAGACAGGATATATTTCCGTCTAACTTACTGTAGAAATTGGGTACTCTCATTTCCTACCTACTACCCTTTTGATTTGATAGCACCAACGTTGTGCCTAATTTAATTTAGTGCTTTCAGCACGGTGTGGATTGGATTGGGGTCGGAGGGGCTTGGTGGAAGCGACCCCCCGGGTTCAGTTGAACCCGGCCTGTTAATTCCCTAATACCTATAAACCCTATCCTAACAGATTAACACCACAAACAAACACTACACATTATTTTTCACAATTATCTGAGATAATTTATTAACTGAATAAATTATTTCAAGATAATTAATAACTATATAATATGTATTTAATCATTATTTCATTTACTTATCTATTTTTATTTATTTCATTTGTTTAGAGTTATTAGAATCTATCTATTATATCAGGTTTGAACTAAAAATACATGTAAAAGAAACTTAGACACTATTCAATTAATCAATGTCAATATAGGATATCCTGAATATAATTATTTAACTTTATTTCTAATTTAGCTATCTAGATTCACTAAAAATATTAGCAATTATAATTTATTCATTCTTAAGGAGACGTCAGATATTTAGTTAAACAGTAGGTGATAGTTATTTCTAAATAAATAAGTCTATTACTATTTATTCTTAACGGTTCTAATTTACTAAATTTTATTAATTCCTAATTAATTTACTAATAAGGTGTTATAAGGTTTAATATCTTTCTTTCCTTTTAATAGTATTCCAGGAGTTAGTTATCTATAGCATTTATATCACTGGTAAGTGTAAAAATCTTTCAATTAAATTTTAGGATAAATTAATTTCAGCAATTTAATGTCATTGTGCAGAGATGTTATTTTAAATTAATGGCTAGTTAGGATGTTAGTTAAGAGTTTATATAGAAATCAAGGCTTCTAATAACATATACTATGTCTTTCCTTCGGCATACCATAAAAGAACTGAAGCTACTCTGAAACAAAAATCAAACACAACGTAGAGTCCTTCCTTTATACTAGACGATCACAATTATAAGACCAAAGATAATTGATATCCTCTTAAGCTAAATATTAGCTTGTAACGCCACTACCATGATAGTGTTACAAAATGGTCCACGTGACCAGGATGTTATAAATTTATATATGTTGGGGTCTTTCTCATCACACCCCATAAGCATGATGATTAGTCATCACCCCATAGTCCATAGTGTAGGAGTATAATATCGTTACAAATTGGTCCACGTGACCAGTATTATCATAAGCATGATGATTAGTCATCGGAGCACCATAGGAGATCATTACAAAATGGTGCCGTGACCAGGATATTTATGGTTGCACAAATGCCGAAGTAAGCGAGTATCTTAGAAGCTTTAAAGTAACTTTTCAAAGCATTTACAGTGAATAAATGTAATGCCAGTGATTAAATGATAATAGTTGCACGATTGTACTAATAGAAGACACAAAGCATATTAGTTAACAATTCTTTAAAGTTCATTTTACACAAAATAAGATAAACCTATTAAATTTATATTATGTAAGCACATTAACTTGTTTTAGACAATCTAAAAATGGATCTATAGGTATATAGCATCTTGGCGCAGTTAGAATTACAGTTAGGTACATAAATCTAAATAAATCTGTTTTAAGAGTAATATTGAAGAGATGTTTAATACTTAAAAGTTGCATTAAGTTTCTCAGTAATAAGATTTAAATGGTTAGACCATAGCAGCCTACTGTCTCATGTATTATTACAAATGATGGATAGTTACATATTTAAATAATTATTTATTCATGAAATTACATGAAAGTATCTACCTACACAACATTACTAAAATTGACTAGTAGTATATTGAGGTGTGTCTCAAGCACATCTAATTATTATCTGATTATTATTATATTATCGTCAATCAATAGACATTGTTAGGATAGTTAATAAAATTTAGATTGTATTAATTAAATATTGTTAGGGAATTCTTAAATAAAAGCCTGCAGTAAATTTTAATATTACTTACAGATACAAATTATTCTAGGTTATGTACAATTTAAACTTATTTTGTCACATTTAGTCACTGACGCTTGAAGTAATTTCCTTTTTGTTGAAATTGGTCCCAATAGTTATGCGTTGATCATCCTTAGGGCTGGCTAGATGTACGTGGAGGTTAGGCTGAAATGGTAGTATTCAATAGTATTAAAAATCTGCAAACATAATGTGAAGATAGGATAATATTATAGTTAGTAGTAGGAAATTAATTATAATATTAACTAACTGTGGAATTAACTTTTATTCATTTATTTACAGAGACTGTACAGGAAAGACTATGTATTTTGGTATATTTATTCATTTTAATGTTAGATTTTAAAAATAATTAAGTGTAGTCATTGCCATCATAGCAAATTATATTTAGTTTAAATAACAGATTTTAAAGTATAGAAAATTCAGTGCATTTTAGTCATGAGTGCGAGAATGTACTGGTTAAATAAAGTTGAATTAGGTTATGAAGGTAACAGGGTTATTTTGACCTTGAATTTTAGGAATTGACTGCAACTGTTTAAGATAATTTTATTTGTAAAAAAGAGTATAGCTTACCGAATGACTTAGCACTCATAAGTTAAAATACAAACAAGTTTAAATTTTAAAATGTCTAATTGTTTATTTTATTTTGGCTTGATTTGACAACAAACAATGTTGTTGTTTTAAAATTAATCCCCAATAGGAAAAGGCAAAAGTCTATAATCCATACAGCCTAGTCTGAATTTGTATATTTTTTTCAATTCTTGACAACAAACAAGTTTAAAATACCAACCACGGAAAAATGATCCAATTCACACATTTAATTAAATTATATATATTTTACGTGCTGTTTCGATATAAATTTATATCGATTCAAATATTTAAGTTGTTACTTATAGCAAAAAAAAAAAAAACAGGATAATTTCTTATGTGACATTAGAAATTGCGTTCTAAAAACAACTACAATAAAATCTTTTGAAAAAGTTCTTGCTTTAAATATTAATAAGACATTACTGGAAAAAAATTTAGAACATTTTTTTTTTATGAACATTATTATTACATTTTATTTATTTTAATTTATTATTATTTTTTTTTGTTAGCTTTCCTCGAATTTTGAACTGTCAATTGTCAAAGGGAGGAAACTTTTATTTCAAATTTGAATTGAATAGAATTTTATATTAACCTTGTTAATTATTAGTATTTATATCAGAGGATGTGTGGTTTTAAATGTATTGAACAAGCGTGAATTAATAGCGACAGTAAAATTGTAGTAGGGTTGGTAGCGACATCTGGTGGACAAACGTGAGTTAATATCGAGTTGCTTACGGAAGTTATGGATGGTTGTGCTATGTGTTCGTAGATGGCGCTGAAAGAATTTCAAAATGTTTCATATCAGTAACGCCATCTGTTGAGAGTGAGTGGTATTGAAAGGTAGGCTTTGAAATAGAAATGGCGTAGTATCGAGTGTAGATATGGAAGTGTTTATTGTGAAACAAAGATGGCGTGGTTGTGATCTTATAAGATATATACAATGGTTCAGTGGATGAGGGAATTGAATGTCATATGCAAGGTGGAAAGTTCAATCCGAGTAAATTGAATTTCAATTTAAAAATATATACTGTAGTTTTAAAAATATATACTGTAGTATTTATTATAGAAAAGGACGATTAGGGATAGTATGAATTAGGCAGTTAACATTTATGAGGATTTGAGATATTTTCTAATTATTATGATTTCACTGTGATAGTTTTATTATTTTTTTTGTTGATGGATGTATTGTTTGGGGTGAATGGAATGGAATTGATGTTTGTTAAGAATGTTATCAATGAATACTAGAGAAGAAATGAAGTTGTCATATTTCATTTGAAGTATGATAGTTGAATTTTAATTAAACTTGTAAACATTTAATATTTTAAAATTAAAACTAAGTTTAACATTTGCAGAATCCGGTCGACTTGATAAAATTTCAATAAAATATTAGAAGTTTAAAAGGTGATTAGAAAGAGATAGTTTTTGTGTGAACATTTGGAAAGTTTATTTAAATTAAACTCAAATTAAATAAGAGTGCAGTGAATCTTTTTTTTTTGAATTAGAATAAATTAATTAAAATTTAGATAAACATTATCAGTGTTACATTTGAAGCAAATTAAATCTATAACAATGCCTAGGCGTCAATCTAAAGCTAGTCCTGTTGGAACCAAGGCGACTAATTCTAATAACAAGCGAGTGTCTGCAGTTAGACCTGCTACTAAAGTAAGGAAGATTAATTCTTTACAATACATATCTCGAATGGTGGAAAAGGCAATGAATAACATCAATAATAGAATCTCGGAGTTGGAAAATAGAATGTCTACTCCTAGTGGATCATCGGACAATGTTATGCCGAGAGAAAATTTTATTCAACCTATCATACAGCCGGGAACATCAACGGTATACTATCCAGTGGCGCAGATGCCTACGGAAAGACCTAAGTTTCCATTTAAGGGAAAACATCCTGTGACGTTCATCGAAGACCTGACTGCTTATTTAAGAAGGTCTGCACCAGAGGCGAGAGATATAATAGACATTGTCATGGATTGTCTTGAAAATGAATCGCGAAATTGGGCGCGTATTTATAGAGATAGATGGACAGTGTTTGAAGACTTCAAAAGGGATTTTTTAGACACATATTGGGGCGAGGCTGAGCAGAATGAATTAAGAAGACGAATCAGTCAGAATTCGTGGGACGGAGTCCAGTCTATGTTAAGCCATTTCATTACTTTATGTGGACAAGCGAAGATGTTGACGTATCCTATTCAAGAGAGACAATTGATAAATGACATTATGAATCATTTTCCTAAAGATGTTCAATATGCTTGGTCAACAAGTAATTACACATCGATTCTTCAAGCTACGGAGTTTCTACGAAAGTTAGATAACATTAATAAGCAAAATAACTTCAGTAGTGGCATTAATGCCCATTCTAGCAGCGTTCAAAGACCTGAGATGGCAGCTCAACAGCAGAATGGCAGAGGCGGTCTCAACCGGAAGCGAATTATGAACACTAGATCAATGAGTAAGGTGATACCAAACAAGAAGAATAGCATTAATGGTACGAATAGAGTAGATAATGATAACAATGTTTCTATAGAAAACTCTGTATCAACAGAAAATTTAAACTAATAAGTGTTGATGTGACAGACCCCGGTACATCAACTTTAGTAGGGGCGAACAGTACATCAGTAGCTTTAAGAATTATGCTTAAACTCGGGTGGGAGCCTGGACAGACATTAGGTAGACATAATAATGGTATACGTAAACCAATCATAGCTAAGGGACAATATTGTAAATCAGGGTTAGGCTCAGGATTAAATAAGAATAATTCAACAGATTTCAAGTATAAAATCATACAAACATTAAAAAATCAATCGGAAATAGATAATGAGTCATTAGTGCAAACCGAAGCAGTCTTTTCATTATTTGACGAGGAAGATAATATTACCGCGGATAAATTAGAAATAATTAAATCTGAGATTGAAGTGATAGTATCTGGTAAACGAGTCATATGTTTAATCGATACAGGGAGTGACATAACCTGTATTTCAGAATCATTTTGGGAATCTTTAAAATCATTAACTGGGAACAAATTAGACATGTTACCTGTTAAGCCGATTCAGATACGTGGAGCAGTAGGACAAAAGAGTGCTAAAATACAACAAATGGTTTTATTGCCTGTAAGATTTGGGGTAATTGATTTAGAGATTAGATTTTTTATAGTACCAAAATTAGTTCATTCAATGATATTAGGATTTGACTGGCTTATGGCAAATAATGTTAATATTAAATTACAAGGGCCATCCATAGGGTTAGTTATCGAACATAGAGATCAACGAGTATTAATTCCGTTTATTAAATATAATTTTGAGGAAAGGAGAATTTGTGATATTACAAAGGTAGATAATAGTTTTGATTTCAATAAATATTTACAAGAAATAAAGACGGGTACACCTCTTAAAGGAATTCAATTAAATAAATTAAAACAGATTCTAATTAAATATAGCGAAGTATTTGTTAAAAGGTTAGGTAGAGCTAATTGTTATCAACATATTATCAAAATGATGGATCATAGTCCAATAATTAAACGGTCTTATCCCGTTCCGTACGCGTATAGACAAAAAATGGAAGGAAAATTAGCCGAAATGGTTGATATGGGAATAATATCTAGAGGTTCAACACCGTATTGTAGTCCGTTAACTTACACCTTAAAATCTGATGGTTCAATTAGAGTTCTACTAGATGCACGTGAAATCAATAAATACATGATAGCAGAGTCGGAAGCACCTCCGATGCAAATAGATGTTTTAAATTCATTTCATGGTGTTAATTACATTAGTATAATAGATTTGAATAATGCATATTTTCAAATTGCCATTTCTGAGGATAGTAAAAAGTATACCGGGTTCACATTTAATGGAAAATCTTATATGTACAATGTTTTACCACAAGGACTTAAGACTTCAGTAGGTAGTTTCAGTAGAGCTATGGACTTAATATTAGGGCCTGAAGTTAGACATTTTTGCGTGAATTATCTAGATGACCTTGCTATCTTAACTCAAGGAACGTTAAATGAACATTTAGAACATATCGATATAATACTAAACAAATTAAAGTCAGCGGGGTTAACATGTAATCTTGAAAAATGTAAATTCATATGTAAAGAAGTTAAGATGTTAGGACATATTATTTCTACCGAGGGAATTAAAACCGACCCAGAAAAAATAGAGTCTATTAAGAATTTCCCAGTTCCCAAGAAAATAAAACATTTAAGAGCATTTTTAGGACTCTGTAATTATTATAGGCGGTTCATTCCTGATTATAATAGTATAATTCAACCCTTATGCCAATTATTAAAAAAGAGCAAAGGATGGATTTGGACTTCAGAAGCACAAGTAGCCTTTGGAAAATTGAAAAATAGTTTTTTAAAGACAATAATGTTGCATCATCCGGATATGTCTAAACCTTTTTATTTACAAACAGATAGTTCGGGAGTAGGTCTTGCGGGGGTTTTATTTCAGTACGATGAACAAGGGGAAATGAAAATATTAGGCTATTGTAGCAGATCTCTTAGGGGCGCCGAATTAAGATGGACTGTTACTGAACAAGAGTTTTGGGCTATAATCTATTGTTTAAGGAAGTTTGAAACCTATTTGAGGGGCGCAAAGCTTATAATTAGAACTGATCACAAAGCATTGACGTTTGTTAGGACATGGAAATTGTATAATAGTCGAATAATTAGATGGATATTGTTTCTCGAACAATTTGATTATAGTATCGAACATATAAAAGGTAGAGATAATGTCGCTGTTGATGTGTTATCTAGGTTCCCACCTGATTCATCAATGATACAAGAAGATAGAATCTATTGTCCTGAAATACATTATATGGAAATTAATAAAAATAAAACATTAATAACAAACTTAAAAAATATATCTAGTTTTCAATCTAACGATAATGAAGTACAGTTGATAATGGATATTATAAATAATATTAGTAATAATCATAGTGGTAGAATAAATAATATTGCTAAGCGCTGTTATATCAAGAATGGAGTATTATATTTTAAAATTGATTCAGATAAACATGTAATTTATTTACCCTCTCAGTTACGAGAGGAAGTAATTTCTCAAATTCATAAAGAAATGGGACATCAAGGGGTTTTTAAGGTACTCAAATATCTTAAAGATAGATTTTATTTTCCTAATATGCATAGAACAGTTAAAGTATTATTAAAGACTTGTCATCTCTGTCAAGTTTCTAAAAGTGATAATATAAAATATGTAGGCAAATGTAAATCTATTGTGACAGAAGAAATAGGTGACTTATTTATGGCAGACTTATATGGACCATTGCCGAAAGGACGGTTTGGTTCTGCTTATATATTTGTAATTCAGGATTCATTTAGTAAATTTGTTAAATTATATGATTTGTCTAAAGCCACTTCTCGTTCAGTTATTACAAAATTAAAACAATTTGTTAAAATAATTAAGCCTAAAGTACTTATGACTGATAATGGTAGTCAATTTTCATCTGAAAGTTGGAAACAAACTTTAAGGGATATGGGTATAAAACCTATATTTACAACTGTAAGAAACCCTCGACCTAATACGACAGAAAGGGTTAACAGAGAACTAGGACGTTTATTTCGAATATATTGCCATAAAAATCATAAGAGTTGGGTAACGATATTAAATAAAATCGAAACATTATATAACAACACATTTCATGAAAGTACGGGATTTACTCCTAATGAAATATTATATGGATTGAGTAATGGCATGTCATTTGATAGTTGTTTGCCTCAATTAAATAAGTCTAAAGATATTAATCAAATTAGAATTCAAGTTAGGGAAAATTTAAAAGATAACAGTATTAAACGACAAACTAAATTTAATAGGTCCCATCGTTTAATTGAATTTCAGATTGGAGATTATGTAAAGATTCGTAAAGTAAATAAGTCAGAGGCTCAAAAGAAACTTATAAAAAAGTTTCAATTGCTGTATGAAGGACCTTATGTAGTTAGTGCGATTCCATTTGCAAATGTTTACACATTAATGGACTCTATAACTAAAGAAATTAGAGGAAACTTTAATACAATACATTTAAATAGATATTATCAATAATAAATTGATCACGATCAATTATAGATGTTATCAATGTTTAACTGTTGATACAAACATTAGAATTAATAATGTAGAATTGAAAAGGATAGATTTTAAACTAGAATATCAATAAACTTTATCGAAGATTTATTATATTTCACAATAATTTAATGTCAAAACTATAGTTGACTTTATAAGGAAATGAATTGCACTTAAATGTTTAACCATTGATATAAACATTTGAATTAATAATGTGGAATTGAAAAGGATAGATTTTAAACTAGAATATAAATAAACTTTATTGAAGATTTATTATATTTTCACAATAATTTAATGTCAAAACTATAGTTGACTTTATAAGGAAATGAATTGCACTTAAATGTTTAACCATTGATATAAACATTTGAATTAATAATGTGGAATTGAAAAGGATAGATTTTAAACTAGAATATCAATAAACTTTATCGAAGATTTATTATATTTCACAATAATTTAATGTCGAAACTATAGATGATTTTATAAAATGAATTGCACTTAAATAAGTTAGATATATAAGTAAAAGATTAGGTTATTAAGATAGTAATTAAATGATTAAAATAGATAGTAATAAGTTAGATAAGTGTAATTGTAATTAGGTTTAGTTATGAATAAAAATAAAAATTAAGGTAATGATGGGTCAGGGAAATGACTCAACTAATTTTATTGGAGCGCTTAAAAGTTCTCACATAACTATATAACAATTTAATTTTCAATTGACTAATAAGTCATATATAAATTTTTTTTTCACCAATACTTAACCTAATAAGCGCTAGCTTAATAGAAATAACAATTTAATTTTCAACTGACTACTAAGTCATATATAAATTTTTTTCTTTCATCAAATACTTATTAAGCGCTAGCTTAATAAAAATAGTTGGTGGGGAGTAGGGCGGTCATTTCTTCACAAAATTAACTGAACATTTTAAGTTATATTCAATCTAAATTGAATTGCAAAAATATAGGTCAGACCTTAAAGTTTGACTGTTTGCAATACAAGTTGTCCTAGTATTGCAATATACTAAACAACATATCACCAATTCATATTAGTATTAGATATGAATTGTGCAACTGTATTCAAATATTTTAATTTATTCATTCTGAAAGGAAACGGATACGATTCCATACGTTCTTGGGCCGAAATGCAATGTAAAATATAACGTAATGAAATAGTACCAATTAATGTATTTACGCTTATTGATTCCTTGCTGAAATTCTGTACATTTTGGCTATTTAAGAGCGGAGTTATTAGACGTTTTGTAAAATTGAGGTTATGTTACAATGTCTATGGAAAATCACTAAGTTCCTGAAGCACTAAAGGTTATCATATTATATCATTACAAATATCAATCACTTGAAACCATAAATAAATATCAGGAATGGACTCAGGATGCATCTGAATACACTGAAAACATTAAACAATTATAAACATGATTACATGAAACAAGTGACAGTGACGGGACCATGACGGGGCACACAGTTTCAATATCAGTCAGCTGTCAAAGCTGTTATTAAAAATAATTATGATTTAATTTTAATCGATACGAAATCGATAATAATTTGGGTTTATCAGATATTAATTTTTATTTTCGATATTAATGTAACTTTATTTAAATACACTTTATTGTTTATAACTTCAATTGTGTATCTGAATACTTTGAGTTTATTAACTAGTGCAAATTTTTTTAAAATTCTATAATCGATTATAGTTAAATCGATATGATTTATTTTTAATCGATACGAAATCGATAATAATTTGGGTTTATCAGATATTAATTTTTATTTTCGATATTAATGTAACTTTATTTAAATACACTTTATTGTTTATAACTTCAATTGTGTATCTGAATACTTTGAGTTTATTAACTAGTGCAAATTTTTTAAAATTCTATAATCGATTATAGTTAAATCGATATCCAATTAATTTGACGAAAACTATCTTTTTCATTTTTCTCAGCTTCCAGATTCAGAATTGAGCTGATATTTTATATTTTATAAAAAAAAAAAAAATATATATATATGACCAATTTTTTAAAAAACATATCTGTATTTAATACATTTTAGCCTAAAAGTCCCCATCTCCTCTAAAATAAGATGAACTGCACTCTGTTAAGTTGTATATTTAACATTGAGAGCCGGATTTTATATTTTAAAAACAATATGTGTATTGTTATAAGATAAAATTGAGCCTAGATGTAGGAACTCAAATCAAATTGGATCTATGTGAGTGTGAGAGTGGGTGAAGGAGCTGGAATGGTTGATTGAAATTGATTATTTTGATTTTAACCATTGAATATAACGCTGGTGGTGTGATTGATGAGAGGTTGGATGTTTGGGAGAAGAGTATGTTTCTATGTGCTGTTGATTGAGGCTGAATGTAAGGATTCATGAGTGTCCTTTCAGTTGAGAGGTGGCGTGATACAGAATTGTGTTATTTGGTTACGTTGTTGTGATTAATTAATAATTACGATAAACTACATTATATAATTAAGGGGCGATTGTAACGTAACACGTAAACACAGTTCAGTTTTAAGTTATTGGTGCCATAAATTTTAGTTATACTTAAGATTACAAACGCATAAATTGAAATGTGAGTTGACATATAAACATAAAACAGTCAACTCAATGAACGAAAATGGTTCAAATCCATTAGGGACTCAAATTTTAAGTTGTACTTGAATAGAAATTTATTGGCTGGGAACTCAAACAGTTTTTAGCTAGTTGTTAAAATATTAGAGTTATAAATTTTATATTCGAGACAGGCTTAAAATTTTGTGTTGACAGATTCGATAAAACGATGATAAGGGAACGTTCTAAGGGCCAGTTTCCACTGATTGATATAATCGCGATTAGTTCGACGTAAAGTCGGTTTACGCATTTAACAAAGTTTAGAGCTGGAAATTGCATTTCACTAACATAAACTAAACGCAGTTAGAGAATAACGGCTGAACCGATTGCACTAATTCTTCCTTTTGTGTTCCTTGAAGTATGAGGATGTTTGTTACGGAGAGGAATTTTAAAGGGATTGCCTGGAAAAGTCTTAAAACAGCACTTTGCTATGTTCTCATACGGATAATTCGTAATAATAATTAAACGAAAGCCAAGATTAGAATCGAATTATAAATTCGATTAAGCAAAGCATAGCTTTATTAAACAGTGGAACCCGGGCCTAAGGGTTCTAGACTCGGGTAAGCATGTGAGTGGGTTTTTTTTGTTGGACTCACATTACGCCAGGGTTGCCATCGCAAGATTTTCAATTACCTTGTTTGGAATAAAAACTACAAAATTGACGTGTATTTACTTTACATTAACACGTAAGGTTAAAAATGACAATGATCGGTTAAATAATTTCCCTTTCGAAATCGGTTGAATAATACATTATTCTCCACAACCGTCATACAAATTTATCGTAACTAACAATTTTTTTTCTTCAGCTTTATTCAATGTGTATTTGTTTTTCCCTTTTATTGTTTATCTTTTATTGTGTTTTGTTTAATTGATTTACGCAATTTCCTTTGGATCGGATAAAAGTGCTCACAGCCAGTAAAGTTCAAATTATTGAGGAAGTAATAACTTTATTCCTTGTTTTTGTAATGATTTTATTTCTTGTTCTTGTTTTGTGTTGCACTATAATGACTTATAAACTATCGGGAAAGAACAATTACACATGGGATTGCCGTAGTTTTTTTGAATACGGAAATGTACCGCGGGGATCACCGAATTTCCGTAAAACACGGGAATTGCTGTGAGTATGGTATCACTGCAGAGCGCATTGGTGGACGTGTTAGGGTGGGGGAAAAACAGACGCGAGATTTCAATATATACGATGGGGAGTTTGAATTCGGGGCAGTCAGTTGGACATTCAAATTTGAATTCGGAGTTCGAAGCGGTAGGCCTCCGCGGCCGTCGAGGCCCTTGGCTGGCTAAGCTATGGAATTCCTGAATTAGATTAAAGATAGAAATACCTAAAAAGTATTTTTTAGATCTGATTCAGGGATTTCATTAGCGTAAGCTGGCCAAGTGGCTATGTAGCTTCAGTGTAGATCGCGAATTAGTTTTAATTTATTTTTTACTGATTATTATTAAGTGCAATTCTTTATTATAAAATTTTAATTGTATTCCGCTAATTAAATTCAGTGAAACCTGTAAAGAGTCTGCAGTCAAGAGCTCCTGATTGGTTCGAATGCATTAATTTTTTATATATATACGCATGTGTAATAATTTACAATTTTGATACACTTTGACGCATGTTTGTTTTCTGCATGTTGTGGATCTGTTACTAATTTTTATAACTTTTACGGAGATTTTTAATAAAAGATATTTAATGAATTATTAGTTAGGTTTACGTCGAAACTATTAATTATTGATTAATTATTGAAAGGAATTATTATCTAGGTTTACATTGATATTAACTATTGATTATTTGCTGAATGAAATTATTATGAAAAGGTTACATTGATATTATTAATTATCAATTGATTATTGAATAAAATATATCTAATGAATTAAGATATCTAATGAATTATTAGTTAGGTTTACGTCGAAACTATTAATTATTGATTAATTATTGAAAGGAATTATTATCTAGGTTTACATTGATATTAACTATTGATTAATTACTGAAAGAAATTATTATGAAAAGGTTACATTGATAATATTAATTATTGATTGATTAATGAATGGAATTATTATGAAATAAGCCTTATGACCATAATTATATTGAATTTAACTAATAAAATAAAATCTAACTTAAGTACATAACCACAATATGATGTTGTTAGAATAAAATGAAATTACATCCGTTATACTTTGAGGTATGAATCTTGGTTAAAACTATCATATTAGATATTAAGGGTTAAATAGATTTTCGTTAGGGTGTATTTAAATAATGAAATGAGATTTTACTATGTCATTACTTTGGAAGTAAATAGAGTGGTGAATAATTCTAGGAAAATATGACCTATAAACAAACTAAGGATTAGTTGTCGTATCTTATTGAATATTCTCTACATATAAATATGCTTCTATTGTATGTATATGTATATATGTATATATATATATATATGTGTGTATTTGACTTCATTTTGACATTACACAAACTTTGTAGTTCAAACATTAATTTAAGAAATTGTAGATCTTAAATATATGTTGGAGCGAGGTAACACAGGTGGTTTGTAGTCTTGAATGAGTTCAAGGATACTTTTAGCTCTTGAATACATTCTAAGATGAGGTAATTACACACTGAACTATGACATTACACAACTATTGTAGTTTTGAACATTGATCTAAGAACTTATGTTCTTAAATAAGTGTCAAAACGAGGTATCTGGTAGACTGGAGCGTCTCAATTTCACGATGACTTTCATTGAACTATATAAACTATGTTAAGGTGAATCCATAAATGTTTGTATTCGCCAGTGTATTATTATAGGTTTCCCCTATAAGGCAAGGCCTGTCTAAGCCACAGTTCTTCGCGTCATCGATGCTAGGTAGTTCCTAATCTAGGTCTATCTAGTAAAGAAAGTTGCGAGTACTTCCTACCAACCTCTGCGTTTGTGTTTGCCTAACTGAACTATGTTCTTGGTAAATACTATACGTATGTTTGCTTATCTTTGATAAGAATTCCTCATCTTTGATGAGAGACATTGGACAAACTCCACCAAACACCTAGTGTATGGTCGATGTTTGAACTGCAACAAAGGTTAGTAATTTAGATTTGGACAGTGGTATGAAGTTCTATTTTAGACTAATAGAGAAACATATTCACTTTTCCAATTAATTTATTGCTAATTTTTGTGGACAGTCTCTGTTAAGTCCTAAGGCGGATTTACTGAGATTTAAGCCAAGCCTTAATCAAGTCCTCTTGTGTTTTTCAAACATACAAACATTGATGGATCATAAAACCTATTAAATATACATTCTCTTTTCATTGTGAAAATGAGATACTCTCAGAGATTCTGATTGAGTAAATGAATATGTTATATTTTAGTTGTTTTATTTATCTCTCGACACTATTATGTCCTTGATAAATCCATTCAGTTCCTATGAGAGCCTGATATATTCAAATGTTTAACAACTTAATTACTGGTTCAATGTTTCAATTGAACAACCTATTCTGGTTAATGAATGCTGTTTCATTGAATGCTGTGAGTCATGCAAGGACAAACCTACACAATACACCTACTCTACATGTTGGTCTTAAACCTTTAATTATTCTTATTTTCCTTATAGGACACTCGAAAGGTTGCGCTGTCGCCAGTCGCTAGTCGCCGACGACCCATCTCACAATGGTGGCGAGGCTTGACAATATAGCTGACTATAGACCCGTAACTCAGTAGGTCTTTCCTATGGGAAATTACACTACACAATCCAATTGTGGCAAAAGTGTTAGGTTTCGTGATCGAATTTCAAAGTAGTGGTGTGACCGAAGTTCCCGTATGGGCTAGTAAGCACACAATGAAAAGATCAGTAGACACGATCTCCTTTTGTTCACGTGGAACACATCTTAATACCATGTCTGATTACAGCTTGGTAATTACATCAACTCTAGTAATTCACTGGTTATGTCTATATGACGTCCCAAGGGATTACTCAAATACAGTCATTGCATGATTATGCCGCAGCGGTATGAAACAAGCATTTGTTAGACAGGATATATTTCCGTCTAACTTACTGTAGAAATTGGGTACTCTCATTTCCTACCTACTACCCTTTTGATTTGATAGCACCAACGTTGTGCCTAATTTAATTTAGTGCTTTCAGCACGGTGTGGATTGGATTGGGGTCGGAGGGGCTTGGTGGAAGCGACCCCCCGGGTTCAGTTGAACCCGGCCTGTTAATTCCCTAATACCTATAAACCCTATCCTAACAGATTAACACCACAAACAAACACTACACATTATTTTTCACAATTATCTGAGATAATTTATTAACTGAATAAATTATTTCAAGATAATTAATAACTATATAATATGTATTTAATCATTATTTCATTTACTTATCTATTTTTATTTATTTCATTTGTTTAGAGTTATTAGAATCTATCTATTATATCAGGTTTGAACTAAAAATACATGTAAAAGAAACTTAGACACTATTCAATTAATCAATGTCAATATAGGATATCCTGAATATAATTATTTAACTTTATTTCTAATTTAGCTATCTAGATTCACTAAAAATATTAGCAATTATAATTTATTCATTCTTAAGGAGACGTCAGATATTTAGTTAAACAGTAGGTGATAGTTATTTCTAAATAAATAAGTCTATTACTATTTATTCTTAACGGTTCTAATTTACTAAATTTTATTAATTCCTAATTAATTTACTAATAAGGTGTTATAAGGTTTAATATCTTTCTTTCCTTTTAATAGTATTCCAGGAGTTAGTTATCTATAGCATTTATATCACTGGTAAGTGTAAAAATCTTTCAATTAAATTTTAGGATAAATTAATTTCAGCAATTTAATGTCATTGTGCAGAGATGTTATTTTAAATTAATGGCTAGTTAGGATGTTAGTTAAGAGTTTATATAGAAATCAAGGCTTCTAATAACATATACTATGTCTTTCCTTCGGCATACCATAAAAGAACTGAAGCTACTCTGAAACAAAAATCAAACACAACGTAGAGTCCTTCCTTTATACTAGACGATCACAATTATAAGACCAAAGATAATTGATATCCTCTTAAGCTAAATATTAGCTTGTAACGCCACTACCATGATAGTGTTACAAAATGGTCCACGTGACCAGGATGTTATAAATTTATATATGTTGGGGTCTTTCTCATCACACCCCATAAGCATGATGATTAGTCATCACCCCATAGTCCATAGTGTAGGAGTATAATATCGTTACAAATTGGTCCACGTGACCAGTATTATCATAAGCATGATGATTAGTCATCGGAGCACCATAGGAGATCATTACACGGTACGATAACGATGTATTATTATTATCAATAGTGGTCCCCGATATCGGCACATCATAAATCTCGGAATATAAAAAAAAATTTGACGGAATTAATTATTATGACGTATTTGAGTAAATATAATTACTAACTACTTAGATAACCATGATTACGAATATAAATCATTCATATCTATATATTATAATTATACAAGAGATTTCAACCCATATATTGACTCATCACGATATCTCTGGAACCACAAGGTGTAGTGACTTGAAATTTGGTAGGAATATTCCTTTCCCCGAGTAGAGGTCAGCTAAGAACGGATTTTACGAAATTCTACCTACAAGAGAGGGTTGCGGGGGTTAATAACAAACATATATGGCAAAACAACGTTTGCGGGGTCAACTAGTAAAATATAAATAATTCAGATACATATAATCTTTTAGCTGTGAGTAAATTGGTCTTGTTTTAAAAATTCTAATTTATGATATTATTGTAACTAAGACTAAAGAAGTGTTTCGCAGCTGTGCGCGGGTGCTATGATAGGACGTTCCACAGATGGGGCTTAAATTACTGTGGGCTGTAAAAGGACGATCAACATACAAGAGGATGAGGAGGAGGATGTCAAATGTTATAATATTATTTATATAATCGGAAAAAATAGTTAGTTACTAGTTTCACATTAATGTATTTGGAACAAATTATTTTTAATCAAAACGTATTAATTACTTAACTTGATAATTTAGTGCGACTTTTCATTGACTGTTTTATATGATGTATACGGTATATCGTTGCAGATACCGTGAAATGAAACCGATACAATTTTTTGACTTATCACACAAGTACAGTATCGATATTATTGTTTCATGTGCAATTAAACACAAATAAACTGTCAAAGGAACGGAGTTATATGTGCTATTACACTTGTTGTCACACTATTGTTGTTTACAATAGCGAGCTTCATTACTCTATAACTTTTAATAAATTTTACCAAACGCTTAGTAATTATCACTATCCATATATTCGCAGTATAATATGAATAAATTGCGAGCTTGACGGAATGAAATGTAGCCTGCATTTTCAATTGCTAGCATTTCAAAATATAGCTAAAGCTCTTAATTCTAACTGTTCTTTACAAAAATATAGGACTAGTTTCTTCAGTAATTTCATCGAAATTAAGAAAAGGTTTGATTTAAGCATTCTTTTGTACGATTTCTAGTTCTTCAACTCGAGGGCCCTTTACTTCATGCTGAATGGAAATGACAGCTCTCAGAACGAGAATCTACGTCGTATACAGCTCATTTAGTGTATGGTGCTTAAGGTTATCGAAATGTTGACTGAAAATACGGACATCTAATTGTCTAACCTTTGGAGTGTTTTTTTTTTCTTATTACTTAATAAAAAAAAAACAATTAGAAATTTAGTGATTCACTTGGAAATTTAGATTTTGGAATAAGTGAAACAAAAGCCTTACTAGGAAGGCATATTAATAATATCCACTATTTCATAAGCCAGTGAAGTTCCTATATTAACAAATAAGAAGCCATAAATACCACCTTTATACGTTATTTCAAGTGGCTTTCTATACAACTTTGGAGGGATATACACATCCTTTGTCTCCTTTATAATTTTCTATTCCATCTTTTATCGACTAATAATATTACAAACAAAATTTATATCCTTTTTTTAGGTTTCTCATAGCGGTCCAATCTTAAACTTCTCTAAATAATTCTATCAAAGTAGCCTAATTTTACTCTTTTTTTTATAACATCCATGCAACAAGGTTAATAAATTGTTTATTACGGTCAACCTATTTTATTTTCGTTAAGTTTTAAAGACCACTCTTAGTGTGGTTCACATTATGGAGTATAATTTCTCAGTAAACTTTTGTTTCGTTTATTACTTTGTTTGTAACAATTCTAGTAGTGTCATAATTTCTATTTAATTATACGATATGTGTGGTGTAGTGTATGCGCAACCCCCACTACGACACTCGCTCACCGACCGTGGCCGAGTGTAGACGTGCTCGAGGTTCCGTATATATTATAATCACGTAATCACTATAGAACTGTGTTTTATTGCTACAAGTAGACACCAAACATTACAAGTGGCGACGAGGACAAATGGTGAGTACCTACACGTTCAAAAAAAAAAAAAGGAGAAAGATGAAGATGACCATATTATAACCTGCAAAACGATTGTTTACGTATAGTTTAGTTTAAATCAAATAACTAAAAGATAAGAAACAGTTTTCATTTAAAATTAATATTCATATCAAAAGACAATACGTAAATAATCGTTACGGTAGGTACCACAAAAAAAAAAAAATTCATTGGAAAACAAATTCAATTTCACTATCAAGGGCCACGCATCAGATCTAAATAGATAAAGGCCACGCAAATACAAAAACAATAGTAATTCTAATTACGATACAACAATAAACCTACGAGTATGTAGGTATGTACCTACTGTAAATTGTATAGGTATGCAATCTGAAGGTACTTGCGAACACATTAGTTAAATTAATTAATTGAGATAACTATCACATTGGTATTGATATACTTTCATTCATACTAATTTAATACTTAATTGGACCATACAACTGAACAATAAAATATAAAATTGTAATTAAATTTCAATAGATCTAGTTTTAGATATTTTATTACATTTTTAATTCTACCTCCTACTTTATTAATTACTAGCTGACCAAATAATTATATAGTAAACTTTTCATCTTACTCGAATTTCTCCGACTTGATTTACATATACTATTATTATTCACTGAATTTGTTGTTCAATCACAACAAAATATAACCTAAGTATATTACTACTGAATGGTGAAGCTTTCTATTGAAAGAATTTTCAGGTTCCGATAAGTATTTGCGAAGATTACCCCCTACAAACAAACAAAGTTAGAAACTTTACCTCTTTGTGATATTAGTATAGATGTTATCAAATTATTTTTATTTTACGTAATTGATTGCATATTAATACAATCATGTTTGTAAGATCTTAATTATATTAAAGGTTTAAAACCACGCAATAATTTAATGAGACAAAAGGGCCATGCACATTGCAATAAAGAATGTATAAAATATACATATTATGCAAAATTTTGATTAATGTAACGGGTATAGTTACAACAGTGAGTAGTAAAATTACAAAATTAAAAGGGCCATGTGTATTTACAAAAATATAAAGGGCTATGCAGATAAATACTGTTACTCACTGATGTAAAGTAAAAGCCACGCAAAAATAAAAGATACATAAATATTTTCTTTGTCTCATGCATCACTCACAAGCTTATACCATTTTGATTTCGAAGGCGATCCGACAGCCGTCGGCACTCGTTGGGTAAAATGGAAAAGGGCACTTGAAATTAGTAAATTTTACTGGCTGCTAATATTGACATATCTTAGTGTTGGAGGATTAGCACTCCAAGAAGTTTATTATAGCTTAAATACCTGACGCTCATGCTGAAGAATAAGAAGATGTTGATGTATATAAAATAGCTTTCGATAAATTAGATGGTTACTTTACTCCAAAACCAAATCGATAGCAAGAAAAACTTTGGTGGACCGATCCGACACAAACCGCTTAAAACAAACCGCTGTAGGTGTGGTAACCTCACACATTCACGCCTCGAAATGTCCTGCAAGGGACAAACGATGCGTGAAGTGCGTTTTATTGAATATTTTAGAGAGCATTGTAGAAAAAAAAAAAACAATTTTCTGACTACAGGACTGAGACTGTACATAAGAAACCTAAAACATAAATAAAAAATGATACAAAAACAAACAAATAATGATTAGCTGCATATCTCTCATTCTGACGTCAATGAAACTATAAAGTGTAACATTGGAGGAGTAATCGTTGATATGCAATTAGTTCTAGATATAGTAAATTGTAGTATTCTGATATAAAATTATCATTTAAACCGATTTAGTAGTCTTGGATCATGACATCTTCATGACTATTTGACTAATATCTTACGCGATATTATAACTTGTTAGCATTTAAATTTGTAACAATTATTAAAATATTACATTTTGTGTCGATATATTACTCTTTTGCAGAGTATTTACACAAAAAATACTGTTATCATTTAAATTTATGCTTCTAATAATTTTATAGTATTAAATTGTTCTTACAGTGATAACTTATTCAATATAGTTAAAAGTGTGTATTGCGAATGGATAGCTATAGATTTGAAGTGAAAAATAAGTGTTTCATTGAGTGTTTTCAGTCTTGTACTACACTTGATTGATTTATTTAAAGTGTTTAAAAGTTTTACTAGTTGTTCTATTTAAGAACATTTAAATTACAGTAAGTTTCTTGATAGTACCTTGGTACAATCGTAAGCCTATTATAACAATCGTTGTAGCTACTGTAGGTACTATTAAAAATTCTTATTAATTGATTTCAGTAAATGAGATAGGTATATTTCTATTTACAAAAAATTATTAAATGGCTTTGTGAAACAAAAGTTGCAAATAAAACTATATGATAACGTGCTAGTGAAACAGAATAGGTGTATCATCATTTCATAATTTATCAAAATTTTGGCTATGAGATGATTTGATAAATCCGTCAAAGAGACAGGCTTCTTTTAATATCCTATCGGCAACTTATGTACGACCTTTACTAGTAAATCTAACCATAATTAAAAAGTCGTAATTATAATATATCAGATGTATGATTGTATCCAACGGATAAATGTTCGTAATGTATTATAATTTTCACCATCAATTTCCATGTTATGGGATAGTTCTATTTGCATATGTGAATCTGAAATTTATAGTTTATTAATTGAGGTGAAACAGGCCCACACTGACCTATAATGGCTTATTATGGTGGTAATTCATTGAATATGAATTAAATTAAAAAAAAAAAAAAAAAAAAAAAGAAAAAGAAAAAATTACGAGTGCAATTAGAAAAAAATAAAATAAAAAATAATAATCGATCTGGAGACACGAGGATTTGAGCCGTGGTCTTCTCGGTCGTTCCCGATCAGCCGGTTTCCCACCTGAGCCATTACAATTTTATTGACAATTGCGAAATTTACCTTCGTATTCTAACGATAAGGTAGCCATTTTCTCATTGCCTAAAAACAGGGATAAAACGACATTTTCTAAAAATGAATCCTAGCTAGATCAATTTATCGCCCCCGAAATCCCTTGCATACTAAATTCCAGGAAAATCGTTGGGGCGGTTTCCGAGATTCAAATTATATAAGAATTGCTCGTTTAATAGTATTAGACGAGATAATAGTAATAATAATAATAAATATCTATACAAACAAAATTGGAGTGCCTGTTTGTACATTAAATTATAATATTAAAATAACCGCTTGTTACTAAATGCATATGGATGTATACACTGACGGTATAAAAAAAAAAAAAAAGAAAAGACATTTTACAATTTTTGTCTATCTATCTGTTTGTTCCACCTAGACTCCGAAATGGCTAGACCGATTTTGACGGTACTTTCGCTGGCAGATAGCTGATGTAATAAGCAGTAACTTGGCTACTTTTATTTTAAAACCTCTTACAGTAAAATAGGTTAAGTGTATATTGTAATAGTAGAACATAAGTGTACATAATTATATGGTAACTAGCAAATAAGTGTAAATATAAACAAAGATAATAAAAATAATAATATGCTAGAAAATCTACGAATGAATGAATGAATGATCTAGAATTAAGAGATAATTTAACTCCAACAAAAATAAAATACAAACTTAAGATGCATTACTTGAAAAAATTATAACAGTCTGTATAATTATATAAATTGTGTCGTAAACATAGCGTCTCTGTATGGATAATATGTATACTTTTATTTACTGAGCTGCCCGGCTTGCCAGATTTCTTTTAATACTACCTTCATAATTATGTAGTTTTGTTTTGATTAAGAACTGTATTATGATTCTTGTATTGCAAATTATTGTTGAACGACATATTCCTATGTAAACCTAATTGGTTTTTGTGAATGTGTAAAATGTATTTCTGTTATATGTTGTCTTGGGTTGTCTGGAAGAAATGGCTAAATAGCCTTAAGTCCGCCCATTGTACTTCACAGTCTGTAAATGATATTTGTAGTTGTGATGTACAATAAAGTATAAATAAATAAATAAATATGTTTGTATGATAATAATAAAAAACTGTTTTCATAAAAATATTATTAAGATGGTCCCCATGTGATCGTTTATAGTCATAAGGCTCTTAGACTGTGGAAAAAGATATTGTCAAGTGCTACAATAGAACGGTACAAGAATAGTCATTCCTCATAACTTGCATAAACGTGTACTAGAAGCAGCCCATGAAGGACACCCGGGCATAGTAGCAATGAAGTCTCGTCTTTGAACAAAGACAAATCTCCCTCAGAATTATTCTACATATAGGAGATAGTTTGGAGACAAGGTCCCGTCAGCTCCAGACATGGAATTTCAAATAATTGATGAAGATGTAAGAGATTGAAAGAAAAAGGGAAGTGTATGGAGACCTTAAAAGAAAAGCAACAGAAGATCCCACAACACATACAGTCACTGGTTTGGCTGGTGGTGATGTTAATATTCGGAACGATGATACTGGGAATGAATATCGTCGAAATATAGTTCATTTGAAAAAGTTAATGATTCTTAGACTGTAGTTGATAAATATGTTAATAATGATAATTTAGAACATGATAACGAATTAATCTAAATCATTTATGATTTACTTGCATTGATTTCTATGTTATTGTTTACATTTTGTTTTGTATTTAAAATTATCAAGAAAAAATGTAATATTATAAGTTAAATTCGATTAACGATTTTCTAGAAGACAGTACGCCTTGGGCATGATGTGATCGCCGCCAGGCTATCTCAACCTATAAAATTATTGTTAATTTTATTCTGATTTGGAAAAAAAAACATTACAATATGTATCATGTATGTGTTATGTTGTTTATTATGTAGATGGATATTAATTGTTCACAATGTATTTTCAAATTATATTAATTCTGTAATTGAAAAAAAAAAAGAAAAAAAAAGAGAAAAGATATTAGTCCCGCTGAGTTTCTTTCGCCAGTTCTTCTCAGGTCAGAGGCTTCTTCTTTCCGAACTGGTAGTAGACTCATGACGTTCAGTAAGAAATTGTAATAATTTTATGCTGAATAAACAATTTTGAATTTGAATAATTGTAATCTTAAAAAATCAAAAATAAAGAAGGGATGTAGTGTATGCGCAACCCCCACTACGACACTCGCTCACCGACCGTGGCCGAGTGTAGACGTGCTCGAGGTTCCGTATATATTATAATCACGTAATCACTATAGAACTGTGTTTTATTGCTACAAGTAGACACCAAACATTACATGTGGCACAGTAACAATACAATATATAAAAGAGTTAGTTTTTTTGCTGCATGGTATTTGTAAAAACTTATATTTTGACTATCAAGATATTTCATTCGTTCGTCGTTTCTTTAAAGTTAAATTCGAATATAAACCAATTTTTTGTAATGCAAATGCGGCAGTAAAATTTTTTCGCTGTATGAAACAAAGGATCTATTCCGTGACGCAACATTTGATAATAATCTTAATTTTAAATTTCCTCCTTTTTATTTATACTGTATAATTCTTAAGTCATTCCGCAAACCATGAAATAATAATTTAAAAAATCCTTATCCGCGCATTGAAGTCTGTTAAATTACGAAATTCTTTTCATAAATAAAAAAGAAGAATAATAAAATATTATTCGGTTTTCATAAAATGAATCTTCCAGACGAGGTAATTAACCCCGTTCCCGGAAAAAAATCCGGTCCCAGCGACTTTTGCGTTTGTTTCTTTAATTAATGATACTTCGCCTGAAGTCGCTGCTTTGTTTAGATTTCGAGGAAAAAAGACGTGGACTCAATTGAATTTTTGACAGTTTATGTAATAGGATTATATGAAGAAGAAGACTTACAATAGTGTCATAGTTATAACATTAATTACAACCAGCAATTATTCGTGAATTCCAACAAACAGAATCTACAGATATTAGAATAGATTACGTCAGCTTTTAACTTATCTTATTCTTATCTGCTTAATTTATTCTTGTTAATTAATAATGTTCTCCATTTTTAACGTCTGCTTTTCATAGCATTTTATTTTTTTTTTAGGTATATTTACTTCATCAATCTTTATATACTTTTTATTTTTATAAATTAATGTATATTGATTTTAATAGAGTATTTCTCTTCTATTTCTGTCCGTCAATTATTGCATACAAAGTGAGAGACGAGACATAAAGGAAGACATGTTAACCCTTGTATCTAAAGGAAAACGTCGTTCGATAAAATATTATGTTTACTAGCTGTAGCCACAACGTCGTCCAAGATAACACGATTTCATTTTCGCCCTCTTCCAAGGGTACTGAATTTTTAATAAAAAAAGATCCATTATCTCAACTCGCGTAGGTCTCAAATTATTTCAAGTTTCATTCAAACTTTTTATTGGATTCTTAATAAATAGAAAATTAATATTTATTATCTACGGATTAATAAAATATTTATATATTTTTTTCATTCATACAATATTACATGCAATATTTAAATTAAAATTACTTTAATAGGAATGAACTAAAAGAAAAAAATAATTGTGTGACATGCGATAGACGAACGAAAAAAACTTTGGCGATAAAATAAAAGTTTCACTTTAAAAATTATTATAAACTTACATGGTAAAATTTCCGTTTCATATACAAAACATTGTATTAACGCATAATTTTATAATTATTTAATTAATAAACTAGAAACTATTTAGGGTTAAAATAACATTTATCATCTTTTAGTTTAGGTTTTGCAAGCTGTATAGACCCACAAACTTCCGAACTTAACATAGAAAGTAGAATATAAAACTCTACCACTAACTACTGTTATATTTTCTAAGATTAAGTTTGCTGACAGTAAAAAAGTATAAAATCGTATGTACAACACAGAAAAAAAATCAAGCATATAAAACGTAACGAAACAAGCGCAACGGATGACAAAACCCACTACAAGACAAAAAAAAATAAAAAAATCAATGAAAACACATTGTACGAGAACGTAGTTACGTACATGTACGATCTTAACAAGTAAACAGTATTGTGAACTGAAAATAACGAATATTTTATTTAAAATACTTTTTTATATTCAGTTCCTTAGATTTAACAAGCCTATTTATTCGATTCTCGTCACTTTTAATGAGAAGCAATACAGCTGCGCTTTAAGAAGACATTAAAATCTGAAAATTGTTTTGTTTTTGCGACATAGACATAATTATTAAACGAGAGAATTATTTTATTTTGTTTGACTCGACAATGTTTTTTCGTAAAAAATTTCCGTGGTTCTGACAATATGTCAAACTTATTCTCGATTAAAATATCATAAGCATGTGATATCATTAAAGTGTGACAGAAAAATTATCAATCTACCAGCATTGAAGCCAATCAGGCTATGAAACATTGTACCTTGACTTACTTAGCAGTAAAAAAGCTTTAAACAAGATTACGGGTAGTATCACGCGGGTCGCCTAGTGCTACATAAAGCATAAACGAATCGTTAGAAATTCTTTCACCATCAAAGCGACGAGTTGAGCGTCGCCTTTTCCTTTCTGTAACTTTCACGACCCGTGAAACATTTAACCCCTTTTCTTTCCATTGTTATGCAAATTAACACTTGTTATACCCGTAACTTTAACTGTATTAAATTACTCAAAAACAGTTAATATAACTACTTCAGTAAGTAATCATTTGAATAGTATTTACAATAAAGTAGAAATATATAAGTCACTATAAGCTAAAAATATATTAATTGTGACATTATCAATTACGTTAAAGTTATATATTTTTTTTTTTGGAAAGGTTATTTTACTAATTTCAAAAACAATTTTTAATTTAATTTAAATTGTCTCAGTGGAACATAATTTCTTCATCACGTTGTCAGCTTTTCATTATTTGGTGGTACCGTTTCAAATTACTTTTAATGTCTCAAAGCTAGGTACAGTCCACTTCAAGCACTTGAAAATTCAGCTGTGACAGCTCGAATTTGATCAAGAATTACTTAGTGAGTTTCAATCAAAGTGTTCTGTCCACTGAACCACTAAATTCCTTATTCCTCTCAAAATATAAAGGATTCATTAGTAAACATTTTGAAATTGTATTGTGATAATATTAATTGTAAAACATAACAAAGAAAAGGGTAGACAGAATAATTATAGCATAATATGTCGAATCTAAAAGAAATAAAAATAAATGATACTTATTTCTATAAGACGCCAGTAGGATGTCAATCCTTTGTTTGGTCACATAACACAAATAAATTTCCAGAAAACATCTGTATAGTCTCTACAAACATAATTATGTAATACTAGCTTCTGCGCGCGACTTCGTCGGCGTGGACTCCGTTCCTGTTGATCTTAGCGTGATGGTATATAGCCTATAGCCTTCCTCGATAAATGGGCTATCTAACACTGAAAGAATTTTTCAAATCGGACCAGTAGATCCTGAGATTAGCGCGTTCAAACAAACAATCAAACAAACAAACAATCAAACAAACAAACTCTTCAGCTTTATTATATTAGTATAGATATAGAAATCGGATCCGCAACCGTAATCAATACACAAAATTACTGTAACCACTACGCTAGTAGTCTCATTTACACTAAAGATTATTAAGAAATAGGTACGGCAAAGCGACATATTTTGCGTCGCCTTTATTATATAAATACAAAAAACACTAACTTTCACGCCAAAAGGAATAAGAGCCAGATCCAAACTCACTAATTCTCACCAAAGGGGATGACAATGATTCACACAAATAATGGTTATCCCCTTAGAAGCCATAATTTTAATGCCTTGCATAAATGCATACGCAATAGTGGGAAATAATGCAATCAATACAGACTAAGACGGCTCTATCGCTTACAAATGGCAATCTACAAGTCACAGCCTACGAGTACATTAATATGCATAAAGCACGACATAGGATATCCTTCTATCTATACTAAATAATATGAATATTTAATATTTAATTGTTGTTTGTATACATTAAACATAAATCATGGTTAAATACACACTGTGGCAACAGCATAAACGCTATAATGAGGGAAAGGCCTATGGTTAACGGTAATCTTTAGAACGCTCTCAACCTAACCTTATATTAACTAAAATTAAAATTTCCACGTGTCATATCATACCCATAATATGTAATCTATACTAATATACAGGGTGTCCCGTAAAGAATGGATAATCCTGAACGTGCGTGCTGCTGTGTGGCTACGGCATAGAATTTAGCCTCCCCCTCTCTTCCCGTGGGTGTCGTAAGAGGCGACTAAGGGATAACATAGTTTCACTACCACCTTGGAACTTAAAAAGCCGACCGATGGCGGGATAACCATCCAACTGCTGGCTTTGAAGTACACAGGCCGAAGACGGGCAGCAGCGTCTTCGGTGCGACAAAGCCAGCCCTGCGGTCACCAACCCGCCTGCCCAGCGTGGTGACTATGGGTAAAACACATGAGTTCACGCCATTATTGGCGCGAACTTGTGGAGGCCTATGTCCAGCAGTGGACTGCGATAGGCTGAAATGATGATGATGAAATGATGAACGTGCGTGTGTGGAGGGAAAGGTGGGTAACAAAACCAAAAAAAAAATTTTTTTATCTCAAACAGTTCGCGGTCTACGCCATTTTTTGTAAAATTTAGAAAAATCCCAGTTTTTCTCACATTTGTGGGCACCACGTCCGCTATTTGAGACCTAGATCGGATTTTTTTTCATTAAAGTGTTCCCTAATAATGCTGTTCCTTAATTATGTTTCAAAAAACTCAACTACTATGAATAGTAGTTTACAAGAAGTCGCTAAACATAAATTTTAATTTTGAAATTTACTTAACTGCAAAGTTTGAGCACCTGTGGTGTAAAAAAAATGTATCGGAGTTGTCGCGGCCAACTACTTAAAAAAATAGCCTACTTCATAAGGATTCTAAAACAGTACCATACTATCTACTTTATATCGTAAAATTATTGAGCTATAGCCATTAATATGTAAAAATAGGCATTTCATCAAAAAATTGCAAAATTATTTGCAGATATTTTTTTTGAGTTTTTATTAAGTAAATAGAGCTGTTGATCCTAAAAATTAGATTTTACCACTTACTCGGCTTATTCAGATGAATTCTAAACTATGTGAGAGAGGCAAACAGTGCTTGAGACATTTTTCTGAATAATTTTTGATCTTCGATTCTTCTTAACATTTCTCTGCAGAAAACCATTCGTGCTCGGCAGTTGCGTTGTTGCAGCGTTTGTACACGTGTGAGGTGATACGGATGAAGTCCAATTTTTTTTACAATGCAATGCTATTCTCTAATATGATTATATTTTCGTATGGCGTTCGATATTTGGCATCGAAATACTGGAATCTTCGTCCAACATGTCAAGGACGATTTCTTCAAAAACAGGATTTTCGGGTCTTCCTCTGCTACTTGAGCCACCAACGCCAGTACCAAGTTTTCTGCCCTCTGAGTAAGCTTGGTGCAGTCTAGTAAATACGTGATAATCGGGATGCCGTGCGTTCAGGTATCTCTCCCGATATCAGCACTTGCATTGCCTTCACATTTTCCGTAAATAAAATGCAAGTTAGCCTACTCTTGGGAAGTATTTAAATTTCTCGTGACATCACACAGTCCTGATGATAAGCACAAGACAAATATTCAATAGAATGGCAAGTCGTCGCAACTATCACCAAATAAACAAAATTCAATCAAAATGCACAAATCGGGAATCCAGTACAATATCCATATCTACAGCACATCGCATTGTCAAAAAATTTGGACTTCATCCGTATCAAGTTACACATGTACAAACGATGCAACAACGCAACTGCCGAGCACGAATGGTTTTCTGCAGAGAAATGTTAAGAAGAATCGAAGATCAAAAATTATTCAGGAAAATGTCTCAAGCACTGTTTGCCTCTCTCACATAGTTTAGAATTCATCTGAATAAGCCGAGTAAGTGGTAAAATCTAATTTTTAGGATCAACAGCTCTATTTACTTAATAAAAACTCAAAAAAAATATCTGCAAATAATTTTGCAATTTTTTGATGAAATGCCTATTTTTACATATTAATGGCTATAGCTCAATAATTTTACGATATAAAGTAGATAGTATGGTACTGTTTTAGAATCCTTATGAAGTAGGCTATTTTTTAAGTAGTTGGCCGCGACAACTCCGATACATTTTTTTACACCACAGGTGCTCAAACTTTGCAGTTAAGTAAATTTCAAAATTAAAATTTAAGTTTAGCGACTTCTTGTAAACTACTATTCATAGTAGTTGAGTTTTTTGAAACATAATTAAGGAACAGCATTATTAGGAAACACTTTAATGAAAAAAAATCCGATCTAGGTCTCAAATAGCGGACGTGGTGCCCACAAATGTGAGAAAAACTGGGATTTTTCTAAATTTTACTAAAAATGGCGTAGACCGCGAACTGTATGAGATAAAAAAAAATTTTTTTTGGTTTTCTTACCCACCTTTCCCTCCACACACGCACGTTCAGGATTATCCATTCTTTACGGGACACCCTGTATAAAGCTGAAGAGTTTGTTTGTGTGTTTGTTTGAACGCGGTAATCTCTGGAACTACTGGGCCGATTTGAAAAATTCTTTCAGTGTTAGATAGCCCATTTATCGAGGAAGGCTATAAGCTATGTATCATCACGCTAAGACCAATAGGAGCGGAGTCCACGCCGACGAAGTCGCGCGCAGAAGCTAGTGTATGCTATAAAATACAATGAAATAGGGTTGTTTTAAATTTTTGTTACACAAGCCAACAGTTCATCAGTTAGAAATCGATTACACATACCCTATACTATAGACAGCTGCGACATCAGATGCAACACAGGCGTGTTGCCAACCCTACCTCTCTTTACAGGAGCCCTGGCTACCATACTCACCACTGGAACACAACACCATCAGAGAGTAGCGCTGTAAAGCTGTAATCTTCTTTTCGGTTGAGGTACTTCTCTACTCGGATTGCTCCAGATTTTGAGCAAGATATATCCTGCTATGCTCTACCTTATTATAAGTTGTTTGTTGTAATAGTACTTTCCGTTGTATTGTGACAATATTGTGTAGTGACGTCAAGACATCAAGTCACGTCAAGTCTTCGTCATAATATGTCGCATCGCCACGTATCGCTTTATATCGTTATTCGTCCCTCACCAAGGACAACGGGTTATAAATCATTTCTAACACGAGATCGCAATTTCCGACTGTTTTAATCATGGTTTATACATCTATGTGTGTTGTAAAATAGTTTAGAAAAATTATTTTATATACCTATCACAGAATAATTAATGCATAATTCTTTAATGTACCTAATTTTAAATGTGTAATAAAGTATTTTACGAATACAAATAAGTTTCAGCCGAATTGTGTCAAAAATTAAATATTTATTGTGAGAGAACGGTACTTTAAGATTAATCGAAGAATTGCCCATTACTAGCATCTCCATTTTCCCATATTTTTGACAACATTCGGATTCCATGTCAATAACTCTATATGTATTTTTGAGGCTATTCACGAATCAATCCAATTTTTGGTATCTTCATATGATGTGAATCGCTTCTCCGAAAGAGCATGTGTCATTGACCAGAACAGATGATAGTCAACAACGCAATTTCTGGTGAATGTGATGGGCCGGGTGGGTATATATTCATATAGTGGGTATATCATTAATCAACTCTTAATACACCACTCCCACCAAATACTACTACCCCACCAAATTATACCAATATTTAGATTTGCTGTCGACGTTAACGCTTGGCAAGGTAGCCCCCATGATTTCCTTCTTAGGATAATGTGTCCACTTTTCATCACTAGTGACGATTCGATGTAAAAAAGCTTTTTTGTGCCTAGCTAGTAGCATTTCACTCATGTATACTCGGTGTTTAACATCTCTCGGCTTTAATTCGTATGGAATCTAATAGACCGGGAGATAGTGACACAAAATATTAGGTCATTTGTACCAGTATGGCGGTTCGTCAGGGGTCTAATTACGAAGGCAAAAAGGAAAATGATGGTCATAGCGCTCGCACCGGCGGCCCAATCGCGTGGGCGTTAATCGAACGCGTCGGATAAATAACGAGTGTCGAACGATTTGTTCCACAAAAATGTTTTTATTTTCAGATAGTCGAAAAAAAACGAAGTAGGCGGTAGCGTAATGCCATACTTCTCGGATGTGACTTACAGCCCGCCATACCGACGCGAATACATTAATTTAAATAAAACAATTCAACCATTTGTACCAGGCTAATTTTTGCAAAGCTAATCATCGTCGATTAGCCATTCACGAAAATCACCTTGCCATACTTTTCCGACAGTTCCCAATGGCCGCCATACCACTGCAAAGGAGTAATTTCTTTTTTTTTCGCCAAACGATTTGTACCACCCTGAAACTTTTTTTAACAGTTCCCTGTATGATCATAAATAGAAGTCTGATAATGCCATACCTGTGGGAGGTGGCGAATGTGAACAATATTTTTTCAAAATGCTAAGATTTTGTTCGTAATTCGAGTTTTTTTTTCAAGTATGGCGCCACTTTTTCCCTCTACTACAAGTATGGCAAATATAATAATGGTCACATTGTATCGTATAATTTCCAAAAATCGAAATGCCATACTGGTACAAATCGTCAAATTTATTTATTTTTTTCACCTTTTAGCTCAAGTCATCCGCCCGATAGTTACAATCTGTAATAATTTTTTTTAGGTACAGTTGCATCCAAATGACAAGAATACAATGATGCTATGATGTAAAAAATGATTTTACGTATTTTACAGTCGTATTTTAAAAACGTGGCAAATAAATAAGTATTTCAAGTATGGCAGCACTTTTCCCCCTACTAGAAGTATGGGATAAATAATAACGGTCACATTTTGTCAAATACTTTCCAAAAATTCAAATGCAATACTGGTACAAATCGTTTGGCGAAAAAAAAAGAAATTACTCCTTTGCAGTGGTATGGCGGCCATTGGGAACTGTCAGAAAAGTATGGCAAGGTGATTTTCGTGAATGGCTACTCGACGATGATTAGCTATGCAAAAATTAGCCTGGTACAGATGGTTGAATTGTTTTATTTAAATTAATGTATTCGCGTCGGTATGGCGGGTTGTAAGTCACACCCGAGAAGTATGGCATTCCGCTACCGCCTACTTCTTTTTTTTCGACTATCTGAAAATACAAGAATTTTTGTGGAACAAATCGTTCGACACTCGTTATTTATCCGACGCGTTCGATAAACGCCCACGCGATTGGGCCGCCGGTGCGAGTGCTATGACCATCATTTTCCTTTTTGCCTTTACATAATAATACCCCTGACGAACCGCCATACTGGTACAAATGACCAAATATTTTGTGTCACTATCTCCCGGTCTATAATTACCTTGTTTATGAATCATTCCTAAATATTTTAAGCGATCTGAGACTTCTTTCTGTGTGAATCTTCCTAATTCTCCGATTCTTTATCATCGTAAATTTTTGGCCTTCCACCGAGATCT
This sequence comes from Melitaea athalia, assembly GCA_905220545.2. Taxonomy (NCBI): domain Eukaryota; kingdom Metazoa; phylum Arthropoda; class Insecta; order Lepidoptera; family Nymphalidae; genus Melitaea; species Melitaea athalia. Next base: position 6,654,555 of record HG992183.1, on the reverse strand, counting down.
TTGTCCTTTACGTCAAAATAACCATTTTTAAACTTTTAAATTCACTTACGAAATATTGTCATAAGGCAGCCTCATTATATGCTTCCCCTAACAATCGATATGCCTCAGCTGCAGATTTTTTAAATTAAAGAAGTAAATTAAAAGTTCCCGCTAATGACGCTTATTTGATCAAATTTAGACATTTATACGTTAAAAAAAAAATTCCGCTAATGCAAAATTATCAATATGATGACGTTATGTTATTCTTGAATGTGCAATCTAATTTTTATGCCAGTTATAATCTGAAAATTCTATCGTAAGCCTCTTTCTGCGCCTTCCCCTTCAAAAAGCCGAAAACTTATTTGTACCCTTGTATATAAAATTATAAATAATAAAAACGTGGTTAATTATATACTCGTGCTTTTGTAATATTATTGTGGTAAATAGGAAATAACAAGATTTAATCATTTATGTAAAAATGGACTTAGGACAACAATCCTAAATCAACAGAGAGAGCATCGTAAAATATTGTAACAAAATGTGTACTTTTGCCAATGTGTGTTTATTTATTGATGTGATGTTACAGAAAATTGAGAATTTTTTTAAAAATTTGCAATCAGTACCACATCGAAACGTAATGTAACCTTTAAAATTACTTTTAAGCTAGTCACAACTTTATAACATACTAGCTGACCCCGCAAACGTTGTTTTGCCATATATGTTATACCCCTTAATCCCCCCCTTATAACTTGGGATAGATGTTGACCGATTCTCAGAACTACTTGATATGCACAAAAAAATTCATAAAAATCGGTCCAGCCGTTTCTAAGGAGTATTGTAACTAACATTGTGATTTTTTTTCAAGCGCACGCAAAAGAAAGTATTTCGTTTTTTAAAATACGATATTAATTTTTCTGCCATAAATAAGTAGCAACAATAATTAATCAAAGGCAAGGAAAAAGTTATCTACTAGGTCTGTTCAAAATGAAAATGAGATGTAATTACGGAAAAGTTTCGTATTGATAATAATTATAACATTATTATTATTTATAACGCGACGCCTGACGCTGACGCCGCGTTGGCGCAGCGGTCGCAGCACTGGATTGCGATTGGCTGTTGCGCGGGTGGTTGCGGGTTCGATCCCCGCACAAGACAACATTTGTATTGGCCATACAGATGTTTGCCGTGGTCTGGGTGTTTGTGCAGTCCTTGTGGGTCTTCCCACCTTGCCTCGGAGAGCACATTAAGCCGTCGGTCCCGGTTGTTACTCGTATCATGTACACCTGATAGCGATCGTTACTCATAGTAGGGAATATATCCGCCAACCCGCATTAGAGCAGCGTGGTGGATTAATCTCCGATCCTTCTCCTACATGGGGAAGAGGCCTATGCCCAACAGTGGGATATTACAGGCTGAATCGTGATCGTGAATCGTGACTTTCTGCAATCTTAAAACAAAAAACAAACTGTTAATTAATTTCCGAGAATTGTCACCGTATTTAATGTTAACCCAAACAAAGTTACGAACTAAAGCTGGATGGTAAATATTAAAGTTAAGTATCTCACACCTTGCTAACACTCACACATTCCGCTATGTTTACGGCTTGCTAAGCAGCTTCAATTTCAAAGCTGTTTTCAAACACTAGCAGCTATTTATTTTACTCAGTTCTTGGATTTGCTTTTTATTTTCGTGAACATTTTTCTTACTTGTTCTGAGAAATTGAAGCTATTAAGCTAACCTGTTACTTAAACAGGAAGAGGAAATCGGATCAGGGTGAGGTTAAGTTTATTATACGGAAGGATGTTTTAAAAGTACGCTTTGATCATTTCGTTTTGAGAATTACTTTTTGGTCGGTTTTTTTATTAAAAAAAATTTATTTTGTGTCCGTTTATGTTTTTGAATAAGATGAAATGTTAGTATTGTTTTAACGCCCCATTCCTTTTTAGGCCTTTCAAATATACCCAAGTAAGAAGACTTCAATGAAAATTTCCAGTATTTATCTATACTATATCATCTACCTTCAATTGATGCAAGTAAAGTCAGCTCCGTATATATTAACATTTAAAAATAGTTAATGGTGTTTATTCAATCGTAATTTATCAATTTATAATCAATTAGTATACAAATAATCTGTGCCAGTGTTATCTAAATCAAACATTAACATTTTGGTGTAAAAAGAAGTGAAATAGTAACTGTGTCTGTGAGGGCCCTTAATCTTATTGAAGGAACAGTGAGATCGAGTTTTTTCTTTTTCTTTAATGTTTTTGTGGTGATATTGGACCATAACATTAAATATTAGGAGTGTTTATTAAATAACAAAAAAAAAAAAACAAACCCTATTTGTGTAGAAAAATAAGGGACAGAATTGGCGGTGGTTCATAAAATATATAAAATTCAAACTGTACAATAAACGTTCATACATTTCAAGTATTGACCGACGACTGCATACAGATACTTATTTTCAAGCTTCTACATCAGCGACGCTTGGCTCGGTGCGTCACCGCTTGGAATTCACACAGTTGATAGCACGCCCCGAGTGCAAACCCCAGTCGACTCTGCTTTTTGTATATTATTTCTTAATTGAGATAACTAGTGAAGTGTTGTAGTCAAGATTATATTATAAAATGTGAGACTATAATATTATTGTAAACTTAAGTTAGTACATACTTAGTGTCGGTATTCGTTAAATAAGTTCAAAAAATTCAACGAACATTTAAAAAGCAGCAAGTTGTAACTGTACTATTATTTCGGCCGCTTACGTAACTGGCTAGCCGGTGCAGTGGATCAAATCGGTATTCTACACTTAGAAGACGTGAGTTCTAGCCCAGGAACTACAAAACTTTTTCAAATTGTTCTTTTTTTTTCTCTTTTAAATATTAATATTTTTCTTTAAATATATAACAAAAGAAATAATATCTTACATCGATCCTTGCAAAAATATGGCTCCTCCAAAAAATAAATTTGAATGTTGCCAAAGACAGACTCAAGGAAACGACATATTGAAATGCCAAACATGTAATAAAAAGTATCACTACACATGTGTCAATGTCAGCAAAACTCTTTTCAAAGATCTTACAGAGGAATATAAAGCCACTTGGCTCTGTCCTCCTTGCTGTAGACCCAAGTCTGACAACACTAACACGCCGGTAAGAAATATTACACTCAACTATAATGCTGCTAAAGATACTGATGATACAAATTCAGATCGAAATGTCACTCTGAGACGCAAGGATATGGAAACGAAATATGGTATGCTTAGTGATGAGTGCTTGATGGAAGTAAGGAACATAATTCGTGAAGAGATGAATGTATTTATGACAACCAGCAGAGAAAATATTATTGTGGAAATTAATTCTAAGATGGCAGAAATATTAGAGAAAATGTCAGACATAACATCGGCCATCAATTTCTTAGAAAATAAATATGAAGACATTAAAAATGACATAGCACAGAGAAATGAAACTATTCGGACACTCGAAAGGGAAAATAAAAAAATAAACCAAGATCTTTCAGACATCAAGTCTAAACTAACTAATATAGAACAACATTCCCGTGCAAGTAATCTTGAGTTTCAATGTATTCCTGAACACAAAAATGAAAATATTATAACCATAATTAAACAAATAGCAACAACTGTACAATGCCCGATTAATGATTGCGATATTCTCAGCTGCACGAGACTAATGAAAATGAATAAAGAAAGTCCGCGCCCACGATCTGTGTTAGTTAAATTTATTAGTTCCAGGCTACGTGACAAGTTTTTAGCATCCACTATGTCATTCAACAAAAGGGCAGGGCAAAATGATGATAAACTGAACACGAGTCATATTGGTTTTAGTGGTAATAAGAAACCTATATATGTCTGTGAACACTTGTCGCCCTCTGTTAAGACGCTGCACGCCGAGGCTCGGGCTAAGGCTAAAACAATCAATTATCGTTATGTCTGGGTAAAAAATGGTAGAGTGTTCATGCGAAAGACTGAAAATAGTGAATATGTATATGTCAAGGACTCTAATGTATTAAGTAACTTAAAATAATAACGTTTAGGTCTTAGTTTTAAAGAATATGTGCATGTTGTTGGATTTCAATTTTTAATAAATTCATGTCATTAAACTGTTACTATCAAAATGTTAGAGGCCTTAATACAAGCTTGTCTGAGGTCAAACTAGAAATTTTAAATAATAGTTATGATATTATTGTATTAACTGAAACATGGCTCAAAGGCAATGTGTTTGATGCCGAGATTCTCGACGATAGGTACATTGTTTATAGACGTGATAGAGAAACATCTAAACTTTCCAGTAGTAAAAATAAGGGTGGTGGTGTCCTTGTTGCGGTCTCCAAGCGAATATGTTCGGTGAGATGTTCAGACTGGGAAAGTGATTACGAGGATCTCTGGGTCTCACTGGATTTATTCTCAGGAAAAGCGCACCTTAAACTTCATCTGTGCGTAATTTATCTGCCACCTCCGATATCATACGAGCTACTAAATGATTTCTGTGAAAATGTTAGCAACCTTCTTAATACTAATAATAAGCATAACAATAAAACATTGATACTGGGAGACTTTAACCTTAGTGAAATAGGTTGGACTACAAGCACTAACGGTATCACAAAATCGTTGACACCATCTGAACAAAATATTACACCTCTTAAGAGTGTCTTGATGGATTTTATGGCTCTAAATTCACTAAATCAATTCAATAACGTTTTAAACCACAAAGGCAAAACATTAGACCTAGTCTTGTCGAATATCGCAGCGGTTAACGTCACTAAATGTCTCTCCCCTATTCGTGCTGTAGATTTATATCATCCCCCACTAGACGTTGTAATTGAGGTTCAGCCTGTATATAATCGTAATGCTCGCGGTGCAGATGTTAGGAGGTTTAACTATTATAAAGCAGATTACGACTCTATTAAATCGTCTTTAAATGAGATCGATTGGTCGCGGGAACTTAATTCCTCCATCTATAACGTCAACGAGATGACGGAGATATTTTATACATTCCTCAATAGCATTATTAACACACATGTTCCGAAAACAAAAATTAAGGCTGGCTCTTCGTTTCCTACTTGGTATAGTAAGAGTCTAATCAAATTACTTAAAAAAAAGTTTAACTGTCGTAAGAGATTGAAAAAATACAATAATCCATTAGATAAGATTGAGTTTGGTCATCTTAAAAGTGATTGCGAGAAGATGATCAAAAAGTGTTATAGGGACTACGTAGCATCTACTGAGGAGTCTATATCTAAGAACCCTAAATGCTTTTGGTCCCATATAAAAAACATACGAAAAAAAAGTAGCGCATATCCAACTTGCATGATACTGGACGACCAAGAAGCAAAAAGTAGGTCTGATATTTGTAACTTGTTCGCTAAAAATTTTGCGTCTGTCTATGAATTGGAAGTAAATACTAGTCCGTATATAGCACCTGAGCCCAAAACACACATAGGAACGTTGTGTTTGGCGAGAAATGATGTATACAAGAAGTTGAAGAGACTTGACTGCACTAAGGGACAAGGACCAGATGACATTCCACCAATCTTCCTACAACGTTGTGCACACGTGCTGTCTCTTCCGCTTCAACTAATTTTCAATGCATCACTGGGCGCTGGTTTATTTCCGTGTATATGGAAAAGGGCTCGAATTGTACCGATCTTTAAGGGGGCAGACCCCAAATATATCACAAATTACAGACCCATATCAATTCTTTCGACGATGTCGAAAGTCTTTGAGTCATTGGTGTATGATTATTTATCCAGGAATATAAATCAGCGTCTCAGCATTCATCAACATGGGTTTTTACCTGGAAGATCGTCGAACTCGAACCTCTCACTATATGTATCCCACTTAATTGATGCAGTTGATGATGGTAATGAAGTTGATGCGATATACACTGATTTCTCAAAGGCTTTTGACAAGGTCAATCATCGTATTTTGGTTGAAAAACTGAGGTCGTTTGGCATAGGAGATTCTCTTTTACTATGGTGTTCATCCTATTTGTACAACAGACCATCTTACGTTGTCATTGATGGCTATCGGTCGGACTGCTTTATTGCCCATTCCGGTGTCCCACAGGGGTCGATCCTCGGGCCTCTTTTCTTCAACATATTTATTGATGATATAGCCAATACATTAAAATACTCTCGAATATACATGTATGCGGATGACCTTAAGATGACTAGAGTAATAAAAACATTGAGTGACAGTGAAAGGCTACAAGACGACATCAACTCTCTCGTCCACTGGTGTAAGATTAATAAAATGTACCTTAATACTAAGAAATGCCAACATATAAAATTTACAAGAAAAAGACGCTTCACGGAGAGTCATTATTATATCTCAAATGAAATTATTCTAAATGTAAAAAATGTGAGAGATCTAGGAGTTATACTAGATACTAAGTTGAGTTTTTCGGCCCACATAGAGGATACGGTACTCTCTGCATTAAGGTCACTTGGTTTTGTCTTGAGAAACTCTAAAGAATTCAATTATAGTTCCACTGTATTAACACTGTACAACAGTTTTGTTAGAAACAAGTTAGAATATTGCTCGACGGTATGGAGTCCGCAATACGGGACACATATTAATAGAATCGAAAAAGTTCAAAAGAAAATGACACGGTACCTTACCTATAGATTTGCGAAACCTCTTCTACATTCTCCTTATCTAAAGAGACTACAAAATTTTGGCTTAATATCCCTTGAATCGCGTAGACAAGTGTTAGACATGCTATTTTTATATAAATTATTAAATAATAAAATTGATTGCATGCCACTTCTATCTTCATTGAATTTCAATCTCCCAACTAGGCTCCCCAGAAATCAGTTAACCCTTTTTAGAGTCCCTATACACAAGACAAACTTAGGTAAAAATAGCCCCCTAGCTAGATTATCGCGCTCCTATAATGAGCTTGCGTCGAGGATTGGGGATCTTGACATCAATCACAATAACTTAATAACTTTTAAGAGTAAAATTTTTGAATATCTGAAACAAACAGACTTAAAAGACAGAAAAGATTAATTTTTCAAGTTTTTTTTTTTTTTTTTTTTTTTTTTTTTTTTTTTTTTCTTTCATCTAATTCTAAATGTATAGTTTTTGTGTTATTTTTTTCATTGCTGTTTTTTCATTGTTATTGTTTTATTATGAATTTGATATTATTAGTTATTTGTATTTTATTTAATGTTATATGTAATTTAAATTTTAATTTTTTATATGTAATCTAAATTTATTTGATTTTTCTTGTTTGAAACGGTTATTTGTTTTACTATTTAAATGAACACCTTGTACTAATTGAATTTTGTGAATTGTCTAATTTTTGATTATCTTTTGTAATTTTAATTTTAATTTTTTTTTTAATCTTTTGCCAATTGCATGATGTAATAGCCTATAAGTAAAAGTGCAATTAGCTGTACCAACACTATAATTTTTTAACTGTAGTATTATCATTGTAACTTTTGTTGGCTGTTCATATCAAATAAATAAATAAAATAAATAAATAAATAAATATATAGCATACATCTTTTAATATTGTACTATTTTTTGTACGTAAGTAACTACCGGGCAAAAATCTTTTCCCATTAAAAAGAAATAAATATGTGGCGGATTTTATCCAACAATTCTTCCAATCTGCAGTCGAAGATTATTTAATAAACAAAAAACTTTAATCAAATAGTTTTCTTTTATCGTCGAACATGAAATAATTTTACTTATTAAAATAGCTCGTGCTTGAATATCAAATAAATATAAAAATGGTTATACAAATTGAAAGACCGCTCGCTGACCTTTCGTCTTGATCATCTGTCACATTATATAAAAGTTGATATAAATAGCCAACAAATGTCACTCAATATTTGACTGATTTGTTGACCCAATTGGCGGTGTACTTTCCGCTATAGTTGTGATTTCGATTCCCGCCGACGCCTGGGTGTAAAGTACGTATTATGTTTAAATAAATTTATTAAAAAAAAATTACAAGTATGTATATCGGTCCGCTATTACTTAAAACACAGACATTACATAGCCTACCTTAGTAATAGTCGACTCAGTGTGTTTGCTAAGCATTTAGGCGTTAAACACACCATCTAGTTTAGGTACTATTGCGACGTCAAATGAAATTATAATTATCTTTAATTTGCTGTATTTGCTCTTTAACCTTGTATATATTCAGGTATAATTAAATATACATATAAAAATACATATATGCAATCATGCATATATGTATGGTATGTATTGCATGAGACAGCAAAGGAAACAATTAATTTAAAAACAAATACTTAAGTCAATTTAAGAAAAGTCAGTCGTTTAAAGTTGTCTTCAGTAAACAGCTATTGAAATTCACTTCAGGAGGGTGTTTGCCGAAGTAGGAAACCTTTCCTTCATAAAATCCGTCGCCTCGCTGAACGAATGAGCACTTGAACGATACTGAATAGATTGGATCGGGATCGGAAATACGTTCTCGAGTTTTCTGAAATCGATTTTTAGTGTACTCGTATTTGTGATATCGACTTTCGCATACATTAATAGTTATAACGTTAAAGCATTATCGACTTTGTATTCTCGAATTGAACTTGGCGAAGTCCTCCCCTATTTAAGTAAATGGTTCTTCTTAGATACGTTTAAAGACGTGCTTCAATAATCGTTCTATCTCTGATTTCGCTTACTAGAGATAGAATTTTCATATGAGGTGCGATTATACTCATATTAAAATATGTCTCTCGTTTCAAATCAGAGACAGATTATTGAAACCGTCAGTAATCTTTCACACCGCTTGATTATAAGTTGGTGAAGTATTTTCCCTTCTAGTGAATAGACCTTAACCTTAGTTTCGAACCTCGGGAAGACCCATGGACCAAATCACCCCAAGTGTCGCCCCATCGGTCGTTGTAAGTTGTAAGTGTTAACTCAAAAATTTATAAACACTTAATTTACTCACACAGCTTTTTACAAAGTTGTTTTATTAGTTGTTATCATTGTTTTCATTAATTAACTCTAAGTCTATCAAGAAAGTTTATAGAAACAAAAATTAAGGTCCAAACAGAGAAAAAAAAACATTTTATTAATTAAGCTCCGACATTTCTATTATACGTACGAACTCATAATTTTTTCTACCGTAAAATATTTCCAATTATCGAAGCTGGGGAAAAAAATAACTAACCATTATTCAAACAAGGATCTATCTCAATAATTAAATCAACGATTCATACCGTCCGATATTCAGGCTCATGAAAAATGCAACGCAGCAATTTGTGAGAGTCCCTGTTCTGGAAAATTTGAGCCTTTTCCGCACTGCCATCCAAAAATAACGATATTAACATTATAATAGATTATTCGAACATCTTAAGTGCTTTACGTGTTTCGTGGAATATTTCTATATTATATGTATTTGTAGAATTTTATTCCTGAGTAAGTAATTAATTGGATAGTTATTTAAAATTGGCAACGTTTGTTGATTAAAAGATAGTTAAATGTTCTTGAGTTTGCTTTGGCCGGGTTTTACTGCGTTACTTTGTTAAGACTCTGAGTGTATTATACAAATTTTCATTACAACCTTTCAACCCGTTACACCCTTTTTTCGCATTAAAAAGTAGCCTAAGTCCTTTCTCAGACTCTAGACTATCTTCTGTATACCAAATTTCATTTAAATCTGTTCAGTAGTTTTGGCATGATTGCGCGACAGAGAGACAGACAGAGTTACTTTCGCATTTATAATATTAGTATGGATTATAAACCTGAAAGTTGGTTTGTTTGTTTAAACGCGCTAAACTCAAGAACTACTGATTCGAAAAATTCCTCTGAGGTGGATAGCCTATTTAAAGAGAATGCTTTATGAAGAAGGAAGGGTATTTTTTCCCTCAAATCAACGCGGGTGAAACCGCGGGCACAGCTAGTACTTAATAGATATAAAAGATATCCCTCTTAGTTTCCCCCGTATTGCCATTTTTGACTACTATTCCAATATTTTAAATATTTTTCTAGGGATTAAAGAATAATATATAATATAAAAAAATTTGATAATTTTTTTTTTCATTTTTTTGTTGAGTCAGTACTTGAAAACTGAACATTATTGTGGCATTATTTACAAAACCTATATCATAAAGGTGGTGTATATCATAAAGGTGGGGGGCTGATGCTGCGCGCGTCCGTAGGATTTACCATCTCATCCTCTTAGAGACTCACCCTACACGTGCCCCCTGGGTGGTGCCAAACGCGCAGCAACGATCTTAACGATCTTTACGATCTTTTCGAAAGAGTGGTTTTCAGTGGCCAAAGGAACTCCTAAAAAGACTGATGCGGAAGGATCTGGGAGCCCACCGCATTATTATTCCCAAGAAAACCCCAACCCAGTATGACAACACAAGGAACAATGATACGATTGTTGGATGACCCGATTAACGCTCGGCGTCATCCGGTACCCGGGCCGGATGATGGGAAATATGCGACCGAAGCCACTGGAGAGGTGTCTCGTCAGGCTTCTCTGGATGTGAATGCTACTGGCGGTGAGAAACAAGTTTCATGCAAGACCTCAATACGAGCCCAACACCGTATTGCCACCTGGAATGTCAGAGGTCTTCAAGAACCAGGAAAATTAAGCATCGTGGAAAAGGAAATGGAAATACTCAATCTCTCTGTATTAGGCGTCAGCGAAACACATATACGCGGTCAAGGCCATTTCAGAACAGTCTCGGGAAGCACTCTGTACTTCTCTGGATCTGAAGACTCTAGCCACCATGGTGTTGGAATCCTACTACCTCCTAAAATTAACCAACATGTTCTCGGATATAACCCCATATCTGATAGAGCTATATCACTTAAAATCAGTACCAGGCCATGTACCCTCAACATCATCCAGGTCTATGCACCTACTTCGCAAGCTTCAGAAGAGGATATTGACAACTTCTATAGCACACTTGAAACGGCGCTTGACAAGATACCAAGCCGTGAAATAACAATAATTATTGGTGATTGGAATGCGAAGGTTGGCAACACAATGGAAGATCGACATATACGGCAAACAGTTGGTAGATATGGACTCGGAGTTCGAAATGAAAGAGGTATGAGACTAATAGAATTCTGTATTGATAGAAATTTAACCATACTAAACACATGTTTCCAACACCACCCACGTCGGCTATACACTTGGAAATCACCAGGGGATAGATTTAGAAATCAGATTGATTACATTCTTATTGATTCTAGATGGCGATCTTCTATCTCAAACACAAAGACCTATCCTGGAGCGGAGTGTGGCTCCGATCACAACCTTCTCGTGGCTGACTTTGCTCTTCGTCTCAAAGCACCCAAAAAGCGAATACAACCTATAAAGCGACTTAGAGCCTCGGAGCGATCTTTATTCCAATGTACTTTGGAACATAAACTTAAAAACGCTCATTTACCCCGGTCTGATGCAAATTCACTTTGGGAAGATTTTAAAACACACATCACAGACACGCTTACTGATATCTCGAAGTCAAGAAAGCCAGAACCTAGGAAACAACAATGGTTAAGTGAAGCTACCTGGGACCTGATAGATAGGAGGAAGGCAATAAAAACGAGGGGACTGCAAGATCCAGTAGTGATGGAAGACTACGCTAGCATATGTAAGGACATCATTAAAAGCTGTCGAGAAGACAAGGATAAATTCATACAAGGCATATGCAGCGAAATCGAACTTCACTCTAAAAAATTCGAGACTTCAGACCTGTTCAAGAAAGTCAGACTCTTATCTAAACAGTTCAAACCGAGAACGTGGGTCATAGAAGATTCTGAAGGTAATCTCTTAAACGAGCTTTACGCTATATCTGAGAGATGGCGTGATTTTTGCGAAGAACTGTATAATAACTCCAACGAAACAGGAACTTCTGAAGTGAATTATGCCGACATGGAGCTAGAGCCTAGTATATTACGATCAGAAATAATTACAGCTTTAAAATCTTTAAAATTGAGGAAAGCTCCAGGGCCGGATAAAATAACAGCTGAAGCGTTAACCGCTCTGGGGGACGCTGGGATAGACATATTGCACATGATCTGCAACCTAGTTTGGCGTAACGGTGTATGGCCAAAAGACTGGGCCCTTTCTGTTGTGGTCCCTTTACATAAGAAAGGGTCAACACGAAAATGTGACCATTACCGCACACTAGCGCTCATCAGCCATGCCAGCAAAATACTGCTCTACATCTTAAACAACCGTATCCGTTATTACCTGGACTGGCAGATCCCGCAGGAGCAGGCGGGTTTCGTCAAAGGAAAAGGCACTCGCGAGCAAATTTTGAACATACGTCAACTTGTGGAGAAGTCGTACGAATTTAACACGCCAATGGTCATGTGTTTCGTCGATTACAGCAAGGCTTTTGATTGTGTCGACTGGAGCTGTTTATGGAGGGTTCTTTTAGAATTGGGCGTACCACAACACCTTGTAGCGCTACTCAAGACACTTTACTACAATAGTGAAGGAGTTGTAAGGATAGACGAGATAATCTCCAAGCCCTTCAAATTTGGTAAGGGTGTAAGACAAGGGTGTGTGCTATCTCCTGTCCTGTTCAATATATACGGGGAATACATTATGAGGCGAACGCTCGAAGACTGGGAAGGTGGCGTCAGTATCGGTGGAATAAAACTAACGAACTTAAGGTACGCTGATGACACGACACTCCTAGCAGCGACCGAGGCCGAGATGGCTTCTCTGTTGAGCAGGATGGAAGAAATAAGCATAGACATGGGCCTTTCCGTGAACAGATCCAAGACGAAGGTCATGGTTGTAGATCGTGCTAAAAAACTGGAACTCACTGGCTCACTAAATCTAGAAATTGTAGAGAACTTTATTTACCTGGGTTCCAACATCAGCAACACTGGGTCGTGCGAGGTCGAAATTCGAAGGCGCATCGGAATGGCCAAGAATGCTATGTCTCAGCTGCGTGGGATTTGGAGGGATAGACAAATCTCTATTAACACCAAAGTGCGTCTTGTCCGTGCACTTGTCTTCTCAATATTTCTGTATGCTGCTGAGACATGGACAATTAAAGCAGCTGATCGGCAACGCATTGATGCCTTCGAGATGTGGTGCTGGAGAAGGATGCTCCGGATCCCATGGACAGCACGCAGAACCAACGCATCGATATTAAAACAACTAAAAGTAACGAAAAGGCTATCCACCACCTGTCTACAGAGGATTCTTGAGTACTTCGGTCACATTGCCCGAAGGGAAGGTGGCAACTTAGAGAGGATTGTTATCACTGGCAAAGTGGAAGGAAAGAGACCTCGAGGACGGAGCCCGATGCGTTGGTCGGATCAAATCCGCACCGCACTCGACACGAAAGTCCACGATGCACTACACGTCGCAACCCACAGAGCAACATGGCGCGACATCGTTCGAGGGAAAGTCGTCAGTGGAGGGGGTCACGACCCTCTGTGATGAGGAACACGACGCAAAGAGAGAGATATCATAAAGGGCCCTGTAAACGATCGAATAATTTGTCAAACTTGTTTGTCAAACTTCATGTTTTCATAATTATAAAAACACATCAAACAAGCTCGCACACGATCAAATAATTTCACAAACTAGTAAAAGACAAATTATTTGATCGTTTGCGGGGCCTTTAACATAAATTAATAGTAATATTTTTACATCGTTACTCATACTCGTAGTAGTGAATATATCCGCCAACCCGCAGTAAAGTAGTGTGGTGGATTAAGTCCCTATCCTTCTTCTACGTGGAGAAAGAAGCCTATGGCCAGTAGTGGGATATTACAGGTAGAACATAAAAGTAGTAACAAATCACAATTTCACGCGCATGAAGTTACCGGTAAAAGATAGCAGAAAATAAAAAAATAAAAAATTTTATAATAATTTTTTGGTTGAGATTTACTTGATTATTTTTACTTTATATACTTTTTTATTAGAAAAACATTTACGAGCTATCTCACCGAACTCGCCGTATTCACTTGAATCTTAATAAAATGCTAGATGTTCGTCTCGGTTTTAACCGCATTGAGTCTTAATAACTGTCATTTTGTATGTTTGTGGTCGCTAATCCAATTTTTTTTTATTATACCAAACGCGTGGCAAACAAGCGCACGGTTCGCCTGATGTAAAACTGTCACCATATGAGCATATCCTAGGGACGTGTTCAGCACCAAAAGCATTAAACAAATTCGTTGTTGACTCTACCACTGCTGTCGACACAACAGGAATACAACCCCTATTCATATTAGTATTATTTTACTGTGAGAGTTCTGACTAACTTAGGGAACTTACCTATACTACGTGACTTGATCAGGTGGTGGAGGGGATCTTTAAAAATAACACGCTTGGTCACAGGGGTGGGAGAACATCTTAGGTTTTCGTCACCTAATCACGTAGGATAATCTCTAGAGAGCTTTTCGAGCTATATTAAAATATGGTGCTTTTTAAACTCACAAGTGACAAAACTGACGCACATATGCCAGGACGTTAAAAACTGACAATACACAGAGCAGTAAAGTATGGTTGAAAAATGATTTAAACCATACTTCTGAAGTCACGATTCAGCCTGTAATATCCCACTTTTGGGCATAGGCCTCTTTCCCATGTAGGAGAAGGATACTTCTGAAGTACTACGTGAAAACTCAAGGGTGACGGGCGGGTCTTAGCAAATACTACGGGTGCTCACCAAGGGCGGGGAGGGGGTTAAAAAATTGAAAATACGGATCACGTAGTATGGGTACGTTCCCTTATGAGAGTAGTAGCTGTGATCTTTCAGACTGAGGTTGACTCTGTCAAACGCTGCTCGAAACTTAAAAGAAATTATTTCCTACTGTGCCCTAACACAGTACCCGCTGTGCTGTACTTTATTAAATTCTAAAACTGAATGATGTAGCTTTTCAATAATAAAAGAATTGTTTAAATTGAATCTGGCTGGCTGTGTACGGAAATAGATCACTTTTGATAATTCACTGTACAACTGTCTCCTATTCATACGACTATAATCCTAGTGATTATGAACATCACGTTATTTTTTGTGCAATATCTTGTGCTAGTGATTCAATAGTATTTGTATTATAGAAAAGAAGATGTTGTTTGCTCAATAATAATATTCGTAACACAATCTAACACATCTCGTATTCAATTTATCACGTGTAAAGATAGGAAAGCGGAGAAGTTGAACAAATCTTGACATATTTTTCATTCTGATCCAATCCGACTCAAGTAGTAGTCGAGTGTTAGCGCGAGCTAGCGTGACGGATTTTGTACTGAACTACGCATTTTCTTTTTGTATAAAAGAAAAAAAAACTTTGTATTTACTTATTCTTATATCACAAAAATAGCAACTAAACGAACAGTCAAATCATTATATGTAGTATTAAGCCTACACCATCAATATCTACAAAAACATGAAATATCATAAATACCATAATATATTTAAACAGAGGAAGGGTCTATCGAATATAAAAAGAAGCATGCCTTTTGACTCTCGAAATTCAATAACAAACAATAAGAATTAACCTCTTTGCAAAATCGAGAGATGAAACCACGTAAAACGTGTAGTATGTATGGTATTTCTTTTTCTTCATATTATTTGGGCATGTCAATAAAACAGGATACTAGGCATTTCCATCTTTAATCCAATCTACTGAAGCACATCTCAAATGCTAGGAACGAGTCAAGAGCTATTTCGTTTTACTATTACCCATCAGACGTTATAACCTTTTCCCCAAACGAATTTGTAATATTTTATTAAATTATAAATATGCCCATAATGTATCTTTAATGTTCTCTAAATTTATAGTATCAACAACAATATGTACATTCTAAGCTTTGGTCAAGTCAATTGAATGACTAGCCCGTTGGCGCAGTTTGCAGTGAGCGTGCTTTCTGCTCCGGAGGAGGAGGTAGCTAGACCAGTCGGCTGTCACCTATAACACAAGCATTAAGTTGCTTAACGTAGAAATAGACGACCGTATGTGTGTTATACGATAATTATTATTTACTAGCTTCTGCGCGCGACTTCGTCGGCGTGGACTCCGCTCCTATTGGTCTTAGCGTGATGATACATAGCCTATAGCCTTCCTCGATAAATGGGCTATCTAACACTGAAAGAATTTTTCAAATCGACCCAGTAGTTCCAGAGATTACCGCGTTCAAACAAACAAACAAACAAACAAACAAACAAACAAACAAACAAACAAACAAACAAACAAACAAACTCTTCAGCTTTAAATATTAGTATAGATTATTTAATTATAAGTCAATACTAAGGTTATAAAGAGGAACTTTTTTATAGTGGATAAACTCCCAAACTGACTGAATTACACCAGAAGGATGTTATTTTATTGCTGAGTGACATGTGATATATTTTAATACGAGGAAACGGTACAGCCAAAAGGAGATTACTACATAAATTCTTAGCATTGATTGGAATAGGCTATATTTTAACTAGAGGTAAACTTTAACAGCTAAACTCGAAACGAGCGGAAAGGAATAAAATAATGTTCGACGCGTAATAATTTAGTTTAAATATTTTTATTTTTTATTTATATACTAGCTTCTGCGTGCGACTTCGTCGGCCTGGACTCTGCTCCTAATAGTCTTAGCGTGATGATACATAGCCTATAGCCTTCCTCGATAAATGGGCTAACTAACACTGAAAGAATTTTTCAAATCGGCCCAGTAGTTCCAGAGATTATCGCGTTCAAACAAACAAACAAACAAACAAACAAACAAACAAACAAACAACCAAACAAACAAACTCTTCAGCTTTATATATTAGTATAGATTAAGCTGCACTTTGCTACGATCACACAAACTTAACATTTGATGTTGGAGCTTAAGATGGAATTGACTAGTACTAAAATACTGTTTGTATTTAGCTGGGATTGACCAATTCACTTTTCTTTTAAAGATGAGAGGACATGTCACATTAGTTACTAGCGTTTTACGTTACTTCAATCAACAGTACCTAATCCTTTTCGATTTTTAGAATTTTAATTTATAAAATTGTAAAGACTGCTTCTAACTACTGTGCTCTAAGAAATAATGTCTTAACCTTTGTACTTTAGTATATGAGGACAAAGATTCAGAATTAAGTAATTTATAACGGTCTTATGTAAATTTAATATTTAAATAAAGTAATATTTATTTTACCACATTCGTATCACTTCGAACGATGATTACATAAAACTTTGCCTTTCATCGTTTACCGTGCTTCTATTTGAAAAGTTTCTCGAATATATTAACGTAATGACAGTCGTTTATTACGACTGATGAGAATCACAATCTGAATGAAATTCGTTTCTAATTCAAAATGTAGGCAATATTATCATGATTACACGGATGGAAAATGATCCTAATTTTATTTTTATTCAATAATTTTTAACATATTTCAGACCTATAAAGCATTGTGTACCTCATTAGGACTGTAACATAAACTCGCATGTTTCACTTTTCTGTGTTTGTATTAACTTTTGTTTTATTTTATAAAGAGCGCACCTGTCATTTGCAGCCAAAAATTTTAATAAAAACCTTGTAATACAACGTTTGTTATGCTCTTGGCATGTGAATAAAAATTTTTTGCATAACTAAAAATAAATACCATTAGTAATAATACAAACAAAATCAATACTACTCACAGGTTGAGAAACGGATGCAATTATATGTACGGGAACTTACCGTATGATGTATTCTTTTATAAGTAGTTGTTCTAAATGTCATAATTATGTACCTGTAAAGAAAGAATGTTTCAATTAATATAATTATCATTTTTATTAATTAAAAGCTCATCTCAATCTGATTTATAGAGTCAAGGTGGAACATTTTTTTCAAAGAAGGAATTCCAAGAATTAACACTAGCCACCTAATGAAAGTCAAACCGCATTGGGGCGGCATGGTGGATTAAGCTCTGATCCTTCCCCTACATGGGGAAAGAGGCCTATGCCCAGCAGTGGGATATTACAGGCTGAAGCGTAGCGCGCGCTCGTACCTAATAAAATACATACTTCCCTCGTCAATAATGATTCTAGTGTAGTTCAAATAAAGATTTTTGTAAGAAGATATATCCCCTACCTATACATAGTGACGGAAATTTTCGTTGAGCTACGTGTCTGCACGCGATCCCTAATTTTTCGGCAGCGAAAACGTTTCATGTTGATTTTTTATTTATTGCCTACGGTGTAAAGTTAAAAGGTAAAAAAAAGTCTTTATAGCCAAATGAAATACCTTCTTTATATAAAAAATACATACAAAATTAGTTCTAATTTAAAATTCGATTTAAAATTATATTATGAACACTAACACCTAAGTTCTCAAAAGATTACCTTTATGTAATAAATAAAATAGAATTAATACCTATTACGAAAGTGTAAATTTTTGTACTAAAAATACGTATTTTGCTTACTAAATATATCAAATGCAAGTCAATCGTTCTATAAGAAAACATCTAATAAATAAGCTTAATCAAAATGGAAATAAAGCAAAAGCTACATTTACATGACATTACTATTAATACGGTTAAACCTTTGTTCACGAAAATAGCAATAAAGGCCTAGGAAATAAAACCATTACTAAGAAAATATATATCAATTTGATCACTTGGCTGTCCGTCTAAAGGAACTAGAGCGGATTAGACGTGTAAGCTCATCGAGCATTTTATCCGACAACCGTTTCCTTAAGACGTACGTATAAACATTGAAACAACACTCTTGTAATATAAAATGATTTATTATTAAATAAACTAAGACTAAATATAAATAAATATAAATATATACAACACACACACTGACACACGGTCGTCTATTCCTAAAGTAAGCAACATAATGCGTGTTATAGGTAACAGACTACTGGTATATTTACATATTTTTTTTTCGATAAACTTACATATAAATACTACATATATAAATAAATATATATTACACTCGAACCCAAAACCCCCGGAGCAGAAAGCAGGGTTACTACAAACTGCGCGAACGGGCTAGTCAAATGATGATGAATGTTTATTTATTTAAAAATTATGCAAACGCGATTTTATTTTTCTAAGTAGATCTTAGCTTTAATCGTGATTTCTTACAGACAATTCCTGTCACTAGGGGAAATATTGATAATAAGCCAGAACTAATCAAACGGTGTAATTACTTATTGTATGCTATTTACTTTGTTTACTTTACTTTACGTTTTAAAAACACAAAAGAAGACTTCAGACGCGTAAAACCACCGAGCCTCTTATAAGTACGATCACTTTGTTAAAATTATTTATAAACACTCTTCATTTTCTTTACTGACTCGTTTAGATGTAAAAGGTCAACGATCTCTTTATTTTCCAGTCGATTTGCTACCTTACCGTAAAGACTACATTGTGTCTCTCTCTCTCTTATTTTAGAAAAACTACATTATTTTTAATTCTACTGAAAACCTTAAATTAAATGTCCTTTACATGCAAAAGTCTACCTAGGCCTTTTATCGAAAGACTGCTTTGGTAAGGCTTTACATAAAATTCTCTAAATATTATTTTACGTTTATAATACTAAAGACTATTTAAGTCTTAATTTAGGAAAAGCGGTGAGGGTTTTTGTGTTGGTCACACTAAACTAACTTTAACTGAGGTAGGGCAGAACAGGAAATTTCCTGCTCAAAATATGAAGTAGCCCGTCTGGGGTAGTACCTCGACCTTACAGAAAACCACAGCTAAATAATACTGTTTCCAAGCAGTATTTTGTTCCTGTTGGTGAGTAAGGTGACTAGAGCTCCTGGGGGGAATTGGGGATAGGGACGGCAACGCGTTTGCGATGTTTCTGGTGTATAAGCTACGGTAATCGCTTACCATCAGGTGAGCGGTACGCTTGTTTGCCGACCAAATTTAATCAAAATTGTTTGTATTTGACGTCCTTTACTATTAGAGATAGGAAATTCCACTAAGCACATTAGTTTACATTAGTTGTTACTTTTATGCTAAGGCATGCGAAATGTCTGAGATTTAAATAATCAATGAATTGGGTACGTATTATTTGAAGTATTATTATTTCAGCCAGTACAACTAAAACGAGAATAAACTAACTGGCTCAAACCATAAAAACTTAATAAAAAATATTTTAGGATAGTCGAAAAAAAAAGTTAATCTAAAGAAATAAAAGTGAATTGAAATATAAGTACAGGCATGTCAACTAAAAGCTTAAGAATTATGTTATAAAAAAAAGAGTCTAATAAGCAAAGAAAATTATTTTTCGAAAGATTTCGGATTGATGTTAATGCGTGGGTTTAGATACGTTTCATACGTTTTATTAATAGTGTTTATTAGAGTAAAAATGTATTTCTAAAAGTGTTCTTTTTTTAAATATCTACTGATTTTTTTTTCTGTGAAGTTTCAATAAATACGATAGTACCTATGTTCAACAAAACATCCGTAAAACATAAAATATGGGTAATTATAATTTAAAAACAAATTATAAAACTAGAAAAAGAAAAAAGAAGCAAAACACACTCACGGCCTTATCTCACACACGCAGTCACTCATTGCCTATATCTTTAATTTATTATTTTTAATAAACACAATTCCCCTCACACATGCGGTTTTTTTTTTTATATTGAGACTGTAATTAAATTCATTTCTACAATATTTTACAATTTCAAGTAAATATTATTTATTAATTTTCAGAATATTAAGAGTCAAGGTCTTCATTATACAGATTAAAAAGACGCACAGATGTTATCCGTTTCGATTGAAAGCTCTCAAAATTAATTTAGACATTATTTGTGGTTTTTGCTTCATTTTAATATTAATATTACTGATTTTTTTAATATTACGTAATAGAATTATAATAATAAATCAATATGGAAATAAAAGTAGACTTAAGTACAATACATACATATATAGAAATAAGAAAAAAATTCAAAGCATTATATTTTATTTTCAGTATCGTTGTCAACACAAATCACATTAAATGCGAATCAGACTTGATATCAAAGACATTTTTAATAAGTAGGTATAACTTATAAATCTTTTATTTAATTTTAGAATTTTAATATGCTTATCTATAAGACAAAATTTCATATAATATAATTTCAGAAATACCGGTCCTGGTTCCAGACAGACTTCAAATACCAACTAGTTCAATTCGTTCCGGACCTCTGTTATCACTGCACTTGAAAACTTGCTACTGCACGTGGAACTGCTTCGTATCAGTATGATCCAATTGGGATACGTTCTCGGACGAAATTACTTTTGGTTTACTGTGAACATGCTGCAAGAATAATTATTTCTACTGTTAGAATAGTTAATTTGCTGTGCAATCAGTATATTTGTTATAAAATAATATAGTTTATATGCGTACAAAACAACTTTTAAAACAATATCTTTGAAAAAAATGCAAGTAACTATTGATTTTTTGAAAAATTTGTAATGTAAGTTTTGATAATCAATTGCTATGCTTGCTGTGAAATAATATATTTGATGTATAATGATACAACTGATGGACATACATTATATGTATGTCATCAATTTCATAAAATGCTGGGTGATAAGTTTTTTAACTTGCAATTAAAAATGTTCCTTTAAAAAATTTAAAGAAATGAAAGTTGTAGCAACTTATTTCACAGCGAAAACGAAAACTTTATAGTAGGTAATTTAGGTTTTAGGTTATTAGCATAAGAGTTTTTCAATAAGTTTTGCTGAGTGATAAGTTTTTTGATGTACCTACAATTAAAAATATTTCTTTATTTTTACAATACAAAAATTAAAGCTTTTAAGAAATAAAATTTACAAAAAAAAAACTTTAATTAGGTCCGATACAATCTATATCAATTGTTTTTTACTCGAAAACCTCAATTATTTCAGAAAATAAATCATGTTAAATTTTGCGAGATACTTACTTTTAAAATCCGTTAGGTAATGTATTCATAATTTTAAAAAAATATTTTGTACAAATTTGCATGATATAAGTGGAAAATAGTTTTTTAGATTTTCTTAATTGTGTTATAGATAAACACGGAATCTTCTAAGTAGTTTGTAATATTTTTTTTCAATATTTAAGGCAGTTACAGTTCCTCATATACATAAGTTTTGGCGCGGTTGAAGCAATAAGGAAAGTCTAGTCTAGTTTAGTATTTACTATTTAAGTTAAATAATAGATATATTCTACCTGTCGTATTTATCATGTACTAACTAGCCCGCCTTTTGCATTTATATACGAATCTACAAGTCATTGCTTAAAATACCCCGTACAAGTACGTAGGTATCTCACAATATGCTCACAAAAAAAACTTGATTAAATCCTCAAAATACCAAACATTTAGAACTGACAACGCTTGGTTCATTTCATCAAATCTCGAGAAACGGGCAACGTTTAAAGATATAAGAAAAATATTCTCTTCAATTCTAAGCCCTATTTCTATAGTTGTAAGAAATAAAGTTTTATAATGAAGAAGCTTACTGCATGGGCTCTCAGGAACGAGTGCCGTTACATTATAAGGGCGGGATAAAATCCGTAAAATACTCATTTCGGTAGGAAAAGGCCGAGAACACGTTTTATATTTTTAATAAAATATAAACTGTTACTCAATGTTAAACAATGTATGAGTGGTACTGAATCTAACATACAAGTACATTTTTTTTATGAACGGATAATACTAAGGATATTATTTTCAGCTAACTTTGATTGTTTATTTTCGTAACGTAATATTTAGTAACAATTTCGTAACATAGGACGACTTCACTACATAGTATAAAACAAAGTCGCTTTCTCTGTCCCTATGTCCCTTTGTACGCTTAAATCTTTAAAACTACGCAACGGATTTGATGCGGTTTTTTTTAATAGCTAGAGTGATTCTTGAGGAAGGTTTATGTATATAATTTAGTATACTTTTATGTAAATTAGCAGAAATACGGCGACAAATGTTGAAGAAGTCGCAAAAAATCGCGCCAACTGGGAGCTTTCCACGCAAACGCCGCGTAAACTAGCAAAGATACAGTGATAATGTACTAGCGAATTCTAAATCTATAAAAATGCTACAAAAAAGTCCGCGATAGCATATCTCTATCTCTTACGGTTGACTTACAATAACCACTTTTATGTTCAAATTTTTAATTAAAAACATTACGTTATTTTCCAAGCTATTTTCTTTAGTTCAGTATTAATTCTTATCCAAACAAATATTTTAGTTAGCTTAGGAATTTAATGCAGATTAAAATTGCCCTTTACACTATATCAATCAGATGAATATCGTCGTTAGAAGTAATTAACAGCGAAACATTTAAAGTTCGGCGCCTACTATGCCTGCACATGCACATCTTTATCTTTATACATAGTAATTAGTACCTATAAAATTAAGTCACTTCCCGCCGTCTGTATGCTTAGATCTTTAAAACTACGCAACGAATTTTGATGCAGTTTTTTTTTAATAGATAGAGTGATTCAAGAGGAAGGTTTATATGTATAATACATGCATAATATGGTAAAAAACACTGATAATTTTAGACTAGAGGTTTCTAACGTATCTTTTATTGTTGAAAGTATTTAGTATCATCATTGCACCCGTGCGAAGCCGGGGCGGGTAGCTATTATGTAATAATACTATAAACTTGATTTAAACACAACTCTCTTTAAGTATGCGTGCGTCCACACTGCATGCGCGGTGGCGAGCGCGGAGGCGGTTGCGGCGGCGGAGGCGTATGGTGGCCACAGTGACGCGCGAGCTCATGTAGCGATTTGACGTATATCAGGGGTTGCAAACTATGGACGAGGATTTATTATTTTTACTAGACAGTCCAATCTTGAGATGGGAGGTGTTGAACATTAGAGATGTTTTGCACGAAATAAATAAAAACAGAAATAAGTGGTGATTTTTTTTATTTATATGAAGAATTGAGATTATATCCTACAAAATTCGTATAGTGTATACTGCCATTTTACCAAAATCAATAATATTACAACTTATACTCGTCCATTCGATTATTTTCTTTTTGACAGTTCAAGAAAATTTGAAATTAGTGACCACGAAGTATAGATACAAAGAGTCCGGACGTAATTTTGAACGAATTGTCTCAATTTAGGGGACACAATTTTAATTCTAATTTTAATTTCCCACGTAAAAAAAAAAGGTATAAACTACAGAAAGCGAATACATTTATAGCGACAAGACCGAAATGGTTTGATACCCCTGCCACCCGCGCATTAGATCCCTTGCTGACTAGGCCCGTAGTGTGGACAGAACGCGCGGATTGGAATGTTTGAAAACTACGCTCGTTGTATCGCTCAGTCGCTTCCGCTTTAGCGACTGCAGTGTGGACGCAAAGACGCGTTTCATATGTTCGATATTTCGCGCCCGCCGCCGCCACCGCGTTAGGCTCGCAGTGTGGTCCTAACCTATGCCTAGGAGCAATTATAAACCAACAAAAAATACATTAATTATAATGACAAAATTCAGATTTCCCGTACTTTAGTAATAATCACGCTGTATTGTAAGTTGCTCGATTACTTTAGTTCTGCGATTTATTTTCATTTTTTTTTTAATCTTTTACCACCAACTTTATATCATTTATACCACCATTATATTATTTATATCACCCTTATTAGTTTTAACTAAACTTAAAACTTAGAAACTTCTGTCTTTTTAGACTGACAAAGGACGCTTTATCAAAGCGAAGTCGCATGACTCAGTTTTAATAATCAAGCCTTTATTCTAGTTAATTGAAGGTTTTCAAGACTTAAGACGCTTAACTTTAACGTGGTACTGATTGTATTATACAGTCAGTACTAAGATTATCTTGTTCGTGGAAGACAATTAACAAAATGGAATCTTTATTGTTTCATATTGTGTTAATTAATACAAGTCACCTTGTTAATATTTTGTTAAAAAGCTTCAAACATTATACCCATCAGTAATTTTTGCCAAACCTCGTGTTTGTAGATTAAAACTGGTAGAACAATTTTGTATCAAAAAGATTCTTCATCAATATTGTTATTCAAATACTCGACTTTTTAATTATGTAGCTTAAGTTGTAACTTTGTAAGTAATATACGATACGATTCACAATTCAGCCTGTAATATCCCACTGTTGGGCATATGCCTCTTCCCCATGTAGGAGAAGGATCGGACCTTAATCCACCACGCTGCTCCAATGCGGGTTGGCGGATATATTCCTTAGTATGAGTAACGATCGCTATCAGGTGTACATGATAACAACCGGGACCGACGGCTTAACGTGCTCTCCGAGGCACGGTGGGGAGACCCACAAGGACTGCACAAACACCCAGACCACAGCAAACATCTGTATGGCCAATACAAATGTTGTCGTGTGCGGGGATCGAACCCGCAACCGTCCGCGCAACAGCCAATCGCAATCCAGTGCTGTGACCGCTGCGCCAACGCGGCGTCAAGTGTAAGTAATAATTCATTGATTAATTTTTTTACTTTATACTAATTTCTAACTACGACTTCTTTTTGTGTTATCATTATTTTTGTCAGTACAAAAATAAAAAATATTTATTAAAATGAAATTCACCAGATTTTAAGTTATAACTCTTAAATGATAACTGTGACCACCATTCATTACAATCACTCATCAACGGTCTTAGTACAAAAAAGTAAGTAACACTTTATTTTCGAAACTTATGAAAAGTCCAAAACAAACAATATGCTATAATAAAGTTTATATATAAAAATCCCAATATTTGTATCTTAGAAATATAGCAAACGGCACTTTGTATGTTCCAACTATATCATACAAAACAAGTAAGTATCTGCTACTTTTAGTAGTGCAAAAGTAGTAAAACTACCGAGTTTATCAGACAATACTGCAGCTAGAATGGTGAAACAAGTTCGTACATAAAACAAATCTGCTACCCAACAACTTCAACTATATGAACTGTTAACAAGAGCGAAGGTAATAAAAATGGAGGTCGTATTAAACCTATTTGCTTCTAGAAATTTAATGATAGAGTATTTGTTTAAAATTGGCTGAAATATTACTTATTTACTAAGGCTCCATTGGCTCAATAATCAAAGGCAATTTAAATATAAACTTCCAAACATTTTATCATACATCTGATGCAACTTGTTTAAAACTTCTTCGGAGCTCAATATCTGGTAAAATGAAACACTTATACTTTATATTAAAAGTGTTTACTACAGTACAAGAACTGCGGTAAATACAATAAAATATTGTTAACATAGAATAAATAGACTAAGATACCCTGTACAACAGACAATAGAATAAGAACTTTGTAAAATAAAATAAGTTAACATCATAGCAATTGAAATGGTGATGATGATCATCATTATTTCATCATTGGAAAACTGTAATTGTTTAAATAATTAATACCACAAAGAAATTGTGAAAAACCAACAATTTTTGGTCCTGACCGTGCAAATTTATTTACCCCGTTTACAAAAGAAAAGTAAAAATTAAAAAGTAAAGTATTCATATAAAAATATATAAGTAAAGTAGCCAATTATATAAGTAAGAGTAGCCATATAAAATACTGGGCCCAAAAGTAGGGGGAACCCATACTGATCGGCGAAAGGTGATGGATGAAAGAAAGGTATTAATATGCAGCATGATATACTTATCGTCTAAAAATATCACCAACATATCATAATTATATAAAAACCTTATCCGAAACACGCTGCATCTTACTGCATAAGTATTATTCCGATCGGTTCAGTAGTTTTCGCAGTATAACCGAACAAAAAATCGGCTCTTCATTTATTAGTATAGAAGATATTTTTCACAATATACATCACATATTGAATTTTGGTTACTGTTATATCTTAAGAGTTCATTTTACTTCACTTCAGCCTATCGAAGTCCACTGCTGGACATAGGTCTCCCCAACATCGCGCCAAAAATAGCGTGAACTCATGTGTTTTGCCCATAGTCACCGCGCTGGGCAGGCGGATTGGTGACCGCAGGGCTGGCTTTGTCGCATCGAACACGCTGCTGCCCGGCTTCGGCCTGTGTATTTCAAAGCCAGCAGTTGGATGGCAGGCGGGCGACACTCAATTTGCTATACTTTCTCTACCAACCTTAAATTTTTGAATAAATTGGCAGAATTGTACGTCAAAATGAAAAATTTTACACGCCGGAAACGTCATAAACGTCAAGTATAGCAAATTATTTTTTTCCAAATGAAGGCGTCAACATGGCGTCAAGCCGTCAACTAACCGCCATATTGTATATTAATAATTTAACTTGTTGTTATTGTTGTGTGTTGTTTTGGATTTTTAGTTCTGTTTTGTATAATTATGTATTTTATTAGGTCTAATACTTTGTTTTGAGAATATTATTCCTCGCTTCTAGGGCTTTACTATGGGTTTGTATTTGACCGTGAATCATTGGTCTCTTTGGTTGAACAAATCAATTTTTCTTTTGAATATCTTTAACAACAATAATTCACAATAGAAAATCACAGTATTTTGTAGTACCTACCTATATTTTTATTACTTATAATATATTTTTATGTTTTCATTCCTCTAGAAAATACTGGGAAACATAATGTGCGACATCAAAAGTGTGCCTAATTGTGTAATTTGTGGGCTAAAGAGGAGCCAATGTATGGAGCCAATGTATTTTTGAGCAAGTTTCCACTTGATCCAGATCGGTTAGTGTGTAAAGAATAGAACAATTAAATACCTATTTAAAAAAATTCCTTAAAATCTTTATTACATTCAATAACTAACTATAGTAATAAAGTTACACTAAAGTATTATGCCTACTTCAAGCCTACATAAGTAGATTAGAAAAGTAGTTGTAGACTGTAAATTTAAACTATTATCGAATTCTAATTGACGATTAAAATTCTACTCCCAGGTGTCGTTCTTGGGTCAAAGCAGTTGGAAATAAAGACTGCTTATACCTATACCTATTAAAAAATTGCATAAAATCAAATATTTGTTTGTCTCATTTTGAAAAAAAATATATTTTAACACAAAGGGCAATAGATTACTTAAAAATGCTATTCCAACACTAAATTTGCCACAACCGTTGGTTGACAGTCTTGGAATATTTTCCTCTGCAAAGTGAAGAGAAAGAAAAATCTCAAGTCTTGAAAGGTACAAAAAAATTTTGCAGTAACTTTATATGTTTATCACAATTATTAATTACATGATTAACATAATTATAAAAATATGTATTTTTTCTTGATGTTCTTGTTTAGCTATTTATCTAGCCGTCTGTTTCTGGTTTTTAATATGTTAATTGATTTTTATGATAAATTCTTTTTTATTTTCTAGTTTTTCAAGATATAACGAATTCGGAGAATGTGCAATGGAAGGAAAATATTTTATCTAAAAGTGAGTAAACTACTTTATCATATTATATTTATTTATGTTATACGGTTAAAAGTAACAAATGTGTTTAAGAGGTACAGCATCTTGCTAGTTTATTTTTGTTCATGTAACATATTTTTAATGATAAATAAAATTAAGATTTTTTATTGATGACTAGCCCGTTGATGCAGTTTGTAGTAACTTTTTTTTTGGCGTGCTTTCTGTACCGGGGGTTGTGGATTCGATTCCCACCCCGAGTCTGGGTGGGTATATATTTATATATGTATTATTAATAAGTAAGTTTATCGAAAAAAAAAAATATATCTAGCTGTACTAGTCGGCTGTTACCTATAACACAAGCATTAAGTTGCTTACTTTAGGAACAGACGACCGTGTGTGTATTGTATTTCTTTATATATTTATATTCTTTATATTTATTGTTAACTAGCTGCCCGGACAGACTTCGTTCTGTCTGTTATTTTTTTTTTTTTTGCATAAAAACCTTCCTTGGGATTTTTAAGGAACATACAAAACAAAATTAGCCGAATCGGTCGAGCTATTCTCCAGTTACGCGCTTAGCAACATTCATTTTTATTATATTGATGATTAAATGAACGTAACTATAATAATAATAATTTGCTGTTGCAAGTCTTATACATTTTTGATGTGACAAAAAGTTTTCTTGACAACAATGTGTTAAGGCTGTTTCAAAAACTCTTCATCTTACTATGTACTGGAAATTAAAAAAAAATTAAGATGAGATTATATAAAAGTCATACAAATGTTCACAATTGTTCTTGTACTGTATAGAAAAAGATACATTTTTAAATATATTTTGTACTGATAGTGGCAGTGCAATCTCAGTTGTAGTAAATATCATATAGCTAATAGATTATTGTTAGTCAAAGTTCTAAGAAATCATCTGACATATATTAAAGTTATTATTTATACATTTACCTGTATAATATTGACCCTTAGATATTAGATATCTTTGGCTGATATACATATCACTGATAAAATGAGATATATATGTAAAACACTTTCTGAGTAACAAATATCTTTAATATCTTTAACTCATATATGCAGTGCTTCGCAACATAATATGATACAATGCAGTATAAGATTTTTTGTTTTACTGTTTCTATAAAATGATTATGAATGACACCTTTGGAAAAAAAATAATTTTCATCTTCGCAGTCGCGGGTAGAAGCTAGTAGTAAATAAAATTCAAATAATTTAACTCTTAGTAAATAATTAAGTATGTAAAAAAAAACAGTAATAGATGCATATTTAGATATTTTACTACTATTTTTCAGGTGCTGAATACAGCTTTGTCCTCTACTTCGCAGGCTCCACAAGGACTTCTGAAAAAACTCTAGGTAATAATTAATAAATAAAAATTTCACATTTTCAATTTTATTCAATGACATAAAACATTAACAGTAACATGTCTACTATAAGCATAGATAACTAGCATTTCATTTGTATGAAATTTTAGTTTTCTTTAATTTATCTCAACAAATTTTATCTTGTTACCCGACTGCCAAGGAAGGGTTAAATTTTCGCGCGTATCTTGTATGTATGTATGTAATATTCTTAATTACCTGATTTCTCTAGAACCGCTGAACGGATTTGCATAATTGAGATATCGTTAGATTCGTCTTAGCAGCCGAAGTGTTCTTAGATAGGTGACATTAAAAAAACAAACATGGCGGCTGTGCGAAGCCATTGTAGTTTATGAAGAAATAATTTTTTTTTAGAGTACTATAATATGGGTATCAAATTAAAGGGCTCAATACAAGGATTTCTAAAATGTATATAATGATTATTATTACTGTAATAATAAGAAAGGTTAAAAAATGTTGAGTTTGCTCTTTTCCATGCCTAAGGCAAGCAAGATGCGAGCCGAGCTTCTTCCTCGCCTCCTAGGCAACGTCCGACGGTCAATTTCGGGGTGTAGCCTTTCCCATAAAAAAAGAATTATCAACTTCGGACTACTCTGTAAAAAGTTATGCTCGGTCAAACATAAAATATTATATATACGTGGCAACTTTAGAACGGCCTCATTTTTTTCGTCGTTAATAAATTACTTAATCAACCACATGATGTAAACTATTTTAATGAATTGAACCGATTACGTAATTTGTCTAACTAAAAAGACATAAATAAAATAATAATTAAAAGAAAACAAAAAACCCGCCTGCATAAAAAACAACTAATAGAAAATGAACTGAAAAGACTGGAACAAGATAAAAATTCAAAATTACACAAAGCTAGCGAAAAAAATTGAAACAATATCAAACATTATGTACTGTTCACTTAAAAATATCAATATGGTAGTCCTTCAAAATTTTATGCAACATCGTACATAATATGCAGTCAGAGACATGCACAAAGAATGATTTGACTTATCCTTCAATTTCCTTGGGATTTTTAAGGAACATACAAAACAAAATTAGCCGAATCGGTCGAGCTATTCTCCAGTTACGCGCTTAGCAACATTCACTTTTATTATATTGATGATTAAATGAACTTAACTATAATAATAATAATTTGCTGTTGCAAGTCTTATACATTTTTGATGTGACAAAAAGTTTTCTTGACAACAATGTGTTAAGGCTGTTTCAAAAACTCTTCATCTTACTATGTACTGGAAATTAAAAAAAAATTAAGATGAGATTATATAAAAGTCATACAAATGTTCACAATTGTTCTTGTACTGTATAGAAAAAGATACATTTTTAAATATATTTTGTACTGATAGTGGCAGTGCAATCTCAGTTGTAGTAAATATCATATAGCTAATAGATTATTGTTAGTCAAAGTTCTAAGAAATCATCTGACATATATTAAAGTTATTATTACATAACAGGTACATTTACCTGTATAATATTGACCCTTAGATATTAGATATCTATGGCTGATGTACATATCACTGATAAAATGAGAGATATATGTAAAACACTTTCTGAGTAACAAATATCTTTAATATCTTTAACTCATATATGCAGTGCTTCACAACATAATATGACACAATGCAGTACATGCACAAAGAGAGAATGATTTGACTTATACTTCAATTTCATGTCTCCGACTGCATATTATGTACGATGTTGCATAAAATTTTGAAGGACTACCATATTGATATTATGTTTAAGTGAACAGTACATAATGTTTGATATTGTTTCGATTTGTTTCGCTAGCTTTGTGTAATTTTGAATTTTTATCTTGTTCCAGTCTTTTCAGTTAATTTTCTATTAGTTGTTTTTTATGCAGGCGGGTTTTTTGTTTTCTTTTAATTATTATTTTATTTTTATGCATTTTTTTCAAGAATAGATGTGTATGTCTTCAAATATAAATGACTAAATAAAATTTAAATAGACAAATATATTTTGGACTATTTTTCATTTCAGATCTACATACCTACGCTGAAGAAGTTCCTGCTGAGTCATTACACAAAAAGTAGATTAAGTTTCAAATGCTTTTGGCAAATGTAATTGATAATTTAGATAAACTTGATAGTGTTAAGTATTCAACCAATACGGGATATTACAATGATTGACATCTTTATTAATCCACTTAGAGTGACACACTGAGGTAGGGCACAGCAGGAAATTTCCTGCTCAAAATATGGAGCAGCCCGACTGGGGAAGTACCTCGACCTTACAGAAGACCACAGCTAAATAATACTGCTTTCAAGCAGTGTTGTGTTCCTGTTGGTGAGTAAGGTGACCAGAGCTCCTGGGGGGGATTGGGGATAGGGTCGGCAACGCGCTTGCGATGCTTCTGGTGTTGCAGGCGTCTATAGGCTACGGTCTTACCATCAGGTGAGCCGTACGCTTATTTGCCAACCTAGTTACATTAAAAAAAAAACTTGACGAGCTCAGGGCCCTTAAAGATCATTTATGATACTACAGTTTTTTTTTAATTTTCTGCTTCATGGCAATCTGTTTTCCAACAATAAGCCACTTCTATGTCTGATTTCTCAGTATATGTTTTCCTCGAGAGCCATACTTGTATGAAACTTTTCACACGACTCTCTTGATGTCAAGTGGTAAATCTTGTTTGTAGGCTCGGTATGTCACTTCTTTTTAGCCGGGCACGCTGAAGAGCGCCTTCTCCGCTCAGAGCGTGTGCCAGTTTGTGCTAGTTTGTGCCATTTTTCTTTATTCGAGATCTTTTCTTGTTAAAATCTTTAATTTTGAAATGGTTATCACAAACATATTTCAGTTCATGAAAAAGGAGGAGTATTTAATCCTTGGCTATGTTAATGTTATAAAAATTAAAATATTGTATAGTGAGACTGTTTCACAAGTAATGCTCTTTAGTATTGTTTGTTTATTAGATATCTGTTAATATTTTCGTATTATTTTTGTAAATCTTGTTTTTATTATTGTTATTACTGTATAGTTAGATTGTTTTCTTTTAACGGTCACTGAAAAGTGCATTAGTTTCAAGTAACAAGTTTGAAAGTATTATATTTATTTTGGTATATTATATCTACTACAATTGACATCTTATAATTCCTTTTTCTAAGTAATTGCAGTGTTTTTAAAAAGATTTTCATAATAATATGATGCAAACATTATCAAACAGATAAATTAGTTTATAAATGGATAAACTTTTGATCTTGTTCATTTATTTGAGTTTTCAATTTAACAACTTTTAAACTTTCGCGTTGCATTATTAAATTTAATGTTCACACGGGGATTAACGCGAACAAATTTTTAGGGTAAAATATTACCTTGGCGCCTGACGTTTCGGCTAGGTGACACTAGCCGTGGTCGCAGGCAGACTTCAATTTAGTTTTAAGAACTATACTTCTTAAGGTAATACATTGCTTAAACAGAAGGTTATAAAAACATTTTACGGCCCTTTGCCATACTTGTCTGTAAATATTTAGTTCCAAAGTTTTAATAAAAATTTATTTACTTCAGACATCACTTCCATAAAAGTGTTATTAACAGTTTTATAACTTTAAAAAAAACTAATGTTAGTATGACACGCTCAATGTACATACACGTGTGATTTTTATTTTGTGTGAATTAAAATTATTATCAAAAATCAAAACAAAGCATTGTAATTATAACATTAAAAAGAAATTATCGCTTAAACATAACATATAATTGCGATCTAAACAACAAAAAAAATTTATTTCAAATATTGTTAATATAAATTAGTACAATTTTTTTTATAAGTAATCTAGACAAATTAGACGTATAACGTATATATGTAAATTTGTCCTACAGGTGGTATCTTAAAATAATTCAACGCATTTTGCAGTGAACATTGAGAGCGATGCGAAATCGTGAACATTTGATGTGTTTTAGAAGTTTATATTCTATGATTTTATTTATTTTGGTATATTATGATCAAGTATTTTTGTAACGAAAAGAATGTGACACATGTTTTGTACAAATTACTGTATCACAAAAAGATATTATAAAAAAGGCTATAAGAGAAAATTTTAGCAATAAGTAATAATATGTTATAGTATACAAATAAACTGACAAACACTTCATTAAATTATAACTTATAATGTTATTGTGAAATATTGTAGATAGGATGAGGCATTTATTAAGATAATTAAAGTTTGAAAGTATTATATTTATTTTGGTAAATGTCTACTACAATACACTTCTTATAATTCTTTTTTCTAAGTAATTGCAGTGTTTTTAAAAAGAAATTCATAATAATATGATGCAAACATTTTCAATAGGTAAATTAGTTTGTCCGTTTGTTTTGAGCTTGTTCATTTATTTGAGTTTTCAAGTCAGTTATAAGAACAACATTTACATTTTTATTTCTTGCATTAGAAAGCCCTTTCATAGGTTACATTGCTTAAACAGAAGATTATAAAAATATAATACAGCCCCGCTTTATCATAATTGTACCATTATTGACTGTAAATATATAATTCTGGAGTCTTACATTGTAAATATGTATAATATTAAAAATAAATTTATTTCAAATATTGTTAATATAAAATTTAGAAAAGTTAAGACGTATAATATATATGTAGATTTGTCCTACAGGTGGTATCTTAAGATAAATAAACTTATTTTACAGTGAACATTAAGAGTGAATCGAAATCTTGAACATTTGTTGTGTTTTAGAAATTTATGTACTGAGATTTTGATAATTTTATTTATTTTGGTATATAGGCTTATTAATATTTTTAGAAGAGTAAAATATAAATAATAAAAATATATTTTACTAAAAGGCCTTTTATTTAAATTAAAATGTATAAAATTATAAAAATGAGAACCCTGTAGCCAAAAGTATCGATAATTTTATCGACTAATTTATCGACCTTTTTCCACACTAGTATCGACTTCCGGTACGATAAAAAAATTTCACAACACTATATTCCATCATTACCAATTTAACGAAAAAAAAATTTAGAGCAACCGTTAAGTTGGTACCAAATGTATAGTAAACCTTGAACCCGGAGCTCAACCGTGTCTATGAAGTGACACCTCTTTCTCTTTATATGCTCTTTGTTGGATGGTTATCCCGCCATCGGTTGGCTTTTTAAGTTCCAAGGTGGTAGTGGAACTGTGTTATCCCTTAGTCGCCTCTTACACCACCCACGGGAAGAGAGTGGGTGGCTATATTCTTTACTGCCGTAGCCACACAGACTACTCGTACATTCACAAAATTGAAACTATGATATCTATATTTGAAGCGTTTTGTTTTCAGAATGTCAGAAAACAAAACATATGCATACAAAAATACATCTATAGAAACGTAAGTCTGTCGTACGTATTTTAACCTAGATTAATAAAAGCACTACATAATCGTTCCTACAGTATTAAAAAATAGGAAGACCTTCCACATACAAAAGAAAACCTTTCATTTAATTTTAATAACCTTGCCTAATCGACCGTCCCTTAGCCCTTTTTCAATTTCACTACATCAATGTAATATCAGACACAATGTACACTGTAGACGATTTAAAAAACAGCTCAGCATCCATGAATTCCTTTTTATTGAAACGTGCTCATAAAATTGCGTGTCAAATGGCCCAAAGAATACGAAGGGTCGGACTCGAACTTTTTTCCGTAAAACCGTACTTATACGATCTAACGTTTCAGATGGATTTTATTTCGTTCAAAATGCCTATTCCTTCGTATTTCTACGTATCTATGGGTATTATTACTGCTACCTTTTTCGGAAGATGTCACTAGTAAATAACTATTGTAAACATATCGGGAGGCTATAAAAGTCTGAAATGATTTATGAAATCGACTTTCAGTTACAGGTATTTTTTTAATATATCTGAGCAGATGTTTGTTACGTTACGTTATTTCTCTACATTTAAAAAATATATTTAAAAAGACATGAAGTAATATTAAAAGATGTGTTGGCAAAATATCTTAAAATAATAATAATTTGTTTGTTACTATTAGTTCAGTCATTGCAAATGTTAAAAAGATTACCCTCGAATAAAATTCCAAAAAACTAAATTCTGAAGATTTTTAATATCATATAAAAATACCGACAGTAACAGCGTGGTTCGAACCCGCACCTCCGACAAACCGTGCCGGCGCTCTTTAGCCAATTAAGCTATGGAACGATTTACTCGTCCGGTCGAAATCTTTGATATGATGAATGTCTTCATGTGTGGCTATTACACAAAAAATAATAGAAACAAAAACTAAATTCTGATTTATAATTCATATTCTATTTAATTGGTAGTGCAAATAAATTGAAACACTACAACACTACATTTAAACCCACGTCTCACCTTGTATTTTATATTAAAGATTAAACGTAATACAATTGATGTTCGCATGTAAAAAGCAAACAAATAAAGAAAATAATAACAGCCTAAAACTAATCAAAAACATATTACTCCGTCTAAAACTTTGATTTTTTTTAAATGTATATGCGTATAAAATCAAAACTAATAAAATTAAACAACAGAAACCAAACAATAACACGTAAGAACGAAACAATTAATTAAATTTAAGGTAGGTCCTACCCCTAACTCCTACTCCTAACGTAGGACTATGTATAGCAGTATAAAAGATTTTTATCTACTACATAGACACGTTTTATTTTTGTTCACATAAAAGATTTTGATTATTATTATTTTTTTTTGGATGTAGGGCTTTTCTTATGTGTTATTGGATAATACATAAACAGATTATAATTATATAACATGCGTATATTTTGCTGTTTCAATAATATGGCAACAACATTTTTTGTTATGTTTTAATAGGTTTTAATTTTAATTTTGTTAAAGAATTCAATTATAACTGATAATCAAAACAAAACGCAAGAGAAAGATTTCATCATATTCTTATCTGCAAGACGGTGTTTATCGAAGGCCTTTGTAATACGAACGAGTCACTTAATTTCCCGACAAAACAGAGAAACGACCATCAGATCCCCTTTAATAAGGTTGACGGGATTTTCTTCTGATTTTATTACCCTCTCCTGCGAGTGAACGCCCATTAAGATGTAACGAGTACCATTTACAGATCTCTTCATAGCTCCGACAATTCTCTTTAAAATTTTTGCGTTTAATTTTTAGTTTACCTTTTTAAATGCCTCATTTGGTATAGAATACCTGTTTTTTTTATTTTTTGTACGTTTGTTAATGTGTACTTATATAGAAATAGCAACTTAATAATAATACACTTTATTGTACACCAAAGACAGAAATAATATAGGTATAGCAAAGAAAGAATTTTTTTTACAATACCTATATCATTAGGCACAAAAGGTGGCTATAAATCTTATCGACTAGTCTAAACTTATCGTATAGTTTTAAAATAATTTTAGATAGTTATAATTCTTTGTTATATTATTTTGTTTATTTCACGATCACGATTCAGCCTGTAATATCCCACTGTTGGGCATAGGCCTCTTCCCCATGTAGGAGAAGGATCGGAGCTTAATCCACCACGCTGCTCCATTGCGGGTTGGCGGATGTTTGTGTTTGTTGTTTATTTAAAAATAAGAAAATAAATGTAAGGCTTAACAAATAGAAGTCATGAATGTAGTTATTTTTAATGAAAATTTTCCTTCCAGGTCGTCTCCTCTCTTCCTATGTTATATTGGTTAAAATTAGGCAAAAATAATATAATTAAAAGAAAACAAAAAACCCGCCTGCGTAAAAAACGGAAAGAGCAAATTCAACATTTTTTAAACTTTCTTATTGTATTTCTTTATTATTATTACGGTAATAATAATCATAATATACATTTTCGAAATCCGTGTATTGAGCCCTTTAATTTGATACCCATACTATAGTATTCTAAAAAAAATTTATTTCTTCATTAACTACAATGGCTTCGCACAGCCGCCATGTTTGTTTTTTTTTAATGTCACCTATCTAAGAACACTTGGGCTGCTAAGACAAATCTAACGATATCTCAATTATGCAAATCCGTTCAGCGGTTCTAGAGAAATGAGGTAATTAAGAATATTACATACATACATACATACATACAAGATACGCGCGAAAAACATAACCCTTCCTTGGCAGTCGGGTAAAAACATGCTGTTGTTGCGATGTCGATTCCTTTTTAATCATATTTCGTGCTTGATCGCTTTACGATCACTAGATAATTTTCAAATAGGGTTTTCGTATTAAAATTATCATAATTATAATCTTATACATATAATTATATTACAAAAACCTATATACTTAATCAACATGTTGCTAATATTTTCGCTTCATTGATAGGTCACCGCAGACATCATTTATATTGTAATTGCACCTTATTTTTTTAATCAACTAATTTTTATTGCGTGTCACATAATACCGATATGTATCTTAATCAAATTAGAATATGGTTTTAATTAAATTAAAATAATATGTAAGACTACTCCTAAAATCGTCGTAGTTTTTACTCATCAATAAGGAATTTTCAAGTCAGTCAAAAACATACATAATTATCTTTAGCCTTTTTGAATCTATTGGTTACTCATTATTCCTTTCAATATACTTATTCAAAAAATCATTTAGGACTATTTAGACAACGGTCTATAATATTTATTTTAGAAACGAACAAATTAATTACAACTTTACGTAAGACGTGTACATGTACTAAATTCCAACGTATGTAAATAGCTTCGAAAGAAGTAATAAAATAAACGCTAACTTACATACGACAGCTATACTAAATGTTTCGAGAATATCAAGTGTTCGCACGCGCGTCCTGCATAATTTATACGAGGTAGCCAAGAGTTACGGCTTGTCCACATCTGCTCGAAAATATTACACTGTTAAAATTAATGCGGATAAAACTTTATTTTATAGTTGCAAATTAGGATGAAGAGTTTAGGAAATAGCTTTCGTAATTGAAATGTTTTTATCAAAGACGTGCATAGAGCGGAGTCAAACTAAATTAATTTTTAAAAATAACAAAACTGTTCACTTATAGCCATTTGTTAGCATTTTTAAATCGTAAGTCAAAAATTCATCATTGAATAATTGATGAAAATAAAATCACAGCAATAAAATCATATATATAAATATATATATATATATATATATATATATATATATATATATATATATATATACTAGCCGACCCGTGCCCACTTCGTTGGGCGTTAATTTTTTTTTGTGATGCAAATAATATACTTACATATACTTAAGTTTTCATCTCGCTCACATAAAACTACCACCCCCCGTTTCAGCCCCAAAAATGGTTGATTTCTAAAAATACATTATTAGTACACCTCCACACCATCTATAGAGCATACATTTTGAATTTCAAGTCTCTTACTTCAAAAACATAGGACTTTCATACAAACTTCCAACCCCCGTTTAACCCCTTTAGGGGTGGAATATCGTAAAATCCGTTCTTAGCTGACCTCTACTCGGCGAAAGAAATATTCCTACCAAATTTCAAGTCTCTACGCCTTATGGTTCCAGAGATATCGTGATGAGTCAATGGGTGGGTAACTCTTTTATATATATATAATTAAATACAATGTTAAATTAATTACGGCTTACTCTCCAATTTTTGATTTGACATTAATGGTAAAATAACTAAATGGCGTTATTTTTACTAAGACTATGGCTTGCAAAAATATAATAAGCTTCAGCCTGTAATATCCAACTGCTGGGCATGGGCCTCTTTCCCCATGTAGGAGAAGGATCAGACCTTAATCCACCACGCTTCTCCGATGCAAGTTGGCAGATATATTCCCTACTATGAGTAACGATCGCTATCAGGTGTACATGATAACAACCGGGACGGCTTAGCGTGTTCTCCAAGTCACGGTGGGAAGATCACAAGGACTGCACAAACACCCAGACCACGGCAAACATCTGTATGGCCAATAAAAATGTTTATTATGTGTGGGGATCGAACCCACAACGCGTCAAAAATATAACAACGTGCAAAAAATATACCATACCTTTATTTCATCAATAGCTGAAATGTGAACACAAAGTCAGCTACTTTCTGACTTTTGATCCGGGTTTGAGTTTTATTTGAGTGTAGACCTGACACGTGCTTCTTTCGGCGTTAAACTTAACCTTCGTAAAATTCACCTTGAATCGGATTTTGCTAACAATTGCTTTTATTATTCTTAGTACCTGGGTGACCGAGCCTAGCTCGGTATTTTCATTTTATTTTTTGTTTTTCTTTTGTTTTTCTCGGTATTTTTATATTTTAATTTTATTTAAATAATAAATCACGAGTGAAATTAAAAAAAAAGGAA
This sequence comes from Melitaea athalia, assembly GCA_905220545.2. Taxonomy (NCBI): domain Eukaryota; kingdom Metazoa; phylum Arthropoda; class Insecta; order Lepidoptera; family Nymphalidae; genus Melitaea; species Melitaea athalia. Next base: position 6,614,656 of record HG992183.1, on the reverse strand, counting down.
AAAAATTAATCTGGAGACTGAGATTCGAACTCGGGTCAACACGATTTGACACCCGATCAATTACGCTGTTACAGCTATGTTGACAGTAGTGAAATCAAGCTTCGTATTCTAATGATATTTTTTCATTGCCTAAAAACAGGGATAAAACGACATTTTTTTTAAATGAATCCTAGCTAGATCAATTTTTTGCCCCCGAAATCCCCTGTATACTGAATTTCACGAAAATCGTTGGAGCCGATTCCGAGATTCAAATTCTATATATATATATACAAGAATTGCTCGTTTAATAGTATAAGATTCTTGTCTGATCTCTATTTATTAATTCTAAAAAAAAAACTTTAATAACTACTTATAAGATCAGCTTTATGACATTCAATAATAATATTGAGTGATTGAGTGTGTATAACAAATAACCTTTCGTTTCGTAAAGCCAGTTTTTTTGCTATAAATATGTCATTATATTGAGTACCTATGTAATTTCTTTTTTTATTTGTTATATTAAATCATTATTTGATATAATTTTTACTACTTTTATACGATGAAAATGTACACGTATTAACGCGTGTCAATAGGAATAAATGCCTCACACTTGAGTTTACCTAACTTTGAGTTGAATATATACACATTTTCTATACTTAGTCATTTTAATAATACGTTATGTTTCATTATTTTACTCGTTTATTACTTACATTTTTAAATTTAGTTTTTAACAAATTTTTAGTTATTTTTAATTTTAATAATATTCGAAACTTTTAATATACTTCACAGTTTCGAAAATGATTTATTGTATTTTTTAGGTTTTAGATTTTTTATTTCACAAGAGTCTGTTTTATTATTGTAAAATAAATATTTATTACAAAACTAGAATTTGAATATGCGGGCATGACAAACAAAAGCTTCATGGTTATGCTTTTGTGCGCTGTTACAAAAGAAATGAAATTGTTATTCTGAAGTTTTAATGTTAATTATCATGAACAAAATACATTCTGTGACATTCTAGTCTACTACAGTTTTTACTTTAAAATATTTGAAGGATTACAAATTTTAAACAAAATATCTTCATTATTGTATCTGAAGTGAAAACTTAGAATTAATACGTAATAAACTAACGATGTAGGGAAGGTAATATTAAAAAACAAGCCCTTATGTACTGCGACTTAAGCTGGGTTAAAGGGAAAGAAAAAAAATTGGGTCACCTAGCATTATAAGTGCCTTGTTACGTGGTATCCTATAAATAATAGCATATTAATAGCATAGTTATCATATGAGTAATATAATTATTGATTCTAAAAGTATATAGTTTGAATTATAGAGGATTTTTTTCTAATATTGAATATTCTTAATTTTTTTTGTGTTACACACACATGAGGGAATTCTAAACATTTTTAACATCATATCAAAAATCGACCGTTCCAGCGAATTCAAAATTATTGAATATTCTGTTTTGCGCAAAGCGATAAATGTGACTATGACACTGTGGCGCAATAATAACAACAATAAATTAACTGAAGCGTCTACATTTTATTTATTCTCTATACATTACTTAACTATTGTAAAATTCATATGAGTTTTAGAGTTTATTTCTAAATTAAATTGTAATTGTAAATTCGATTATTAATTTAAGCCTATCGATTACTTAACATTTGATGTATTACAATTAAAATTAACTTCACTAACCGAAATATAGAATAAATTAAGTTAAATGTTTTAACACTTTTTTTATTAACCTCTCATTGTTTACTTCGAATCGTGATAAATGGACATTCAGAATTAATGACCATCTGCTTGGAGCAGGTCCTCTGATAAATGTTTAGGATTTGTTCTCTTTATTCACCCTTACGATAATAGGCTTTTTATATGGAATTCTTATGTTGTTTGTGATTCATGTATTAATATAGGAAAACTATGTATGAATAAATCTACATTTTAAGTTATGTAACTGTTGGCAATACTGAACATTATAGATATTTTTAAAAAACATTTGGAGGGTTTTCTATAATTGGAACTAATTTAAAAAAAAAGTGTTTCATTGTTTTTGTCTTTTATATATTTGTAAATCCTTATTTATCCTGCACATTTAATCGAAACGACTAAATCAATTGAAATGAAACACTGGATACTATAATATTTGGGAGATGATAAACAAAATATGTACGTCTATGTGTATGGTTATAATCAGAATTCAACTTTTACTTGATGTTATAATAATGAACATATTTAGCTTTTAGTTTGGAAAATTACAGACATTTAAAATAAAAGCCTCAGTAGGAGATTTCCAAATAAAGGAAAGAAGGAAGAAGAAAAAGTAAATGTACAATAATCTTCGAAAGTGAAACTAACTTTAAGTTGTAGCTAGTGTTTTATATTACTTAGGTACTTATTATTATAAGTATAAGTATCTAATAATACGAACGACGAATAAACCACTAACTTAAAGGAAATACGAAGGTTGGCAATATTTTAGTTAAAAAAAAATTAGTGTAATTTAAATCTATAAATGAATGAAAACATTTTGTATAAAAAAATTGTAATTTTACTTGTCTATCGTAATAGATTCATATCCAAATGATATATTACAACGACATTCAAGATTATTTTATTGGACAATAACATAGGTACCTATTTGATGCCACAATAATAAATTTAGCTGAATAGCCACTATTGCAATCAATAATTTGAAAACGTACTTTTATTGGAACTATATAAAGGACGAATCTCGTCGTGTGAAGTTTGCCGAAGTAATTTGCAGTAAATCCCCTTTGTAAGTCACGATTGCACGGTTGATTTGATACGTACTTGAAACGACAGACCAATGGTACCTGGTCAAAGGGCCAAATACTAAAGGTCGAGTGGAATCAAATAGGAAAGATTACATCTTTCTATTGAAAAAGGTTCCGAACCTAATGTTTGTTAAGAGGTGTCTCATATTGAATGAAAATGTAACCTATTGGCTTAAGTGGTATAAGTGGACCTTTGTTGATATATTGTAACGATATATTGAATTTGTTTCTATTGTATATAAATTGGTATGGAGAAATCTCGTAAGACTTTTTATAGTACGTATAATATGTTACTCGCTATTTTTATCGCTGAGAACAATTGAGTTTAGTGTTATATCCGCCTTCAAAAAAAGAAGGTTCTCAATTCTACTCTATTTTTATGTGTGTATAATTATATTATATGTAGTATTGATTTTGATTTTTTTTTATTTTAAAGCTGGCGCTGGTCATGTCAATTTACATGGAAACACCCCAGGGCCGTGTTTACCGGGGGGTTCAAGGGGTGCAGTGCACCCGGGCGCGGGGTCTTAGGGGGCGCCGAATGCTAAGAATTGGAAATTTTATTGATTTGAAACTCATTAAATGTCAACGTAATTGCACCGTCTCGTACACATTGTTACGTCAAATACACGTACATAATAAAAATATAAATAGTCCATTGAAATGTTACATGAGCTACATTTATTAAAGGACGCAATTTTATTTTGGGACATGTGTGGGGTAAATAGAAGCTTAAGTCCAAGTTTGTGGGGTTGCCGCCCATGTCCCCCGGCCGCCATCTTGGAAAAAGGGCTGCAAACACCGTTTTCGTGATATCTCGGAAACTATGCGTCCTACAAACAATTCGTAGACTAATTTGTAGCAAATTGCTTTGCCTACAAATATGGTTATATAACTTTTGCCCTAAATTTAAAATTAAAGAAGTTATTAGCAAAAAAGTGAGAAAATTTCTATAAATTTTCTTATTTGCTCTATAACTTTTTTTTATAAGTACATTTTACAAAAAAAAAAAACCTCAGAACAATCTTGTAGATGGTCTTTTGAGGAAATTTTTTCTCATAATTTTATTTAATTTCATTTATTTAAAACGCTGTTAGAGCGCTCCAAAGTTGACCGGGTTCGTCAATGCGCATGAGAATCCGGTCAAAACGAAATGTTTAACTTAGATTTCCGATCTTTTTTTTTATTGTGAATACATTCTTAAAAAATTTTGGTTAAATCCCTACCAACAACTTTACTTATTCATTGCTAACTGTTTTCCTCGCCACCTATGAGGTAGAGCCTGTAGGCGCGTTTTTTTTTACGTGATATCCCCAGTAGGCCTACTCCACAGACATCTTCCGATGAGGTAGTCCTCGGATAGCCTTTTTTATTCTTCTTTTCTTCGATGGTCCAGGCTGTGGCTCAGAATGTAATTCAACGTCGAATGTAAAGATTTGTGGAATGACAGGGGTTAAAATTGGAGTCATAGTTGGAAGTTCATTTTCGAATTCATTTTCTTCCATTAAGTTTGATAATTCCATGATGTCACTGCATGTTTTGCCAGAACAATGGAGGCATACTTTAGAGCATTGGAGGCCTGCTTTTCTGCAGCCACATAATATGCTTCCACAATATCCTTTGGATCTGCAGAAAATTAATTTCATGAGATCTGGGGGGTGCTGGAGGCTTGGAAGCTTGTATTAGCATCCAAATGTTTGCATGCTTTTTCCAGCCCCAATCTTCAGGATTTTGATATCTTCCGAGTCACGACTGGACCTGGTGATATACTCGAAGACTGTGAAAACGAGCTGCATCTTGTGTTGGAGGCAGCGATGATGAACTAAATGAATTTTTAGTCACTGTCTTGGCAAATCGTTTGTATCGCATGCCGTCTAGTGAGTCGTCTTTATTACCGCCATATAAAGCAACGAAAAAATAGCGCGGTACCACCAGCTAATTCAGGATGTTTCTCCACAATTTTTATAAATTTTAGTTTCCCCATATTATAGGCTGCTGATGTTGTATCACGTCCTGAGAAGTATAGTATAGTAAGGAAAACAGTTAGGAATGTATAAGTAATAAGTAAAGTTGTACGGATTTGACAAAATTTTTTTAAGAATGTACTTAGGTACAATAAAAAAAAGATCATAAAACTAAGTTAAACATTTCGTTTTGATCGGATTCTCATGAGCATTGACGAACCCGGTCAACTTTGGAGCGCTCTAACAGCGTTTTAAATGAATGAAATAAAAAAAAATTAAAGAAAAATTTTCCTCAAAAGACCTTCTACAAGATTGATCTGAGGTAATTTTTTTCTTGTAAAATGTATAAAAAAAGTTATAGAGCAAATAAGAAAATTTTTATAGAAATTTTCTCACTTTTTTGCTTATAACTTCTTTAATTTTAAAAGGGTAAAAAGTTATATAAGCATATTTGTAGGCAAAGCGATTTGCTACAAATTATGTCTTTATGAATTTTTCGTAGGACGCATAGTTTCCGAGATATCGTGTGAACGGTGTTTGCACCCCTTTTGCCAAGGTGGCGGCCGGGGGACAAGGGCGGCAACCCCACAAACTTGGGGTTAAGCTTCTATTGACCCCCCACACATGTCTCAAAAATAAAATTGCATCCTCTAATAAACGCAATATTAGGTCCTTAAATTGTAACATTTCAATGGACTAAGGTACCAGTAATTAATTTTTCTATAAATTAAATACAATTAAACAATGCCGCTTTCGGTACGTGTCATACCGCTCACAATGTGGAACTCTACCTTTATATAAGTATAGAATCCAAAATTTATTTCAAAATAAAAGACATAATTGAAATATTTGCCAACACTAAAGACCGAAAAGTTTATATTTGAGTTTGATTTATAGTCAATTAGTCATTGAACATCAAATTGGTTTACCTATTAAATAATAATAAAAAATATATAATATTAATACAAGTATAATTATATTAAAATGTTGATTTTTGTTTGTGCATTTTTTTGTAAATTACACTTTTAAGAAATTAATTAATAAAAGATTAAAATTATATTGCGTTTTTTACAACAGCTGGGGCGCGGGCTGATTATCCGCACCCCGGCGCGGAATATGCTTAAGACGGCCCTGAAACACCCATTTAAATTTGAGCGAGATCTGCCAATTACTTTTTGGGTGGATAACAACAACGTGACGCCGCGTTGGCGCAGCGGTCACAGCAATGGATTGCAATTGGCTGTTGCGCGAGCGGTTGCGGGTTCGATTCCCGCACACGACAACATTTGTATTGGCCATACAGATGTTTGCCGTGGTCTGGGTGTTTGTGCAGTCCTTGTGGGTCTCCCCACCGTGCCTCGGAGAGCACGTTAAGCCGTCGGTCCCGGTTGTTATCATGTACACCTGATAGCGATCGTTACTCATAGCAGGAAATATATATTTGGGTTGTCTGGAAGAAATGGCTAAATAGCCATAAGTCCGCCCATTGTACTTCACAGTCTGTAAATGATATTTGTAGTTGTGATGTACAATAAAGTATAAATAAATAAAAAAAATAAATAAATAAACGTGTATTAAATTGACATCGAATGCGTTGTTAAAGTAGTTTTTTTTGTTACATATGCAAACAAACACAATTATTTTAGTCTTCCAAACAGCTATGTTTAAAAGTAAAATTTAGTTTTTTTCGTATTATATTATGGCATGATGCGTTATTTTAATTCAATTAAACTACGGGCATTTTATTTATATGTGTAAAGAGATAGAAAATAACATAAAATAGTTTGATATAAAAAAATAAAAATAAAAAACTAAGAAAAGAACTATTACAACTTTCGATCAGGTCAGTTTTTTTTTTTTTTTTTACTAATAAACACAACATTGTATCGAATCTGTGCCATATGCGCGCTCGTTCGGCACAAAATGATTGACACCGAGTGACAGGAGGTCATTAATTTCGCGGGACGCTGGCGACATTTACGCGGGACCTTTTGACAGTTTCAGATTTTCTTTGCGACTTGCCATAAATTTTCGCCTGTTCTATTGATATTTCTTTCTGGTTTTCTTTTTTTTGGCAAGGTAATAAAACGAAATAATACGTAACAACTTTGAATAAGTTTGTTACATTTTTTTTTGATTACGTAATATTTAGATGTTTACGAACAAGTAAAACAGTAAAGTAAAATCGTTGCTATTATGATTAACAAACCCTTCTTAACCTTTAGTACTGTAAAAAAATTATATTTTCCTTGTGTCTTATGATAGTTTTAAGTACACAACTATTTATTATAGCCGTGGTCGATTCTAGAATGCAATAGGCACGACAATATTTCAGCAACCATTAAATACGATTTGAGAAACCCTAGCACTCTAGACTCAGCAGAAAATAACTTGCTCGAAAGTTCGAACAGCTCAACTGGGGAAGTACCGTAACCTCACAAAAGACTTAAATAATACTACTCAAGGTCAAGTAGTGTTGTGTTTTTTATTATTAGGATCGGCAACGTGTTTGCAATGTAGCATCTATAGGCTACGGCAGTGGTCGGCAACCTTTTGGTAGGCAAGGGCCACGAGGTGGCCAAATAAACTAATGGCGGGCCGCACTTATGATTTAAACCCTAGACTCTACCTGATACCTACATATAATTGGTCATATCCCATAGAAAAAATGAAAATGCTATTAAAATTTTTAAAACATATGGAATTTAATACGTACACGTATTAATACTTACATTATACAGCACATCAGCATTTTTGTTGTATGGGTTTTTTTTATGGATCTAGCTGCATTTTCTACCATAATTCTAAATTTGTACTCAGATTTTTGCTAGCAGCTCTACATTTTGAGATATGAAGGGTAGCTGTTTTTGTCAAAAAACATGGTTTCCCGTCATATAACAATTTATTTAAACAACATTTTCTTTTATGTAACTTTCTTGAATAAGTTGGAGTTTTACTACTATTCTGGATAGTCCAACAGTAGTCAGCCATCATACTTTCACTCCAATAGCCCTGGTAGCGCTCCTCCATGAAGCGAATATCCTTATGAAAGCGTTCTCCCTGCTTCTCGCTTAAATGTCCAAGATTTACAGAAAATCGATCAAGGTGGCTATAAATGAAATGCATCTTAATGCTCATATTGTATCCAAGGTGCTGAACGTATAATGGTAACTGCTTGACGTAGTCAGGAAAGTCGACGGACTTCTTATTTCCCGAAAAGTTTTTTACAAGCCAAAAAAAGTTATTCCAGGTATTTTTTTAGCAGTTGTCATACTTTCAGTAAAATTTACATCGTTTATTAATTTTCTAATTTGTGGTCCTTCGAAAATTCCAGTTTTTAAATTCTCAGCACTCAATTTTGGAAACGACATGGATATACAGTGGCGTGAAAAAGTTTTGGACCACCCTGTTTTTTCCATATAACTGACGATCACGACGATTCAGCCTGTAATAACCCACTGTTGGGCATAGGCCTCTTCTCCATGTAGGAGAAGGATCGGAGCTTAATCCAAAATCAAAAAAAAATCAAAATCAAAATATTTATTTCGTTATAAGGTGATATTACACACTTAACGAAAGTCAAAAAGAAACAAACTAAACAATACAATAGAAAGTTAAGGCAGCAAACAATCAAACAATAAAATAAAAAATAAAAATTTATATCTTAACATTAGGTACATTACAAGCTTACGTAATGTACCCAGTGTTATAAGCAGCCTTAACTTAGTCAAAATATTAAGTTATAATGTCTCGGTAGACATTACCTACCTACTTTATCCTCGGCTTTATTAAATATTACAATAAAAAACAATTTCCCTAATGTAGGCCGAGAGAAAAAAAGCCGGAGGAAAAAAACTCTCGGTACTCTTTTAAAAAAATGCAAAATCAGATACAAGATAAAAACGCAGTAGTGGACCATGAAATAATCAGGACAAACACGAGACAGCCAATCGTGCGTGCCGAGACCACAACATGCCACCTGCTCACAATATATGTAACTATCTATTTACAGCGGGTCATAGACATAGCCTGGTCGAGCTTTATTCAATCCCATGCCTTTTCATCATTGAATCCACCACGCTGCTCCAATGCGGGTTGGCGGATATATTCCCTACTATGAGTAACGATCGCTATCAGGTGTACATGATAACAACCGGGTCCGACGTCGTGCTCGACGTGCTCTCCGAGGCACGGTGGGGAGACCCACAAGAACTACACAATATAACTGACAAAATATTTTTTTCTTTCACTTGTTCTTTGTTCGAGTTGTTTGAGAGGACCATAATAAAGATTATAACGTTAATAATTATATAAAATATAATATTGTACAACGGTAAATGACTTTCAACAGTGTGCAAAAGTATTGGCCCACCGCAATTCACGAATTTGCCGGACCTTACTGCACAAGATTTTTTGATATTTTTTTCTCATTGGTTTCTAAAAACGCTATGCACAAGGAATATGTTAATAATTACTATTATTTCTGCCTCAATGCCGAAAATTTTTAACACTAAAACTTGAAATTTGCAAACATTAAGCTCTGTGAAATTTTGTTCAAACCACGTTCAAACTTTATTCAGAAAAAAATTTCACACGTTTTACACACTATATTGGGTATCCAGTGCTTGTTGTTATTTACCAATGGCCGTTGATAGTACTCCATGTAAGCATTTTTAACGAAGTCTGACACATTTAAACAGAATTTTTTGAATGTATATTTGCCTCAAATGTAACAAAATCTATTTGGATTGTTTACACAGGTCTTTCTAGACGCATGTTGTGATTCAATCACGTTCATTTGTAAATGACTCGGTACTTCCTGATTATCACAGGAAAAAGGGTTTGCAAAAATCTTCTTTGCTTGAAACTTTTCAAACTCACCAAATCTGTCGCTGAATGAAAAATGTCACATCATATATCTGCCAGTTTCGTTTTAATTCTACGTGTTACGCGATCGCGGTTCGTTCATGCATTTATGTTGATATTTATAATTTCTTTACAAAACATTCGCGGGCCGCAAGTAAGACCTGCGCGGGCCGCACGCGGCCCGCGGGCCGTGCGTTGCCGACCGCTGGGCTACGGTATCAGGCGACTCCTACGCTTGTTTGCCACTTTCTCAGTATAAAAAATAAACTGTGGATTTGTTGCTGACCAAATCACTATCACTGCCCGTATAGTAGGTACCTCCCCGTCTCGTGTTAGAAAACACGTTATATTAGAGCTATCAAAGAAAGTGCTATAATATATTATATTAAACATCCATCCCACACTTTATAATCATATTTTCGAAATAGTTATAACGACGTCTAAACATGCTATTGGAAGCCCAAAAAATACACAAGAATATAAATATTTATTTACAAAATTTCTAACGTAAGGTCATCAGCTAGTATGGATTGTAGGGTTACAGAATTTTCTAATAATATTATATATATATCTGTGTATGTTAATGTGTTTAACGTAGGTACAACATGTAATTAGTAAGTTTCATTCGGGCTAAAATTTCCTTAGTATTTCATTATTAACATTTTTCTCAAATATATTTTTAGACAAAAACTTTTAAATTATTACATACACTGGCAAAAACCGGCCGTTAATATTACAATTTAGGACAAAGAATACACTTTTTTATACCGTACGGTGAATTATAGGTATATACGTTGTGTTCCATTGTGATTTGCACATATAAATTTAATAATTTCATCCAATACCAGCAAATTTCTTGTATAAAAATAAAATTAAACTCTAATTTAGCACTTGTAAAATTAAACATGTAAAGTATATGAACCCATTATCGTATTTAAAATTACTCGCAAGAATATGGGGTACGTAGTCATCATTTTGTAAAAATAATCTAAATGTTAAAATCTTTACTAGTAAGAACAGCATTGATAAATCAACTAAACCCTAACATAGTACTAACCTTCTCGTAATCTGAATTTTTCTGCCGTTGTGGTTATTTTCCGAAAATCGTGGGATACAAAAGATACTACACTTACCACAAAATTCCCCCAAATATTGAGCATGAAACTTTCACTTATGTAAAAACATTATTTATTTACCTAGAAATTATTTCAATATTAAAAATAATTACTCTGTTATATTTCATCAAAATAATTACGTTTCCCCTCGTTAATTATTTCAATAATTAATAATAATTATCACACTTTCGCTCAGCCTAAATCTATTTATCAGAATATGTAAAGGATTTACCGTCTGCCTCATTAAGCACTCCGTTCATTAGCAGTCAAGTAAGCAAGTCATTATAAATTAATGATTCCCTCTTAATCTGTGAAGCAAATTTTATTCTCGCATTACAACGTCTTCCGCAGAACCATTGGAACTTTGATAAATGGGCCTCATTGCGGTCTTGATTGATTAGAACTAATATTGGGTATGGGTAGTATCTCTGAGGGTAAACAAGCATAACTATGCTGTTATGAAAGATAATGGTTATAGAAGGGAAAGGTTAGTTTGAAGATAATATACTACCTAAGTGGACTTAAAACGATGATAAATACGATTGCTAGAACTGTCCCAAGACTGGACAGGCTAGAATTAAGGAAAAAAATGCCCAGAGGCGTAATTGAAGATGAAAGGATGGAGGATGTGTGTGTATTTAAAAATGTCTTCAATATTCATTCGGATTTTTTCATATTACATTTGTTCTCTATCACGACAAAGGTTCAGTAGAGGCAAGCACCAAATTTGAACCCAGAAAATTTTACCTTGATTAATGTTTTCTATAACTTCTGTTATCTATATTATATTCAACTAGCTGTTTCGCATTTCTGAAGGTCATCCGGTTTCTATTAAGTCGTTTACTATCCCTTTTAAAAATATTTAACTCAGTGATAGTGATATATTCGTTATGTATGCTGGTTTTCGTTCAAGAAATTCATCTTGTTTATGTAATACGTAACATTTATACTCATGGTCAATTAAGCTGGTTCAACAAATAGAAGTAAAATATTCTATGACCACACCCCGAACGATGCTTTTTCATTCGGACTTTTAAAAAAATAAATGTTAAAAAATAACCATGCATAAAAATATTTATTGAGTTTTGTTCCATACCTTGTGCAGGTATTTTTTCAGCATAAATTTGAATATTTTACCGACCTTTATTAGCTTCCGCATATGTTGTGACATGATTTCATTATTTTACATCATAATTCCAACCAACAACTGGTAATAACTGATTACTTATGTCAATCGTATCATTGAATGAAAATGGTAATTAATCAGCTCTTTTAACAATTTGATTTCTATTAATTCTATTAATTTTAAATAACCAAGTATTTGTTTATTACATAACTAGCTTCTGCGCGCGACTTCGTCTCCGTGGAATAGGACCAATTCTGTCATACATGATTTGTGCGAAACTTTAACCGTTTACGCAGCGGACGCTCTCAAAATTAAAAAAACCCCGATTTTAAAACATTTTACATTGGTGCTACGCTCCTATTGGTCTTAGCGTGATGATATATAGCCTATAGCCTTCCTCGATAAATGGGCTATCTAACACTGAAAGAATTTTTCAAATCGGACTAGTAGATCCTGAGATTAGCGCGTTCAAACAAACAAACAAACTCTTCAGCTTTATTATATCTATTAGTATAGATTTGGTTACTGATATCGATCTTTTATGCAGATATGCCGAAATTTTATCAATACCTACTTGAATGATTTTAACAAAACGCAGCAAAAGAAAAAAAATATTGCCGTGGGAATAAAACATTTATTTGATTGCCAATCCAAGTGAAAAAAAATAACTCTACGCCTAAAAGCTACGGATGGCAGTTAGTTTTACAAAACAGTATTCCATTAGGTTGCACAAAATCGTTAATTTTATAAAGTCCGCTACCAATTTTGACTAAGAAGATTGAACTACCCAAATATTCAAAAGCTAAGTCTAATTAATGTACGTACTCCTAGCTGCAGCGCAGATGGCCCACGTTGATTGATTCCATCGCTAGCATAGATAGTTCACCAGATAACTAGCCCCAAAACCGACATTCTATTTGCATCTCGCTTACACACATAAAACCACTATTAGTCATTCCTCTTCCACCAACATATTCGTCATCAGGATTGCCATGACTATTATAAACGACAATATTTAAACTATATTGCTTCATTTAAGTTTTCCAAATAGCGTCATTAATTATCGAAATAAGCTGTTCAAAATGGTATGCTATTATTAGCGGACTTGGTACTATGGGTGACTCAATATTAATAGACAAGCTATCCTTTTCAGATTTATTTGCTGAACACTCATGACTACTACTGTGAGTCATAACGATATTATATTTTATAGCCTCAATTACTTTAAAATAATGTTTTTTGTATAGGTAATGTTTGCCAGTCACAAAAAAAACTAGTGGTCTAAAACCAAACGATTGAAGTAAAACTACGTAAAAACGTAACTATCCTCTCTCTTTCTATCTTCACTAACTTATATCTCTCTCTCTCAACTTCGATTCGCCTCGCCCGATCACACCTTTCGTAAAGCTAGAATATATTATGTAAACGTGTACTCCCCAAGTTAAGCGTGCGTAAAGAAGTTTTACTTCAATAAATAATTAACCATTTGAATATTAGTAGCAGTATAGACAACGATATATAATAATAATTTAACAGTTGTCACTCTGCAGGATTTACGGTGTCCAATCGAATCGAATTATATCTTGTCTGTGTAAGATTACGGACAAACGCGCACGGATTCTTGTTACGCCTATAATTTAATAATTTTTAACAATATTTAAAAAAAAACATATTTTCTTTAATCCATATCATAACTACTTGGAAGAAAAATAAATCACAGTATTTAGTTTTAACAAAAATAATTTTTGATCAAAAAAAATTGAGCTTTAAATATCCATAGTTGATCTAACAGAAACCACCATAAAACTTGCATCATATTTGAACGACATACACCAAAAAACTGTTTCTAATCACCGAATGTCTTTGTAGTATTATCACGAGCACAGTCAATCGTCTAAGTGCTGAAACGAGGACACCTTTCGAAGATCCGGAGCACTCATGACGATGACGACCTAATGTGGATGACTTTTACACCGCAAAGCTTTATCCTCGATATATGCTGGCTACATATACTATCCAACAACATAGGTGTAGAGTTCGACTCATTTAAAAAGTTACTTTGAATGCATGTAACATTGCATAAAGTTAAATTACTACAAAATATTTAGACTGGTAAACTTTAAACTTCCTTACAACTAACTCCCTAACCATAATTTGAAAAATTGAGTGCCATAAACAATATTACATCACCTTCTAGTTACATATTTTATAGAAATATACAATACCATACAGAATGGTTTCGCATGCGTATTTTTTTTTCATTTTACTTTATTAGATATTATTGATATATTGCTTTGAATCCTAATACAAATTTGTAATATTAATATCTATATATTTGTAATACATCAGTACTAATGTATTTTTATACTAATACAACTGTATTTTTTACCTTATAGCGATATTCATTGATAATTTTTTGTACACATTCAAGTATAACAAACAAATACAAAACAAAGCCTAAAATTATACAAATTAATAGTATCGAAAGGGCGATTGTATCCCTAATTAGTGCACAATTTCAGACCACCTACTAGTACAAGCTTGCTAACATAACGGACTAATGTATACATGATTAAAGACATGAGAATAAAATTATTATTAAATATAGATGCAGGAAAAGTTTACAAAAATATCGATTAAACACTTACTTCTATAAGAGGTTGAAACACAATTAGAAATATTCTGATTTAGCATAATGCAATAATATATAAATGAATAAACGCCTCACACTCAATGCTTCCACTGAGATAAAAATCCTGAAGTGTAGCGAAAAAGTTTTTATTGACTCCTTCTTACACAGTATACAAATACTTTGAATTTTCTTGTTAAAATACATGTCTTGCGAACTTTCCTCCAAACTATAAACGACATTTCTGTAACTAGTGCCGCGTAATAAAAATTTCAAAAAGGCCACATTGTTTTAGGAAAGTCAATGTACATATTTAGGTAGATGTGGGTTGTGACCGAGTCGAAAATAGATCCTGCAAAGTTACGGAGTGTCTCTGTTAGTGTAAGTAACTTTTTCCGTGATAAAAGATTTAAAAGGTTCTTGTGTAAAGCCCTCTCACGTGTCCAATCTATAATGTCGATTCTATGACGAAATAATTATGTCATAACTTTTGAAGATACTACGAAAAATAAGTACGAAAAATAGTCGATCAAAAAATCGTTTGAAGCCTATATATCGTCGATGATACTGCAATTGAGATTTCATGCGTAGACGCTCTAATTAGCAGTTCATCCCATGAGGATAGCAGAGTACTAAATCTAATAAAAATGCTTCAAATGATAAAAATTCAAAACCGCGGGAGCAATGGTCGTTCAAAAGTATTTTCAAAACCACTTATCTAAGTATCATGTCATGAAAAGAATGGTCGTTTTGTTCATTTCTCTTGGACATAAAGGAATTTTTCAAAGAAAAATTGGACTTGTAAGTAAATAAATGCTAATATTGAATTGCCATTATGTTAGCTACTCGCTGAAAATGATAATAAACTTAAAAATCATAATACTTATATCACAAAAGATTGTGTATAATTTTAATAACAGTTATGCGAAATAATAAAAAAATGAGTTTTTTTAACATTTAAATAACAAAACTTTTAAATGATCAGGGGTTTAAATAAATTAATTTGGAGTGGTAAAGATATAATGAAAAAGCAAGGTCAAATTCAGTCATATCAAATGTTTCGTCAAAAACTTTAATTGGGTACATGTAATAAGTTGAAGAACCTAGTAACCTAGAACCTTGTTAGCAAAATAGTTCTATTTAATTTCAGTTATATATATTATGTAAGATAAACGAGGTGAAAGTAAAATTAATCCTTTAATATACATGGAATATATATGAAACGAACACTAAACTAAACCTAGTACCTCATCCAAATACGCCTAAAGGGATCCAATAAAAAATGCTGTTAGATTTTATTCTTTTGATGAATATATAAGTTGGTTTCCCAAACATTGTACAACAAACTACAATGTCTCTCTCTGGCCGACATAATTAACGTACAATGTATTTAGCGATGATGATGATATGGGATGCAGCGATCATAATTAGTTTCCAAAAGTAATTTAACGATTCAAATATAGACATTTTAAATCTTTGCTAAGGCCAAAATTCAATTTTAAAATAAAAAGCCAACAATAGTAGGTACCTACTCGTATTTGGCATTAATTACTTCAGATTAAATCGTCAAATCGAAACATTTGAAATATATTTTGCTGAATTTGTTACTGCAATTTTAAAAACCAAATACAAGCCAATTTAAGTCTAAAATTAAAATATTTCTGTGTAAAATTCATAACAAGTATATTGAGGTATAAATGAAAACAAAATGAACGAGGTCAGAGTTATTAACATCTATTAAGTAGACTAGTAGAGTAAAGGTTTAGGTAGGTTTAGTATGAGAAACGTGACTTGCGGACGATGTCGACGGCGTGAACTTGGGGAGCCTATGTCCAGCAGTGGACTGCGATAGGCTGAAGTGAGTGAGTATGTGAAAGGTATAAAAGCATACAGATTTTCAGACAAAAGAATTGTAGCAATAATAAAAGAACCTACAAAGTACACAGTCATGTCAGAAGTGAAACTTTTTTGGCAAACTAATTTAAAAAAAAACTAATTCATAAAAACGAATTTAAAAAAAAACAAATTAAAATACAAAAAAACTAATTGAAAAAAAAACCAAAAAGCAAATATCACGCGGTGTTCCCAGGTGGTCACCCATCCAAGTACTGACCGCGCCTGACGTTGCCGCATTAGCGGTAAACCATCCAAGTACTGACCGTGCCCGACGTTGCCGCGTTAGCGGTCGCTCAAATTTTACCCCTCATTCGCCTAAAGAAGTTTCACTTCAAAAACAGCTATGTTTCAAATAAATTACTGAATCGTAAAACATAATATGGTGACTTCCACTTGATGCTTTTGTGGAAGCAAAGCAATTAGCAATCGCAAGATACCAGTGTTATAGCAAACTAAGTTAAACTATATTTAGCGTTTTGTATTCAAAAAAGGTAATGTCATAAAAGAAAAGATTAAGATTACAATGTTTGATATTTCAGTCGCCAAGGACGTAAAAAAATTAACAAAATATTTTAAAAATATTTAAATTAAAACAAAGATTTAGTTTTGATCAATTTTATTCTTTCAGACAATTAGAAGTAATGGATTGGAATATTGTCAGACTATTTGTGCTAGGAAGTGCAATCTAGAAGAAGAATTGAAAAATTGGCTGCGCTTTACGTTATATCTAGACAAATAATAACATCAATAACAATCCTTTATAGAGAGCTGCAGTTTCATTCTTTAGTGTCTAATAATCTTTATTATAAATCAAAGTATTTGCGCAGACTGATGTAATAGGAATGATCAATAATGAGTTTGTAGTTTTTTTTTTACCTATATTTTAAAAAGTTTGGTCACAATAAAAGCGACTATGACACTCTATACGTCTTCCTAAATTAGAAACTGGTCTTGGGAGAAGATGACCGATCATAATGAGTTTGTAGTTAGAAATCAATAATATTTATAAAGCATATGTTTTCGTGTTTTTTATCAAATTCTTGACACGATGATGAACACAAAAAGGTTAGGTATAACGATATTTTTTTTCTATGCCGAAATAAATTTTATTGGTTATACTATTTTAAAATAATATGATTTACCGTAATTAATTCTAGACCAAATAGGCACAGCCAGTATAAACATAAAGCTGTTCACTGAAAATATTGTTCACAACGTCATCCAAAATCGTTCGTAACAGCAGACAAGTCACAGATACTCTGCACTGATAGCACTTCAACCGGAAGTGGAATTTGAGAGTGGGAGAGGGGTAAGGACAGGAAAAGAGGAAAGGGTTGTTTGTTTCCGGCTCCCATACTCGAAAAGCGGTTTTAGTAAAGCCTCTCTCAGGATTATTAGCTGTGACAGCACCGTAAAGCCTCGCCAATCTGTCATAATTATACGAACTTGGTTAAACATCATTGTTTCATACTCATCTCAAAGACATATAAAGCCCTACTTCACAGTTATTAAAAGATAAATGAATGAATTAATGTGATATTTCCCGTTTTAAGCCTAAAGCACTTAAATGTAAATTTATGCTGAAGGACAGCTAATATATTTAATAATATACCTAGATAGGGCAACTCATATATACATTTCCTAAAGCCATATCCTAACAATCTGTGTTATTTAATGCATGTCCCATCTCAAAAATAATCCTTCTCTAAAGGGACGTTATCTTTAGGCTTTACCATAATATACCTGCCGTATGCACAGTGTAAATTAAAAGATTAAGGTGACCACTCTCATTTGAATATGAAATTCTTGTGATATCACGTTCGAAATGGATTCAGAGTGCTGAGATAATATTTAGATTGTCTCTACAAAAGTGAGTTACGACTTTCAAGTGAATTATTTAACTTTCCTTTATTTCGTGTTTCAAGTGGAACGTTCACCCACAAAGCTATTTTCCTTGCGTAATTAAAATTGTAAACTCTAAAGTTAAGAGAGCGTATGATAAAATTTCAAGGTTGAAAAATCTTGGCATGACTTTAAAAAGCAAGTGCACGACGGACTTTTTAAATAATCACCGACATGGAAATGCAAGGTGCATCTTCCCTTTTTTATTATTTATGCTAACAGTACCTTTGACCATGACTAGTCATTGTGAAATGAGCTTTGAAGTAAAAACAAAGATGACGTTGGTTACTACTATGCGTATAAAGTACATGTAAAAACTACATAGATTGGAAATAAAAATGTACTGTCGGTTCTCGCGCTATGAAAACATACGCAATAAATTTTAAATTCAACATACAAACTAAAGGCGTAAAGGAACTCCGCTTTGTAAACGGTGACAAAATTTGTACTTTATTTAGCTTCCCGAACAATCCTCACGGGCTACATAAAAAAGTCTATTTATCCCGAAACACTGTCTGGTCTTGACATCTATGGAAGAGGAAGAGAAATAAATACAAAAGGTTCCGCACTTACGGTCGCTTTACGGTTTAGAAGTCGACGTGTTTTGAATTGTTCAATTTAGTTTAGAATTTAAATGTTTTTTTATGAAAAAACTAGTGCCAATTTATGATCACATTTTTAAAGCATATATTTTCGGTGACTGATCGCAAACCGAATGTGTAATAGGGTTTTAAACAGGGTAAATTAAATGTTAAACAAACATCCTTTTTTTTTTTTTTTATGTTACTAAGTCGACAAACAAGCGTACGGCTCACCTGATGGTAAGTGACTACCGTAGCCTATAGACGCCTGCAACACCAGAAGCGTCGCAAGCGCGTTGCCGACCCTATCCCCAATCCCCCCAGGAGCTCTGGTCACCTTACTCACCAACAGGAACACAATACTGCTTGAAAACAGTATTATTTAGCTGTAGTCTTCTGTAAGGTCGAGGTACTTCCCCAGTCGGGCTGCTCCATATTTTGAGCAGGAAATTTCCTGCTGTGCCCTACCTCAGTTTATTAAAATCCTTATAAATCCTCCTTATTAAAATATCATAAACGTTTTTGAAACAAAAGACACTGTTGACTTTTTTACTTTTTATTAGTACTGAGTAGCCTTTTTTTAATCAAGTGGTAGTAAAATTCTAATATCGACTTATTTATTTAAAGAAATAATAATTAAGTATTCATTATTATCTATTAATTTCAATATATTAAATTCAAAAAAAAAAAATTCAAAATTCAAAAATTTTTATTCAGCATAAAATTATTACAATTTCTTACTGAACGTCAAGAGTCTACTACCAGTTCGGAAAGAAAAAGCCTCTGACCTGAGAAGAACTGGCGAAAGAAACTCAGCGGGACTAATATCATTTTTTTTAATCATGTTTTTTTTCCAAAGTAGATTGAAATTTACAATTATTTTATAGCCTGGTGGTGATCACATCATTCCCAAGGCGTACTATCTTCTATAAAATCGTTAATCGAATAATTAATATCCCTTAGTACACAAACGTTCTTTCACAATTTTTTTAAATTTGGCAATAGAAGCTTTTTGAACGTTTTCTGGGAGCCTGTTATATAAGCGTATACATTGTCCATAGAAAGAATTACTGACTCGGCGTATTAAAAGTCCATGTTCCCTTTTGTAAATGTTTTAAACGACAAAGTTTATAAAGATAATGTTATTTCGTCGTGTTTTTTATCACTTAGTGATGAGACCTCAAATTAGCTCACACTTATCTTTAGCGCACGACCGTCCTCGACTCCCTAAGGGCCACTTCTACTATTTTCGCCCCGCCGGTCAAGGCTGCACGTAAGAAAATTAGCTGTAAAATGGGTATTTAAAATTCACACGTAAAATCTTGAACGTTGAAAATTTAAAAATTATTTGATTTACAGCGTATTTCACAAGATATCGGGATATTTCAAAATTTTAAAACCAAATAAATGCGCTTTAGTTAATTAATAGTCATAAATTATAAAACATGAGATTACAGCTGAAGTAAGTTGAACAGTAACTATTAAAATTAACGAAGATAAAACTGCGTGAATAAGAAACCCAAAACATAAAGTCAACACAATGACTACCAAAACACAAAACAAAATAATTTTTACGTAAAATGAATAAGATATTTTGGTAGCATTTATGAAAGGACATCCGAGTCGTGTTGAAAACTCGAACAACGGAAATTATTTTGTCCTCCATAATATTCATTTTACGTGAACGTTTATAATTTATATGGCTGTTGCAATTATAAATATTCTTTTCACAAAAATTATAACAACGGGCGCAAAATATCACCATTCAAATTTCTTGACATAATTATGTTCACTTCGATTGATTTAGCCTGTAACATCCCACTGCTAGGTATATAAGACTCTTTCTCCATATAGAAGAAGGATTAGAGCTTAATCCACCACGGTGCTCCACTTCGGGTTTGCGAATATTTATGATAACAACCGTGACCGACAGCTTAATGTGCTCTCCGAGACACGGTGGGGAGACCCACAAGGACAGACATCCAAACTGGACAGAAATATTTGTACAAATACAAATATCCTTCCCGAGCGTTAATCGAACCCGAAAACCGTCGGTGTTAAAGCGACTTCTCGCAGCACTACACCAAAGTTAGTCAAAATAAAATTAATTTTGCTGTTGACTCATTAGAAGATATGTTGAGTAAAATTAAAACTTGAATAATAAAGAGACAACTTGTAAATAATATAAAACTAAATAAATATTTGCAAATACGAGTAGATGCCGGCTACCTAATTTTTTTTTAATTTGCTTTGTTTAACCTTTTCAGATATTAAGTTCAATTCTTTAAATATATGAAATAACAATTTTTTCTAGTGTTTTTTTTCCTTATTACATGAAATGAAATAAGTTATTATATTAAAAATATAGTCAAAGTTACGTTTCTACATTTACTAGGTGTGTTGCAGTTTGTTTTTTAAATAAATAAATAGATATCTTTAGCGCACCACATTTTTTGTATAAAAATAGCACCCAGACTCGGGTTGGTAATCGAACCCACAATAGTCTGAACATAAAGCAGAGTCACCGCAAACTGTAAAAACGGGCTAGTTGCAGAAATCAAAAATTGATTATGATATCGAAGAGCAAAATAGAGATTCTACTCAGAACAAAACCGATAATATACTACTGACGTTTCAGCCATTTGAACCATTGTCACATAAAACTACCCTCAATTTACTTGTAAACCTTTACTCTCCTTTATATTACTAAGTAATAAAACATTACGACCACTCAGTCAATTAGCATCGATGTCAAATCGATAATTACAAAAGAGGTTTGAAACATCAATCTTGGTAAATTCCAGCGATAAATATTAGGGGTTAGATTTATGAAGGCGTACAACCAATCGCTGTCGGCTGATTTATTTCCTACGGCGTTTTGCAAGTATTAACCGAACAGATTGTAAGCGTGATTGATGTTGACATTACGAGTATGCGTCTAACTGCTGGTTTAAATAGACTTCTTAAAAATGTACGATTACTATTTTTATAAAATAAACGAGTTACATTATACTTGAAAAATTTTTTTGGAACGACGTTCCTTGGGCGTTGCCGAGGGGTACCCTAGCCGGCAAAAAACGTCCGCGTTAAAAAAGTATGATTTTTATGTATAGTCTATGTATGATGGCTATACCTACAGTGTCTAATGTATAGGCTACGGGATGACTGAGATTATTATTGCAGTTTGCTATTATTATTATCACGATCACGATTCAGCCTGTAATATCCCACTGTTGGGCATAGGCCTCTTCCCCATGTAAGGAGAAGGATCCACAGCACTGGATTATTATTATATCATTCGATAATTATCATAATTATATTTTTTTAAATCATTGTAAATAAAATAAAGGTGTTATGATAATTTTTAAAGTAGTTTTTTAATTTAAAAAAAAATCATTAAAAAAATGTATACCCGAAAAAAAAATTCAACATTTACTTTCATTCTTAATATTTATAATTACGTTTGCAGAGCTTTATCTAAATCTAAAGCAGCCTGTCTGAGAAAGTACCTCAACCTTACAAAAAGTCACAATTAAATTTAATAACACCGCATTCTAGTAGTGTTGTATTTCTGCGGTGAGTAATATTGTGATGTTTCTGGTGTTACAGGCGTCTATAGGCTACGGTAACCGGTTACTATCAGGTAGGCTGTACTCTTATTTGTCGACTTGGTCGTATTATTAATGTTAAATCCTATCTCTTCTTCTTGAAACATAAAGTTCTTGGAAACTTGTATGGAGTAAGGAAAAATGTATACACTTTTCAATTCAAAATTCAATAATATTGGCAAAATTTAAACTACTTCTAACTCTTCACCTACCTAATCAACGTGCGAGCTAAAGTATCGTAAGAATTGAAATAAGTTTTATTTACTTCGTTCAAAAATATTTAATTAATTAAAATGAAGACAATGAATTTTCATAAGAGGCTTTGACAACAATAAAGGTTTTAACAAAACTTTAAAGTACCCTCAATACAGTGAGAAAGTAATTTTAAAGTCACCATTATAATGATATATGCTATATATTATGCGTTATAATATTTAAAAAAAAATTGTAAATATGCATGAGAGGTCATTATCGCAGCTGGACGTCCGGAGTTTTTTACAATTTTCGCAGCTCATCCGAACACGTAATAAACATGTCAGGATAAAATCCACAACGGCGTGAGTTATAAGCTGGTTGATAAGAAAAAATTAATACATTTAACAAGAATTTAATTTTATATCTATATAAATAAAAATGGATTGATAAATGTGTTGTTAGACACAAAACTCTAGAATCGATCGATTCAACATTTTTTTTAAATTATGAAATACCTTGTAGAAGGTTCTTATGTGATGAAAAATAAAGAAAACTGTCGATTATTATTAAAACTTCACGCGTTTGACAGTTTGCAAGACAGGACAAAGTCTGTATTGCATGACTTCCAGTAAATTTAAACATTTTGTACCGTAAAATGCAATATTTTATTCAATAGGAAACGATTTTGGAACACAAGTTCAGAAACAATTTTACAGGACTGCTCATAATAATTTTTATAACTTACAAAATACATTTCATCTTTCAACGCGTTGGCGCAGCGGTCACAACACTGGTTGTTGCGCTAGCGGTCGCGGATCGGGTGATAAACATAGTAGGTCATACAGACATTTGTTAAGGTCTAGGCGTTTGTAGTTGTGTATTGTGTGTTTTCGGACCCCTGACACAGAAGTAAATCCTACAGGGGGCCGTTGAGTGTGTAGCGTTTAATTATTCATCTAAATTCACTCAAACACAAAACAACTGAATTTTTCTGTTTCATTCCTAATCTGTTAAGTACATTGTACTTAAAGTTTAAGCTAGCATTACACTAAAGTTTAAGGCTTGAACTTTATCTAAAATCACATACCGCTTATGACTTAGACTTCAATACATGACTCAGTTACATTTGAGCCTACGCCGCTAATCCAGCGGGACTTAACACAGAGCTCACTATTCATCATAAACGTCGACGCCATAGAGCTTATAGAACGACAGGTGAACCTTTCTAACTATAGAATGACTAATAGTTGCCTTATATCTCCTAAATACATTCATGGTTTATCAATATATTAATACATGAACTTGCAAAAACTTTCTACTCCTTTTTACGAAAATTGCGCGGACGGAGGAGTATGAAATTTCGCACACATAGTGTATGTACCCTGTATTTGACACACACACACACACACACACACACGCATATATACTCGCTTGTTTATTAATTATTATTATAGAAGTATAGTCTATGACAAGAGAAGCTTGATAATGTTCAAATTTATAATTTAAATTAATTGTTATGGTTGAATTTCAACTACTGGGCCACCGCTAGTTGTTATAAATATCTATGTATATATATACAAATGAATCGCCAATATGTGTATACGAACATAACTTTTAAAGGACTGCATCTTTATTGAGGCCGTGACAGGATATACCCTGCTCAAAATATAGAGTAGACCATCTGAGGAAGTTACTGAACCTTACAGAGATAATAAATAACACTACTAACAAGCAGTGTTTTGTTCCTGTAGTGAGTAAGGTGGCCAGATCTTCTGTTCTGAGCAGGGTCAGGAGGGATTGACGGCAACTCGCTTATGATGATTTTGATGATCAGGTGGGACGTACGATTGTTAGCCAATCTAGTCGTAGATAACAATGTGAATTTTCATTGAGTGCATATCAGAATGGAAATCCATATAAAGGTGCAATGAATTTACATAAAAAATATTAATACCTATCTACTGATGATAAAAATATTTTTATAAATCTTATTATTTGTGTTTATGAATAAAAGCTTATAAATACTGCACCACACGTGTCTCATTTAGACATATAATTACAAGAATAGAATTTACCCATCAGATATCTATCTACTAAGAGAGAGACAGAGAATACAATATCTCTATTTTTATTCCTAAAGTTTTACTTTTTAATCTACTATATAAAAATAAGTCGGGTTTTCCTTCCTGACGCTATAACTACAGAACTCACGAACCGATTTCCACGGTTTTGCATTCGTTGGAAAGGTCTCGGGCTCCGTGAGGTTTATAGGAAAGAAAATTCAGGAAAAATTTCAACAGAAAAGCGGGAAAATCTTTATTTACATACAGCGCCAAAGCCATAAAACGAAGCCATCTGGTGGCAAAACGGAGTTCGCCGGGTTTGCTAGTTTATTTATACGTAAATAACACTGAAACGATTAAAAATTTTTAATAACAGTAAAAAAGATCGTTAAACCAGGTAACAAAAAGTACTATTTTACATTTTAACAAACACTAAAGCTCTTTTACACGTGTGAAAAATTAATATCTTTAAACATTAATGTGTGTAAAGCTCGTTCCAATGAAAACTGCTGTTGGCGAAACAATTTATATCACGAGTATACAGATTAATGTATGTCCAGAGAATTTGATACCTTTTGACGTTTGCTCGATTTACCTTTATTGTAAATCTCTTTATATTTTGAAGTAGAATTAGTTTTGAGCTTTGCTTAACATATCCTCGCTAAGCTATGGCAAATAAGACGCTAAAAGAGACTGTCAAATTTTATAAGCATGAAATTCAAGATTTTTACGGAGACTAGTGTTTTTCAAAAGTATTCTATAGACTATAATCGCTGTCTCTGAGTTGGAAAAAAATGTACCTATATGTCGAAAATCTCACAAATATCAATATAAACTTAAAATGAAATTGGGGAAATTATCATATATTAATTAATATCTTGTTGAAAAACAAATTCATCTAATTTTCAACTACTCTGTGCTACCGTCAGAATGTAACTTGCGAGCATAACTTACAACAACTTCGTGAAGATGCGTTGAAATTCCCAATTAGTTTAGCTGCTAATTTGGTTGATAGCTCGGATTTACTTGAGGTTTACTCTACGTGACAACTCCGTTATTTACAGATAGCATTTTGTACTAATTAAAAACGTCATGAACGCTCTTAAGGAATATATAGGTGTACAAGAAGGTACATATACGTAACGATCACGATTCAGCCTGTAATATCCCACTGTTGGACATATGCCTCTTCCCCATGTAGGAGAAAGATTCCTTCTCATATACGTAAAGGAGTCTTTAATTGGAACCATTTTATTTATGTAATACTAGTATATGACTTTTTTGAAGTTATTACAGATAACTCTTTTAACATTAATTCAGATGCGATTTTAGTAGTTTTAATTATTTTGGTGACAACCCACAAAACGGTAAAAATTGGAGAAATGTTTAAAAAAACCCGGTAAGTACCTAATACTCAAATTTTTCAAATAAAATGTTTGGCTTAAGCAGTTCAAGAAAAAATAAATTTACATGCAGATTGTTTTAAATAGGTAGTATCAAAGTAAGGTAGGGTCAACAACGTGCTCGCGATGCTTCTGGTGTTGCAGGTTACAAATTAAATGGAAATAATCTGCTTAATGTATTTTGTAATAAATTTTCTTAAAAGCGAAAATTTTGCTTAATCATCATTTTTCCAATGAAAGGTCAATTAACTTTAAGAGGAAAGGGTACCGGCTCTTTCTCCATACAAACGTATTCGACTGTTTTCTCTCTGGATAATGACACTAGATCAAATATTTTTGTAAAATAAAACTTTTACCTGCCATGACCATGCCCCTACGTTTTGTTTTTTTTCATATTCTTATTATATTAGGTAGTAGGAGTCTTCAAAAACTAGAAATATTGCCTAATTTTTTGTACATTTTCAGACACTCATAAAAAAATAATAATTCATATTTACAAAAAAAAGAAAACGGAGCGGCATAGCTGAAGGCTTTGTTTATTTACCTAAAAAAAAATAAAAAAAAAATTGGCATGTTTCGAGGAGAAAACAGGCGACTACGAAATGATGTTTTGGTCAATAATTATCTACCTAAAACGGTCTGAGCTGCAGTTGTCCCTTTCTTGCTGTTTGTGGGATAGGTCTGGGGGAGGGAAGGGTCAAAGCAGTACGTATACACGCCAGCGAAGTGATGCCTCATAGTCGATAATTATATAGATACACTAGTGATGTATTATTTTGTCGATATTTTCAAAAATTCGTATTAACAAAATTAAATAATCTCTCTTTTCATAAACTACAATAAAACCTTATTTGGATGCGGTTTTCATTGTAACATTGTGAAAACCTGGGCTAAGGGTAGGGGTAAGGTAGGGTTAGGGGTAGGGTAGAGTTAGGGTTTCTCTAACAAATAAAAATGATAATTATGGTAAATAGTTTAAATAATTATGTTGTTTATGTTTTTGGTTTGACTATAATTTTGGCTAACGGTAGTCTTATTACTGAGGCAAAGGAAGGATACTGTAGAACGACTGACGGACAGACACTAGGAAAAGTAGGTTAACTAAATAAAGCTACAAAATTTCAAAATAAGAAGCATTATTTTATTCAGTTCAAGTAGGTAGAGTTATTTAATTATTTCCTTTCCTTTCCCTTAAGGCAATCATAGTAAAAATTTTCTAATATTGGTTCTATTAAATTCCAGAAAGCATCTTTCATTTTAACCGACTTTTAAAAAAGGAGGAGGTTCTCAATTTGACTGTATTTTTTTTAATGTATGTTAACAGAACTTTTGACTGGGTGGACCGATTTCGATCAATTTTGTTTTAATTGAAAGGTGTTGCGTGTCATATGGTCCCATTTTAATTTAATTGAGATCTCACAAGTACTTTTAGAGTTATATCTAATAATGCGTATTTACTTGACTACTTTTTCGTCGACCTACGTTGTATTATACCGCATAACTTTTTACTCGGTGTACCGATTTTGATGATTCTTATTTCAATCGAAAGCTAATACTTGTCATTTAGTCTTGTTTAAATTAGATCGAGATCTGATTACAACTTTTTGAGTAATCTTTAATAGCGCGTATTTACTTGACTATTGTTTCGTCTTATTACGTTCTATTACTTGTCGATGTAATTGAAGTCGGTTTTTTTTCGTTTGCGAGCAAACACAATTACCATTTTTTTGTTAAATGATTCCTTTAGGGCTCCACAAAATAAAATAGCAGTAACTTCGTTATAGCCTTTCCAATATTTTTTTAAATTAAATTCGGACTACTCTGTAATAAGTTATGCATGGTCAAACATATAAAAAAATATACGTGGCGACTTTAGAACCTCGTCTGTTTTTCTTCATCGGTTAAAAATTCTTTATGAACCACAAAATAATGAAATAAAAAATCAATAGGTGGTCCTGAAAATCTGTGTTAGTTTATAGGGTTTATCCCTAACTGAAGCCGAGGACTTATCTTTTTGTGAGACACACTGCCACCTTTATTAGTGACTATTATTTTTAATGTCTTTATTGTTAGTTCTGAGTTCAGTTGTTTCAATTTTTTTTTTAATTATTATTATTATTTCTTTTTATTTATAGTTTGTTCTTCCACATTTAGTTTGATGTTTTATTTGTATTTCAGTGTGTTTCGCAAATAAAGCGCTTATTATTAGGTATTATTACGTAATTTGCCTAACTAAAAATACATCAATAAAATAATCTATACTAATATAATAAAGTAGAAGAGTTTGTTTGTTTGTTTGTTTGAACGCGCTAATCTCAGGATCTACTGGTCCGATTTGAAAAATTCTTTCAGTGTTAGATAGCCCATTTATCGAGGAAGGCTATAGGCTATGTATCATCATGCTTAGACCAATAGAAGCGGAGTCCACGCCGACGAAGTCGTGCGCAGAAGCTAGTAATTTATAAAATGTATATGTCACCAGCATCTCATTTGTTTTTTTTTTATTACTATTTTTAAACATTTTTATATCGTCCCAATGCATGTGTTACGTATAACCGCGACAAACATGAGACATTACAACTTATATGTACCTATACTATTATTATTATTTATTATTATTATACTTATTTTGTTGCGTACGTATGTGTGTATGTACCTATGTATGATTGTTATGTATTCTTTTTTTGCTTATGTATTTATATTTATATACCACCTGCCCATCTGAAAAGCGATATCCCTTTCATTATCAGGTTGTCTGGAAGAGATTGCTTTTTAGCAATAAGATCGCCTGGTTGAACAATTTGTGACTATAATTGCTTGTAATTTAAATTTTGTTCTTTATCTAAATGTACAACAAAGTATATTATTATTATTATACTAAGACAAACATATTAATTACTATGTACTATGTATGGCTACAATACATTTATCATGTACACTATATGTATGTATCATCAACACCCATTCTTACATACACCTCAACCATGTAATTACATACCTAATTCATAAATAAAATACCTAAGTATTTCAATAATTACTTACCAAAATACAGTTATGTAGATAACAATCCAATGAATTAACAAACAATAATTCAAAATAATAAGTACTAAGTAGTTTACGAAATCCAATAAAAGTAAACCGAGTTACAGAAGAACGAAGCAGAAAAAATTAAATAAATAAAAATAAATAAATATGTAAATATGCGGTCGTCTGTTCCTATGGTAAGCAACTTAATGCTTGTGTTACAGGTAACAGCCGACTGTTATAACTATATGTATATATGTATATTTTTTATAAATATACATAGAAATAATACACATATAAATATGTATATAAATACAAATATTACACCCAGACTCGGGCAGGAAACGAACCCGCAACCCGCGGAACAGAAAGCAGGGCCACCACAAACTGCGCCAAAGGGCTAATCAAATGAAACAACTAAAATACAGAAAAATAAGAAGCGCGAGTGAAATGCACACGCACACTAACACCACGCCACTCACACATAGACAAAGCAGTGCGGGGTTTGCGGGAGGCGCGGTAGCGGCTAACGGCAATAGTCAGTGAAACAGGAATAATTTATTCAAATACCTATTTTTCAAAAGTCCCTTAGGTATCCTTTCCTCTTAATGAAGAACTTTTATGCTAATACCTAGATACTGTTAACTTTTCGAAGACTTGAAAAAAAGTATTTAAGGCTTTTAATATGCGTAACTAAGGCTTATAATATTCTGTGAAATAAACTGCTACAACTTTTTCATTTCTTTTATAATTTTTTATAAAGGGATATTTTTATTGCACATTTAAACTCATCAAGCATGCGTTTTGCTGTTCATCGATTAAATCATTTTCATATCAAATAAATTATTTTATAGCAAGTAAATCTAGTAGTAGGCTATATAACGTCACGCTACGACTAACAGGAAGTGAGTTGAAATGTTACGAAAAAGGGAAAAAACATTTTTTTTGAGAGCTTTCATTGAATACATTTCGTAAACTGTAAAACCTACATAAAAAAGAAAAAAATGAAAAGGTAATTTTATTGCATTAGTCAGGTATGAATCCTTACGAATGAAAAATATTTCATTAACAAGGCAATTTACTGAAGATAAACTTTATCTTTTATCGGATTTAATTTGGACGCATAATTTAGATGATAATGTAAAATAAAATAAAACGACGCGCCGCACGCCTGTGTAAGTTATTCGAGTTTTCATAATAGAAACAATTAATGTTCGCTTCGATGTTTCAAATCAAATATTTTGGGTTTCAAAGGTTAAAATGTTATTTACGTTTCAATTTTTTCTTTCGTTAATTTTATACGTTGGTTATTTGTGATGTTCTTCTGTTCTAAGTAGAAACTTTTTAAAGTGATAGAATTATTTTATTTTATAATGAAAATAAATGTCAAGAATAAAAAATACGTTACTTTGATAGAACTTACACTTTCAGTTTAATAACTTTTCGCGTAATCGTTGCATTAAACTATGATAAATTCTTTTATACATTTGTAAGGACAATGACCCTTTAATTAATTAAACAATATACATTTATATTATAAGCATAGCAAATCATAAAACAATAATACCTGTGATTATGTAGATAATTAATAATTTAATCCACTAATGATCCATGTTATAATGAAACAAACAATCAAATTTCAAATATAAACAACAATGATTGTTGCGTCACAAAAACCACAAATGATTTTTACTCAATAATAACTAATTTGATTCAATCATTGTACCTACTTATTTAATGCTGAGAATCAGTGGTGTTACATTAAATGATAACATTGTTTATAATAAGACATGTTAGTATTTAATTTTTGTATTTCATGGAAGGGTTTTGAATTATGAAATATATTATGAACAAATTAGTACTTTCTTGTCAAGTTATTTTTTTGACTAATTAAATCAATACGAGAAGTATCCACTGCAGAGTCTAAAGAAAAAAAATTACGAGTAAATCGCATCATATTATATAAAGCCTATAAAAAGTACAGAACACTCCTCTTATGGCGGTTGAATGGACGTAATAATATAAAACTTTTTATCAAATATTAATTTGAAATCAAAGTTCTAAGTTTTCTAACTTTTTTCATAAAAGTAAGGCTTTTGCAACTTTGTTTTTCTTAAAAAACTCTAGGTCATCGACACATGAAGCTTTTAATGTATCTTCCCCTGACCTGGAATCTTGGTGCACAAAGAAAATTTTCGTAGAACAAATAAAGGAAAAATCTGACAAATAAAAGAACTGTATATGAAAATATAACCACTGCGCAGCTCCACATATACTGGTGAGCATGCAGTGAGAATGCAGTTTTTAAAACATTTTACAATAATTTTTTACACGTATTTTGTGTAAAAGGCCTGAAAGCAGAATGTGCGTCCTAAATATACCCAGTAAGATAATTCGTTAAGATTTTCTTATTACCCCACTGTGAACAAAACACGTTTAATTAGATTGAAAAGAAATACTATATTCCAAAACAAATTAATGGCCTCTTTGGTTTTAATGTTTGGTGACTAGCCCGTTGGCGCAGTTTGTAGTGACCCTGCTTTCTGCTCCGGGGTTTGTGGGTTCGATTCCCACCCCGAGTCTGGGTGTAATATATTTATTTAAATATGTATTATTTATAAGTATGTTTATCGAAAAAAAAAATATGTGGCTATACCAGTCGGCTTACCTATAACACAAGCATTAAGTTGCTTACTTTAGGGACAGACGACCGTGTGTGTATTGTGTATCCACCACCACCACCACCACTTCAGCCTATCACAGTCCACTGTTGGACATAGGCCTCCACAAGTTCGGGCCCGATATTATGACGCGAACTCATGTGTTTTGCCCATAGTCACCACGCTGGGCAGGCGGGTTGGTGACCGCAGGGCTGGCTTTGTCGCACCGAAGACGCTGCTGCCCGTCTTCGGCCTGTATATTTCAAAGCCAGCATATTGTGTATATATTTATTTATTGTTTATTTATTTATGTCCGCAATGTCTTTTTAAAATGAGAAGGTATTCTTAAATTAAGATTTATTTTGCTTCAATTAATAAAAATCTTTTAGGGGTTAATTTATTTTATTTAGAATTAAAACATTCTATGCATGTTAAACTTTATACAAAATCCTCATTCATCATCAAGACACGCAATGACTATCGTTGATTTGGATTGATTTGATACGACAAAGGTGGCCAACAAGCGTACGTCTCGTCTGATGATAAGCGAATATTGTAATTTATAGATGCCTGCAACACCATATAACACACCACAGGCCTTCACCAGTCAGACTGTTCCAAATTTTCGGCAGGATATTTCCTGCTGTGCCCTACTACTGTGTACTACACTATCATACAGTGTGTAGATTTGACATTATCAAACCTAATTGTTATGAAAATTTTAAGGACAGGGATTGCTCATCCAAAGGTTTTCATTATGTGTGTGTACATTACACACAGCCTTTTAAAGTGTGGTTTTTTTACAATGAAATGAAATGAAAACATTTATTTCGTTATAAGGTGAACCTCACACTTAACGAAAGTCAAAAAAAAAGAAAAGTAAAAATGTCATTTACCAAAAAAAAAAAAAAAACTAAACAATAATAAAAAAAAAGTTAAGGCAGCAAAATATCAATAAAATAAAAATGTAAACTTAACATTAACATTGGGTACATTACAAACTTACGTAACGTACCCAGTGTTATAAGCAACCTTAACTTAGTCAATATTTCTAATGTCTCGGTAGACATCACCTACCTACTTTTTCCTCGGCTTTATTAGATATTACAATAACATAAAGTAAGTTCCTAGTGTAGGCCGAGAGAAAAAAAGCCGGCGGAAAAAAAACACTCGGTACTCTTTTAAAAATTTAAGGTCAAATACAATATAAAAACAAACTAATACATATATAAAAACAATGAGAGATACAACCGTTTTAAAGCGTTTGTAAGTTCTTAGACGTTCCAATTAAAATGGGTCTTGCGTCGGTGCAAGCGAAAGAAGATCTAGTCAAGGCTGCTGAAACAGGTCAAGGTCAAAAGCTTTGTAGATGATATGTGACGAATTAGTTCTCTTGATGACTCTTCGCCTTTGGAGGTATATTTGTTGGCATATTGTGTATACTAACTATACTTTTATTTAGTTAGTTATATGGTTCACGTTATCGTGTTTACAATAATTTTATGAACGCTATATGATTTATTACTGTATGACGTAGACACATATTTTCAACAGGTTTTTATTTTATTTTTTATATATAAAGACTAGCGCTTGACTGCGATCTCACCTGATGGTAAGTAAAGATGTTTCTTCCTTTGCGTAGTTAAAATTCTCGAATTAATTTTAATTTATTTTTATCTTAGTTTGTAGGTTTTGTATCGTAAGCATCAAGTTCTATATCTCAAAATATATTCATTGACTAAATAACTTTTAGATTGCCATTTATTCAAATCAATACGTGAAAATTCATTAAAAAAATTCCTCAATAGAGAGGAATTTTTATTTTCTGAGAGATGCTTAAAATCTTTCTTATGTTTATGGTGTGTATACTTTTTAATTAAACATAATTTTATAAGAATTCCAAGTAACTTACCGTTACTTGGAATTAGACGAGGAAGCAGAATAAAAAAAATTAGATACCTTCTGCTAGAAATAGAAAATATTTAATATTAAAATATGACATTAAATATTTTCGAGGAAATTATTTTCATATATTTTTATTACATTCCTTATAATGAGGTATACCAATAAATTAGTGCTTTGTTTTGAAATTTATCGCCATGACGACTGGCTGAAGACGAAATGTCAGAACCGTGTTTATAGTAATAACACAATTTAAACCTTACTTAAACACCACCGAAATAACCGTTGGTCAGGTAATGAACAAGGTACAATTTTGTGTGGTTTACAATAAAGTAAACAGTTAACTTATTTAAGGAATCCGCTTCGATTCAGTCTGTAATATCCCACTGCTGAGGATAGGCCTGTAGGAGAAGAATCAGAGCTTAATCCACCACGCTATTCCAATGAGGGTTGGCGGATATATTCCCTACTATGAGTAACTATCGCTATCAGGTGTACATGATAACAACTGGGACCGACAGCTTAACGTGCTCCCCAAGGCACGGTGGGGAGACCCACAAGGAATAGATAAACGTTATATAACAAAAACTTAAAAACTAAAAATATTAATTAAATTATCGTCATTTAATACTTTTTAAATAAATTACACACATCCGGTACCTCTGCTATTTTTTACTACCTACACGTACCTACTCTTAATAATGTTGTATATTTTTTTGCTTTGCATCTTTTATAGCTATGTTGGTTTTACAGTTAATTTCTATTAAAACAAAATAAGTAGAATTCACCTGATAGTCTAAACGTGCTAATTTCAAAGTACTTAGGGCAGTTAAAAAAATATATTATAAAGTTGAAATACCTGTTTGTTGACGAAGATATGGATAGCCTTGGTCCTATTAAAAGTCTATTATATAGAGAGTATGTATAAAATCTTCATTTCATAGTTTGACCTAATTTTTCTTAAAGGTGACACAGAAACGTATTGATGTCGAACATATCAGGGATGTCAATCAAAGCTCTAAAAAATTCTACTTATTCTTTAATGTTCTAACAATGATAAAAATGTGATCCATATTATATTCGTATAGCATTACCAATTCGAAAGTAACTCTGCCCATTTATTAGTGACCCTTTCATGGCTAATCCATTAACGGAATATACGAGAAAGTAAAAATTCCACAAGGTTGTCCCAGACGATCACCAGATCAACATATGTACATATATACAAAAATATTCATTTTTTCAAGTAATTCAATTTCAATTCAACTATTCTATTATCACTTACTTGCAAACTATTGTACGCTTTGTCTTTGATCTTCGATTCTCAATTGGATACTATATTGGAGAGTCAGATCTATATGATCTGATTCTATTGAGGCGAATAACAATAACCACAAATTTAGAATAGATATGGCTCAGTGCAAACGTTTACTATGAAAAGACGCAAATGTTACTTCCAACAAAACAGAAACTGGATTTCTAGCAATAAATAAAAAAAAACAGACCAACACATTTAACATTGTTGCTGAAAATCAAAATAAGACTACAAAAACATAAAGTCAAATAAATTAAGTCTAGGTACATATAAATTTAAAAAAAGATGCAGTTATATTTTTAGTAAAAAATAACATTGGCAGGCTAACGCCTCACAGAGTAAGTAAAATGTGTCTATTAGAGCATTATTTGTAAATATTTTTATGATGTGAGAGCGATAAAAAACTACGGTTTTGCAAAAATTATCTATGACAATTCAAAAATACAATTATTTTTAAATCTAAGGGTGTGTCTGAATCTGATGATGTGTTTAATCAAGTGGATACTTGGTCGATATTTAAAAAATATTTTTTTCATTATATTATATATAGATTATATAGTATTATTCACAAATAATATTGAATATCGAATGAAAAATAATATAGATCGTCTACTCATCCCCAAAAATAGCCCCAAAAATATTAATAAAACGAACGCGAACTTAATGAGTTTCAATGTTTGATTGTTTATAAAATATCTCTAATGTGAAACCAATCTCGTGGTTAGTCAGATAAATCAATTGGCTAAATACAATGCATCTATAAACCACATTATCAACTAGACAGCTTATATATTATCAAGTACATGTAATTGTAAGTAGCGATCACGACATTGATGGACCCATTTAACGTCCATTAGCAGAGAATTGGCTTGGCTTATAGGGGTATTACAGTTGCTTACAGTTGTTAGCTGGTCGCATGCGTTCTAATAGTCTATTAGCTTCTGCATTATACTAAGTGACACTATCGTCGATGTCTGTAGACAATTACTATTTTTATAAATTATTAAAATTGTTAAAACTCTTTTCATTAAATAAATCATAGTTCATGAGTATTTTGTATCTTTTTAACAGACTTTAGAAAAAGGAGGAGGTTTTCAATTTGATTGTATTTTTTATATATACTTTTTACTTGTTTACTGCTTTTGATAATTCTTTTTTTACTCGAAAGCTGGTGCATTTAGTCTTCTTTCAACGTTAGCGAGATCTAACGAGTAGCTTAAAGTTATACTTTACGTATTTAATTGAATTTGAATATGTTGGTGAAGTTCTCATTTATATAATAACTTATCGATGTATTGAAGTCAATTGTTTTTGCTCGAGAATAAAAAGTATTATTATGTGTTAAAAAATAAAAGTGTTGTTGGTAATTTATTTACTATACTATTACTATACTACTACTGTTATCTATCAAACACGGGGAGAACCTATCCATCAATAACATTTTCCACGTTGATTAAAATATACAAAAACATAGTTTGAGAACGAAGAACGAAGAACTTTGTATCAAAGCAAGATAAAATTTTAAAATGAAATGTAAATATTTACTTTTAACAAGTAAAATAAAGTATTAAATAAAAATAAACCATATTTATAATTGAACACAGAACACATTGGTTTGGTTTTTCATCATAATTATGCTGAACAAACTGAGCATCATGGTTCTTTGACCCAGTTCTGTTACTTTGTAAATGAACATGACTGTATGTTATTTTTTATTTTACGTACATTTAATACATTACTTTGTAATCTTATCCTTTTTCGTGTTTAGATACTAACACTATATTAAACAAGTTTATTTATTATCACGTGTATAATTTCGATTAGAGTTTATAGAATGATTAATATTTCATTGAATATTATGTTTATTTTTCCGTCAATAGTTACTGATGATCTATTTGGTTTTTCTTTTTTTGTCTTTATATATACTCTATTGCACTGAAAAAAAGAATATACGGAAAATTAATTGTATGGTTAATGGCAAAGGTGTACTTATCCCTAGAAGAGATCTCATCCAGTCAACGTAATAGTCATGAGCATGACAGAGGATGTCATATAGCGGGGTAGATAGTACAAGACTTTTTTTTGTAAGGAATAACTTTAAAACTACTGACTACTACTACTATTGATTTTAAAAACATAACAACAACAGGGAACAGTCAAAGGAACAGCCAAAATTGTTTAAAACACCCGAGCGGAGCCACGAATATAAAGCAAGTATATAGATAAAATAAACTGTCTTGAGGCTTTATCAATCGACTACACGGTAAGTTAAAAATATTAAGTAGCACAAGTAGGGTAAAAGATTTGAAGAAAAAGTTCTATGTCCTCAATAGCTGGCAGCTCGCCAAAATCATACCGTAATGTTGGGAGCTCGTCGCTGACAGCAGCATCTAGATTACAGCAATATTTTGTCTAGAAAGCACTTAACATTGCCTCTTTAGACAATATAATTGATTGCTTTATTAATATACGACTATATTTTAGATTTTATAAATAGATTCTATAATAGGCTATATCTAAGGCTTAGGCCTCATTTACGGAGACGTGGGGCGTCGCGCGTAGCGTGTGGCGTGGCGGAACGCACTAAATTCAAATGTAGGGCATTGGATGAGTGCGTTTACGGAGAAGCGATTTTACACGCGTTCATTTTCATACATTTTGACAACGGCGCACGATGCTACGCCACACACTACGCGCAACGCCCCGCGTCTCCGTAAATGAGGCCTTATTCTATAAAATTTAATGTCAAATCGTGAAACTTCAAGCAGCAATGATTGTTAATAAAAATAAACACGATCTCAAAAAAATGTGTAGGTATTTAAGTATATCAGCGTAAATTGGTAATTATTAAAACTTAAGAGTTTTCTCCTTTTTATTTAACGCTTAAGTAATTGCGTCAAGTTTTATGTTAACAATGAATTGTGAATTATTGCGAAATTTATTATAAAGCAGTAAAAAATTTAACTGCTGTTTTTACGATTTAAGTATTTTGTTTATGCTAGTGTTACACCAAGACTTAACAGTATTATTGCGCTTATTACTTATTTACTAACTTATCGCATTGAAAGCGACGTCACAAATATGAAGCAATGAACTACGGCTATATTACTTACCACAGGAACACAACTTTACTTGAAACTTGTTGTGTAGCTGTCATCTTCTCTCAGGTTGAGGTCGGACTGCTTCAAAGATTTGAGATATTTCCCGCCTCGCCTTACTTCAAAAAATTCGGGTGCAGCTACTAAATTTCAAGCAATATTTAATACTATCTTTTCATATTACGGTCTCATCAAAAGTAATAATAAACAACAATTGTCATAAAACAAATCCTAATACCATAATCAATACATTTTAAAAAATTTGGCTATTAATCATCTGTCTGATATATTCATTAATGCCACAAGACTCTAGTGTAGGCCTTAATTAATGTGATAATGGGCATTAAAATCTTACCTTGGTGTATACAGAGCGTAAAAAGTAATGAAACGAATATTACTGAAAATATGCGCCTACGTAATGGACCGAGTACCGACGTTGCTACAAAATAATAATTATTGTAAATAAAATGTTCACGATATAAAAATTATACTGTTTTAACATTAAATTATATCATTATATAGGTATATTATACTATATTTGTACTAAACAATAAAGCCCCATGCATACTTTATATTACAAAAATAAAAAGTTCGTTTGGTTGTTAGAAGCCGTTAAATACTCGTATATGAGTAACGGAAGAATTTTAGAAAATTATATATTGAAGATTGAAACTCATTGCGGCTAATACCGCGAAGATTTTCTGGGCCCCGATCGCGCTAAAATTTTTACGACTGAAACGTAACTGAACTGCAAACGAACCGCAACTTTTTGAATGTTTCGTATCGCGCTAACAATTTGACAGCTAGGTGACACTCAGTTGAACTTGAGTTGGAACGCAACTGCTGTCAAACGAACGTTTTTGCAACAGTTCAATAGAAGCTACTTTTTTATAGTTGAAGTTCGATCGCAACAGTGCAATACAGTGTTTACAAGTGTAGTGTTTATTTGGATTAGATATTTTTATATTAAAAAGTACTTACTTAAGTATATTAAAGTATATTAAAATCTTTGCCGCCATAAATTTACTTGAGAGAGCCCATGAGTTTGATGTTGCCGTGACTCGGACCCAAACAAAGAGAAACAATTTGAGATCGAGGATAGCGTCCAAGCTGTTCAATCTGAGTGATTGTAAATTTATAAAGCGTTATAGATTGACGAAGGAGATCGCTCTCGAGTTAATAAGTGAGCTAATACCTCATATGCCACCCGTTTTACGTTCTGATGCAATGGACGTAAAGACAAAGGTATGTAAGCACTGTGTTTAAAAAAGCTCTACAAAGACATTACCTACATATTTCTATTTCATCATGTACGTAACTATACATAACACTATACCTAATTTATGTACAATTTACATTAGGTACACAGTAAATTCCTACCTATCTATTGTGCGCTATATTAATTTAAATTGTCTTGGTTCTAGGTCTTGATTTTGTTTAATTAAAGAAGATAAAGGCAAATCCTCCTCCAAATCCTAAGTTCACAATGGTTCGGTGGTGTTCTTAGCTGTAAAAGCGATAGTGAACGGAAAATTGCAGGATTGTCCTTTCATTTGTAAGTATTCCTTGTTTGTTATAATTATTTTATCTTTAAAAACGATTCCTAGTTGTATTTATAGCTTATTTATCAAATTTTATAATTTTACAATTCACATAACATAATTTCAGTGTTTCTTGTTTCGTATAACAAAAGCCCCTACAAAGTAACAAAAGACTTAAATTATTATTATTTTTTTCTGCTCCCTGTTTAAAGGGGTAAAGTAACTAACATATGGGACATGTTATAATAAAATAAAAAATAATAATAAATCATGACCTGTAAGCTGAAAATTACCCATAAATAGTTTCTTTTTGAAAGTATCTACTTGTTATTGGAAAGAAATTTCAAACTAATAAAAACACATTAAATTTCTACATAATATTGATCACACAATGGTTACTTCAAATATAAAATAAATAAATAACCATTGTTTCATAGAGGCAAAGAGGGAACAAATGCTTAAGGTTATTTGCACAGGCTGGTAACGCCTTAATATGTAATTTTTCAGGCATGTCAAATAGTTAATAGAATGGCGTATCTAAACTTTATATTTAGCTTTATATAGTTATAATTTTATGATTGCAGTTTCCCGAATAAGCAGAATTTGCGTGAAGTTTAGATAGCTGCCACAGGACGAAATTGTTGATCACAGATTAATGTTATTGAAAGCAGTCGCCGTGCATTACTTTGAAGTAAGCATTCATCATACCATAAAACAGTTTTTTTCACCCAGCGATAGAATTCTCAACATACACAATAAACTTGTACTGTTTAGAGGGAAATAAGTTCACTATTCACTAATTTGTGTTGTTTTATTTCTTCCTGGTTTTTTTTTCTAATTAATAACTATTGCCCGCAGCTATTCAATCAATTTTTCAACAAAAATAATTTTTCAATTCGAACTAGTAGTTCCTGAAATTAGCGCGTTTAACGAAACAAAGAAACTCTTCAGCTTTATAATCTATACTAATATAATAAAGCTGGAGAGTTTGTTTGTTTGATTGTTTGTTTGTTTGAATGCGCTAATCTCAGGACTTACTGGTCCGATTTGAAAAAGTATTTTAGTGTTAGATAGCCCATTTATCGAGGAAGGCTATAGGCTATATATCATCACGATAAGACCAATAGGAGCGAAGCACCAATGAAGAATGTTTCAAAATTGGGGTTTTTTTTCTTTTGAGAGTTAAAGTTTCGCACAAATCATGTATGACAGAATTGGTCCTATATTCCACGGGGACGAAGTCGCGCGCAGAAGCTAGTATTTGTATAGAAGTCCGTAAAAAGGAATATTTACAAACCTCTGATTTCTAAAACACCGTTTTGGCGTTTTAGCATTTTGTCCTTTCCACTGACGGTATTATATCAATGACTTCAAACGGGGTAAATGTTTTTGTATGACAACACTAGCAAGACCCGACCTTGATTTACGTCATCATTCTCTGTCTCATTTGTCGATCCTGTCACTACTTTTGACAACTAATTGACTTTGACATTAGTTAGTTGTCAAAAATACTGCTACACAAGTCAATTTTGTTGCGGTTCGATACCGGTTTTTCATAAACCAAGTACAGTCTGTCAAAAAAGTCCTGAAAAATAATGAGGGCGCTGTAAAAACACGTAGCAAACACATAGCAACACTGTATAGCGTGACATAAAAGACTTTGATACTTGCAATATTTTATTTACCTACTATTAAAAACATGAGTGTGCGAGTGAATAAAGGCTAAAATGTTATTAGATTGGCAATTGTCATTCTACCTATCCCGAAAAAGTTGGCGGACAAGAATTTATTTAACCTAAGAAATTTTAAAAGAACACAAAGTAAAACCAAATAAAAAGACCAAAAGCAAATCAAATGTTTATTTGAACTAAAAACGGATATATAATTATCAGAATATTAATCAGACTCAGAATCGCTTTCACTGCTGCTGTTGTCGCTTCTTACTTGAATTATTAATTCGTCTACATCTTTGTATAATGTTCTGCCTCGTTCATAATAATCCTTCTCTATTTTTTTTTACATGATCGCAACAATTTTTCCAGTTTTCAACGGTAATGCTATTAAAAGCTTCTTCTGCCAATTGTTTCACGTCACGAGACCCAACATTACTTGCAGCTACCTTTTATTTCGCAAGTGCCCAAATTAACTCTATAGGGTTAAGATCACAGTGGTATGGTGGAAGCCGAACTACTGTATGCCCATGTTCTCCCAAAATAGTATCTATATCATATATAGGATTTGGTTTGTTATTTTTTACTAAAGTTAATAAATTGGGCTTCCTTAGCGATGAATCAAATGGAATATTATTTTCTAATAACCATAATTTTATATCATCGACACGAGTATTGGTGTTTGGTGTTTTGTTTGTAAGTATTGAATGGTAAGGAGCATTGTCAAAAACTATAATAGATGCCTCGTGTAGATTGGGAATAAGTTTTTCCGTAATCCATTTAGTGAAATTATTAGCATTCATTTCAGAGTGATAATCTTCCATTTTATTTTTTCCACTAAATATGAGTAGGCAGTTTGGTACAAAGCCTTTTTCACTCCCAGCATGTACAATGATGTACCTTTTCCCCTTGGAGACATTTTCCTGGACCGCAGTGATATTGATTGACTGCCACCATTTTTTCACTTTGTATGAGTCATGAATATAACTCTCATCAATAAAAATAATATCTTTTTGCAATTCTTCTGGTAAATTTATGTTTTTCATGATAATATTTAGATAATCCTCTCTTTTTGCTGCAATGTGTACTTTTTCGATCAAAGCAGATCTATTTGATTGACATTTCTTGAATGAAAAGCCAATACTTGTAATAATTTTTCTTAAATGTTCAAGACTGCAATCAAAGTCAAGTTCTGTTTTAGCTACAGTTAAAAATTTCCGTAGAGTTGGTACCTCTTTCCACACAGTATAAAAAAAAACTGTATTTTCTGTCGGAGCGCACAGATAGTAAAGTCATCCATTTCTTTCTTTGGTCGACCACTTCTGTGTTTACCAGGAGAACGGAAAGTTCCATTATTTTCAAATCCCTCATCCACAATTCGTCTGATGGTACTATCGGATTTTCCTGGAATTAAATAAAAAAAATATTGAGATGTAGCCTGCATTATAAGCATCACCAGATATCGGGAAACCAGTTAAATATGACTTACAAGATTTGACCTGAACAAACACATATATGTACCTATATACATACATTGCATGTAAAATAAAAGCTTTTCAACATATACTCTTACACCTACACACTACACAACTCTATTTTATACCAAAACTTTGTGTTAATAAAAGTGCTACCTGCGTCGGCAATCTAGTGGCAAAAAGTATCAAAAAATATTGGTCGCTCTTATCTTTGTTTGTCAAATCAGATATAACCTCCAAATTTCTAGATGTAAACAAATCTTTTCATAGGCTTTAATATGATAGATCGCAAACAATATTATAATATTAACTGATTAAATAGAAATTTTAACATCATTACATACCAGTCATAGCCGCAGTTCGAGCGTAAACATCGTCTAATTCTATTAAAATACGTCCGGCTTTGTATTCAGCAAAACATTGTTCAAATACGTTAAATATGACTTGTCGAGCACCACTGCGAATTGTTTTTCGTATGACTTCTTCATTCTTGTCAGTTTTTTTTGAAGAACTAGCCATTTTAATGCAAATATCTAAGAAAACAAATTATTAAAGAGAATCTATGATGACATTTATGTCATAACAAACGTTTAACAGTGTTGCCAAGAATATACGAGACTTTAGTTCCGCAAACATTCTTTTCAAGACTTTTTTGACAGACTATAACGTCTCTAGCGGCTACAGTTCAGTTGCAGTTCAGTTGCGTCTGAGCTACGACTGACGTATAAACTTTAGCGCA
Organism: Melitaea athalia; assembly: GCA_905220545.2. NCBI lineage: Eukaryota > Metazoa > Arthropoda > Insecta > Lepidoptera > Nymphalidae > Melitaea > Melitaea athalia. The sequence goes on along the minus strand of HG992183.1, from coordinate 6,571,104 downwards.
ATACCGAATGCGACAAAGTTGAATTGTACTTGCACCACAATCGCAACTGAACCATAACTGAACTGTAAGTGAGGCCGCACACCACAGCTACATTTGTATTACGATAATTGTAGCGCCACATTTGAAACGCGATACATTTATCGACCCCCTATATTTGTATGTAAACCCGCACATCAAGGACACATTTGTAGTAGGTGCAGTTTGTGGCAAGATGGCTGCCACGCCACACGAATTCAAGATCGAACACGTTCGTTTTATGTGGCGCGAACATAGAATAAAAACGCGCGAAAATGAAAGAATGTTGAATTTTATGTTGAATTTATTGCAGAGATTGAAAAAAATCCCGTTTAAATAAATTTATTGAACTGATTAATTGAACAATTTATAATTTATTGAAAAATTTGATTTGATTAAACTAAATTTAATAATAATTGGTAGGTATGTTTTCATATTCATTCTATGAACTTTTCTTCTTCGGATCGTAATTCTTGCGCAATTTTGAAATTTCCGTAAACTACAATTTTGATTAAAAGGGTGAACCCCATAACGTCTTTTTTTTATTAAAAGCTTTTATTTAACTTGCAATGTATGTATGTATGTAACTTTAATGAATGTTTGTTCGGGTGAAATCTTACAACTCAATTTTGAAGCAGATATCTTCAACCAATTGAGCTGAAATTTTGTATAGAGTATCAATTTGGATGACAATGCATGGTTTGTATGTATGCATGTATGTATGTATGTTTGTTCGGGTGAAATCTTGCAACTCAATTTTGAAGCAACCAATTGAGCTGATATTTTGTATGCAGGTTCAATTTGGATGACAATGCATGGTTTGTATGTATGCATGTATGTATGTATGTTTGTTCGGGTGAAATCTTGCAACTCAATTTTGAAGCAACCAATTGAGCTGAAATTTTGTATGCAGGTTCAATTTGGATGACAATGCATGGTTAACTTTGTGACGTCATATTGGTAAAGCCAACTTTTGAGTGCGGACTAGTTATTTTTAGAGCACTTCTACAATATGGGTATCAAATGAAAGGGCTTGCTAAAAATAATTTGAATAAAGTGACGTGAATACCGACTAAAAAGTCAAAAATAAATTAAATGTAAAAAACCTTTTTAAAAAACAAGCTTTTATTTGAATGCACTAAAACGAAAAAAAAAAAATTTTTTACTTTAAAACTTTTACTATCTACTTATAAAGTCATTACACATAATCTATATGATATAAAAGCTTGTCGCGAGATTTGCTTGTAAACAAGTAAATTAAATAAATTGATGTGATTGATTTTAACTATTAAAAATTTCAAACTAAGGAAATACGAGTACTCATATCTCGCGACATGCTTTTCTATCATATAGATTATGTGTAATGACTTTATAAGTAGATAGTAAAAGTTTTAAAGTAAAAATTTACTTTTTTCGTTTTAGTGCATTCAAATAAAAGCTTGTTTTTTAAAAAGGTTTTTTTACGTTTAATTTATTCTCATTAATCGCCTCATCAAAAAAAAAAATCGTCATCGTCAGACGATGATGTCGACATTCTGACTTCTGTTGCCACGCTACAATTGTGCTTCCAATGTGCGCACACACGACACATTTGTGGCCGCTTAAATTGTATCGCAGTAATTGTGGCGCCGTAAATGTATGTTGAGTGTAGCGTGTGGCGGCGGTGTGCGGCCTCACTAAACGTTTCGTTGACAATGCAAATAGCGCGATCGGGGCCCTGTCTAGTATGTATTGATTTTATAACATTCTCAGTTACTAATCAGCTGCTATGAGTGCGCGTCACTGATACTTAGCATTCTATCATTTTCTTTTATAAACTTATCCACCAAAAATTATTTCCTGAATTAGACTAAAACTAAGAGTTAATGTTTCAACATTAAGAGAAATTTAAATAAGAACTAAGAAAAGTTATCGTATTTGAACATACTATTTGACAATATTTTACTATCATAAGTTTATATTTTAACTCAATTATAATGTACGTTATTTATTTTTTGTATAACGTTAATAATCTCGTCTATAAAAAGTTCAATTAACGGAGCACAAAATTCGAACAGATATTTTTTGGCAAAAAATGTGAGAATTCTTGGAACGAAACCGTTTTATATTTATTTTAATCAGGATGTTTCAAATTTTTTCGACATAATATTTCAGATGTTTTTCATCGAATTTCCGATAGATCGTAAAAATTCATTTTGTAATGTATTTTACTTTGAAAATTTATTTTAAATATTATTTACGTATTATTTACAGGCATAGGCAGATTCAGTAACAAATAATTTAATGAAAGGTTGTGATATAGATATGAACTGAATAACCTGTAAATTTATCAATGTTGGGCAAAGATTTTTCCTCTATTATAAAAGAACTAGTCTGTAATACGCCACGCTATCCCACACCGTGTTGGCAGAGAATTATTTTACGAAAGTTATAACCGGTTATCACAACTATAAAATTCCAGCCGAGACAACCCACTTGATCTCACGTTGAGTCACGTGAGTTGAGAGAGGTGAAAAAAAAAACCTGAAACAAATATTTCTGTAAACACGAAAATTTCTTCCGAGTGGATATCGAACCCGCAACTGTAAGCATACCTGAACTTCCGCACCATTTCACCAGATTGTTTCTCGTATTTGATGCCTATGTCGGTAGCTTGACGTAACGATTTCTATATTTGTCAAATAGAGAGGGATATACCGCCAACTCGCATTGGAGCAGCGTGGTGGATTAAGCTCTGATCCTTCTCCTACATGGGGAAGAGGCCTATGCCCAACAGTGGGATATTACAGACTGAATCGTGATCGTGATCGTGACAACGACTACTGAGTGTAGAAGTAGTTTTTTTTTTTTTTAATCAAAACACACAAACAGCCACCCGATTTGGATAGACAGGTTGAATTTTTTTTCTTAAAAATTGCCTAGTGCGTCTTATATGTAACAAAAACTACTTTCTTACTAAAAAGTCGTACATTACGTTTTATAAATGAAAGTATACGTTAAGTAACAATTAATCTATGTGTACCGTTGATTTATGTTTGGTTTTAACATTATTCATTTCAGTTTCACAGGGACTGTAGAAAAGTGGATTAAAATAGAGTTGTTAAAAGTGAAGGGCGTCATCAGATGGAGCTAGCAAAGTTTAAAAATTCGCTTGAAACGCAAGAATGGGATCCACTCGTATTATCGAGATAAAATTAAGATAATTTATTCACTCAGAACCACAGATTGCGATGATATCTGAAGAACTTTAAAGACATAATGATCTTTTAAAAATTTCCTTATGATATATAATAGACGTTAAAAGGTCAACCCGTAAAGCGTTCATAGGAATAAATTTTATTAATCCCGATATATTCTTTTGGTATTGGTACCAAATTTCGGTTATTTTTTCTAAAACGCTTTTATTAATACGATGTAAAACTAACTACTAATAGTACTACTCGTATAATACTCGACTAGCCCATTGACGCAGTAGTGGCGCTGCTTTCTGCTCCGCGGGTTGTGGGTTCGATTCCCGCCCGAGTCTGGCTGTAATATTTGTAACAGTCGTCGGCGGTATAACATAGAAACAGACGACCATGCATGTTGATTTAAAAAAAACTTACCATTACTTTTTTATAGTGTAAAGATGGATAACTCACCAAATACCTGAGGTCCGATCTTAGGGTCAGTAAAGCACTTTTGTTGCTCATGATATTGTATAATATGTCAAAAGGTGGACCGGACCGTAAGTCACTCTAGTGGAATCAAAAAATATGCTATTGGGATGTGACGTAAATAAAAAATAGTTTGATACGAACTCTTTTTCGGTTCACATAAGTTTATTTGATCATTTAACGTTTCAGTACCTGCGCCGTTACATATATGCATTTCATTTCATTCCCGCGTTAAGTATTTCTTACCCACAATACATTTTTTTAAATTTTAGTGTTTAGTTTAACCTTCATACTACATCAATAATCTGAAAACAATTTTGCACAAAAATGTTCTAAAACATACTTCGGTTCATATAGAAGCTTTGTATACTTGGTTTGACAGATTTTCTTTAATATATAGACTAACACCTGACTGCGAATAATATTATAACAATAATAAATGATACACCGGTAACGACGGTATTGTCTGACTCCTGTCATTATCATATATTAAATTTGACCTATTACTCTGGACCTCGTTATAGTTTGCAAATTATACCTCAAGCCATTACGAACTTGGTCATATTAATCACGGTAACTTTATTCATTTATGAAATCTGACACTTAAATTACTGAACCGTTAAACTGTTGATACTAATAAAATAGCAACAATAATATTAACGCTATGAAATCATAACGTTACATTTAAAGTTGGATGAGACGAAGTTTGAAAAGCTAATTAATGAATAAATTTAGAATAATATAATTTAGTACCTAAAACAAAACCCAGTGAAACTAGTCTATATTTCGATTCAACAATCACAAAAGGTAAGAATCTCAGAATTCAACATTTATCAAACAAAGCAACTACCAATAATATTACATATTTTCCTAAAATCTATCAAACGAGAGAACCAGATTAATAAGATGAAACATTGAATTTAGGCCTTTGAATAAACGAAGCTAAATCGTTTGATATGTTACACGTAGTTTCAATTATATCAGCGAATCGTTGACCCATCGAAATTGAGAGATCTCATTTCAATAGCCTTCGATATTACGTTTTAGCATTGAAAACTATTCGAATATAGTGTAAGGTTATCTCGAGGAAGTTAACCCTAAATTACATAGATATAAACCAGAGGGCCGATTATTCTGTTACAAACAGGAAAGGTACTTTATTTAATAGAAGTACTTATGAATCGTCACTCAACAGATCTATCCTATCTATCAAATAAGATTATTCCTAGGAGAGCAATCAAAGCAGTTTTTCAACACAAAGTTTTTTATTTCATTTTTTTTTTAATATTTGCCAGCAGTTTTACAACTAGATAACACAATTACACATTGGAAAATTAGAACATGCTATAAAACCTTTTTACATTTCAATAAATAAATATACATATATATGTATATTTATTTAAATATACATATATACATTATGTGTACTTATTTGCTATTTACAAGAAATGCTACAAAACTTTCTTTTTAAATATTGAGATAGAAATGCTGCAAATCTCGTTTGAGCCACTGCATTTATTAAATCTTCTTGTGATACGTGAAACTGTGGTGTTCGCTCCAAGCAGCGTTTTCCTAAGCATAACATGAAAAGTCTTAATTATACCACGAGGCAACCGAGGAGGAACGTAGAAATTAAATAACTGCAGACGTGGGAAAAGTCGAGTTGTTGAATACTAAGTAGTACGATTAGATAACGAGTGAGAATAGATACTAGGTCTGGGAAAAAGTTTCTTAGAAATTCAAGGCAAGATTTTACAATATATATTCACATCAATTACAATATATATGTACCATTTTCTTCGATAACTTACCGCCATTTTGTTGGTTAGTAACAGGATTCCGTTGCTGTAGACATTTTTGGACTTTTAATTAGAAAACCGCGACAGGTAGTGTTGTCCTTTCTTGATGTTAACTTTACACTACCTAAATAATTCTGAAGAGACCGAAACAGATGAAAATCTGAGGGTGCAAGATCGATGTTATATGGTGGATACTGGATGCATTAAGACTTCCCAGTCAAACTCTCTCAATTCTTGTTGAGTGGCTAAAGACGTATGTGGTCGGGCGTTGTCGTGATGAAAAACTACATCTTTTTAAGTTAAAATAGGAGTTATACCATGGTCACCGAAACGTCAGGCATGTACAAAACCTAATAAGCCTCGATTAAATCCGAAAAAGTTATTATGAGTGAAATTTGCGTAAACATTAGAAAACAATATGTACCTATAAAAAAATTTAAGATGTAATTTCAATATTTAAAATTCAATTTTCTCTCACCTTTTTCTCTTTCAGTATATTGGGGAAATTTTTTTAACCTCAGCTTTTCAATTTATTTACAAAAACAAAGATATACGACTATGATCCAAGTACAAAATATAAATTAATCTTATCGGAAAAAGTCGTTTTACAGCCACGAAGGCTCAATAAAACCAAACTTTTAGGTACTTATTTTAAACTAAAACAATGTCATATAACTTAACAGCACCCGGGAGAAACCAAGGTGGGTTGTTATTTAAGACAAATGGACCAAAGTTTCACCAAGTTTATGTCATCAACATAATGATTATAAATATAGTCGTTATACATATATTTTTATGAAACATTTTAACGATTTACTTTTATTTTTTTAATTTTTTGAGGCAGTAATTTCAGGCACTATTGATCCGATCTATAAAATTATTATTGACAAAGCATCAATTCAGTACCTCAATAATGCGGCTAAAGAGTTTACTATATCATTCAGTAATTACAAGAATCCTCTTTGGTAGCACGTTAGATAAAGTGTTTTTGAGAAAGATTGAAGAATACAAGGTATTACGCGACGACTGACGACAGTTCTATTTTTGTAGTCGTTTTGGGCTTAATCAACGAACCTTATCCTTTTTACACACATTGATGCCATTCAGGAATACGAATGACCATGGCTAAAGTCTATGGGATCGATATCAAGTGTATGCTCTTAAAAACAAAATAGTAAACAACAAAGTAGTCAAAGTCCATAGCACTAGTACAAATAACGTAATTGCACGATAATTGGTTTTCGTACGTTCGTTCTAACAAGGTTGGGTACTGTTCGAGCATTCTTTTGCCAGTATTTTTTATATTTTAATATAGCATAACAACCTTTTAAATACAACTTATGTTTACCCTGATCAACAAGACGTTTATAGCCATAAATTCTAAACTCAATGAAACGAAAAACAAAGCCACAGGGCGCGTCTAGTAAACAATATATTTCATATTTTGTCCCCATAGTTCGTGAATAATGCACATTAGTCCGTCCAGCTCTGTCCTAGATCCCTAATTGCTCCCTTTCGTAGCACCTTAATGACTTCCCCAATTTTCGACGGTATTCTGTTTTAAAACGTCTCTTCCCAGTTTCGTGCTTTGTTCTCTCATATTTCATACCACTGTAAGAGAATAATTAGAAATAATATATAATGTAACTTCTTTTGAGATAAACAATAAAGTAAAGACATTGTATGAAAACTAAGATTCAAAAACTTTGATTCAAATCAGAGCTGAGTTTACGGTCAGTTTTTAAGAGCTAAGATGTCCTTAAAAACATTTAGGGCGCGACACTTAAGATGAATATGTTTTTTAAATAAATTATGATGAGATTAATTTCGAAAAAGTAGGACAGTGTGGTACTATATTTATCTTGTCAGTCATATTTCTTTAACTATGAAGTAAAACAGCACGTCACATAAATCACACCCTCAGTAGGTAATGATTTAATCATTCCCTATTAACTGCTTTAGTGATTACTCAAAAGGTTTTATTGATGAATCATCCCCTTAGGAACTTAATTAATTGAAAATGGAAATGAAGATATCCGAATACATTCATCGAAGTACGTACTATGATTGTGACATATTATCTCGGTCAGGATTTGCTATCAGAGCGTCAATTTCGATGTCATAGATACGATCATAAATAGCAATTAAGAAATACCTTTTAAATTGGATGGTCAGGCTTATCACGTAACATCAAAGCGTACCGCTATCGTTAATGAATAAGCACTTTTAGATATACTCGCAAAGCCTGTTAGACGATCGAGGATCTTTAAAAGGGAATTTCAACAACGCGAGATTAAAGTAAAATTTAGACGAGATTTTCTGAAATTTAATTTGGAGTCTTATCAATTTTGTAATATTGATTTTGTTTTACCTATTAAACTTTATAGCGGTATCAAATAATTTCGTGTTACAATATTTAAGTGTGAGTGTAATGTAAATATAAGTTTACATAAAAGCGTACCTATAATGTTCAAATTCAAGTAGGTATCTATACATATAATAAAATGATAGGAAAGTCAATGTATGTCCGGGATAAACTCAAAAAGTACTACATGGAACAAAAGAACAAAAGAACTCGGGTCAGAATATAGGCTACATATTATCACGCTATCACCTACGGGGAACGAGTCGTGAACGCACGCAGACGACGTCGCGGGCAGCAGCTAGTATTCTATGAAATGGGTAGCTTTTCTTTTCCTAGTATTTTTTCTGAGCTAATCGCTAATTATTTTTATATATATTTTTTAATTATAATCTAATAATTTATCGCTATATCTTTTATTATTTCATTCTCTACATACATAAATGTTAGATAAAAACGCATACATTTTAACATTTTCCTTTTCATATTTTTAAAACACGTGTAAAGGTTTACAGCAAACGTGCGACGCAAGTCAAAAGATTAATCCTTCACACTCATTTTTACTGTTATAATATATTGAATCTTCTATTGTTTTGATTAAAATGTTCTATATTATCTTTCGAGAGATCCTCTAATGAATTTGTAGTATCTTGGGAACGACCTTAATTAAATCATAATAAGTCAAGTTGTATTTGATTTTGTTTATCGCCATCGATAAATAATAATTTGTTATAAAACACATCTTACCTATTCAGCACAAGATTGCGTTATCATGCATAACAATTTTTTTTACCAAAATAGTCTTTTGTGCGACAACAATCTTGTTGGAATGTAATGTAAGAGCTTTAAGAAAGGGTTAGCAAAAAATTCTATTTAACTCAACTATTCTCTTAACAAAATAAGATTAAGATAGGTTTTAAAGTTACCCATGTAATTTTCTTAACACGTGTTAGTTGGGAAAAAAATAAATATAATAAAATAATAATATAAGGAAAAAAGGATACCGGTAATTCATTTTAACGGTCCGCGTCAAAAATGTGAATCAAAATTTTCGGTAGAGTTAATCGCACCTTGATTGATATACATAAAAATACCACAATTAAGACATAATATTTTGAAATTCCTGAGTACACTTTTTAAATATAGAATATATAACCTCCGTTAAAAAAATTAAAGCGGGCACATTTCTCTGAACATATTTTCGAAAAACTTCCAGTGACAACTGAAAGAGAGACATGAAAACTCTTTTATAAGTAAGCAACGGCATCGCGTGCCATCAAAATTCATTTTATTTAAGAATCTCCTCTATGTTTTAGTCCGTTTTAAAATAAAATTCATAGATGTCACTGGGTTTAAATGTTGAAAAGATAAATTTAATGAGTCGCTATCACGTTGTTAGGATAAGACTTAAAATGCATTACAAGTCATTAGTGTAGGACGCAAATTCTCGTTAAGCTCCCGTTCTCCAGAATAAAATATCATTATGAGAATATGTTGTCACCAGCTCTTAATAGACTTAATCTGCGCTTTATTGTAGGTATTTTAAGCGCAAATTATGTGGAATATGTTCACAACATTTCGTCTTTTTATATTTTGTTTATATCTATTAAATGATAACACGGGTTTTTCATATTAAAGTAGGAGGAGGATCTTCCTTCTCCTACTTTAATATTTGCATCTATTTATTTGCATATGTAAATATGTAACTTTTTCGGATACAAAACGCAAAAATACATTAAAACTGTAACATTTTTCTTGAACATTGTGTTATAAATCAAAACAATAACGTTTCAAATCATGTTTTTAATCTCGAGTCGGTAAAGAAATATAATATCGTTCAGTCATGCTATAGTTGCATATAATAGCTTTATTATCATAAAGAGCTCAGTCGACTTGCGTGTACTTTTAACAAACATTGTTTTTGACTACCCTCAAAAATTACCTACCTACGCACCACAGAACAATTTTCATTTATATAGAGTACCTATATCTATATATTGTCTGTGTGGCTACGGCAAAGAATATAGCCTCCCCCTCTTTTCCTGTGGATGTCGTAAGAGGCGACTAAGGGATAATAATTATAGTTCCACTACCACCTTGGAACTTAAAAAGCCGACCGATAGCGGGATAACCATCTAACTGCTGGCTTTGAAATACACTGGCTGAAGACGGGCAGCAGCGTCTTCGGTGCGACAAAGCCAGCCCTGCTGTCACCAACCCGCCTGCCCAGCGTGGTGACTATATGGGCAAAACACATGAGTTCACGCCATTTTTGGCGCGAACTTGTGGAGGCCTATATCCAGCAGTGGACTGCGATAGGCTGAAATGATGATGATGATGATGATATCTATATATCCGCCAAACCGCATTTGAGCAGCGTGCTGGATTAAGCCCTGATCCTTCTCCTACATGGGGAAAGAGACCTATGCCCAGCGGTGGGATATTACAGGCTGAAGTGTTATATCTATATATGTATCAACGAAAATAAAAAACTGCAATTTTTTTTGGCGACAATAGCTATTATCTTGTCTAGATTTTTGAGCAGTGTAGGAAAATTTTCCGTGTAGGTAGGTACTGTACAAGTTAGTACGACTTTCGCGTGATTAAAGTATAGAAACCCAGATTTTTGCAATTTTCATAAATCCGCTTTAACAACTTTTTGCAACAGCTTCGTTTCCACATGCATTAAAAGACTTTGAATAGCGTTCTACTCAGCTGTATTAAAAGTTGAACAACCTTAAAAGTAAAATACACCATTTAGTAAATAAGTAAGTAAGTAGGTAGCCGTCCATAAAAATTTACGCAGAGTTTTTCCATTTTGGACCTTTCCCCCCTCTTGTCACGCTAAGTCACACTTTCAGTCACCCCCTAATAAAATATTACATTACAAAGGCTAGGCCTTTCAGAGATACAGGATAATAATTTGATTTTTTTTTTGCTTTGTAAATATAAAAAAAAACCATTCTCTTATAATGTCTCGTCACTGTCAGTCTCGTCTGTATTTTTTCAATTTAGAAATCTTATTTAATAATTAAATTGTTATAATAATAATTAGCAATAAGTCAAATATTTTACTTACGTTTAATTACAAAAAAAAGATTAATTTTAATGAATTGAAAAAAAAATTATGTACCTATGTTAGAATGAGTTTTGAATCAAACGTATGACAAATTTTGCAATTAATGGGGCTTTGGGCTAACATCAATAAACTAAAATCAACAAACATAATACATTAAATTCATAAACTTTCTGAAAAATAATATTTTCAAAGCTAGCCCATATTTATATAAATCTTTTTAATCTGATTCTGCTTTTAGCGTGTGTGTTCATTTAAACTTCTACTTGAAACGACACCACAATATCACACTTTATACTTTTGAAGAACTGACAAATTCAAACTTTTCGTTAAACGAACTAAGTTGAAATGTTACTCTCATTGTTAGGCTTGTTTAGCCGTTCCAGACTTTTATAACTGGATTTTTTTTACACTAAAGGTTGTTCTAGATTTACATGTATTCAAGACATAAATATGTCCTACTAATGTGAATGTATGTATGTATGTATGTATGCATGTTACTCTTTCTCGCAAAAACTACTGGACCGACTTTCATGAAACTTGGTACGTAGATAGTTGGAGATCTAGAATAACACATAGGCTTTTTATCCTGACTATCCCACGGGATCGGAAATTACGCGGATAAATGCTCTTGGCGTTGGATATGTGCAACTATATCATATATGTATATATGTTTCATTCAAAAAGGCAACATATGAAATCTTTAAAGGATTTAAGTTTAAAATATTGTAATATGGAAAGTAACCTAAAGTAAAAATATAATATGTTCCACTCGTAACAAGAAAACTTAATGATAAATATTTTAAATAATTATCAATTTTTCTACTCATTTAAAATTACATGAATGTTAGTTTATCAGTGCTATTAATTTTTATTATAGGTTACTAAAAAGAGATATGCAAGCAATGTAAAAAAAAATATTTTACAACTTTGTATAAAAGGTAAATCAGTAAAGGTATTAGTCAGAAATATCGTATCAAAATGGATCGTCGTTTGATAGTTGTTATACTTTTAATAGTGCCATTTATTCATGGCTACAAGATAATTACTATACTATCAGATTTCACAGATAATAAGGATTTAGAGTTCTTTAAAACCACGCTTCCTTGGATTGTGGAGAACATTGGATATGAAATCACCTTAAAGTTTCATTTTAAAGACAATGCCATTAACTCAGGTCCAAGAAAATGTTATCTAGTACAGTTGGAAAGTAATATATATTTTCAAGCGGAATATTTAAGATGTTTAGCACATGGTAATGCTCAAAACGTATGTGTTGAACATCTTCCAATTAACAAATTTTATTTGAAACGATGTTTAAGAAATTACGTTAAATTTTTTGTCAGATATGCTCAACGTCAATTTCGACAAAACAAAGTTGACACAACTCCTACTTTAATTCTGCCAAGAAGAAAAATATTGACGGATACAACACCACAAAATACTATGAAAAACATTTGTTCACTTTTCTTTCCTTTTTTTTGGAAACCTATTGGTTGTATAGCACCATCTCCTTTCCCTGATCAAACGACAAAACCAAATAAAGATATGGAATCAACAACAACCCAACAACCAAATTCTGAAGACGACGCAATAACTGAAGAAGAAAATCGACCAAATGAGAATTCTACTCAAAAGAGCGTCACAAAGTCAGAAGAAGAACAACAACCGAATAAGAGTTCTACTCCAGATGGCGTAACTAAAGCAGATGAAGAAAAACAAACTAGTGAGAGTTCTACACCAGAGAACGTAACAAAGACAGAAGAAGATAAACAAACGAATGAGAGTTCTACTCAAGAAAATGTAACAAAGACAGAAGAAGAAAAACAGCCTGGTGACAACGTTACGCCAGAAGGCGATACAAAACTACCAGAAGTAGAAACACCTACATCTCAGAGTGAAATAGAGCCCGAAGAACAGAAACAAGACAATTCGAAATAAATATAAAATAACAATTACTTGCAAAAAATCATATGTAATGAAAAATAAAATTTTAAATTATTTTAATCGTTTTAATCTTTGAAATGAAACAAGTTTTACGAATTTTATCCTCCCGTGACCACGGTTGCTGTAAAGTGTCCGAAACGTCAGGAATTTAAAAAACATAATAAACCGCGATAAAATCCGTAAAAGTTGTTTCATTTCAATGAATAAAATTCGCGTAAACATTAGAAAACAATACGTTTTAATAGCTTTATTTGTTAACATATGTACTACTTTTGACTTCGTCTTAAACTACCTACATTCCCTTATCATTATCAACTTATTTTACAACTTTAGGAGACAGGGAAAATGGTATTAAAGGTTATTATGGTTTTATAATGGTGTTTATTTCATTAAAAAGCATGCGCCCAGATATAAGTCTATTTGGTATTTTTATCCCCGCACAATCTTCACCACGATTGTCATTTTACGTATTTATGTTTTTATTTAACGAACGTATTATTTTCAATATAGACATGTTTTTTACTTAATGTCTAATATGTTATCCATTAAACATTACTCAAAACAACTGATACCACAAAATTTTCACCTAAAATTGAATTTCAATTAGTCTGTTAGGTTTCAGTAATTGAGTTTGAAACTTTGACAGCAACAATAGAGAACGTTAGGCATCTTTTGAAATAAGGGTTTGGATTTTATTTTTGAATTTTGATAATGAAAACTACTTAAAGCTCTAAAACAAATTACAGAAATAAAATACTTATAAATATTACAACGTTTATTCCGTAAATAAAGAAGCGGCGAAACGATAATTCCAGTTTGTAAAATAGTCTCTAACGTTTTTTGAAAAGAAAATGTAGGAAAAAATAATAAAAGGGAAGAGAGAAAAATTATAAGACAGAACCTCGCAGTTTTTAAATCTATTTTAATCCTAAATCCAAAAAAGAGCTTAAATTATTTTAATCTCAGTCTTTTATTAAAGACTACCAAAATTATTTTTATGATTAAAGCTTCTTTCATTGTTTTTAATTCATTTTAAAATTCTAGTTAACTAAAATAAAAAAGAAATTTATGTCCGTTAATGTTACCACATTTGCACTGAGTTTTTTAAAAAGAGAGAAAGAGATCTTTTCACAATTTTAAGTGTAAACACTTGCAATATCATTTCATAATTCTCTTGCAATTAAATGAATTACATTAATTAAAATAACATAGTTTAGTTATCTTTTAATGCTGTAATTTAATTATAAAAATGCATTAAAGTATCTTTTCTTTTGCTTATTTAGTAAATAAATATTAAATTAGTTATATTATGTAGCTTTAACACTCCTGTAAGAAAATAAATACTTACACGAGTAATTATGAAATAATTTTAACACTTAATTAAAATTATTTTACACGTGTTTTTTATTTATGAAATACTTGTCATAGAAGTAAAATTATAAAATATTATAACACTCTATTTCTATTGTGGTATGGTCGTTATTCTTTTATAGTAGTGTGAGTTTATGAAACGAGCGCAGCGAGTTTCATAATAGTAACGAGTGTTTTAATACCCGTGTTATATGCAGTTGCATACACTACTTTATCTTCACTAATGCAATTAATCAAACAACAAGAGTAAAAGCTGACAATAGTTTATTTATAATAATTGTTCAAATTTTAGATGGTACAATTTTGAAAGTTAATGTTAATTATTGATCCAGCAGCTGTAGCGGTCGCGGGGCAAGCAGTAGAGCTCGTAGACGGAGTCGGAATATTTATAATTACTTCATTCGTCTTGTTTTCTATACTGTTCAAGATCGTATTGTGTATCGTGTATTGTCACAGTGATTTTGCCGCCATTAAAATCTAACCAATGAGAGCGCAGCTGCGCGCATGCGCGTGATTAGGGATTGCAATCCGGAAAACCGGATCCGGTAATCCGGCGGATCCGGCATCATTTTACAGTTACCGGATCCGGTAAAAAATGCCGGATCCGGTGACCGGATCCGGTGTTGGCGTTTTTTGAGAAAATGACCTCTTTTTAAAAGAAAGAGCGTGGTTCTTAAATACACGAGTCCTTTGACGCTAAGACTAAAGACTTGATTGATAGATTTTTGCCATTTAAATTAATTATAGATGAAGAATAGTGAAGGTATTCAACTCTCTTTACAGCTAAAAAAACACTAAATTAGCTTGACTTAATGTGCGAATATTAAATAACTTCACATTGCCGTTACTTGCAGACTACCTAGAAATATTAAGATTCAAACTAGGGATGTTATATTATCGTAACTAAATTATTGGATATACGTAACAAAAATGTATCTGTAACCGTACCATAAACCGATATTAAAGTTTCGGATGATTAGCAGGGATTTATCGCAGAGGTAATTTAAATATTAAATTTTTTGCTATGTTTTTACATTTTTCTGGTCAAATAACATTAGCCGAGCGCGTTCTTCATCATTCATTCATTCATTATCATAAAGTCAGTCAATTTCGCAACTAAATCATCATGGGAGTCATCGCTGTTTAACATAGAGTACCTACTCAGAATTTGTAACAGTAACTAATACAATAAACGTTAATTATTAACTTATCATAGGAAGTAAAATAAAGTATTGTGGCATTTCCTCTAAAATCGAATATCTGTAGCCGAAACTAAAGGATAATCCGAACAAATTTAATATTTGTAGCCATAATATCATAACATCGACGGTTTACTGGTTGGATTTCCTCTTGGGATGGATATTTGTATTTGTACAAATATTTCTTTCCAGGGTGGATGTCTGTCCTTGTGGGTCCGCGCCTCCGTGCCTCGGAGATCACGTTAAGCTGTCGGTCCCGATTGTTATCATAAATACCTGATAGCTATCGTTTAGGGATTGCAATCCGGTGTCGTTTTTAATCCGGCCGGATCCGGTCGAATTTTTATCAATCCGGCCGGATCCGGCCCGGATCCGGGCTGGATTTATCGAACCATAATAACCTAACTTTTCTTTTTAATTCAAACGTATGTTGACCGTTAATGAAGTGAAAAAATTGTACATTTTAATTAAATATATTTTTTTTAAATTCAATCTCAGTTTCAAAACAAATTATAGATATATCTATCAAATGAAAAGATAAAAATGTTTAAATCAACTTTAAAGAGCTAAAAATGTAGCCGTGGGAGTTATTTCTCAGTATTCATATATGTCGAATTTATTGATACAAATTGAACTAAGCCGAGATCCAATTTCGACCACGTCGTATTAACACGTGGTGAGACCTTGAGACGGATCACAGAGCTAGATTTGTAATTTTAATTAGTCCAGTAATATTAATTTTTTTAGTGATTGTAGATCTTCGTCTCTACTTTTCCTTTCACAAGTTTCACGCTAGCTATCAAGCTATTACTTGGTTGAGGCTTCGGTATATATAGGTACGAATTATATTTATAGATATGATATGGTTCCAAATATAAGATTTAGCCCGTAACATCTCAATGCTGGGCATAGGCCTCTTTCTCCATGTAGGAGAAGGATTGTAGCTTAATCAGCGGGTATGTTCCCTACTATGAGTAACGATAGCTATCAGGTATTTATGATAACAATCGGGACCGACAGCTTAACGTGATCTCCGAGGCACGGAGGGGCGGACCCACAAGGACAGACATCTACCCTGGAAAGAAATATTTGTACAAATAGAAATATGCGGCGAATCCAACCAGCAAACCGTCGATGTTATGATATTATGGTTACAAATATTAAATTTGAAAAAATTATCGTTTAGTTTCGGTTACAGATATTCGATTTGAGAAGAAATGCCACAATACTTTATTTTACTACCTACGATAAGTTAATAATTAACGTTTATTGTATTAGTTACTGATACAAATTCTGATTACTCTATATTGAACAGCGATGACTCCCACGATAATTTAGTTGCAAAATTGACTGACTTATGATAATGAAGAACGCGCTCGGTTAATGTTATTTGACCAGGAAAATGTAAAAACATAAACATATAGCAAAGAATGTAGTATTTAAATTACCTCTGCGATAGATCCCTGCGAAATCATCCGAAACTTTAATATCGGTTTATGGTACGGTTACAGATACATTTTTATTACGTATATCCACTAGTTTGGTTACGATAAAATAACATCCCTGGTTTGAATCTTAATATTTTTAGGTATTCTGCAAGTAACCGCAATGTGAAGTTATTTAATATTCGCACAATAAGTCAAGCAACTTCAGTGTTTTTTCAGCTGTAAATAGAGTTGAATACCTTCACTATAATGCAACTATAACTAATTTAAATGGCAAAAATCTATCAATCAAGTCTTTAGTGTTAACGTCAAAGGGCTCGTGTATTTAAGAACCACGCTCTTTCTTTTAAAAAGAGGTCATTTTCTCAAAAAATGCCAATACCGGATCCGGTCACCGGATCCGGCATTTTTTACCGGATCCGGTAACTGTAAAATGATGCCGGATCCGCCGGATTACCGGATCCGGTTTTCCGGATTGCAATCCCTACTATCGTTACTCATATTAGGGAATATATCAAGCATATGATTAAGCTACAATCCTTCTCCTACATGGAGAAAGAGGCCTATGCCCAGCAGTGAGATGTTACGGGCTAAATCTTATATTTGGAACTATATCATATCTATAAATATTCGTAACTATATATATCCGTAACCGAAGCCTTAACCAAGTAATAGCTTGATAGATAACGTGAAACTTGTGAAAGGAAAAGTAGAGACGAAGATCTACAATCACTAAAAAATTTAATATTACTGGACTAATTAAAATTACAAATCTAGCTCTTTGATCCGTCTCACCACGTGTTAATACGACGTGGTCGAAATTGGAGCTCGGCTTAGTTCAATTTGTATCAATAAATTCGACATATATGAATACTGAGAAATAACTCCCACGGCTACATATGTAGCTCTTTAAAATTGATTTAAACCTTTTTATCTTTTCAGATATATAATTTGTTTTGAAACTGAGATTTATTTTTAAAAAATATTTCATTAAAATGTACAATTTTTTCACTTCATTAACGGTCAAAATACGTTTGAATTAAAAAGAAAAGTTAAGTTATTATGGTTTGATAAATTCAGCCCGGATCCGGGCCGGATCCGGCCGGATTGATAAAAATTCGACCGGATCCGGCCGGATTGAAAACGACACCGGATTGCAATCCCTACGCGTGATGTTATAATTAGATTTTACGATATCGATGTGGATATTATACCATCATGTGAAATTGCTTAAATTGAGTGTTTTGTTGTCTGCGCTATAACAGTAGTAATTATAAGTCAAGTATTGGAAACATAAGCAGAATGTTACAACATTAGTGTAGATAAAATATGTTACAGTAGTTACGCGGTCATATTTCCAAATGAATGCGAGTCTCATTTCTCCTAATGTTGGTTGGTTAGCATTTGTATGTTCGTGGTTCATTTAAAAACGTTTTTGGCAGTCCTTAAGTTTACTTTCCTATATTTTCTATTGTATATGTTTTCTATTGTATTGTATGTTTGTCGTGGCCTGGGCGTTTGTGCTTGTGTATTGTGTGTGTTTCCGGACCCCTGACACAGGAGAGAATCCTACTGGGGGCCGCTGAGTGAGATTATTTATCGATTTATTTAAATCAAAATAAGAGAATTGAAAGTCACATGGCAATATATGCTTCTGATCCGATAATTTCCACGGGATCTTGAACACACCGATAAAAAACAATAAATATCCAGATAGAATCTCCCACGCGAACGAAGTCGCTGGTACAGCCAGTAGTATAATGAGTTAGTTATTTAATAATGAATAAGTGCCTATACCTCCTCTGAATTGGCTTCAAAATCATATCAATCGTAATAAGTAGAAAAACAAATTAAGTAGTAGACTTCTATTCCTTTTATTTGATTCAATTAATCTCCAAATTGAAATGAAGTGCCTACACTAAGTTTTGCGTCCGATTGTGGAGCACAAAAGGCTATATACAAAGTAATAAATAATGCTACATACATATATGTAGAATGACATGTTATTGGAATGTTTACAATAATAATATTATGTTGAATTACCTCGACATTACTAAAATAATTTACTTAATCACAACTTATATAAACGATGCGTAAATAATACGCAAACAAATACTAAATATAGTATATTGGTTGAGAGCAATATATTTAACAAACACATCTCAAGTTCTCAACCATTTAATTTTATTTTTAAACTAGCGACCCGGTCCGGCTTCGCACGGGTGCAATGCTGATAGGTACTAAATATAAAATAAATATTTGCAATCTAAGCGCAAAAAATTTGTTTATTTACGACAAAAATTTGTTTATTTACGACATTACATTAGAAAACTTTAAAACTATCAGTGTTCCTGTACTATATTATGCATGTATTATACATATAAACCTTCCTCTGGAATCACTCTATTTACTAAAGAAAACCGCACCAAAATCATTTGCGTAGTTTTAAAGATCTAAGCATATAGTGTAAATAATATCATATTCCTGTGCAAAGGATTTTGTACTACTATGAAGAATAAAATTAATTCTTGATTGCCAACAATATTCATGTATGTTACATGTCGACGTATACATACATCCTTCACTTATATACATATAATTATTATAAATGACTTATAAATTCTAATGAGACAGGCGTATCTTTTATTACATTATGAATAACTCTTAAAACACTGCCCAACTCTCTAGAGTAACCTCTTAGTTAGAACCCCAATATTATAATATCACATAATTATCTACATAATGTGCCCGCGACTCGAAGTTAATAAGTTAAGAATATAAAGATGAAGTTATTTTATTAAGCTTTGAGAACCTTTATATCTCCTGGGATAAAAAAGTATCATAAATGCTGACCTAGATACAAGTTATCGTCTTAATTTAATTACATTTGTGAAGCGAACTCATCACATGTGGAAATACAGGAATAATTAAATATCATTTTGACTTTAATCAAAATAAAACTCACAACTAGATAAATAGATAAAAATCAAAGGTAGATTCAATTTATGCAAATCTTAAACAAAATAAGAACTCTATTTTTTTTTTATTTTTTTTTTATTACCTATATAATTGTCTATATATATAAAATAGATTTCCACCCATTGACTCATCGCGATATCTCTGGAACCATAAGGCCTTAGAGACTTGAAATTTGGTAGGAATATTCCTTTCGCGGAGTAGAGGTCAGCTAAGAACGGATTTTACAAAATTCCACCCACAAGAGGGGGTTGCGGGGGTTAATAACATAAATGGCAAAACAACGTTTGCGGGGTCAGCTAGTATATGTATACAATTAGTGTGGCAAACAAGCGTTTGGTCAACCTCCTGTCGTTACTATCGCGTTTCCTCGCTAGCCGTTAGCCTTCTGAGCGATTACTGGTTTCCTTACCACAAGAACACTCTTGAAAACAGTACTATTTTTAGCTGTTATTTTCTGTAAGGCTAAATTACTTCCCTAGCCGGATGGCTCAATTTTGAATTAAATATTTCCTACTGTGACTTACCTCATATAAACTTTTAATGTAAAATGCAAAGGAACTACATTTAGATTCTTAACGATTATAACAACTGAATGCAAGTTGTCAGCGTGTGCGTTCATTTAAACTTTTACTTTAAACGTCGCCACAATATTATACACTTAAAACTTTAGAAAATCTGATGAACTTTACGCTGAAGGCAAAACATTTAAAGTTTAAGATGACGGCTGTCTTTATCAAAAGAAAGACTTCACTAAATATTATAAAACAAAGTCGCTTCCCGCTGTCTGTCTGTATGTATGCTTTAGATCTTAAAAACTACGCAACGGATTTTGATGCAGTTTTTTTTAATAGATAGAGTGATTCAAGGGGAAGGTTTATAATACATGCATAATATAGTAGAGAAACAATGATCATTTTTGCAACCGTGCGAAGACGGGGCGGGTCGCTAGTCTTTTAATAAAACTTTGATCGAGATTCATATTTTTACACTCTCATTGTGCTAAAGTTGAAATATTGGTTTAAAGACAGTTTAAAATTGTACACAATATTTTATAATAATTAATTATTAAATAATAGAAATTAATAAAGTAACATAATCTAATTATAAGTAAGAAAAAAATTAAATAAGCTAACTTTAAAAAAGCTAAACTAAATAATAGGATTATTAATGGAACTTAATCTATTTGAATTACGAGTATCAAAAGTTGTCCTCCGTTTACCTGATCGTAAATAAAATCATAATGAAGGGAATTTAATACATATAAATAAATACTCATATCAAAGTTCCCATCATTATACTACACAAATGTTAGCTCGTATAGGTATGAAAATTCCCAACAGGTTTATTTGCTTTGAGTAATTAATTTATTGAGTTTGAAATTCCAATAACAACTTGTAGAGGGATTAGGGAAATATTGATGACATAGTTAAGAAATGAAAATGGTTACATAAGAGTCCTTGATGACGATTGACGGGCGTTTTATAAACAAATCCAACGATTTTCAGAAATAAACACATATTGAAAATAGTGAACGAAATGAAGAAAAAAAGTGTGTGTGCAATTCACACACGGCGAAAATGAAATTTTTGAAAATTCGTAGAGGCCGTTGTGATCCATGAACAGTGATCACTGTCTCGTGAAAAAGGTCCTAAGCGCCATGGAAAACGCGTCGCAAGCGTTTTGAGCAGTAATGTATTCTGTCTCATTCTCTCCTATACATTTATGTCTGTTTCTCTATCATGGCTCATTTCGTTTCATTTATAATAGTTTCCAATCACAGAGTCTAAAGAAGTTTCACTTCAAAAATATGTCTGTAACTATATAATCATACCATGAACTAGTGCTTTCTATGTCCTCTGACCTCTACAATAAACGGTTAATACAATATATTTTAGAGAAGTATAATTGCATAGGCGTCTTATACATCGTATACTTACTGTCTAACGTTGTAACAGAAGTAAATCTACCCTTGTGTATAAATGGCATTCACTAGTGCTGTGATAGCACAGAGGCTTTCGCTAATATCACGTAGGATGGAGAAGAATTAAGACAAATACAATAAAAATTAATGGTTTTTCTAAATGTTTAAACGCGTTAAAAATATGTTTGAATTTGTACAGACAAAGGTTTAAAGCCTATAAATGTCACGATGTGATCATGTGACTCATATGATTGTACAGTAACCAGACATGTGAATCTATAATATATAAACTAATCTATACTAATATTATAAAAAGGTAAAGTTTATAACTTTGTTTGTATATACGGGGTAATCTTCGCAAATACTGATCCGATCATGAAAATTCTTTCGCTAACAGAAAGCTACACTATTCAGGAGTGACAAGATAAAAGGAAAAAGATAAAAATATATAAAGATTTTAAATCAGCAGGATTTGAACCTGCGCCCTCTGACGTGCCGTGTCAACAATTCAATCTAATCAAGCATTATTATTTGCCTTAGAAATTAATTGGTGATTTTAAAACATTTACATTTATCTGATTTGCTGAATATAGTGAGAGTGTATTGTAACATATCAAATTTCACCGTACCCTTCTTATGTGAAATGGATTATAACGCCCAACGAAGTGGGCACGGGTCGGCTAGTTATATATAAAATATATAACGTGGCTTTTGCTAGTACTGACATTTAATTTACCAAGTAGGGTAAATAATCATGTTAACATATACAAATCCAGGAAATGTGTTTAAACACATTTTACGTAACCCATAAAACTTAACGAAAGTGGCGCATTTTCTATTCGATTTAGGTCCTTTGCTGTTTGTCAAAATTATATAGATGGAATTCTAGAAAAATAATTTTAGTATAATTTTACTTTTTTTCTAAATAGTTCTAATAAAATTATAGTTGAAATACAATTTGCCTATTTTGCGTACACAATTATCTGTGAATAATTTGACTCTTGTTGTCCAAAAGTAAGCTTAACATCATTCTCATTTTTGTTTTCTACAACTTTATATTGATTTTTTTAGTTTGATTAATCATTCTTATCAAAGCACAGTTAATGTCATAAATCTAGATTCTAGAAGCATTATTGATTTAACGTGGAAAACTAGTGGGCTTTTATTATCGGACAAAAGTTTGTACTGAAATTTATTATAATTTTTGATTTACTATTTTAATCCATAATACGTAAGGCAAATGATTGTCTCCGAGTTATCTATTTTACAGGCATACCTACACCATATGTTGTTTTTTGTACGTGTGTAGGCTGTAGTGAAAAATAGCTCTATTTCAACCCCTTTTGCCTGTTCTCTACTACTGATTAATACGTAAAATTCGTGACGGCTCCCCTTTATTCGTTTCACTACAATTTATTCAAACCCCACAAAGTTAAGCCCACATTAATTAATTCATTATATTATTATATAATTATACAGATACCTCCTACATAAAATTAATTACAGGTATTCTGTGTATGGCTTCATACCTTTTGAAACATTGAATATTATATTTCTGTGCTTTATATTATGTAGTAGATAATTATACTGTTTCAACCAAATCAATTTTGATACTTTTCTGATTTATATACGTAGAGTTAAGCTTCTTAACGCACAACAACATAGACGTTTGGAATTTATGCAACAGACTTCAGCATCTTAGAAAATGCATTATTACTACTTCTTTCATTGTAAGCGGTAAAGCGATCTAGAGAAGCAAAGAAACCTTTGGGTTTTGTGTGACCCATTTTTTTCTATGAATAAAACAACACTATTTTTCACGAACATTTTCTTTACATGAAAAATTTTGAAGCTAGTAGCGAATTTGATTTCATGAAAACCAAATTAACTTTTCAACTTTTCAATATCAAAGAAAACTGCTAACACGTGCCCTGCAAACATAATCTTCTTCACAAAAATT
Source organism: Melitaea athalia (assembly GCA_905220545.2). Classification (NCBI taxonomy): domain Eukaryota; kingdom Metazoa; phylum Arthropoda; class Insecta; order Lepidoptera; family Nymphalidae; genus Melitaea; species Melitaea athalia. The sequence continues at coordinate 6,547,374 of HG992183.1, read as the reverse complement.
AATAAATCTAGCTATTATATCTGGCTACATTTGATTTACCTACCATATTTCTATTTTAATTAACTTTATAATTTAAAATTTTAAAATGAGTATTGAAATTTCATTTGACTGGATTTGGCTAAATTACTTATCCACTTCATTTCTTTTTCATACAGATTTATTATTCAAAAATATCACAATATTTGAAACATTCCTAAATTACATACATAAATTAACAATTTTAGTTTTTGGCAACGGGTGACCTAATAAAAACTATCATTTTTTTTTTTTGTTTCTGCAAATTCATTTAAAAACATAATGTATATGAAAATGAAAAATGAATGAATGTAAATGAATTCGTTTCCATATGCGGTTCTATTTGCGGTTCTAGTTGTATGCGGTAGTTAGTATTAATATTTCATTTTATCGACGTTTTTAGGGCTAAGAAAAATAGTATGTATTGGACGGTTATGCAGAAGTTCGTTGCCAGTATAGTTCGTAATTCGTATATTATGACAAAGTAAAATTTAAAAAAGGGCTAAGATTTTTTTTTCACGTGGAACGTGATGTATGACAACTTTTTGTCTTTCTGTCTTTCTGTTTGTCCCCGGAAAATACAAAATCTCTCTCAATCTCTCAAAATCTAATCTCTCCGGAACGGCTGGACCGATTATTATGGGACTTTCACTGGAAGATAGAGGAGGTTGTGGAGCATATAGGCTAATTTTCACCACGGAAAACCCCTTAATCGGGCTTAACGTAAGAAAAACCGCATTTACCGCGCGACGACCACCTACCGCTTAACCGCTTATGAAATAACCAAACCTTTTTCTATTAAATACGACAATTTTTTGCGTGCTAAAATGACTAAAATCGCAAAAGGTTTAAATTGTTTAAAAAATACAAAATGATTTAGTTACCTAAGTACTTAAACAATATTTTTATATTTTTAACTCATATAAAGTAGAACGCTGATTGTGTTCAAAATAAGGCAAGGGAAATTTTGAATTTCATTTATATTGAACGAGTAAATCGATGATTTTAATAGATCTTACAATTAATGAGTAAAATTAAACGTGAGTGTGACAGAAGTTGATATAGAGAATCAACATTGCTAATGACAAAGTTACGTACTTTAAGTCAAGTTTGCTTTGGTTTTAATGTAATTTATTTTATCCACAAACATAAAAAGGTAATTGCCACAGGAATCAAACCTGTATCTTAGTATACAATTTTACAAATAGACCTTCAAGTTACTTTTTCATTTAAAAAGCCGAGAATACCTCAATGAATAATTTTCTTTTTCATTTTTACTTTTAATTGATGTTCAGGTATCATGTTTTAAATTGATATTTAAAGTGTAATGTTTTCGTATCACTCTCTCCAAAAACTTTGTAAAATAAAAATTAGTTTTTAAACTTTTTAATGAACTACAGTACAGTATCTATAAATCTAGTAATTAAAATTAATTAAACATTAGGCAGATATAAGCTTAATGTTACTCTTAAATTTTTTTTTATTTAATTTAATTGATACTTGATAATAATCCTTCCCCTACATGGGGAAGAGGCCTATGCCCAATAGTGGGATATTACAGGCTGAATCGTGATACTTGATAAAATACAAAATAGAATCGTGTTTATAATATCAAAGTATAATACTAGAAATAATAGAAGAATACTAGAAATACTATAAAGAATAGAAGAAGATGAAATGGTTCATCTTATACCCAAGTTCTATAGACCATTATCGATTTTTTACGTAAACTTATTTGAGGCAACGCGACGTAAGGTGAATTGAAAATAGCTTGCGAAGATTTATCGAGATAAAATTCAATAATCTCATTTTTTTAAACAAAAAATTCTGAATAGTAGAAAAACGAGTGTGCTTTAGACGTAGTTATAGAAGTTATTGATAGATTTTATTATTATATACGTCAAAATTCTAGCTCGAGAACTGTTTGTCTAAGCTCTTCTACTTAATTGTTCGTTATGTTCTCTGAGACAATTATTTTGAGAATACTACCTATTAAATCATGCAAAGACAACCTTTCTACAACAAAATACACATGTATATTCTTGTAATTATTGTGTACGAGGAAGGTATTCGCGGCTTCTGATTAAAACTGTCAAAATGTCGACCTATGATGTGAGCCGATTTTGGTTTTGATATGTCTGTCAGCAAGAAAATATTGAATGCATTTCTGTTGAATAAACTGAAGAAGCGCTTGAATGAAAATACGAACGAAAATTGGATTCTTGTGTTGTCAGTAGATATTCAAAGCGGTGGTGAAGTGAAAAAGGATTTGTACTTTCGTAAATATGCCGCAAGCATAATGCCGTAATATGTAAGAAAATTATTTTTTAAATTTCATGTTTTTGCAAATGTTTTAAAGAAAAAAACTTTGTTTAGTTTTTTTTTTTTCAAGATAACACGTTAGACGAAACTAGGTGACATCTTTCGATCGCTTTTGAAGTAATTCCAGACCATAGTCTGTTGTCTTATTGTTGTAAATAGAATGAAAATAAGACTTTTATGTTTATAAACTCAAAAAAAAAGAAAAAAAAATAAATTTTCTATCTCATAATATTCAAAATAAATACGAATAAAAGTACCTACTCATGGTAATTCGCGTTATTTTAAGACCTAAATTTTGAAACTAAACCAAGTTTACAGTATAATTATTTGTACAATAACATAAATAAGCTTGTTGTATGAAGGGAATACGTAAGCGATTAAGCAATGATCTTGTACAAGTTTCGGAGGCTCTACCGGATAAAGGTCAGGAAGAGTTACGAGTGAGAGAACATTTTTATATAGGTATCTTAGATATATTGTGGTTCGGGCAGTTTAATATAATACCGTGATTCATGACACTCGGCTTTCTAGCCTATTGTTAAGACATAATGATATATATATATTTTTGGGCCAATAATTTTACTTCTTAGCGTGAGATATAAATAAACATTATTCTACTAGACACGCGCATCTATGAAGTTTATACTGTAGAATAAGACCATAGCAAACATATTGCAGAAATATTATATTTGCGTGGTGACTATGGGCAACACACATGAGTTTTTATGAAATTTTGTGTGCATATCGGTTAGGTCTGAGAATTGGCCAACATCTATTTTTCATACCCCTAAGTTATAAGGGGTGGGGTTTAAGGGGGTTAATAACATATATGACAAAACAACGTTTGCGGGGTCAGCTAGTAACTTATAAATTTTACAAGTTTTAACCGCTGGTTCTGTAGATTTTCCATGTCAAAAGTCGTATTGGTTTACTACAAAGATTTTTTTTAATGATATTTGACTAGACGGATGTTGATTACTTTTTCGAGAATTTTGGATATTGCAGGTAGAGTTATACATCTTCTGTCTCCGGTCTTATAAACTGGGATCACTTTAGGTCATTTTGGAGAATCAAGAAAAACAGTTAAACAGTCGTTGAAAATCTTTTGTATAGGACGGAATAGAATCTTTTTTTCGCTGTTTTAAAAATCCACTGCTTGTATTATCACATCCTAGTGCCGAGTGCACTATCTGTTTTCAGACTGAAGATAATAATTATGTTCAATCTTGTATAATATTGGCAAGTGTAACTGTATACTGGCTTACCCGCTGTCGGAGGAAGCCAGAATGTTGTATAAAATTGTGAAAGTAGCTGTTAAGCGTAGATAGCGTTGAATATTTTTGTAAGACCTATGAGGGTGGCATCGTCAGACTGACGAAACCCTCTATAAATAATAAAGATTTAAAAAAAAATCTTGTATAATAATTATGTCTGTCTCCATTAAGACGACAGATTTTGGGACTTTATTTTGAGTATTATAATTTAATGATAGATTCCAGCCTTTTTTTTTATTTTGTTGACAGATTTTTATCAGCCAGCTACCCACGCGTATAAAATATCTGTTTGCTTCCGTGCTTCGTGTAGTGATTGGTTAGGACAAGTGTTAGGTTTTGTAAATTTTGTTGTGTGTGAATTTTTTATGACTTTTCATATTTTTTTAATTATGTCTCCGTCCTTGTACGCGTATGGTCTGGTTTTTTTCGTAATTTCTTTTTATGGTTCGCAATAAATTGTTACAAAAATTTCTGTATCGTTTGTAGGTAGTTTTCAGGACTTCGTTATCCAGATCTATGTTAGTTTTTTTACGTAGTCGTCTCTGTTTCGCATACATCGTAGTAGTCCAGGTGTTATCCACGGCTTAATGATTTTTTGTCGTCTAGAGAGTGTCATAAGTTTTGTATTCTTTTCTATAAGTAACATTTTGTAAGCATTGCGTTAGGTAATTTAATCTAGTATTAAGGTTATTTGTTTGATAAATATACAAAAATAAGAATTCATTAATTCTACTATGTTATTCACAAATAACTTCAAAAATACTATATTTTTTTTACTATCTGCCAATCAATTTTACACAATTATGTTTAAAAAGGGCTTAACATAAAACATGTTTTAAAATCACTCACTGAAACTTTTAGTTTAGTTAAATTTTGATATATAATAAAAAATATATCCCTGTCGACGATTTATTAAGATTCGACGATTCAGACGACTTATTCAGAATTCGATGATTATGAAACAAATAAATTGTTATAAAATAATAAATATTGTTTTAAAACAAATTGTTATCGTATAGACGTACATCATTATCGATATAATAATACATACATATTGTGGATAGTTTAAAGTATATTTTCAGCAAATACAAAGCCGTTGCACTAAACTAAGATTTTTTTTATGTAATTAAAAATTAAATTTTATGGTCAATAAAATATCTATACCACCTATATATCTAACAATAAATAAGAAAATACTTCAATTTAAGAAGCTCAAAATTGTCGAAGTATTTCGTGAGTATCTCCAGGCGATTGTCTCTGTTGCTAAAGCCATTCGTTAAATATCTTTTAAATCTCTTTAAATCGTTGGAACCGAGAGAGATTTGTTTTGTAATGGTTTAGGCGCGATCGGTTTCCTCCTCGACGTTTTGTTTTGTGTTAAACTAATCGTCTGAAACGCGATATTTTAACTAAATTGTTTTTATACAACTCGAAACGTTTAAAACTTTTTCATTATTCACTTCAGTGTGCACGGCTTAATTCATTTCGGTTTAGTATATCGCTGCTTTATTGGATGTAAAAATATATTAAAATTATTCATATTTTTAATAACGTATCTTTTAATTTTCTCAGAAAACCGATAAACATATTTGTATAAAAGAACTGTCTTAGAAAAGTATTGAGCAAGAACCCAAAGGTGTTGTCAAAAGTTTAACTGCAGTTCATTTCGTCATTTGGTGTATACCTACTTATGTTATTCCATATCCTAATTGTTTGGAATAAAAGACAAATTCTTAATAAAATTTAATTAATATTCATCCCGATCTACATACATATTATAGTTAAATTTCAGTATCACTTAAAGTAGACAAAAAATATGATTACTTTATTCATATTTCGCTTGGAAATACTCGTAATACGCGTAAATTACAATTGTAATAATGTTGTAATAAGAGTCTTATTATATTCGTGACGAACGATGAAGGCTGGTAATATATAATGTAAGCCCATTAAGCCTGAGTTGATCGAAACTCACTTAAGGTATCTCGTAGGTAATTGTTGATTATTTTTGCTGTCGTTTAAAAGACGATTGCTGTCTCAAGTATCCATTCTTTAATTAGGTATATAACAAACTCGAACAAAAATAATTTAATTGTTAACAATTTTGTTCTTGTAATTTTTTGGAGATTTTTATACGATAGGTAGAGTTGGCAACAACTGTCCAGATAGTAATGGAATTTTATATCGACTTTATCAGTTTGCAACAGGTGAACGTGTAACGGCGCCAGGAAACCATTTATCTTGGGGGTCAAATTAAATATATATTGAGTTTTGTCCATTGTCGACGCTTTCCGCCCTCTTCCGCTATTACATTGAATCATTTAAACGTTTTCCGGTAAGAATAATTGAGATTTTGAATACTTTTTCGACAATCGGTAGGTAATGTTTGAATTCTATGAAAGCGAATAAATAATGGTATTTTAGAATGTCATCATAAAAATCAGGATAGCAATTTCTTTTGATTCCAATACAGTTTGTACCGTATCAGGTTTTTTTTTCGATTTTAAGTTAATTTTTAAAATATACATTTCGTATGATAGGTACCTATTTGAAATACAATAACTTCGGTATTTTACGCGCATTACCATAAATTAAAAGCAAAATAAGATAACGTGTATCTTCAATAATTCGTATGTAGAAAAATAGAGTAATATGTCATACTGACATATTGTATGGCTTTACAATTAATATATGTATCCAATAAACACCAATTTTTATAATAGTATAAGTATGAAGTTATTTACGTTGCAGGTGGTGAGGTAATTGGGCGTTAACGTCGTTAATTAAAGCACCATTTAACATAACACATCACATGAAAAAAATGTTCGCCGTTAAAATGATTTATGTATGAACTATTTTATAGAGCAAATCAAAATGCTTCGATTCTGTCTGTTTTTTGTGTGAATAATCTGAAAAAGCGTCGAGTGTGTTTTGTTTTGGTTTTTACCAGTAGGAACCGACTTAAACTGGGAATCCTTTTTTTTGTTATACAACAAAAAATATCCTACATTTACAAATTATTTGAATTATATTACAATAATTTAAACATAGTGATGATATATAAGAAGTAGTAGAGATACTCTAACTGTGTTTTACAATGTATTAAAACTGACTTCTTTGAAAGAAATTTCTTTTATCGCACGATTAAATACTAGCTTCTGCCCGGGACTTCGTCCGCGTGGAATAGGAACAATTATTGTATCATTCATGATTTTTGCGTAACTGTTTACGCACGCCACGGAAGCTCAAAAAAAACGATTTTGAAACATTCTTCATTGGTGCTCCACTCCTATTGGTCTTAGATTGATGATATATAAGCCTATAGCCTTCCTCGATAAAGGCTATCCAACACTGAAATAATTTTTCAAATCGGACTAGTAGTTCCTGAGATTAGCGCATTCAAGCAAACAAACATAGATTAACAGTGACATATTTTTTATAATATCACAGCAAAATATACATGTACATTCCGTAAATCCTCAGAAGGGCTAACGACTTTGACCAAGTCTCTTATGAAAACTTTCTGCACTTTCCATTTGAATCTAAAAGGTCCTTCTCCTGAAAACCTTTAGGGATTGTCCTGTAATTCTTTATATTACCGGTGCGCTCCCCACCAAGGGATAAGTTATTATGTACTTTAGGCCCGGCCGTAACGAGAATCTGTCCTTTAAAGGGGCCTTCGGGTTTATGCTAGTTTTATCATACCTACTTTGACTATAAAGAGCGAAATAACAGCGTCAGTTGTACTATGATAAAAAAGTTGATTCTGAAAAAGTTCATTACTTTGGAATTCAGGAAACAACATGCAAATATTTTATAGTTTTACTAAATTAAATTTGTTGATCTTTTAAGACTTGCTATAAAGCTATTTGGTAGTCTTTTTATATAAAAAAAGCAGGAAGATTTTATCTTACAGCATTTTTAGTGCTGAGCGTGAATATCTATTTGCGAGAAAATGGATGATTACAAGTAAAATATTTAATAAACTATGACGCTACTGAAATGAAATTCAAACAGATTATAACCCTCTCTTTAACGAACCTTAATGAGGCAGCATCATTAAGATTCTGATGTCTCATTATATTTATGATTCGGTGAGTTTATGATCCTTCGAACATGTCTTTTCATCAAATTTCGTTCTAAAAGATGATTAGACTCACATAAGATATTGTGCAATCCGTGGCTTGGAATTATTTTTAGTTTATTTCAAAGTCCCTTTAAGTCTACTACACAGTTAGATATAGTATAGAAAATCATATCACAAAAATTGTAGGTATCTATAATTAGCGAATAGTTCAACATTTTTGCCATTTTGCCGTTATGAATTCTGACTTTCATTTTTACCGAGATACGGATAGAAAGTTACCTACTTAAGAATAATGTCACAACATAACTTCAAACTATCAAAATGTGATAAAATGAATTTGCTTTGCGAATTGGAATTGGCTTTGGAGATTGATTTTATTAAAATCTTGAGACATTTATAGCTGAATTAATACAATCAAAAATATATTTGTGATTAGACTCACATAAGATATTGTGCAATCCGTGGCTTGGAATTATTTTTAGTTTATTTCAAAGTCCCTTTAAGTCTACTACACAGTTAGATATAGTATAGAAAATCATATCACAAAAATTGTAGGTATCTATAATTAGCGAATAGTTCAACATTTTTGCCATTTTGCCGTTATGAATTCTGACTTTCATTTTTACCGAGATACGGATAGAAAGTTACCTACTTAAGAATAATGTCACAACATAACTTCAAACTATCAAAATGTGATAAAATGAATTTGCTTTGCGAATTGGAATTGGCTTTGGAGATTGATTTTATTAAAATCTTGAGACATTTATAGCTGAATTAATACAATCAAAAATATATTTGTTTAGAACGTTGCTATAATTTAAATAAACAATGTTAGTTTATTCATTCAATGATTTCAGTCATCTAGCAAAATTATTTGACTAGCATCGTCCCGATGAATATCAAGGTGAAAACAATGTGACCCCGGTCAGCGTCATCTGTCGATCATTAATAACTTTCAAACCCCGATTGTTTTCAATTTAATTACGGAATCTAATAAATTGTGATTTATCCCCGTGCAATTTAAAGGTGACGGTTTAAACTAAAGTTGAACCATTAGGAGTTTCATTGGAATTGTATTTGGAGAAACATGTTAATTATATAAATTGAACAAAAATTGTAATTGAAGTGCTGTAATTACTTCATTAGGCTTTATGCCGTCAGCTTGGTAAATTTTTTGTAGTATACTTGTTTTGGCGTGTTAGAGAAAAATTACAAGAGTAAATTTTTACGATGCGCGCGCATACCGTCACGAAAAAAACCGACACTCTGAAGTTAACTAGTCAACGAAGAAGAAGTTAGCAACGTGAAGTTAGCTATCTAAGGAAGTATAACTTCTTATGTGTGTACATAAGTACACACACACTATTTTATTATTAAATGTGGCAAACAAGCGTTCGGTTCGCCTGATGGTCAGCGGATACCGTAGTTTATGTACGCTAGTAACACCAGTAGGTCTACCATGAGTTTTTGTTACAAGCGCACATGACGTAACTACAGTAGTAAACGTAGAAACGCAACTGGAATATTTAACTATACCATTCCTATTATGAGTAGGTATTTCTAAATTTTACTGTAAAGTCTATCGAGCACTCGATAAGACTTATAGTTTTAAATGTGTTATATTGCGTATTAGTTACTAATATCTTTATCTTTCTTCCGTATAGAAAACTACACTCGCTAACGTGTATCATCTCTGGAAACTCATGGTAGACGTACTGAAGCGTTGCCAGCGCGTTGCCAACCCTATCCCCGAGCTCTCCAAGAACTCTGGCTATCTTACCACATAAACATAACATTTCAGTGATCGTACTAAAATTAACCGTAATGGTGATATTTCGAAATTAAAAATCAATAGTATTTACGAGACAAAAAGTTGAATTGTAAGCTTTTTCGGCTAGTCTTTAGATTAAGATCCGCGTCGGTCGATCGGTCGGAAGTTAGTTAAGTAATTAAGTTAGGGTTATTTTTTTTTTGTTTCTGTAAGAAAATTATGCCGATAAACAGTCTAATATTGAAGTTAGATAGGTTAGGGTTTTTTTTTTGTTTCTGTAAGAAAATTATGCCGATAAACAGTCTAATATTGAAGTTAGATAGGTTAGGGTTATTTTTTTGTTTCTGTAAGAAAATTATGCCGATAAACAGTCTAATATTGAAGTTAGATAGGTTAGGGTTATTTTTTTTTTGTTTCTGTAGCAAAATTATGCCGATAAACAGTCTAATATTGAAGTTAGATAGGTTAGGGTTATTTTTTTTTTTGTTTCTGTAAGAAAATTATGCCGATAAACAGTCTAATATTCAAGTTAGATAGGTTAGGGTTATTTTTTTTTCTGTAAGAAAATTATGCCGATAAACAGTCAACGGGTCTTAATCTAAAGACTTACCGCTTTTTCCTCTACCCGTAACTATTGCTTATCTTTTTATTTCTTTGTAGGTATATTAAATTTTACGTAATTTCATTTTTAGTGTAGATTTGACACTACTGAGGCCGTTTTTTTTTCATTATTTATTTTTAATCTATACTAATATATAAAGCTGAAGAGTTTGTTTGTTTGGTTGTTTGTTTGTTTGTTTGTTTGAACGCGGTAATCTCTGGAACTACTGGGCCGATTTGAAAAATTCTTTCAGTGTTAGATAGCCCATTTATCGACAAAGGTTATAGGCTATGTATCATCACGCTAAGACCAATAGGAGCGGAGTCCACGCCGACGAAGTCGCGCGCAGAAGCTAGTCGTAATATAAAAGTAATAGCTCAAACTATTTTGACTGAATTAAAACATAGCGCATTTTTAATAAGACAAGTAGTCATTATAGGACATTCAGTTGAGAGAATCGAACATTATGCATATTGGTTTAACGTTTTACCTATAAATATTCAATATGATTGAATTTGTAATGTAATACATCAAACTTGAGTGTTATAGAACAATATTCCAAAGGCTGAGTGTACCTTCGATAATTTATTATCAATTTCAACTATTGACGGCGGTCGGCGTTAGTAACAGAATAAGAATATATAAGTATCTACTAAGTATAAAAGTATACTTAATTGGGTTTACTTGCAAACGAAAACAACCCGACTTACCTAAGTAGATGAAAAAATAGTCAAATAGTCATCAGATCTCGATCTAGATATTGTATGGGACTACAAGAAAAGCATCAGCTTTCGATTAAAACAAGAATCCATCCATCGGTCAACACGGTCAGAAGTTCTGAGCTAACATACAAAAAAATACAATCGAATTCAGACCCTCCTCCTTTGTTGGAAGTCTATTAAAAATAAGCAATATATCTAAGTAGGTACTCACTGCCGTTCTTAGCGAAAGGGCTGTAAGTGTAATAAATTGTTTTATTTTTTAATTTTGACGCAATTAGGTATAATTCTTTTATGAATACAATAGGTATTATAAAATATATCATTAAACCTATTGTAGAAAACATTATTAAACCATTTATTTAGTTGAAACGAATCCAGAATTTTTAACTCAATAATACAAATTATATAATTATTTAAATTTTTAACTCAATTTTCTCATATTTCGATTTTACCTCTTATAACTTACTTAACAGTTTAAAAATCGAATTTTTGTATTTATTTTAAAAGTAACTCACCTGTGATCGCCCAAAGCTCTTTCAGGCATTCCTCTCTCGACCGTTGAATGGCTGAGCGTTTCTGAACCTCCGGTCCCGACTCCAAGTATTCAAATAGAGCAGCACCAAGTAGCACATACAATACCACAAGTACAACTAAGCCGAGCTGGGAACACGATGCCCTAATACAAGCAGCGGTTAAACGTTTCAATACATTCGGCTTATCCCGTCCATCGAGCGACACAACAGAAGACATCGTTAGTTCAGATTTTAAAATTTTTATTTATCACCCGCGAATGATAGTGTTGCCATTTTATGGATTTTAGCGATGTCATTTATTGATTTTTGTAGTTTTTTTTTAAATATTTTTGCAATATTTACAGTTACATCAAATTAATGATGACGTGTTTGTACTGAAACAAAATAATATCCGTATTTACAGTAAAATTTAATATAAAGGACTTTTAATAAATTCTAATTTATTAAAAAGCTAATGAGTAGTGACGATGTAAGAAACATGTTTTTGACTACCACTGTTACTGCTTAGACTGATAATATATTTAAATAAATAAATAAATGTACCAAAATGTTTTACATTTACTATTCTACAGTACTTAGACTTGGGTGTTCTTTACTGAAAATATATTCATTTAAATTATTTTTGTGCTTTCAAAAATATTTTTACTTACCATAACGAATTAAACTACGTGCATTCTTCAAATACATACATTCTTACTAATTAATCTACACCCTTTTCGAACGATATTAATTTTATATGCAACTTAATTTTTTTTAATAAATATCGTCATATTATTTATAAATTTTATAAATTATTCCAATTTATTCTATTCAAACTAACACTCATAATATTTTTATTTACTAATAGTTTTTAACATCGAATGTTTAGCAAGTTCGTAAACTTGTTAAAATCAACGCTGCGTAACGAGACACACGGTCACAAAGGCGCGCAAGGTTGTACTGAAGCATTTCTGTTTCAAACGAGCCCCCAAACGGTATCCCACAGTTTCTTCTACAGACTTTTATGTTCATTGCGCAAACCTGCGTGAAAAGCATTTCCACGTGGTTAGGCTCATTTATTTTCCCCTAGTTACGACATCTATTGGAGGGTTTGTAAATTTCGTTTAACAAATAGTTACGCCATCTATTAAAATAATGATGTACTATGAAGCAGTGCTTGTACTTTGAATAAAAAATTTACCTGTTATTAAACGTAAAAATAACTACAAATGGACATTTTATTTTTATAAAATAATATATAAATATATGTAATAAATTTAATGAGATCATTAAAATAAGGCACTTTATTTTCAGATTTCAATATGTTATTATTAAACTGATTTGATTACATCACTTTGGTCACTATCGAATGTCATTTACGTCAGTTTTAATACTCGCGCAGTCGCGCCGACTGATTCTGGAAGTTTGACACGCTTCCAGTTTATATTTTAACATCAAGAAGTGAAATAAATCAAAACTCTTACTTTAAGCTATTTATTATTAGTGAAAATACACGTAAAAGCTTTTAAAAAACGTAATAATGAGTACCATATTAGAAAAAATCGCAGCAATAGAGGCCGAGGTTGGTAGAAGAGGTTATAACTTTCATACTTATAATAGTATTTAAAGTCGGTTTAACCAATACAGGTTTATTTAATATTGCTATTAATTACACCAGCGATGATGTTTATATGTTCTGCAATGACATATAAAAAGAGTTATGAACGGTTTTCAGATGGCCCGAACACAAAAAAATAAAGCAACTGCTCTCCATTTGGGATTACTAAAAGCGCGATTGGCTAAGCTAAGACGTGAATTAATTACACCCAAAGGTGGCGGCGGTGCAACTGGTGAAGGTAAGAATTATAGAATATGTTTGTAAACAAAACAATAAAAAGTCTTCAATATGTTTCCTAAAAACATTATAGTTTCCAAATAGAAAGGTAAATTCCTTAATTACAAGTATATAGCTATAATTTTTTTTTTTAATCAAGTTTGCTTTGTGTAGCAAAGGATTAACAAAATTTGTCTTATAAGATACTTCTGACTAATATAAAAAATTTAAATACTTTGATAGAAACTTCAAACATTTTGTAAAGAGCTTTAACCAATCTTAGTCTTAGGAAATGGTTATTAAAGCAAGACTTATTATTATCAGGTTTCGATGTTGCTAAAACTGGAGATGCGCGTATTGGATTTGTCGGGTTTCCATCTGTGGGCAAATCAACTCTGTTGTCCAATTTAGCAGGAGTTTACTCTGAAGTAGCAGCGTATGAGTTCACAACGCTGACCACTGTGCCTGGATGCATTAAATATAAGGGTGCTAAAATACAGGTCTGTAAATGATGCATTTGTAAAAATGGGTAAATTCATTTAGTGATTTACAAAAAAAAAACTAACTTCAATGAAACTATTTCGAGCTGAAGGTGCAAAATATTACGCTCTTATAATCATTAAGTATAATGTCATGAGTCATTTAGCAATTATAATTGTGAGGCAAAGTAGTAACTACAATAATCACTAATACACATAAAAATGTAACAGGTCGCTGTCTGTACATTTAAGATGTGAAAAAAAATATTATCGGGACCTGGGGTCAGAATTTTTGTCTGTTTGTGTGTTTGTGCACACTAATCTTAGTAACGACTTATCCAATTTAGATATGGTTTTTACTAATATATTGTGACAATATTAGCTTAACATTTAGTGTTTGTTTCATGTCAATCGGGTCATAAATAAAAAAGTTATGCCAATTTAAAGAATAACGTAGAACATGTAAAGTCACTATTCCACCCGGACAAAGTCACAAGCACAGCTAGTTAACAATAAAAATCTACTCAGAGTTGTCTAAATTTGTAATTGGACCGAGTTATGCCAAAATGTACCAACCCACAAATTGTCTAAAAATGCGTTATTTGCACCAAACTGATCAGAATGTGATATATTACTACTCAGCCAAAACAGCCCATCCTATATTCACATTTGACAGAAAAAAAGTATGTATGAACCAAGCCACACATAAGGACTATGTTTAAAACAATTCTGCTATAATGATCCAAAAACATGTGGTGCACCCTTGATAATAATATAAATATAAACTAAATGACTCTAGTTCAATGAATTAAATAAAATATATCTTGTATAAATGTCTCAAACCATTATGGTTCATGTACCTATATGCAATTTTAAGTTGAATTATCCAAGTCAACAAAGATGAAACAAATACAGTTCAATCAATTAATTCAGTTAATGAGTGAATTTTTAAGGACTACATAAATGCTTTTCTTTTTTCATTATTATTGTTTCATTTTTTATTATAGCACATTAAAAATACTTTGTCCTATTCCTCAAATAAAATATGTGTTATAGTTTATTGAAATTAAATGCTCTTTTTAAATTATTTTTTAAACAAAATAAATATGGTACATTTTGGCATATCTAATTTATGTCCGATTACCTGAAAAATCAATTTTTGCCAAAACGTACCAACTGCATATATTTTCAAATAAATAAATTAAAATGAGTTTATAATTATAGAATCTACTTATACGTGTACCCAAGCTCTTTAGCAAAGGCACAAATTGGTAATAACAATAAATTAATACAGATAGTAGAACCATGAGTAATTACAAATCTAACTTTAAACACCATTTTCTCAAAATCAATTTTATGCAGTTGGTACATTTTGGCATAACTCGGTCCAATTAATCAATCCTATATCTATACTAATATAATAAAGCTGAAGAGTTTGTTTGATTGTTTGTTTGAACGCGCTAATCTCAGGATCTACTGGACCGATTTGAAAAATTCTTTCAGTGTTAGATAGCCCATTTATCGAGGAAGGCTATAGGCTATATATCATCACGCTAAGGTCTGCGCGCGACTTCGTCGGCGTGGACTCCTCTCCTATTGGTCTTAGCAAGATGACACATAGTCTATAGCCTTCCTCGATAAGTGGGCTATCTAACACTGAAAGAATTTTTCAAATCGGCCCAGTAGATCCAGAGATTACCGCGTTCAAACAAACAACCAAACAAACAATCAAACAAACAAACTCTTCAGCTTTATATATTAGTATAGATATGAAGTCATCAGAGCAAACCTAAGATACTTTTTATCTACAATTTTCTCCTAGCTAGTAGTGAATCATTATATGTTTACAGTTGCTTGATTTGCCTGGAATTATTGAAGGAGCCAAGGACGGCAAGGGTCGTGGTCGTCAAGTCATAGCTGTGGCCCGAACATGTAGTCTTGTCTTCATCGTTCTGGATGTATTAAAGCCGTTGCAGCATAAAAAACTATTGGAACATGAATTAGAAGGTTTCGGATTGCGGTTAAACAAGCAACCTCCGAACATAAATTTTAGAAAAAAAGATAAAGGAGGAATCAATTTGAACATTACTGTAAGTTAAAGTTACTTATACTATGTCATTATTAATCAGTACATTTTTTTTACATTTTTTATTGCTTCTATAAAAGTTTTGAGCAGCAGAGGAGCAGCCCGACTGGGGTAGTACCTCGACCTTACAGAAGACCACAGCTAAATAATACTGTTTTCAAGCAGTATTGTGTTCTTGTTGGTGAGTAAGGTGACCAGAGCTCCTGGGGGGGATTGGGGATAGGGTCGGCAACGCGCTTGCGACGCTTCTGGTGTTGCAGGCATCTATAGGCTACGGTCTTACCATCAGGTGAGCCGTACGCTTGTTTGCCAACCTAGTTACATAATTAATGAATCTTCAAGACGAAACAAATAAGAGAAACTTATTTTAATAACCAAATGTCAAAAGGTTTGACATGTGATTGACTTTTTTCATATAAATTTCAGTGTCCACAATCTGAACTGGATCAAGAAACAGTTAAAACTATTCTCTCCGAGTACAAGATACATAATGCAGATATAACTCTCCGATATGACGCCACCAGCGACGACTTGATCGATGTCATCGAAGGCAACAGGATATATGTACCTTGCATTTATCTGCTTAACAAAATTGGTGAGTTTATCACTACATAGTATAAAACAAAGTCGCTTTCTCTGTCCCTATGTCCCTATGTATGCTTAGATCTTTAAAACTACGCAACGGATTTTAATGCGGTTTTTTTTAAAAGATAGAGTGATTCAAGAGGAAGGTTTATGTATATAATTTAGTATAGTTTTATGTAAATTAGCAGAAATACGGCGATAAATGTTGAAGAAGTCGCACAAAATCGGGCCAACTGGGAGCTTTCCACGCAAACGCCGCGTAAACTAGCAAAGATACAATGTACTAGCGAATTCTAAATCTATAAAAATGCTACAAAAAAGTCCGCGATAGCATATCTCTATCTCTTACGGTTGACTTACAATAACCACTTTTATGTTCAAATTTTTAATTAAAAACATTACGTTATTTTCCAAGCTATTTTCTTTAGTTCAGTATTAATCCTTATCCAAACAAATATTTTAGTTAGCTTAGGAATTGAATGCAGATTAAAATTGCCCTTTACACTATATCAATCAGATGAATAGGTTTTCAGATATCGTCGTTAGAAGTAATTAACAGCGAAACATTTAACCCTTTAACCGCCATTGCCGTAATATTACGTGTTGTAAGAGTAGTACCTCAGCCGCCACGTCGGAATATTACGTAAAGATCCTGTCATTTAAAAATGTCATCATTGCACCCGTGCGAAGCCGGGGCGGGTCGCTAGTATAATTATATTACAGAGTTCTAAAGCTGAAATAATTCTTAAACTAGTAACTTTAACTAAAATAGACAATTATTTAAATGTGGAATTACTCTCAAGCTCGACACATAGTAAAAAGAGGAGTTATTCAATTAGTCTGTATTTTTTTTATCTTATATTTTTTGTTATATTTTTTGTTATATCTTTTTACTGAGTATACAAATACCAATAATAATTCTTTTTTTATTCGATTAAAAAGCTGCTGCTTGTCATGTGGTCCCATTTAAAATTGATTGAAATCTGACAAGTACATACTTTTTGAGTTATCCTAAATTATTAATGAAGTAGGTATTTAATTCACAAATTTTTCATTTACCTAAGTTGTTTGTTTCCGACATGGTTTTGTTTTGTTTGAAAGCAAACATAATTATTCTATTATTTATGTAATTTTATTGCAGATCAAATAAGCATAGAGGAATTGGATGTCATTTACAAGATTCCTCACTGCGTACCAATCTCTGCTCACCATAAATGGAATTTTGATGATTTGTTGGAAAAAATGTGGGAATACTTGAAACTTATTAGAATATACACTAAACCTAAAGGACAATTGCCCGACTATAATGCACCGGTTGTTTTGCACGCGGATAGGACATCAATCGAGGATTTCTGTAACAAACTTCATAGATCAATTGTAAAAGAATTCAAATAGTAAGTAACTGAAATTTTATTTGCAACATTAACATTACAATGTAATTTGCTAAACTTAATGCATGTATCTTTAAAAAAAAAAATTGTAATGCTGATGAAGCTGCATAAGGTACACTTTATATTGTATAATTTTGTAATTATTAAAAAAATATTTACTGAGGTAGGGCACAGCAGGAAATTTCCTGTTCAAAACATGGAGCAGCCCGACTGGGGTAGTACCTCGACCTTACAGAAGACCACAGCTAAATAATACTGTTTTCAAGCAGTATTGTGTTCCTGTTGGTGAGTAAGGTGATCAGAGCTCCTGGGGGGGGGGGGGGGGAATTGGGAATAGGGTCGGCAACGCGCTTGCGATACTTCTGGTGTTGCAGACTTCTATAAGCTACGGTAATTGCTTACCATCAGGTGAACCGCACGCTTGTTTAGCAGGTTTGATTGCCATTTAGAATGAATCTTTGTGCCTGTACAAATATTTGTTCTGATCAGATTGTTGTCCTTCTGTAGCAAACCGTTTAGCTCGACGTAAACGTGACTTGAAAGCAACACATAGCAGTGGTTATAATTGATTGGAAATTTAACTGCCGTACCACTCAGGGCGCGTTCCCATCATGTCGTAACGATTAATTATCGTTTTACGACTGTCGTCTCTAGCTGTTCCCATTATAACGATTGTTTGTCGTCTAATTTTTTTGTCGTTTAGCAACTATCGTATCTAGCTGTTCCCATTGGATCGCGACGACATTTTATCGTTACACGGCAGTCGCTTTGTCGTTTACACATCATTAGCAAGCTACAAATCTACAGTCGCCTCTACGTCCTACGTGGCTACGATAGATTTGCCGTCACGTTTTAGTCGTAACGATTTTTATCGTTTTACGACTGTCGTGCTAGCCGTTCCCACTGTCATGACAATCTGTCATCACTGCAAAAAGTGTCGTAGACGACAGTTAGTCGTGTCGTTCTATATGTGAACACATCCATTTAAACAAATGAGCCACGACACTTGAAACTACACGATTATCTATCGTCACGACATAGTGGGAACGCGCCCTCAAGGAAAACTAACTTTATCCTACATTCTTTAAAAGAGAGAATGTCTGTCCAGTTGTGGGACCCTGACAATTTATTTTCGTTTATATGTATAATTGTAATAATTGTAAAATTTATAACTTTTCAGTGCCTTAGTCTGGGGATCGTCCGTAAAACATCAACCGCAGAAAGTAGGAATAGAGCACGTACTAGCAGACGAAGATGTGGTTCAAATCGTAAAGAAAGTCTAATAAACAAGATTTATATTTTCAAAGATTGACAGTGAAATGAAATATAATTATTTTGAATCCTAAAGTTGTTAAAAATGTAAATATATTGCTCAACAATACAGAAGTTACATATATCAAAATAACCATGAACAAGTAATAAATTTCTGTTGTCTGCAAGAAATGTTTAAATAGGCTATAAACAAAAATTTCAAGATTTGTAATTTTATTTTAATATTTCTGTGCCTAAAGTGATGCGTTTATAATTTGCAAAGTCAATTTTAAAAAAGGTAATTGCTATTGTACCCTGAACTAACGTGAGTGGTAATTTTAAAAAATAAGTCTAGTTTGGTATGAATAAAAAAAGGTTTAAAGATTCGAATACCGCGAAAGTCCGAATATTGTCAATCGATAATACTGGAAACTCTTCGAATGTCTATGTTTAAAAGAAAATTTGCAGACAACACAATATTGAACCTTTTTAGTATAGCACCTAATTACAAATGTCTAATTTAAGTTGAAAATATATTTTAACATATAAAACTGTCAATTTATCTACCTTCACCTGGAAATTACAAAATTATTTTATTATCCAATAAATTTTGTTTTTTTTTGGAGTTTACTCCTTAAGAATTGATTTTCATATAAGGCCCCCGGTATGAAAAAAATATGAGTCAAATCTACTGAACGAATGACCTCGTTACGTTTTTGTGCGCCATCTATCTGCTACGACATTTACAACGGTACCAGCTACGATGGTATCGGTTACGACGTTTTCTAATAATGCCATTGATATATGGCGTTATTTGATTCGTTTATTTACCATTTGATATGGTATTAATCTTTTTCTTAGACTATAAAGCCTTTTTTGTGCCTACTTACAGTCGATCTGAAGAAGTAAACTCCAGTCGTGGGTCTGAGCTGACACACACTTTTTTTAGAATACACAATGCACAAATAAAAACTGTGATTGAAAAATTCAAAATCAATGTTCAATTTTCAAATGTGTTTTGCTTTTTATTAGTGGTCTATTTTTCTTCCTACATAGCCATTAAATCTGGTAAACTGTAACTTACGATGATTATTTTTACTAAACAATTTTTTTTTAAATTATATTTGTAACGTTCATCAAACTTTAAAATGTTAGATAAGTAAAAGTTATCATAACAAAGGATATTTTTTACAGCTTGCAACATATTGACTGTTAATTAAAATTGCTCTTGATATGTTTTTGTTTTTACTCTCCTTGACACAAAAAATATTATAACTATTCATCAAGTACAATTACTTTATTTTTACTATAAATACAATATATATTTGCAAAGTATTAAAGAAATACGAATACATTTTAAAAGAAATTTTATCTTCAAAGCAACTGACCCAAAAACTGTTTTGAAATTAATGTTGATGAGATTAATATAATAACTTTATTGAGACAAAATTTTTACGATGTCTATGCAAAAAGTTTAACCATGAAACTATATTTCTTACGAAACTTCAGGACAATGAAATATTTTATTTTCTTTTTGACTACATAGTTATTGTGTAATTGGTTACTATACAGAAGCCTCATAAAAATATATATAAAAAAAACCTGTTTTATTTTATTTAGACCGTTACTGGTTTTGAGATTACCTTGTTATTACTACATAAAGGCACATATTTTTATAACACGTTCTTTATAGCTGTAAAAGTAACCCAGATTAATAACTAAAATTTATAAAAATAAAATTATAATTATGTGAATAACGGTGAAGATGAATCTTGTTAAATTATGATTTTTATAACTATGTTATGTATATTTATCCTTTAGCGTTCTTATTTTAAAATCAGTCGTCGTCAGATTGAATTCTTCAATTAATTCTCATTTAAAATACTTATATAACTTGTGTATAAAAAAATGTGAAAATTGCTATCGAAAAGTAGAAAACTATCCGTAGGCGGAGTAGAATAGTTATATCTACAATTCTACAGTCACGATTCAGCCTGTAATATCCCACTTCTGGGCATAGACCTCTTTTTCCATGTAGAAGAAAGATATTAGAGGTTATTCCACCATTATTAAAAAATAATAAAAATTGCTTAAATCAAACGATAATGTCATAACTTTTTTACGATAATGTCATACCTAATATTTTAAAAGAAAATTAAAAATAATAATTAAATTCTAAAAGTACAGTACCCGCAAAATAACTTGGCACGTCTGAACATAGGCTCTGCGAACTTTTGCGCATGTACACTCACGAAAAAAAACTATCATTACCAATTTTTATTTTTATTATAAATCAATGTACGAATAAAATTTCCCTAATACAGTGACCAATAAAATAAACATCATAGCACTTTAAGATGCTGCAAAAATAACTTTTATATTAAAAATTCAATTTCAATACCTTACCTTTCGATAGTGGCAGCTAGATTTTTATCACAAACAACACAATAAATAATATTTACACTTAATACTTTTTATATACATTACCACTTATTATTATTTAACACATATTTACGCTTATTATTAATTATTATTTAATCACTGTCGCTGAGGGGGAAAATCCCAAAATCAAAACACACTTAATACTAACACTAAATAAAACAAAATTAATACTAACACTAGATAAAACAATTAAAGCTAAATAAAACAAACTGAATACTATAACACTAATTACTAATACGTAATACTAATAATAAAAATTAACAACATTATTAGAAACGAAAACTTTTGTAGCCGATAGTGCTCAAGACAGAGATAGTGGCACGAATACTAACGTGTGACTGAGACAGATTACCGTATCCGAGCATTTCCGAAAAAACACGAAGCTGTATGAAGTAAGCAAAAAGGGATGTGCAATAAGGTGTTGTTTAATCGATTATTATTGAAATCGATTAAAATTAAGTCATAAAAATATATTTATTTTTAATTTTAAAAGGAGGTTTTAAATTTTCTCAAATAGTGTAGTCGTTAATAGATAACTGATATTCAAGTAAATCGTGTCTTTCAACTGAGAAAATTTGATTTTTGTAGTTTTTTTTTTTAATTAATGTCGAAATCTCGTTTATTAACGACAAAATTAACTATATTCGTAAATCTAATACGTTTAATATCTTATATAAACAAAAATCAATAAATCCTAAATAAAACTAATCGATTGCGCAATTCGGTTGATTAAACGGTCGATTGTGTTTACATATGGTCAATCCCTAGCCTCCCCGCATGCGTCTCATGCCAAAATCGCCTTCCCCCCGGTCCCTTAAAAAATGTTACTGCGCAGCCTTCTGCGCGAACTTCAGTCTCGCCAAGTAATAGCGCGCGAGGTATAAGTTCTACATAATATCATTAATATTTTATGCTTGAACTAAGTCTTATGAACTGTACATGCTACTCGCCGTGGCCTTGGTTCTAGTCTGGAGATCTCAGCGTGGGCTGGATGATCATCCTGCGCACTATTGCTTTCGTGCGGTTTCTCTGTGAATCGGATATCCATTTGAATCGTCCGATTTCCATTCCAGGTGGTAGTGCCCTTCGGGCATTCCTATTTTCGATCCATTCTGGTGGTATCGCCCATGGATTCTGAGCTGTAGCTTGTTCCAGACAACACCAATTGGCGTGACTGTTTGCTATAGCGCTTTTCTCTATCTGGTATCCCATGAGGTAAGACGCTTCGAATATAGTTGTTGAGCTTGGATTTGATGATATAGGCCTTACAATCGTATTGGTCCATTTTATCGTTGGGTCGACATTCTCATTTGTTGGTATTGATCTTATTAGCTGTACGCCATCGCCTTCTACTGTCAATGCGTCGAGTTTGATTTTTTCATTTCGGAAGGTGAGACACCTCCCGAAATAGTCGCTGACTTCTTGCAGTAAGTTGACGTTTAGGCGTGTGCCGCCTATCATTTCGTTGAAATGGTTAGCCGTTACTCCTACTGATTGCAGCAGAATGCGGACGTCCTCATTTCGCGTACCGATGGGTCCAAAGTATCCACTCAGTGAGCGGGTCGCTCTGGTATTCTGTGGCAATACTCTAAAGTTTGGTACAGGATGCACCGCTTCAGAAGCTTCTGCCATTACAATATCTCCACAGATTCCTAGAGAAGGAATCTCTTCGTAGACATTATGAGTTTCTGTGTTTATGACGGCAGAGTGATAACCTCCATTGCCTTGCACTACCGTAACTGGGAGCTGGTGGTTAGCAAGGTGCACGGTTTTACCCATGGGGTCCTTTACTTCACCGATTCCTTTCAGAAACTGGTAAATTGGCTGCGGTATATTATACTCATTGCGCACCACAGCTCTGCAATATTCCAATTCTTGAAAGGTCAAATTTGTGCTGCCACGTTTGGCCTTTATGTCTAACAAGCGTGACCACAGCATTGCAGTGCTGTAATACATGAGCATGCCTTTAGTCATTTGCTTGTTCAAGTTGTGGTCATCCCCTCCTATGGAGCAATAGATCTCGTCAACAATCTCAGGTAGTCTCGCGAATGAAGGCGTTAATTCCTGTTTGACGTTTATATCAACCATTATGTATGTATATAAATATTAATTTACAATTATATGTGATTCAATTACACTGAGACTGACGTTAAGAGAAATAGTCGGGCTATAATAACAATATTTTTTTTAGTAATTTCTTGTTTTATTTATCTGTGAACAAAAAAAACATTTTTGATTAATATCTTAAAATATTGAAATAAAAGTATAATAATTAGTGACACACGTAAAAAAAATACATACATACATAAATCAGTTTGTGTTCTCTATTGAAGAACAAAAATAACTTATCATGAAATTCTAGTACCAAAATTTAATTTAGTTGAAAATATATAAGTAGTATTTCTCTCTATATGGCTTTTTAGCCTACTTCCAAAAAAGGAGGAGGTTCTTAATTCGCCTGTATTTTTTTTAATGTAGGTATGTTAACTCAGAACTTTTGAATGGGTGGACCGATTTCGATGATTTTTGTTTTAATCGAAAGGTATAGTGCGTGTCATTTGGTCCCATTTAAATTTATTTGAGATCTAACAAGTACTTTTCGAGTTATATCTCACGATCACGATTCAGCCTGTAATATCCCACTGTTGGGCATAGGCCTCTTCCCCATGTAGGGGAAGGATCGGAGCTTAATCCATCACGCTGCCCTAATGCGGGTTGGCGGATATATTCTCTACTATGAGTAACGATCGCTATCAGATGTACATGATAACAACCGGGACCGACGGCTTAACGTGCTCTCTGAGGCACGGTGGGGAGACCCAAAAGGACTGCACAAACACCCAGACCACGGCAAACATCTGTATGGCCAATACAAATGTTGTCGTGTGCGGGAATGGAACCCGCAACCGAGTTATATCTAATAATGCGTTTTTACTTGACAATTTTTTCGTCGACCTACATTGTATTATATAGCATAGGTAGGTAACTTTTTACTGGGTTTACCGATTTTGATGATTTTTAATTTAATCGAAAGCTGATGTTTATCATCTAGTTACATTTTAATTTCATCGAGATCTGATTACAACTTTTTGAGTAATCTTTAACGCGTATTTACTTGACTAGTTTTTCGTCTACCTACGTTTTTTTTTTTTTTTTTTTTTTTTCTAGACCCCGCACGTTATGCGAGACTGTGTCTTTCTAATTAATTAAACAACTCATTCATTCCAGTTCTCGCATTTATGCCTCTCGCACTTCCATTCAGCATACTTGTTCTTTCTTGCATACGTCCTCATTCACACTGGCTTAAGGCTCTTACTTTTATTACATACTATTTATTATAACACGGGATAATAAGTGGGGAGAAACAGGTGTATCTTTTTATTTTATATACAGGTATTTAGCTCGTTGTTCAGAACTTTTTTCTTTCGAAATTACTTTTTAATTTTAACAATGTTTTCTTAACATATATACTTATTCTAATTTTATTTTCTTGAATTTTGAATTTTTATTTACAAGGCAATGGAGGTACAATTTTAATTTTAGAATGAATGACGAATGATGGTTGATCTACATTATTATATTAAATTGTATATATAAAGGGATATTTATACATTACAATTTTTACTTATTTCTACGTTCCTTAATTTAATACAATATTTTTTATGTTTCGTTAAATATACAACTATATTTATCAAACATAATTTGCTTAAGTTCTATTTCTACTACAAACTAATTTACAAACTTTAATACAAAATTTTAGGAACAGGTCTCTATCCTTTCTCTTGATTAGTTCCGGTAATGAATCTCTTTTTAATTTTGCACCCATCATGATCTCCACCTCCTGCCTCTCGCGGTCATGGGCCGGGCATTCCAGAAGGACGTGGAGGACAGACTCCGAACACGCAGGATCGCAGATGCACGATGGACTCTCCTTGCACTTGAAGCGATGCAAGTACTCGGAGAATCCACCGTGCCCCGTCAGAACCTGGGTGAGAAATCTGTCCACCTTTATTTTACCGATGATCTTATATGCGGCTATCGCGTCAGGGAAGAACACCCTGGTGACACCAGCCGTTTCGCCGCCACGATACCGCTGGTTCCATTCATCAAGCGATTGCATGCGAATGCTCCGCTTGATGAATGAAACCGGGCAGCTGTCGTAGTCAAATGCGCGTTTTAGTTTCAGCGCAGCCTCCTTGGCCAGATGGTCAGCACGCTCGTTCCCCTCTAGTCCTGCGTGAGCTTTGATCCAGAACAAACTGACACGTTTTTCCCGGAGCAGAGCCCTTCGCAGGTGTTCCCGCGCCTCAACGGCCAGGGGATGGAGGGCTTTCGGGTTTTGCAGCGTGAGTAGTGCCGACAAAGAGTCGGAATAAATCCCAACTGATCCGGCCAAGTGGTCTGCGGCCATCCGCGCCGCCCAGCATATCGCCAGGAGTTCCGCCTGGTAGACCGTGCAGTAGGACGGCAAAGCAAGCTTGAGGGTTTTGGTTTCGGCGGCACCGGCCCATACGGACAGAGCCGCTCCCACTTTGCCCTCAATCTTGCTGCCGTCCGTAAAGATGTTAAAATTGTTGGCGCAGTTCGCGTCGAAATTATCTCGGTCGGCCAGGCACTTGAACTCCAGGTCGACATGACAGGCGGGATGCGGAGACCGCGAAGCTGAGGTCATCCGCTCCACCTCCCGATCCCCTATCACCCGCTGGGGTACCCCCCTCCGCGCCTCGTATAGGGTCGCTGCTTCGCGGACACGAAGGTCGAGGGGGAGTATCCCAGCAAGCAACAATGCAGAGTTCAGGGAGGTGGTTCGGTACGCCCTGCACAGCTTCTGCGCGAAGCCCCGCTGGACCACGTTCAGCTGCTTGCGAATACCTAGCTTGTCAACGGCCGGCGCCCAGACGGCAGCCGCATATAGTATCACAGGCTCAACCACCGCTCTGTAAATAGTGCGGATTACCTCAGGATGGAGACCCCAGCTGGCCTTAGCTGCTCGGGCCAGCTGGTGGTAAAAGGCGAGTGCGCGCTTGCAGACATTCGCAACGTGGGGGTTGAACGTGAGTTTTCGGTCTATGACGACCCCCAGCAGCTTGATCTCGTTCGTCAGGACAATGTCGACCCCGCCCATATGAAGACGCGGGGTGTCATACTTCAGTTTGCGCGTCACAACCATAGCACTGGTCTTGTGAGGCGCAAACCGAAGTTTATTATCTGCACCCCACGTCCTCACACGTTCGAGGGCGGCATTGGCCCGACGTTCAATCTCGAGGGCCGTCTCACCCTCAAACACCAACACCACATCGTCGGCGAACGCCTGCACGTAGTCGCCTTTGGCCTCCAACTCCTGAAGCAGTGGATCCAAGAGCAGGTTCCACAAAATCGGCCCGCCGATAGACCCCTGCACGCAGCCCTTCCCGGTGTCTCTTATGTGCTCCTCCCCCAAGTACCTCACTCTGGCACGTCTGTCGCTCAGGTAGCTGCCCAAGAGCCACCGAATATTTTCGGGGCACCTTTCCTCAGCCAGTCTGGCCCTGATCTTGGGCCACCAAGCGTTGTCGAAGGCGCCCTCTATATCCAGCGAAACCAGCACAACAATCCTCCTCCTCTCCAGATTGTGTCTGATATGTTTCATCAGGGTATAGAGGGCGTCCTCGGTACTTCGCTGGGGCATGAAGCCAAACTGGCGAGTACTAAGCTTGGGCACAAGATGGTACTGTAGCCTGGCGACAAGCATTTTCTCCAAGATCTTCCCAAGCACCGGAAGGAGCCCGATCGGACGATAGGATTTTGGCGTGTTGTAATTGACTTTTCCCGGCTTGCGGAGAAAAATAACCGTTGCCTCCTTCCAGGGCCTAGGAAAATATCGGAGCTCGAGGCACTTGTTGAAGAGGCACAAGAAGAGTTCCGGGTCCAATTGGATCGCGTGCAGACATATATCAGCAGTAAAACCGTCCGCACCTGGGGCCTTCTTCGGGTCAAAGGACCGACTAGCCAACTTCAACTCGGTATGAGTGAAGGGAGGGTCAGTTTGGCCCGAAGAAGTCTCGATGTCGGCCCGCTCGGCTAAGACCCTCACCCGGCGGTGCTCCTCGGAGTCATCCTCTTCAGAGTCCTCCGGGTAGAAGGTCTCAGCCAAGAGCCGAGCCGAGCCCCTGGCATCTAGCCCCATATTGTTTACCACCAGCGGTGGATCGACATCTCTTCTGGAGGTCCTGCCGAGGACTCTATAAATCCCCCCCCACACTGTTTCCCCATTTTGGCGCTCGCAGAAGGCGACCCAGCTGCGCGATTGTGCGTGCCTTACCTCTGTCTCGTACCTCTCCTTCGCTTCCAGGTACTCTCCCACAACCTTGCGACGTCTAACCGGCGCCGCACACCTAATCCTGCCTTTCATGGTAGCCACCTCACGCTTTAGCACTGCCAACCCCTCGTTCCACCACGGCATCGAAAGAACCTCCTTGTGCTTGATTTTTGGTATAGTGTTAGCGCATGTTTCGTCTATTATCTTTTCTAGTTGTGTTACTGTTTCGTCTAAGTTTGCTGGTGTCTGTATGTTTTGGATTGTGTCTATTGTGAAGTGTTCTCGCGTTTTAATTTGGCCAAGTTTCTCACGAAACTGGGCCCAATTCGCCTTTTTTGTGTAAAATTTTCGAGTGGTTTGCCTAATAGTGTTTGTGTTTATGTGTTTGATGTTAATTAGGAAGGTAATGGCGTTGTTGTCCGAGTTGATCAGATCTTCGCGCACGCGCCAGCCGTCCACCAAGCCAAGCAGGTCAGACGATACAGCAGTTATATCAATATAGCTGCTGTACCTTTCGCCGCCCCGGATAGTGTCGAAAGTGGGGGTTTCCCCTTGGTTCAGGAGGCAGAGACCGAGATCCTCCAGGAACCCGCGCAGTTCTTCGCCACGGCGATCTGTCACGGGACTTCCCCACCAGACGCATTTGGCATTGGAGTCGCCCCCAATAACAATACTCCGACTTCCCGTCTCGCGCTGCACCCGGCGCAGATGTGCCAGGTACGAGTCCATCGGCAGGTTAGGCTCAAAGTAAAATGAGACCAGGATGATTTCCCAGTTGCGAACTCGGATCCCAATCACGGAGATGTTATTTGTGGTGAGTTTCGGGTACTGTGTGATGTGAAGGTCCGCGTCGAATACTATGATAGCGGCCTTAACAGTCCCACTTCCATCGTCCGCACTCTGGAAGACTCTGATCCCACTTTGACTCTTCACACGCCTTATGCTGCCGACGTATGGCTCTTGTACCAAGGCAATCCGCGTACGCAGGCTAGAGGCTTCGATCAGGAAGTCGGAGTATGCCAACTTACTGCGCTGGAGGTTCGCCTGGAGGATTTTTAGAGCCACTGCGTCCACCGGCTTGCCCTTAGCAATACGCTACGGAGGAGCGGGCGATGTCATCCCACCTCCTCCTGACGGGACAGTCGTTGCTAAAGGCGTTGTGGTCGAACCTAGCGAGCTTCGCCCGACGACAGTTCCGGCAGGAAGGTGGCGACACCGTCGGGTCCTCCGTGCATTGAGCTTTAAGGTGCGGCCCGCCGCAGTGGCTGCAAAGGTCCGCTGGGTCCTTGCAGTACTTCCGCCCATGACCGTACCCAAGACACCGCGTGCACTGGACCAGTGGAGACTGGTCCTCTGCTCGCACCGTTTGCATGTCTACGGAAACCGAGCCCGTGCTGGTTATCCTCTTCCAGAGGGTGGGCGACACGCTGAGTATTATGTGGGTCGTGAGCGGGTTCCTTGCCCTCTTACGATACCTTATAGAAAGGCGGTCTTCCCCGGGGGCGAGGCCGCCAAAAAGAGGCCGATTTTGGTTCCTCAGGGCTTTAATTATTTCATCGTCTTTGTTGTATGACAGGACGTCTCTAAGTATCACAAGTGGGTCCCGATTTTTGGCGTCCTCGACCACGAGTCCCGTTCCTTCATTTGCCAACTTTTGTTTTGCCTTAGCTCTTTCCTCGACAGTCCCGAAGCCCATGATTATTTTACGATCTTTGGCCTTCCGGACCCGGTCTATTTTTATCCATCCCTCCTTGGCCTCCATGGTATTTCTGACCTTCTCGAAGACCTCGTCTGACGTCTCTTCCGCGTCCTTGGAGGTGATGACCACTACCTACGTTGTATCACTTGTCGACTACGTCTACCTACGTTGTATTACTTGTCGATGTAA
The DNA here is from genome assembly GCA_905220545.2 of Melitaea athalia. Taxonomy (NCBI): domain Eukaryota; kingdom Metazoa; phylum Arthropoda; class Insecta; order Lepidoptera; family Nymphalidae; genus Melitaea; species Melitaea athalia. The sequence continues at coordinate 6,517,816 of HG992183.1, read as the reverse complement.
TTGAAGTCGGTTTTTTTTTCGTTTGCGAGCAAACAGAATTATGTAGGTACCTAATACAATGTCAAATGATTTATATAGCATTTTATGCTTCTATGCAACAACGGCAACGGCAGCCACAGACGGCAGCAACGGCACTTTTATTATTATACTCTTTGAACGGCACTGCAGGAAGTGCACTCATGCTCCGTTCTGCAGCTTTCATATACGTTATTTTCGAACAGGAGTACTTACGTAAAAACGATCTCGAGTGTACAAACGATAGTAATTAGTAACTGACGTTTAATGACTGAGAGATACTGAGATACACGATTACACGCTTTCAAACAAAATAGCGTCACTTAGCGTTTCGTTCAAAAACAATTTAAGCACAAATATTCTAATACAATTAGTAAGATTGTGTGCTAGAATATATAGATAGAAATAAAATATATAGAAATCCGAAAAATACTCAAAACCGAATCGGAGCACCCCAGTATCCACGTGGTCTTGGTCTGCCCTACCTCTAGAGTGTATGTAAAAACCCAGAGAGGGCAGCCCTCGCCCACCGTGCGAAAGTGCTTGAACGAATGCGTAAAGGAGCTGCGGAAGGGAGCATGAGTGAGCGTGCTTTCGCACGCAAGGGCAGAAGGGCTGCACTTCCCGCAGCGCCGGAGCTAAGCGTTATTCTAAGTCTAACTTCAAAACTTTAACCATGGATATCTCCTTATGGAGATACCACTCCCACCACTCCCCCACCCCATGGTTATACCATGGGGTGCCGCAGGGTGGGAGTGGTACCAGAGGATAACCCACTCCCGCCCCTCCCCCAAACTCCGTGAATCGACGGGCCCTAATCTAAATAGTAACCAAAATTCTTATTCCTAGATCTTAACCTAAGCATATTCTAAAAAGCAGGCCAAGTGCGAGTCGGACTCGCGCACCAAGGGTTTTTATTATAATATGATGTAACTAAATGCTTTTTGCAATTTTTTCCTTTATCTGTGCTATAAGGGACAGAGGATTAGAATGGAGTAGAATTGAGTATTTGATATGAATTTCAGCTTGATACCTCCACAAGTTTCTGAGAAAAAGGGTCTTGACAGATAGACGGACAATAAAGTGATAAGTATAAAATATATATAAGGGTTCCGTTTTTTTTCTTTTTAGGTATGGAACCCTAAAAATGATGTTCATTTTATAAAATTAATCACTTACACTTTAGTTGTGCGAGGTGGGTATTTGGGACGCACTCCGGATTGTTTGCGTTGTAACAAGATATAACGTAGACGCGTTACATCTCGGCCACATCTCGGTCCAAATTCACATAGTTCGGACACTCGAGTCCACTCATTACCATCCTCTGGGGCACCTTCGTTCGGAACCTCTTGCTAGAGCTCTCTCAGCTTTTCTATAAAAATTATTTTGTGACTCTCCCTCACCCCTTTTCACCCTTAAATTCGTGCCACACGATACTAAATTTCAACCAATGATGGACATAATCGGTCTGTATAGAGGGAATAGTGGCTGTAGGGTCGTCAAAAGTTATTTTTGGAGAGGGTTTAGTAGACGAGTCATCAGCTGTTTTCGAGAACTCTGAGGATCACCGGGCGGTGGATCCGGAGGTCTGTCTAGGTCCATTATAATTTAAATAAAAAACAAAGGAAAGGTTAGAAAAAAGGAAATTTGATTATTCTAATTTAAATTTAAAAAAGCACTTACCGGGACTTACAAATGTTACTAAAAACGAATACAGCTAATTAGCCACTATTTTCACTATGAAATTTAAAACAAATGCTAATCAACACATCAGAGGCGGCTCTAGCCCTTGTGGCGCCCGTGTGCAACCAGTACCCTGGCGCCCTCTAGTAGACACGCGGTCAAAATGAAATACAGTTATATTTTCAAATATACTATACTATAAACTTTCGGCGATCTCAACTGGATAGGCCTTACTAGCGAAGCTCAATTCCAGTTGAGAATCATTTACTGGAACCCTGGCGGCATCAGGGGACATATTTGAGAGCTTACGTCGCTTGTCCAGTGACTGAATGCACACTTGATTCTCCTGGGTGAGACGAAACTCTCCACTGACGTCGAGCTCCGAGTCCCCAACTACTTCGTGTACCGGTGTGACGAGGTATCTCCCCGGGGGATATCCATTTAGGAGTACGGCAGCCCTGGTGCGGAGGGACATTGTGCACGAGGAGTTTTTGCACTCGTCCTACGTTAGCATACGCACGCAAGGGGTTCGAGTGCACGCAGGAGAGGACGAGGAGCTAACCCTGTATGCCACCTATTAACCAACTGGCCTGCCTTTCTGCAGCAATGGATGTCCGGATGCTGTTAACTGTGCAGGAGCCTTCACTAGTCGTGGGAGATCTGAACGCGAACCACCCAGCGTGGGGCTCCCGCGTGATCAACCCGGCTGGGAGGTGTCTGCTTGAGAACAGCGAACGGTATGGCTCCGTAGCCAAATCCAATCCGTTTAACCGCGAATATCTTTTTTAGTACCATTACGCTTTATCGTATACCAACTGGGAAGTACAAGTTTAGTGTTTGGTTTACTATTAATACACCGTTATATTGGGTCCAGGAGCACCTACGCACGTGCCCACAGCCCCTGGCCAACAACCGGATGTTCTGGACATTGTGCTGCACAAGGAAGTGAGTGATACACCCGCTGGATGTTGAGGTTCTATATGACCTCAACACACAGCATCAACCAATTATGGTCGTGCTCACCCTCCATCGAAGCGTCATGGTACCCAGAAGATTAAGGTCGCGGGTTGACTGAAACCGCTTCACCTCGACGCTCGCGGGACTGGAGCTTACGGTTCCTGCCTCGACTGATGCCGACGTTGAGGTCGCAGCCGGAAGGATCACCGAGGCAATTAAGACGGCCCTTAATAGAGCTATCATCATCCAAGGCCTTCCAGCAAGAAGCAGGGACGACCTTCGCGAGAAATTGCGCAGGAAAGGCAGCTGCGTAAGTTCTGGGCTCGGTCCAGGTGCCCGAGGGTAAAGCGCGAGCTAAACCATATTTATTTATTTATTTATTTTAAAGTACACTTACAACATACATATACAAAATTAAAAGTTAAACATCATACAATAAAAGTACCTGATATGTATGTCACTTACGAGTGTACATAACACTCCGGGACACAGTGATCAAAAGTACAAAAGATCATAAATATATAAAATATTTGAACTGTAGATAATCAAAATTAAAATAAATAACAATTCATCATAACCATTTAAAAAAATCAAACAATTGGATAATTTAATAAAATAACCATAAATTTTCAAAATAATTAAAAAAAATAACAATTAACCTGTATATTAATATAATCAAACAATTGGATAATTTAATCAAAATAAATAAAAATTAAAAATTAGAAACAAATTATACAGAATATACATATTGCAGAGGAGGTATCGCGGGCGCTCATGGCTCTCAATGAGTACGACTGGGAAGATACCATCGATCGAGCATCTGAGCACGATACCAATTTGTGCAGCCTCTGCAAGAAACTCACGAGAAAAGGCCTGCCTGTCTACCCGCTCCTGGATAGAGCGGGTAACAGAAGATATTCCGCCAGAGATAGAGCAGAAACCCTGGCGGAATATATGGAGAAACAATTTTCTCCCAACGTCGAATGTCAACGTAGCGGTCGTCTATCATCACGCGACAGTCCACGAGACAGTGGAAAGATTTCTGTCGGACTCCCTTCCGGAACTCCAGGGAGGGGACCACATCTCCTTGTCTGAGCTAAGGAAAGGAGTTGCCCGCCTGCCCAAGCGAAAGGCCCCGGGACCCGACGGCATACCTACTGCCGCGTTGATGCAGCTGCCTATTAGATGCCTCGTAGCGCTCACGAAGGCATTCAACGGGATACTTCAAATCGGATACTTCCCCGTGATATGGAAAACCGGGAAATTCATCGCCCTACCTAATTCGGAGAAGGACCGTCGACTCCCGAGAAGCTACCGCCCATCACGCTACTCTCGCACATCGCCAAGCTGTTTAAGCGACTGCAGCTGCGGAGACTCACGCCTCATCTGCCCATGCGCGAAGAGCAGTTCGGTTTCTGCAGCTGCCACTTGACGTCGCTCCAGCTGGTGAGAGTCCTCAGCCACTTGGCCAGTGAGCTCAACAACCGGCACTGCACAGTCTGAGTCTTTCTCGATATGGAGAAGGCCTGCGATCACACGCCGGACTCCTGGCCAAGTTGATTGCTACGACAACACCGCCTGGGCGCCTGCGTATGTGCGAGTGGTGGCATCGTTTCTGGAAGGCCGTATAGCATTCCAATACAGCCGAGTTAGCAATATTGTTGTCGGCGTGTTTTCGCCTTCTAGCCTTCTCCTAGCCTTCGGTAGCGATACGACACTACACCAAGTCACCAATGTAATCTTTAATTATATCTGTTTTAAGGCTGATTTCACGTTGAAACAAAAGATGTTGTGTAAGAGTAGGTAAAAAAGCAGCTTGTGGTGGCGCGCTTTGCATTGCTATCGCGCGCCCGGCATCGGCCGTAACACGGGCGCAGGGTCTTTGAGAGAGCCGGTGCCGCGAGCGACGCATCTTTGGAGGTGTCGCATTAGAGAGCGCTCGGCGCCCCCTTAGACCCGGCGCCCGTGTGCGCCGCACACCCTGCACTATAGGTAAAGCCGGCTCTGCAACACATTACCATAATTATTATATTAAGTATATTACATTACATATACCCCGTCCGGCGACTAATGATCTTTTTGACACTTCAAGAAATTTTGACATTAGTGACTGCCTCACACGTTATTTATTCGATTCGAAATAATAATCGATTTTATTTAAGAAGAACTTTCAATCGATTTAATTAAATACATTTAGTTTAAAAATATTATTTATATATGCGTTTATTAGTTTTTTTAATTATAAATGAAATATATAAATAATAAATAAATGAATTAACAGAGTTATTGCTCTATATTCTTGGTTTGCAATTAAATTTCAAGATTTCGACTTAATTCCTTGCAAGTAATCAATCTTGGGGTCATAGATACTATTTTTATTTCCTTTTTTGTATTAAATTTGTAGAAACAATAATCACATGACGTAAAATTATTTTTATCTTATGATCGATTTATTATCGATTTATTATTTCAAGAACTGTTTCATAGTCTGTGGTTGTTTGTTATGCACAGGGTACTTCACTCAATCAATCAAATCGTCAATAAAGTATGACATTACAGTAGAATTGTAAGTACGTTATGCCGAAAAAAAAACAACGTAATTTATAGGCGTGGGCTGTCAAAAAGATCATTAGTCGCCGGACGGGGTATAGTTGGTATATGACCAAAACAAAACTAACATGTGTGTCAACTGTCAACCACCGATTCGCATTTCGCGCCAAAAAGAGATTTCATTATCTTTGAGGGGAGTGACATTGGCGAAGTGTGCTAGTTTGGCCCTGTTGGTTGGTTGGGAGCTTAGACAAAGAATACACTGAATAAAATATTGCTGTTTCGTCGGCGGCCACGCCATGGCTACGTCTATAGGCTATAGGTTTCTTAATTCTTTGTCTAAGGTTGGGAGCCACTAACCCGAATGAATGAATGAATCTTTGAGGAGAGTTGGTTTATTTATATCTATGTAGGGCTTGTTACCGGTACCAATTACCTTTATAAAATACCGGTAAATAGCGTTAATTTTATCCGAGACCTGTTTTACCGGTAAAAGTTTTAAAGGCAATTCGGTACCGGAAACGATTTTTAACGGTAATTTTTAACGGTAAATAGAATTTTAACGATACTGGTACCGGTACCTCTGACGTCACGATTAACGATATTTTTATCGGTACCTCTACGACGTTGCCGCTCCGTGCAAAGAAAAAATGTTCAACTCGAAGCTGCGCGGGGGGGGGGGGCTGATAAGAGCGGCAACAGCGCGTGACATTAGATTATAACGCTGTGAGATCAAAAATAAAGAAAAGTAGGTAGTATTCTATTAGCGTAATAATTACCGGTACCTATAAAGGTAACAGTAGCAATTAACGGTACCGGTATGGATAGGTACCGGTAAAAATAACGTTAAACGAGTTTTTACCGGTAAAAAATTTAACGGTAAAATGGCTCCAAAGTACCGGTATTTAAAGTACCGGTACTCCATAAATAACGATACGTCTGCCGAGACAAAGTACCGGTACCGAATTTTTACCGGTATTCCAAGCCCTATATCTATGTTCATTATTGCCAATCATGCCAATTTAGCTCATTAAACCTTGTCAAACCTTATAGGTAAAACCATGGGTAAAACCAAAGAGCAACGGGGTAAAACCTCCCACGACACCACACGGTATTTTTTTATTACATTGCGGTAAAAAAAGAAATTCTTTATTTCTATTCAGATATCATTTGTTTATAATATATCGTCGATATGGATCATACTATTAGGGTATTAGGATATTAGGTTCATGATAAGCGAGATGATAAGTAAATATCAAAATCGTTCAAAAGATTTATAAGATATCTTTTAATAATCTTCAAATATATTAGTTATCTGTGATTTTGACAGTCCAAATCAGCGTTCGGAACCGTACGATAATTATCGTACACATACGATAATTTTGTGCCTACGTACGATGTACGATAGCATATTATTATCGTACGCAGATTGTACGATAATTTCTATCATGATGCAAAATTTGAGAATTTATATTATTTCACTCATGCGTTGATAGTCTAAATCGCAGTAGCATGATTTTATTTTGTCCAATAAAATCTTGGGAAAATACCGGGAAATACAAGTTCTCTATTCCTATTGGTCCTTACGATCCGCTCTACTAAGTTTCACCACTGCCGAATGCCGATACTGTAACTTTACCCAGCGCCTGCTGTACACGCTTTCTTATTGGTTAGTATAGCATCTACCAATGCGAACAAGAGAATATAAGTTCGATATTTCGATATTTCGATTATGTTCACACTTCATATGTATCGTATATTTTGTGTAGAAAAGTTGGCAGTTATTTCGTTATATTATTATGATTATATGTCTGTATTCGCTCTGACAAACGGAATTATTCAAATTAAGTGAAGAAAGAAGTATTTTTCTAGAGCAGCAAAATTTTGATTACACACTCGGAGTGATTGTTATCATTGGCAAGTAGGTATATTTATCAAATACATTTTTTCAGTGGCTGTATATTTTCTGTAAATTACTAACCTATTAATTATTTTTTATCTGTGCAATGAAGAATGAGACATGAGTCCTACATGCAAAGCAGCGTTCGCAACCGTACGATAATTATCGTACATCTATAATTCTATACCACAGAGTACATTGAATATACTTCTATACTAATATTATAAAGAGGTAAAGTTTTTAACTTTGTTTGTTTGTAGGGGGTGACCTTCGCAAATACTGATCCGATCATGAAAATTCTTTCACTAACAGAAAACTACACGATTCAGGAGTGACATAGACTTATATCTTATTATTATTGAACTTTTTGTTAAATACTAATAAGATATAGTGGCAAGTGGGCACGGATCGGCTAGTGTACGATATTTTCATGCCTACGTATGATAGTACCTTAGTATAGTAGGCGCATTGTACGATAATTCTATGTGTACGATAATTTTTATCCATATACTTGCCATATACGATAATTCTACGGCCCTGGTACGATAACTGCGTCAGTTCAGGTTGGGAACACTGGTCCAAATTCGGTCAGTAACTCAGTAACTCATTGCTCAGTAGGTTAATTTTGTTTATTTATTGTTTAAAAAACATAGTAGGTATTTATTGTTTGTTAGTAATTCAGTAAAGAGGAGCACCTTTAGAAAAACTGATTTAATATTTTTATTCAAAAATCTCAGTATTTTGCTCAGTATTTATTAAGTTTGTTTATTTTTATACAATGACAGCATACGAAAACTTGTCATCAAATCAGGTAGGCGCCAATTTTAAGTTATAAAACTATCAGTATAATGTTTAAAATAATAAATAGTGTTTAAAAAAATCGTTTAACATCGTATCGTATTAATAGTGTTTTTAATCGTAAATAATGTAATTTTATTTCGTATAAGTAATATATCACGTATGTTCTTTGAATTTTGATAATGGACACACAAAAATTGTATAAAAAAATTGTATCTATAACTAGATTTTTTGCCTACTTCGTTGAATTATTTAATTTACGATTGCACAATTTATTAGATTATCAGAGAAATGTTATATTACTGCCATCTATTTCAGTTTATATAATACTATAAAAATAATTTTTATAATAGTTCTCTACTTTACCGCTAGATGGCGCTATTTAAAAATTTTGTTTCAGAAAGTTCGTGCTTCATTACATCGAGATGTTCTAAGCATTTGTAAAGAAACTAGCCACTACCTCGGTTTAGATATAACCGGGCAAGCTGTGGCCGTTATAGCAGAACTCGTGCTACGAAAAGTTTCAGTGTACGGACAGGATTTAGAAGCGTTCGCGAAGTAATTTTTATTATTATCGTATTTTATCCCACAACGTAGCAGTTTGGACTTTCTTACTGTTATGTATTTTAAGTAACAGCTTTATGCAATATCTTCGATGATCGAGATATTTTAAATATAAAATTAGCCGTTCCTAGAAATCACAGATTCGCTGAGATTTTGAAGTGTAACATAATAACAATACATTTACATATCTACTCAAAAATGATATACCTACCTACCTAGTTATCTTATGCGGGCTTTACACGCAACGATAAGTTGTAGCAATTTATCGTAACGATCAGATTGTTACAATTTATTGTTGTGTGTAAACTGGAGATTGTAGCGATTTATTGGGGTTGGAGTTGGAGTGAACAGTGCTCTACTCTTTCGATTTGTTGGAGCGGTAAATCGTTCAATAAATTGTTACAATTTATCGTAGTGTGTAAAGCCCCCATTAAACCGATTGTGTGACCCATCGTTAGTTATACCTAATCTTATACTTATTTATTTAAATATATATACATTTTTTTAAATAATCCTTTCAATTTTTTAATTAGTTCTAAATTTTTTATTTAAAATTAATATATTATATTTATTCTAAATTTTATGCTAAATTTATACCTATATTTTTTTTTTTGATGTAGGCACGCCAAACGCTCAGTGATCAATCAAGAAGACGTTAAACTATTAGCTAGAAGAAACAGTTCCTTGGTTTGTATAATTCGTTAATTTAATATTAATATTTTTAATACTACAAGGCAAACAAGCGTATGATCCGCCTGATAGTGTCACTCACCACAGGAACTTCCTCCCTCCTTTAGTGCTTCGCTTCTTCTTCCTTTTCTTGAAAGCAGTATTATTTCGCTGTAATTTTCTGCCAATCCGCCTTTCTCAAGTTTTGAGCAAGATTTTTCCTGCTGTGTCCTAACTCAATAATTTTAGTTTTTAATAATTATTGTTTAGTTGCTTAGTAACAAAAACAACAATTGAGTGCTGTCTTGACTGGAATTATCCATTGGAACTTTTTCAGAATGCTATAATTTTTTTTTAAATATAAGTTCGAATTAATTTTATATACTTAGGTACAATTTTCCTTTCTCACATTTTCCTCATTGGCGAATAAAAAATTCTGATGCGCGGTGGGCTTTAATAAATTATTATTAAATCAATGGGTTAGCGTTAGCATAACTCACAGACCACAGAAATACTCCGTGGCGTAACTGGCTTTTTCGCTAGCGGTCGCAGGTTCGATCTCTTTAGGTAGATCTTTGTCATGGACGTGTGAAGAGTTGAAGACTGTAGAATGTTTTGATAAAAAATTTCGGTATGTCAAAATAGCCATTAAAAATTTCGGCAGTAAGTTTTTGTAACACAATATATTTATAAAGGCGAAAGTTTGTATTAAATGCTTATTATTTTCACACAATAATTATTAAACCGATTGCAATAAAACTTCATACGTATTACGTTATACGTACCTCGTCAACATAAAATCCAGAAAAAAAATAGTTACCTACTCTACTTTTTAGGTATACATTCTTATCCATGTTATAGATCTAAAGCTACGCAAATAAAACCACAATATTATGATGGAATGAGAAGTACAGTCAATCGGGGTAACTTTGATTGACAAGGGCAACTTTGATAGTCAAATCGCAAAATTATTTTTTGATTTTTACGTGGTCCACATTTAGTGCATAGAATTAAATTTATAAAATTTGTTTATTAACAAACTTGGTAAATGAACTCTCTGAAAAAAAGGAGCTGTTAAACGAAGTTAATGTTAAAAACTTGCTAAAAGTTCCGCGCGCAATTTTTGTATTTTTTTCAGTCGAAAACTTTTAGATAGAGAGATTAGATAACTCGAAAATTTTGCCAATATCCAAGTCTGTAAAAACATAATACAACTTTTAATGTGTCTAATTTTGGATACACAGATAATTTTAAATATTTGCAGTCAAAATGAGAATGTAGAGGTGTGCGATTTCTATGCTCTCGAGTGTATTTAAATATTATGATTCCTGCGACAAATCTCACCTGTGTCAAAGTTACCCCTTAAGGGGGGATAACTTTGACACATAACACAATTGCCAATTTTTGATACTTATTGTGATTTTTATAGACGTTAAATAACTTGAGAGTATGAAAAACAACCTGAGAGCACATATTAAATTGACTCTTTTGTCTGATATTCATCATTGCCAAAGTTAGCTAAAAAAAATATAGCAATGATGTGTCAAAGTTATGGTCTAAGATCCGAGAAGCTAAATCTTCCCTCATCTGTTGATTAGATGAAACAATTTTTTATAGGGTGATTTCAATATTGTGAATTTATAAAAACAACCTCTGCCACCATAAGCCTATAAAAATTGTTTCATCTAATTAACAGATGAGGGAATATTTTGTTATATCCCGGATCTTAGACCATTACCCCGATTGACTGTTATAGTCGTGATGATGTTTAAAATGTAATGAAATACTCAAATGACTTTTAAATATAAAACTTCCGGTCAAATTATCTCGTGTTTATTAAAATCGATTCGAATCGAATGTTCCGTGTAATTTTTAAACCGTGGACAAATTTTCATCCTAATTTAAGAGCAACACTTCGTTCGCTACTAATGAATCGGTATCCGGTTGTTTAATTGCAATTTTAATTTAAATCCGATGCTGAATGCCTAACTAGCAGTTATGAATGTTGTTATTTATGCAATTGCTATTATCAACTTAAAATGATTACGTATTGTTGCAGTCCTAACTCTGTTTATGTTTTTGATTGATATTGTTTAGGTTCTAGCCTCGCTATTTCTGTGGTTTGCAACTTTTTAATTACAAAATAATAAATATTTAAAACGGTTTTCATTTTAGGGATAAACGTAAGTATTGTGAAACGGTTCTCATTTTGTGTTCATTGTTAATTCGAAACAGAAAAAAAAAAACAAATACTTAGGTTGCAGTTTTTATTCAAAAATAAGTTGCAAACCACACAATTAGTGAACAAAGTAAAATTTAAAGAACATTTGTAAAAAAGTTCTTTGGCCTTCGTGACGACATGGCAACATCGCATTTTTTATCCATATACTGGCTGTTGCACTAGCGATAGCGGCTTAAGATCGCCGTTTGACACAGATATTTTTATAAGCCATACAGATATTAACTAGCGCTCTGGTGTAGTGGTGCTAGTAGTCGCCTAAAACACCGACAGTTTGCGGGTTCGATTACCGTTCAAGATGGATATTTGAATTTGCACAAATATTCCTTTCCAGTTTGGATATCTGTCCTTGTGGGTCTCCCCACCGTGCCTCGGAGAGCACGTTAAGCCGTCCGTCCCGGTTGTTATCAAAAATACCTGATAACGATCGCTACTCATAGTAAGAACATATCCGCAAACCCGCCGAGGAGCAGCGTGGTTTATTAAGCTCCAATTCTTCTATTTGGAGACAGAGGCCTATGCCCAGCAGTGGGATGTTACAGGCTGAATGTGTGCATACAAATATTTGTTGTCGTGTACGTATTTGCATTGGGTGTGTTTCTTGACACAGTGTGTTATCATACTTGGGACCCGTTTAGTTTAAAGATTTTATGTATGTATTTTTTTTTTGTCAAAATAAACATCTATAGTGTAAGTGTAGTTATAATACAATAAAAGTATTTTTTTTTCCGGAAAATAATAATAATCGTTTCATTTCAGAGAGAACGTCTGAATGGCTTATGTAAAAACATTCCATCAGCATCTAAGGAGAAGAAACGTAAAACAAATCAAATACAAACATTAGTTACACCGGAATCGGATCCTAAGAAAGAGGATGATGAGAAACAGACGAAAAGACAAAAAACTGCAGATGAATTAAATACGCCTATATTAGGCGTATCAGAAGAACCTGAAATTGTGGATAACGTTGATACAGCATCCAAAGAGAAGAAACGTAAAATAATACAAACATTAGTTACACCGGAATCGGATGCTAAGAAAGAGGATGATGAGAAACAGACGAAAAATCAAAAAGCCACTGATGAATTAAATACGCCTATATTAGGCGTATCAGAAGAACCTGAACCTATGGATTACGTTGAGACCATAGATCTCACAACATAAGATATACGCACTCTTGATTTGCATAAAACCAATAAAAATTGTAATAAATTATTTTATTTTTATTTTATAACAGCGCTCTAAGGGTTGTTTGCATTGAAAACATACTATATATATCTATACTAATATAATAAAGCTGAAGAGTTTGTTTGTTTGTTTGTTTGAACGCGCTAATCTCAGGATCTACTGGTCCGATTTGAAAAATTCTTTCAGTGTTAGATAGCCCATTTATCGAGAAAGGCTATAGGCTAATATATCATCACGTTAAGACCAATAGGAGCGTAGCGCCAATGAAGAATGTGTCAAAATCGGGGTTGTTTCCTTTTGAGAGCTTCCGCGGCGTAAATAGTTAAATTTTCGCAAAAATCATGTATGATATAATTGTTCCTATTCCATTAACCCGGTCCTGCTAGACACGGCGTCGTCGGGACTGTTCAGAGGTGAGCCGGACAGTCCCCATGGAGGAGAAGTCTGGCCTTTTCGCCGGGGCCAGCCTGTCGCTGGAGGGATCCTGTTGCCTGCAGATCCGGGACCCTCCAATTAGAGCGGCTGAAGGCTCCCGCAGGGGGTTTAGTGCGGTAGTGGCACCCCCAAGTGCTGAGTCCGACATACGGTCTAGGACTGCGTACCCGGGCGTCCTGAATATCACATCACACGATCACACGTAAATGGGTTACCCTGCGATATCAAAAAAAAAAAAAAAAAGAAAAAAGACTTAAAAACAGTAATATACCTCGACTTAAATGCAACCTCGGCTTACAAACGTCTGAATTAGGCGGTTTTGGATTGTTGTTTTTTTTTATTGGTTCCTTTTTCTGTATTATTACACTTATTACACACAATTATTAAATATTCATAATAAAGCAAAGAAATTCTATGAACGATTTAATGTATCTAGTTTGCATAATATGCAATGTTGTAAACGCATCACATTCAACGGCCCCCACTATTAACTCCTGTGTCGGGGGTCCGCAGACACAATACACAAGCACAAACGCCCAGACTACGGCAAATAACTATATGGCCAATACAAATGTATGCCATGTGCGGGGATCAAACCCGCAACAGCCATACGCTAGTGCTCTGACCGTTGCGCTAACGTGTCGTCATGTATCGCCACTTACGCGAATTTGTTTTACGCTGTTATGATTTGGTTTTGTCACATATTGTTAAACACTATAATACATTCTACTGTCAGTTGATCCTGTACTATAAAAAAGTTTGTACCTATAAATTCTTAATTATTATGTTGTTATTAGATAATTAAAATAACAAAAGAAAATAAACCGTTTCAGTTTCCTCAAATTAACGCGGGTGAAACCACGGGGCACTTAGTAGTTGTAACATAATAAAACTGGAACTTTTATTTTGAAAAAAAAAATTATTGTGAATATTTGAATACACTTATCTCAAAATAAATAAGTACCTACATAATAATATGTTGATTAGACCTATTGCGTTAATCTGTTTTGAATAGGCTTTAAAATGTTAAGCTATGATAATATGATTTAGATAGGCGCAGCAAAGATGATAGGTATGATTAAAGAGTGAAACGGTAAAAAAAAACTAACTTTACAACTACTTTGTAAGTATTTTTTAAGTTAAAATCTTGCGTGTTTGCGCAATGTGTTAACATTATCTAATAATTATTTTACTGTTTACAACATAATTTGGCTCTACTGTTCAAGTAAAACTTATTTAAAAAAAATTAAATCTATGCAAGGCAAACGAGTTTAAAATTTAAAAATCAACAGATTATACAAATATATATATACATATATATATATATTGTTTATCTATACAGGGCCCAAAGCGCAGATAACAAAATTGAACGTGCAGACCGCGGATAGGTGCGCGACGCCAAAAAACTCGTTATACGAAACACAATTATCCGCGAATAGGTAAGCGAATGGAAAGTCTTATATGTCTAAATATTTGTAAAAAAATCATTAATAGTGAATATCATTATAAGTGAAATCATAATAGCGATAGTTTGAATGGATGATTGTTCTTAATCACGCAAGAACAGAAATATGTGAAAAGTAAAGAGTAGGTACTTTTTTCCATTATCCTGTGATATAAAATATCCGCGCATAGTTGTAAGCATCAACTAGTATCGACATTAAAGCCATACTATTGTCGTCTTGTGAATTTGTGAAAATAGATAGATTATAATGAAGCAACTTTTTTCGGATTTTATCGTGGTTTATTAGGTTTTTACATGCCCGACGTATCGAATACTTTACACCAGTGGTCGGCAACCTTTTGGTAGGCAAGGGCCACGAGGTGGCCAAATAAACTAAAGGCGGGCCGCACTTATGATTTAAACCCTAGACTCTACCTGATACCTACATATAATTGGTCATATCCCATAGAAAAAATGAAAATGCTATTAAAATTTTTAAAACATATGGAATTTAATACGTACACGTAATACTTACATTATACAGCACAACAGCATTTTTGTTGTATGGATTTTTTTTATGGATCTAGCTGCATTTTCTACCCTAATTCTAAATTTGTACTCAAATTTTTGCTAGCAGCTCTACATTTTGAGATATGAAGGATAGCTATTTTTGTCAAAAAAACATGGTTTCCCGTCATATAACAATTTATTTAAACAACATTTTCTTTTATGTAACTTTCTTGAATGAGTTGGAGTTTTACTACTATTCTGGATAATCCAACAGTAGTCGGCCATCACACTTTCACTCCAGTAGCCCTGGTAGCGCTCCTCCATGAAGCGAATATCCTGATGAAGGCGTTCTCCCTGCTTCTCGCTTAAATGTCCAAGATTTACAGAAAATCGATCAAGGGGGCTATAAATGAAATGCATCTTAATGCTCATGTTGTATCCAAGGTGCTGAACGTATAATGGTAACTGCTTGACGTGGTCAGGAAAGTCGACGGACTTCTTATTTTCCGAAAAGTTTGTTACAAGCCAAAAAAAGTAATTCCAGGTATTTTTTCAGCAATTGTCATACTTTCAGTAAAATTTACATCGTTTATTAGTTTTCTAATTTGTGGTCCTATGAAAATTCCAGCTTTTGAATTCTCAGCACTTAATTTTTGAAACGATCTGGATATACAGTGGCGTGCAAAAGTTTTGGGCCACCCTGTTTTTTCCATATAACTGACAAAATTTGTGTGTTTCACCATTATTATGGGAATGAGAGTAAATATATTAATTTTTTTTCAAACATTCATGTTTATAGAATAGCGTGTTTTAAAATTTATGAAAAATAAAATGTCCAAAAATCTTGCGTAGTAAGGTCCGGCGAACTCGTGAATTACGGTGGCCCAATACTATTTTGCACACCGCCGAAAATAATTTCCCGTGATAGAAAAAAAATATGCCGAAAAAATAAATAATTTATGATGTTATTATCTATATCTCGATATTCTTAAACTGCTCAAATGATTAACGAGTGCAGGAATGAAATATTTTATTAATTATACGAAAAAATCAGGGTGGCCCGAAACTTTTGCACGCCACTGTATGTACTGAGATATACTTGTGTTAGCATTAAAATTTTTAATTCTGACAATTATTAAAATATTGGATTTTGTATTGATATTACTTCTACTATTTATTCGTTTAATACCGGAATAGTACAAAGATGTCGACACCGTCTTCCGAATGGTTAATATTTATTTACGGTTAGTCAGTTGCCCATCTCTAATTCTGACGTGTATCGGGTACCTGCACTGTTAACGATATTTCATATACCCTCACTTATTCTATTATTCGAGTCATTCTGTCATGCATAAAACGAACGGTGCAACCGCGGCTTAAGCAGTCTTGGCTCTGGCGTGGCACGGTGCACTTGTGTATCCTGCTAGTAGCTTAACCTCGACTCTTCTAATAGTTAGTTTGTGTACACGAATTAATTGTTACTTATTTAGTTAGACAGCGTGGGCAGCTCGAGCAGTGGATGGGGAGCGTTTGATACGTATCTTTGGAGGGCCCTCCTTAACCCTACACTTGGGTCGCAAGTCCCAGGCACTGACTCTGAGCTATCCCTCTGCCACGCGACACGGTACCCGCTCGGTGAGTCCATTGAATTAACTAATCTGTGTAACTATTTTGTGTTAAATTAGATTGTTTAATAAACCAGTTCGGCCCTCCTCACTTCTTTCTGTTTCCGACAGTGTACTATACTTGGTAGGGGTTTTAAAGTATCAGTTGAATGAGACAGGTTAGTAACTGACGGTGCAGTAGGATAAACCCACTTGAAATGATTTTGGGGGTTAATTCCTGTTATGTTTACAACGCAGAAATAACAGTCGTAGTGGTAGCTCGACTGTTCACGCCAAATCATAGGACTAATGAGGTTCAAGAGATCCCTCTTGTTATTTTTCCATAATCGCAAAAACTCCACACAAGTTTTACACACTATATTGGGTATCCAGTGCTTGTTGTTTGTTTCCAATGGCCGTTGATAGTACTCCATGTAAGCATTTTTAACGAAGTCTGACACATTTAAACAGAATTTTTTGAATGTATATTTGCCACAAATGTAACAAAATCTATTTGGATTGTTTACACAGGTCTTTCTAGACGCATGTTGTGATTGATCTGCAATGTAATGACATTGCAGATCAACCACGTTCATTTGTAAATGATTCGATACTTCCTGAATATCACAGGAAAAAGGGTTTGCAAAAATCTTCTTTGCTTGAAACTTTTCAAACTCACCAAATCTGTCGCTGAATGAAAAATGTCACATCATATATCTGCCAGTTTTGTTTTAATTCTACGTGTTACGCAATCGCGGTTCGTTCATGCATTTATTTTGATATTTGTAACTTATTTACAAAACATTCGCGGGCCGCAAGTAAGACCTCCGCGGGCCGCACGCGGCCCGCGGGCCACGCGTTGCCGACCGCTGCTTTACACCAACCATGGTCACAGGAGTCCTCCTGTCCGATTATAATGAGTGTAATTCTCGTAAACATTAGAAAATAATAAATAGATTTATAAATAGAGACCTCTTCGCACATCCACTATTATCAACTACAAATGTCGAAATTAATAAATAAGTAATATAATAAAAACAAACGTTACAATATAAAGAAAAATATATTTGTATGTACAATAAATATTATATTTTATTTTTATTAAAATAAGCTACATAAGACCTCAAAATTCTGTCGCTGGTAAGTAAGCAAAATTATCATGGATTGTATAGACAGACCTTTAAATTTAAAAATTCGCTCTCTATATACAAATGTTGAGAAATCATCTCAAATCCTTACTTATATTATAAATGCGAAAGTAACTCTGTCTGTCTGTCTGTCTGTCGCGCTTTCACGCCAACACTACTGAACCGATTTAAATGAAATTTGGTGCATTGATAGTCTAGACTGTCTAGAGCTTGAGAAAGGACATAGACTACATTTTAATGCGAAAAAAGGGGTTAAGGGGCTGAAAGGTGGAGATGAAAGTTGTATGGAAGTATCGTCATTTTTAGAGCTAGAAGCTTGAAACTTATTATTTAGGCTGTTGGTTCGATATAAATAAATACGACATTTAAAGTTTATAAAAGTTTTACCCTCAAGGGTGTAAAATAACAATAGGGAATAGAGGATGAAAGTTTGTAGGTATGGAAATATGTAAGGTTTATGTGAATGTTTTATAAGTTTACGACAAGATACAAAATATTAGAGCTATTCTGATGTCCAAAATAAACCAAAAAAAAATGCTGTACAAAGTCACTATTCCACGCGGACGAAGTCGCAGGCACAGCTAGTATAAATTAATAGTAAGTATACCTTAAGAGAAACAATCATAACGATTAAACGTCTTTTGTAAGTGCTTATACATAGTTAGACTAGTAAAAACATATGTATAACATTCGCAATTTGTTTTGTGTGTAAATTTATTGATTACGACTCTATCTTGAGTAAATTAATATTCTAAAAAAGTTGTAAGGTGATCATACAATTACGTACCACACATACCTACTGTACCTATATATCTCTATCTCTAGTATTATATTTGTAGAGTTATAGTTTTCTATAAATAATGAACTAAGTAATAAAGTTTAGCGTTGTGTATTACAGAAATATTAATGTTTAATACAGTTAAGTCACAGCGTTTGTTATCTAGGAATAGGAGATGATTTATTTAATTGAGCGTGGGCCTCATTGCGTTTGACCACTAGTTTGTACTAATAATTGCATAAGTAATAGACGTAATGCTTGTATTTAAATCACGTTTTAAAATATATTTTTTATATCATCTCATATTATTAATTATAATAATAACTATATTTCCTGGTTGAAAATGTTTATAATTATTACGTCTAGTCTGACAATAGTTAAAATTTATTAGCTGAGACTTGTGGTTTAATTTGTGTTACTTATGATTTGGAAGGAAAATTGTTATAAAAATTAGTCTATTCTATGTGTTATTCTGAAACGCCACATACCAGTTTTCTTCGTGATATAGGCACCTTCAATAGGTAGGGGAAGACCGGGAGAGTTGAACTGCTTTTTGTTTAAAGTATCGTATTTTCTTATAAATGAGGCTTAGTGATTCAATTGTAATAATAAACAGTAGCTTATTTATTTAGGTTTACTTATGCATAGTTACTTTTTCGATATTATAGTACTGAAATATGTTATAATATGTTTGAATGAAAAATGGGATTTGAGTCAACTCTCCCCACTCTTAGGGACACTTGAACCGGGGTCTGGGGAGAGTTGAACATTGCTTTTTTAAGGGGAAAATAAAAACATTTTGCAGCTTAAATCACAAATATTTTACAAAGACAAGCTAGTATCTTCAGGTGTTCTTAAACTCACTTCTGGATTTCTGGAAAGAAAACCACGAAACCAATCTTTTGCAGCAGCATTGTTTGTTGCCTTGCTAGCAGGATACTTTTTAATTCGCCTCTGTGAATTGAAAAGCCAATTGCAATGCTTGCTTTCTAGTCAGACCGTAATGCATTTTACTGCATGATAATAAAT
This sequence comes from Melitaea athalia, assembly GCA_905220545.2. Taxonomy (NCBI): domain Eukaryota; kingdom Metazoa; phylum Arthropoda; class Insecta; order Lepidoptera; family Nymphalidae; genus Melitaea; species Melitaea athalia. The sequence goes on along the minus strand of HG992183.1, from coordinate 6,498,305 downwards.
ATTCAACTAGAAGTTTTTCTTCAACGAGTAAATATTTGTGACTTTTTATACTGACTGTTTTTTTTTCGTTCAACTTATAACGTCTTAGTGTACTTCTATCGATTCCATAGTAAATAGATGGTTTTCTTAAATATACACCACCCTCCTTTACCTAACGGATAGCGTTTTCTAATTCTGTGATTGTATACGAACATACATAGTTCTTTTGCATGTTGTATCGAAAAGGCATTTTTCATGCAATTAACCCGTGAGAGAAAATAAGATTAAACATAAAAAAAAACAAACCAAATACAAATAGGACTCGCGTATTAAGGTTTCCGAATTGTTTTTAAATTTAGTCAAAAAGTTTAAATCTTTACATCTATACAATCAAACTCGAAATATCCTCATACAAACACTATAGAGGGAGACATGAACCACTGAGCATATCTCCCGCACCCGCGGTGGTGCAAGTCTCCCGCATATACTACTTTGACATTAAATTTTACTGACAGAAAAAACAATGAATCTCAGCGAAAAAACACTTAGCACACGTTAAACTGCAATAATCAGGCAGTACAATACTAATAACGCACAATACGTACCTCTATAAACACGGCCGCAATCTTAAAACTACATAAATTAATAAAACTTACTCCGCCGTACCAAAAACAACTTTCCGATTCTGAGAGCCAAACAAACCGGCCATTGTAAAAAATGACAGTGTGCTGGTTATTGGCCACCAGTGCTCTATCAATGACCGTCTTGGCGTTTCGTTAGTGCGTAATTTAAGTTGAGTTTTAAAAGATGGTTCAACTCTCCCACCTGAGCAAGTCTCCCGGTTTTCCCCTATATTTTGCGCCATTGAGTTAGAAACTTCCAACTAAACTCTTGCATTTATAACAGTAGTGTGAAAATAGTCATTTAGGTTCATCTTTAATTTGATTTTTTATGGATTATTTAATATCTAGCCGCGTATCAAGCCGAAAATCTAGTTAACTACTGAGTACACACATATACATACCTACCTACAGTTTTCTTATGATTACATAAAATCAAAATAAAGCGGTTACAGCCAGTGTACAATGCACCTAAAACCCTGAAAACATTTCTAAGTTTATAGATCGCTGACAAAAGTAAAAGTAGTATCGTCTCCACTCATGTCTCTGTTCGAGGTAGTTAATTACTCCTATAACGACAGTTAGAGCATAATGAGATTTTTGCAATTCAACAGTAGCACATTACAGGGTGCTGTTTGTCAACCCCCTCCAACTGACCGGTGGGGTGGGGGGATGTTATTAGGCGACTTTGTTAATGAATTTCATATAGAATGTTCATATGTTTATAATTAAATGTAAATACAAACTCTTGGTTTTTTTGTAATTATTTTTGACGACATTAATAATTATGTTTACCTTTCATTTTCTTTTTATAAATCGAAAGTATTTCTTTTTAACCGACTTCCAAAAAGGAGGAGGTTCTCAATTCGACTGTATTTTTTTATGTAGAATATAATAAGACCCTCAGAACTTTTGAATGGGTGGACTGATTTCGATGATTTTTGTTTTAATCGAAAGGTAGTGCGCGTGATGGTCCAACCAAATGATGGTCCCATTTATATTTATTTGAGATAACTATACTATAATAACTAGACTACTTTTTCGTTTTATTACCTTGTATTAGGTACTTGTCGATGTAATTGAAGTCGTTTTTTTTTTTTCGTTTGCGAGCAAACAATTATCTATACATATAAAATAAATTTCCGCCCATATATTGACTCATCACGATATCTCTGGAACCATAAGGCGTAGAGATTTGGAATTTGGTAGGAATATTCCTCTCGCCAAGTAGAGGTCAGCTAAGAATTTACGAAAACGGATTTTACGAAATTCCACCCACAAGAGGGGGTTGCGGGTGTTAATAAAATATATGGCAAACCAACGTTTGCGGGGACAGCTAGTTAAAATATATAAGAGAACTTTGAAACCGATTACAACGGTTTATAGTTGATGTATGATGGAGTTCATAAGTATACCTAATCATATTAGTTACAATTTTAATTTTTTCCCATGGGTACCGTACAGTGTTCTGGGTTAAAAACACTGTACTTACTACATTGAGGTATTATTACTAACGTTTAGTACATATTACTTCAATGACTTACTATTCCAGACAACAATCAAACTCTGATCAAATTTTATAGCTTCAACTCTTCTGGCGTGAATGAAAAATAAACATCCATCCATCCATCAACATCAGCAACCCAGTTAGACTACTACTTACTGGTAGGTGGGTACTTTTTTATTATGTACCTAATCTAGAAAAATATATTTAAAAGTGCACTACAATAGTTCGCCAGCTAAATGATGAACAAGCAAAGTTTTTTTGTCTATTCTCTCATTCAGTCCAAGCTTCGGCAGACTGATCATCAAACAGGCCCGATCTTGTCTCAGATGCGTTAATGAATATTCAATTGTCTTCATCCAGCAAATCCTTACATTATATTACAATGACTGTAGACATGTTCGAAGTCGTATTTTACTGTCCGATTGCGCCAGACATAAAACCACCCAGAGAGAGTCATTTGCGATAGTGTATATTAGTTCGAATTCTCAACAGTTGAGCAATTTTAAGTTGTGATTAAATTTAGCGATTCTTATCTCATTATTTTGTTCTATAACCAGTTTTAGGGCTACTTGAAATAATGTGGTTAGCGCATATACCCACATATGTTAATACATATGGAATATTTATACAAATTTTTGATTCAATTTGTAACATGGAATAATTTCCATATTACAAATTGAATCAAAAATTTGTATTTTGTAGAAATGACAAGCCTTTTTTTGTAGTTAGCACAGCAGTCCCTCTGCAGCTGCTCCAGCGTTGTTGGTTGCAATACAGTTGAATAATTATAGTTTAATAATAGTATCCGCCAACCCGCAGTGGACCAGCGTGGTGGATTAAGCTCCAATCCTTCCTATCCCAGCAGTGGGACATTACAGGCTGAATCGTAATAGTTAAGCCACTTTGATTTAATTACTATTACTATTGACTTGATTTACTATTAGATACTATTGAATTAATACTACCGACTTGAATCTAATTCAAGTCGGTTTTCTTGACTATAGAATTTTGTCTGACCATCCTAGCCTGCTTGATTTCCTCTCTCTTTATAGCGCCTCGCCTTATTTATAGGATTTTTAAATAAATTTCCCATCTTCTTTTCTAACATTCGTATCATAGAAGTTCATGAAGTATAAGGCATTTATTAATTAACCTTTAGTTACCGACCCTCATTTTTAGTACTCATTCGCCGAGGTTAGGTCATGGTGACACCCTATTTCAAGTGACGTTTTAAATAAAATCTATATTAAGAATTTGTTAAAATTATTTATAACCTAAATGATTACTTACCAAACATTGGGATAAAATCATAAAAACGACAAAAATACATTTTGTAAACTTTTAATAGCAAAAATATAAAAATGCGACGTTTTTAGGAACATAAGTTTAGAGTCTTTGAAAAAACTTAGTAAGTCATAAAATATTTTAATAAAATTAACTTTTCTTATTATAATCAGTAAGTAAAAACTCTAATCAACAAGATACCATAATATTTTCAAAGATCTAATAATTTGAGGCACAATTCTGGCAAAGTTTTTGGGCGCTTTGTAGGCATATGTATATTTTGCACCCGATGCACTGATGAGGGGTCTTCCTTTTGGGCTTGGATGGAAAAATGTTACACAACTTCCTCTTTTGGCTAACTACGACTTCTTCATAGTCTTCTGGTTCTTTGGCTGTCAAGTCTTTACCAAGAATACGCTTTATTGTAGGTGTCAGTTCCCTTAGCAAATGTGTGTTATAGGCACGTCGATTCAAATGCATCAAAACCAACTTTCTGACAAGACTAAGCAAGTAACAGGGCTAATACATTCTCTTTGCCTCTGAAGTATGTTTCTGACTATATTATGACTCAAAGATCTACAAGACCTTAGCACAGGCTCAGAAGAACTGCACTTGTATCCATTTTTACCATAATATGATTTTCCTGTTCTTTGTCGTGATTCAATATTCGAAAAGTTGATTTTGCAACTCACGCAATGGTTCTTCTTCCTCAGATTGTTCTTAGCCTGTATCATGCTCGCTGAGCAGGTTCAAATCTAGGTCAACCAACTCATCATCACAATCACTAAAATCTTGTAACTCTTCGTCTATAAACCGGCTCTCTAGAACAATTTCATCACTTAATTATTCAAATTCAGTTGTCTTTTTCTCTTAGGACCGATTCCTGGTGTACTTGCTTGCGCCACCTAAAAAATTAAGCCAAAACAAACATTTCACAAAAAAACAGAAAATCTTAAAATAGTAACATTAACACCGACCTTACGTCACGTTGACACCGGAGGTCTGATTGCGGGACCACCTGTAAACGTACCGCGTGTATACCGTGTGTGCGTGTGCGTGTGATCGACTAAAGAAAGACCAAGTCAAAACAAGCAGCTACTGAAAGAGACAGATTTGTAACTTTATTGGTTGTTAAAATATTCCTGATTCAACTTGAGCGGTGTCACGGTGACACCACCTCGGCAATTAAAGGTTAATAATTACCTACTAAAAATACGATGGAAAAAAATGAAATTGGATTCGTGGCTTAAATTGTTTCGAATATAAAAAGTGTTATCGGTCGAAGCGGACTGCAATGCAATTAAACTAACACGATAATCGACAAATAGCAAGAAGAACAAACTAGCCATGTACCGAATGCCCCTAGCTATGATCTAGGCTCTAGCTGGAGATACGACGGCGGTGCTCATTAAAATATGTAAATGCTGCCCTGAGACATTACGCAGATAGGTGCTTCTGACTTATTGACTGAACGGTTTCAAGCGATATGTAATAATTTAGGATATTTTATAGATTACTTTTAACAATCTCATATTGTGATGTGGACTAAATACTAATATAATAAAAATGTAGAGCTCTACATTCGTATAACACGGTAAGAGAACTTGTTTTATGGTACCTAATTATTAGATATTAATTTTAAGATAGTGTCATTACTTTGTTGCGGAGTGCTTGCTGTTTGTTTGTCGTTAGTGATTTGAGTAGACAATGTGTTATCACAGTGCACCGGTGATGGGCCATTACACGCTGAATGAAACCGAAATTTTTATTTTATTTTTATTTTAAAAGTGAACTCTCTCTATTTATCTATAGAGGAGTTTTTTTCTTTTTTTTTTTTTGATTAAAGATGAAAGACTTACTTTTCATGCTACTGCATGAAAAGTAAGTCTTCCAAAATATAATTTGAAGTGTATGCATTCCGTTTTCCATTCCAACTTCTGAAAAGGTCAATTTTTTTTTTTTTTTTTATTTTTCTGTAGTATAACCTTAAGTTCTTAAGAAAGATGCAAGTTACGAAATGACACTGTGACAAATTCCCCTACTTTATTTAATACGAAGAGAAAAAAAAAATCGCAGAAAAAAATTAACATTAATTCGAAAGAACTGCGTAGTTTTCGACGCCGCGTTGGCGCAGCGCAGCGGTCACAGCACTAGATTGCGATTGGCTGTTGCGCAGGCGGTTGTGGGTTCGATTCTCGCACATGACAGCATTTGTATTGGCCATACAGATGTTTGACGTGGTCAGGGTGTTTGTGTCCTTGTGGGTCTCCCCACCGTGCCTCGGATAGCACGTTAAGCCGTCGGTCCCGGTTGTTATCATGTACACCTAAAAGCGATCGTTACTCATAGTAGGGAATATATCTGCCAACCCGCATTGGAGCAGCGTGGTGGATTAAGTTCCGATCCTTCTCCTACATGGGGAAGAGGCCTATACCCAACACAAGCTGAATCGTGATCGTGCGTAGTTTTCGATTTAAATGCGTTTTAAACAACAATCCAACTAGTAAACCTTTTACCACATTGAAAAAAAAGAAAAATATTTTGATAAACACTACAGCATAACACTGTCCCGAAGTTGTGAACGCATTACTCGTTTGCAGGGCACCTACCGCGCGCAACTATTTAGTATCATTACAAATGTCGCTCGCCGTGTCCGTAGTCCGAGCCGTCTCTGTGTGCAAGCTACCGTTCCTTATTAATAAGTATTGGAGGGACACTAAATGTGGAAAGGACTTTTATTTTATTAATAAATGCATTGTCTTAACACTATATGAGTATTTATCTATCATCATTTCAGCCTATCGCAGTCCACTGCTGGACATAGGCCTCCACAAGTTCGCGCCAATAATGGCATGAACTCATGTGTTTTACCCATAGTCACCACGCTGGGCAGGCGGGTTGGTGACCGCAGGGCTGGCTTTGTCGCACCGAAGACGCTGCTGCCCGTCTTCGGCCTGTGTACTTCAAAGCCAGCAGTTGGATGGTTATCCCGCCATCGGTCGGCTTTTTAAGTTCCAAGGTGGTAGTGGAACTGTGTTATCCCTTAGTCGCCTCTTACGACACCCACGGGAAGAGAGGGGGAGGCTAAATTCTATGCCGTAGCCACACAGCAATTTAGTCAGCAATTTATCTATACTACTCTTAATATTATACATAAAGATAAAGAGTTCTTTTTTAATGAACGGTAATCTTTAAATGTATCAATGCTTTTTGATATAGAAATAATATAAAGTGGGTGTGCTGCTAATAAAATTGGGTGTGCTGGAAGAAATTTCTTATAGGGATAAGCACACCCATTATACGTAAGTCTCCATGACAAATTTATTATGTAAGTTTTGTACGTATGATAAATTGTTAAATAAATAAATTTCATAGTTAATTTACGTATTTGTAATTGTGATAATTGGATAATATATGATTTTATAACTTTATTGTTTTTTTTTTCTATCCGTTTGTCATGCTAATTTTAAAAATTTAGTATTTGATAAAATTTAATAAATGTCTACGTTTAACAGAAATCTTATCAATTAATAAAACTATCTTAGAAACGAAGTTTGGCATCCGTCTGTAATAAAATAAATTGTTCGTCTATCAAAATGAAGCTACTCCCAGAAAATTAGCTTGTTACTAATCAGTTGAAAAAAATGTACTAGGGATCCCTACCTACTACGAATGTGTTTAATGTTGAGACTTTTACTTTACAGTTTTTTTTAGTAAAATAAAAATGAATTTAATTTATCTTGTAAATGACTTATTTCATTTATTCTACATGCAAATCTTGAAGAGTCCACTTCCATGTTTGTCGCTGTCGATCGTTACCCCGGCCCGCTGAAGTAAGCAAGTGTTGTTTTGTTGTCCTCGTCATTACGTACCTTTCAGCTCATTACAACAACTGGTAACAGATCACTCGCTTAATTTGTGCATTTCCGATCCGAAGATATTCAAATTTCAACCCTAATGATGTACGGGAAATGTTAATAAAATGTTAATGTGGCGAAAGCGGTTGTCCCGGCTACAATAAGTGACAGATTTGCTTGACAAGGGAGCTTGTTTGCGACGTATGAATAAGTCACGAACGGTTTTTTGTCTATTCTATTATTTATGAAGCTTTGTCTGGAGATTTAAGATTAAGGAATTGCATCGAAACGTTTACGGTTTTGAAGAATGGTTTTAGAGGGTAGGTATCTGTTCATTTTTCAGTGCTGCATATTTCGTTGAATTGGTTGTCAAAATACTATGCTTATGAGATTTATTATGATGTTAGTATATGAATTAAATACAATAAATTATAAATAAAAGTAAATTAAGTTAGGAAAAAATTAAGTTTTTAATAACCTAATACATATTTTGTATTTATCTTATCGGTGTAGAACTGCAGACAATTAAATAATATAATAAAGTTCTTTCAACAAAACCATCTTACAGATTCTATACTGACCGGTACGTTTCTGAATCCTATTACTTTTGAACTAGTGGTAGAACTGGTAGATGACAGACAAATAGTAAGTAATTTATTATATATATCTGCTGTAGGTATTAAGACGTGACTGTATTTGTACGCACTCGAACGACACTTACAGAAAATTTAGGTACTAAGCCTACAATGAGCTTAAGACCCGACCCAAGCAATATTCTTGTACAAAACAAAAATAGTATCTCCTTTGATACTCAGAGTCTCAGATGATTACGATCACGATCACGATTCAGCCTGTAATATCCCCCTGTCGGGCATAGGCCTCTTCCCCATGTAGAAGAAGGATCGGAGCTTAATCCACCACGCTGCTCCAATGCGGGTTGGCGCGTATATTCCCTACTATGATTAACGATCGCTATCAGGTGTACATGATAACAACCAGGACCGACGGCTTAGCGTGCTCTCCGAGGCACGGTGGAGAGACCCACAAGGACTGCACAAACACCCAGACCACGGCAAACATCTGTATAGCCAATACAATATGTTGTCGTGTGCGGGGATCGAACCCGCAACCGCCCGCGCAACAGCCAATCGCAATCCAGTGCTATGACCGCTGCGCCAACGCGGCGTCAACTCAGAAGAGCGGCAGATCATTTAAGATTTGACATGGAAACATTTACAAATACAAACTTTGGAGAATTCACTGAGCGAACAAACTTAAGATTTGTAACTTTTTTTTTTTAATTTTTCAAATTATTGCCGATAATTCTCAACATAACTCACACTCATGAAATAATTTAGCTTGTATTGTCTTGTATTGTCTAAATTGTCTTACAATGGCGATTCAAATTACATTTAACGTCTACTACTTGCAAGTACCTATGCATAGCGAAATTTTCGATTTCGATTTTCGTTTTTGATTAGGTAAGCTTTAAATCACTTCCATATTAGAACTAAGTAGAAGAGGAGACTATTGTACAATAACAAAACGTTTAGTGACTGGTTTTAAATATTACAATCGCGTTTAGCTAAAATTATAATTCCTATTATAATTTTAAAGAAACAACGCGACCCACAATTAAGGTCACCCAGTATTAATGCTACCTAAAATTAACTGTAAAATTGTGTACATTTAATAGTAGTAGCTTTAATAATTATAATATTGGCTCTGATTTAGCTTATATTGTAATTCAAAGTGCGCCTGATAAGAGTTTATTTATTACACAGCTTATAAAAACTTACAGTTTCATCAAATAGTGTAAATAAGTGCAAAACTTTGTTTCTCTAAAGTATTGTCTTTCATTCTTTACGAAAATCTCAAATAATTAGGTACTTACTTTCCCATTGTCTATGAGAATTTAGAGAAATTTTCACTTTTACAATTTCTACTCGTATTATAATTATATTATCAATGATAAGTTTTTATTCTAAATTCATGATTTCTCAAAGGATTAAAGGATCATAGCTCGCTCTAAATAGTTCACGTCAGTACGTACCTACATAACCAACAAATAACGTTTTCTACTCGTCCCACTAGGATATTTCTGGGATATTCTGTTTAAGTAAACCTTGAAACGCAGGCGAGAGGTGTGTATACGAAATACTTGTATGCGCTTACAAAATATTAGTCATCATCGTGTCTGTTTGAGCACATTTGACATCAGTTCAAAACAAACGTTTGAATTTGCTGTTAAATCACTCAACACGGGCAAACCAAATTCAATGGTAAACGTTACAGTTATATAATTATATATTTTTGAGTATCTAAAATATTAATTTGTTGTACAGGCTGGACAACATATCGGCGCCATATTATGTCAACACAATTAAAACGCCTGTTCAAAGAATTTTGTCGAATGCTTATAAGCATCGCATAATCTTTAATCTAAAGACTCTATGAGACTCTATACTGTCTGGGACAGTTCTTTTAGTTTATTACAAAGTTTGGAAATGATGTGGCTTAGTTTGAGATTATAATTATAATTCATTCATGATAAAGATGTGTGCGTTTAGTAGTGCTGCATTTCATGCAAATTATGACCAAGCTTATAACAAAAGACCTTTTTTAAAAGATTTTCTTGCCGATTTTTCTCTGCAGAATCTACATTCTGAATCGGTGGTAGGTTTAACCTAACTATAAAGAATTTAAAAAAGAAATATAATTTTAATTTGTAAAATAATGATTCAAAAGCGCTTTTAAAGCCTAGATGAAGTCATTTTTGATTTCGATTTTCATTTTTTAAGATTTTGTTAAATTTAACTTTGAAATAGCTGTTATTAAGGCTGTGGTAATGGCCAATTCTTGTTGTCTATTCACGTCTTGAATAATTCATTGTAATCAGTGCATTAGGGAGCGTTTTAGTCAACCTACGCGCTGCTTAACTTAGATAATATTAAATTAGTGCATAGAAAGGAATTGTTAGGAAAATTGTCTTTTAAGAAAATATTGAGGTTTTAATGAAAAGTTAATTGTTTTATAATATCGTTTCAAGAACATTTAACTTTTTTATATTATCTGTGCTAATTTAAAGTTTTGCTCAAACTTCGTTAATTATCTATTTATTAATTAATATTTAATAATTCTATTTTCCATAGTCTTACCATAGTATATTTATAATTAATATAACAATAATATTCTTTAATATTCACCACAGAAAAAGAAATGTTAACGGTTTTATCAGTTCCGTTTCCTCCCGTTAAAATTAAGATCATGTCACTCAGTTATAAAATAGCACTCTACTACGAGTAGAGAAAGAGTTTTAATACGTCCATTAGTTTTTTAAGTAAAATTTCTTTACGCACGCTTGAGTTGGGGAGTAATCTGGTGAATGCGTGACGAGAGCATTACGAAAATGTGTGATCACGCGAGGCGAACGGAAGTTGAGAGGATATAAGTTCATGAAGATAGAAAGAGAGAGAATTATATTTTTTAAGTTTTACTTCCGTCGTGTGGTCTAAGGGCCTATGCAAACCACGTTTTTTCGCTGACGGCGCGCTTCTATCCTACAGAGCAATTTGTTGTCGTTTGTATCGATTAAAACGCGCGTCACCGGCGCGTCTGTATCGCTTACACACGCGCGTTTGCATCGCGTCTGTATCGCTACACACGCGCGTCAACGGCGCGTTTTAAAAACGTGCGTCGACAGCGTGCTTTTATTATACAGGTGTGCAAAGGTCTACAGGCTGCGTCTGACGGTCTGACTCGCGTGTGTATCGCGTCTGTATCGCTACAAACGCGCGTCGACGACGGCGCGTTTAAAAAACGTGGTTTGCATAGACCTTAAAGCATACTCGTTTTTTTTTTTAATTTAGGCATCCATTACAAACAAATAAAAAATCAAATCTGTCCCCTTTACTCGTATAATATTAATGTAAAAACGATATGAGCAGTGTTATTATAGGCATATCATAAGTAGGAGCAATCGTTTTCGATTCAATGCGTGCACCGAATGTAACTGACATTTTTTGGTTTTGAACTTAATTATTGACAAAATAGCGAAAAAGTTTTCGCTGGCGTAGGATCGGGCGTTGTGAAGGTCGGTGGTTGGAGGTTTGATTATTGTTTACGAATGAAAAAAATATTTTTATCTTTTATAAAAAAATGTTTCTATTAAAAATAATAATAGTAAACACGATTTTATCAATGTGTTTACTTATTATTATTTATATACCTAATTTAATTTTTTTTATATCGAACATATAGTATCAAATGAAATATTAATATAAGTATATACAAAAACCTGACAATAAGTAATTTCTACATTTATAACTTATATTATTAACATATCTAAGCTAAAACCTATAACTAATAAATATGTTTCAAAATTGTATTGTGTGTGTTGTTTTTGTTTCAAAGTTATGCATGTACATTGCAAAAATAAGGAACTATTTATTTATTTATAGACAATCACGGTACAAAACATATAATGTAATCAATGATTCCAGTTGCATAAATACCAACAAGTATTCACGCATTAATCCTAACTTCCCAAAGTAAACTTACAAAAATATTGTTTATAGACTTTATGTAAAAAAATGAAGCTACAACCCGATACATAACAACGTAAACACGGGTAATACATAAATGAATGATTGTTATTTTATTTTTCAATTGTCGATGCGGTCGAGCGGGCCGATCGCCCAAGAATTAATAACGTCAGCACAGAGTTGGAAACCGCGACAATCTACACTCAAAAAGAGAGATTTTTTTTTTAATTTTTTTACAATTCGTAGCCGATAGTTTTTTGCGGTTGATGACCACTACCCTTTATAACTACAGTGGATGTTTTAATAGGCCCCGACAGGCTCAGTTGATGTGAGGATGCAACTAACAAGATTTTTTATTCGACTTTCCTTTTCGAGTTCTGAATTTATTGAATACGCTTTGATGCAAAATTTTAATTGTATCAGTTTTGATATTGGGTGTATATTTGTGGGATGTTAAATATATTTTTTTAAGATTAGAGACACGAGTAACATGTGTTTTATTGTTAATTTCCTATTTATTTATCAATAACAAATTTTGATATAGAATACATACGGTACAAATGTAAAAAATTGTTATTTAAATTAAAAATACACTATTTTAAAAGAGTTATTTATTGCGGAATTGAATCGAATAGGTACTGTTATATTATTACTATTTATATAATATGTACTACTTATTGTATGGTGGAATAAATCGTTATAATGTACCATTCCCACTTATAAAAAACGTAGTGCATATAAGATTATAAAAGAGAAATTTGCTTATGTCTGCTGTTGCACGCTTAAATTCTTTTACAATATATAAGTCGGTACGCTGTATTAAATTAAGAAGTTTTTAAATAGAGTATACTGAATCAGTTTTATATATTATGTGTCATCTGAGTAATATTGGTTGGGTTTGGCGGACAATTTTCCTACCACGAGTAATGATGGCTTTTATATGTAGGTACTATGACAGCAACTAGGCACGGTGGGGAGGCCAACAAGGATTATGACTCGAAACAAATATACAAATGTCTGTAGACACTTCTGACTGCTTCATTAGAATGTTGTACTCGTAGGTATATTATGATGATAGGATACTCTGTGTACTCATATAGAAGTTTAACTCGTACTTCTCTAGTTATTTCTAACCGACGAAAAAAACGGAGGAGGATTACAATTCGACGGCTATATTTTTTTATGTATGATCACGCATAACTTTTTACAGAGCAGTCCAATTTTAATAATTATTTTTTTATTGGAATGAGTATACCGCGAAGTTTGTCCCATATAAATTTCAAAATAAAAATCCAACCCTAAGGGTAGGAAAACAGGGGATGATTGATTTTTCACTCACTGATTATAAGATATGACCACGAATAACTTTTTAACCGACTTCCAAAAAAGAAGGAGGTTCTCAATTCCACTGTATTTTTTTATTGACTGGGTGGACCGATTTCGATCAATTTTGTTTTAATTGAAAGGTGTTGCATGTCATGTGGTCCCATTATAATTTAATTGAGATCTGACAAGTACTTTTAGAGTTATATCTAATAATGCGTATTTACTTGACTACTTTTTCGTCGACCTATATACGTTGTATTATACCGCATAACTTTTTACTCGGTGTACCGATTTTGACGATTCTTACTTTAATCGAAAGCTAATAATTGTCATTCTTGTTTAAATTAGATTGAGCTCTGATTACAAATTTTTGAGTAATCTTTAATAGCGCGTATCTACTTGACTATTTTTTCGTCTTATTACGTTGTTTACTTGTCTTTGTAATTGAAGTCGGTTTTTTTTTTCGTTTGCGAGCAAACACATTTATTACAGAGTAGTCCGATTTTGATAATTCTTTTTTTATTGGAAGGGAGATATCCTAAGGGTGGTAACATGATAAGGAAACTAGGATCTGATGATGGGAACCCAGAGAAATCGAAGGGAAATTTCCAAAATCGTAGTGACGACTAGTGAGTTTGTTAATTTTTTTCATCTACTTACGTTGTACTACTTGTCGATGTAATTGAAGTCGGTCTTTTTCGTTTGCTAGCAAACTCAATTATGATATTTTAAACTCGCTCTTTTTTAAGTGCATTACAGTACAAAGATACACGGTAGATATCTTAGAGTATAGTAGGTACTTTTCCTAATATTATCAGATCATCAGTTATATTCAGTTAATTTATTCATGTATGTTAATCATATTATGTTCGAATATTGTAAATTAAAGTAGCCAACAAATAAAAAAGCCAGCTTTTGGGTATAAATTAATAACCTTCCATGAAAGTAAAGTTTCTTGGTACTAGTAATATCTAAATTCTAACACATTATGTTATGCAATAAATTACAACTTTTCTCAGCTTTCTTCGAGACTCATTGCCAAAAATCTTGAAAGAATTCTGTCTTTCGAATCAAGCGTCTCTTTTTTAGAACAACAGACATTTACTTCGGTTTCCACAACTGCTGAAGTTCACAACCAGAAAGAAGAAAAAGTGCAGCACGTTTTTCAAATCAGTTTTTTCTTCTTTTTTCGCATATTTGTGTTATATAACTAAAATTAGTTTTTCTTATATCTTTTTTTTAACATGATAAGATATTATAAAAAAGTGTGTGTGTTAGCTCCGACCACGACCGGAAATTACTCCTTCAGATCGACTGTCTAAATAGGCACAAAAAAGGCTTACTAGTCTAAGAAAAATGAAAAAGATTAATACAATATCAAATGGTAAATAAACGAATCAAATAATGCCATCATCCAGATGACGTTATTAGAAAACGTCGTAACGTCATTTATCGGAACCCTATTGGATTCCGATAGATGAAGTTATGGTCTAAGATCCGGGATAGCAAAATATTCCCTCATGTGTTAATTAGATGAAACAATTTTTTACAGGCTGATTTCAATATTGTGAATTTATAAAAGCAACCTCTGCCACCATAAGCTTTCTGCAAATAATAATACTTAAAAAAAAATGTTATCTTTTCCCTCTCATGTTAATTACATGTAGTAAGCTAAAACCGTTAATATTTTACATTATACATATACCTGACTGTAGTCTAAGCCTATAAAAAATCGTTTCATCTAATTAACAGATGAGGTAAGATTTAGCTTCTCGGATCTTAGACCATAACATTACAAATCCAATAATTCACACGAATCACATATTTACAACGAATATAATAAAAAGCGATCTATGAATGATGCAAATGTATCGAAAATACACAATGGACGTAACGTGATAATCAATTCTTTGAGCAAGCGTCAATGTAACCGGATGCGTTTCCGATGTTCGTCAGAATGTCACTTACTAACCCTACGATAATGAATTTATACGACACGCGGCAAATTTACAAATAGATGAGCGAAGGGTATAACGTGGTAGTCGGCTGAAATTCTCTTTGTGTCGATGTTACGTTGTTAGTGTTTGATACTAATAAATCAGTGCTTTCGTTGTTCATATCAATTTTTGTCTAGTGTTTTATGAACTAAATTCTGATTTTAAATGAGTATGTATTTACTTTGATGGTTAAAGTTCATACTTATAAAGTCTATATTTATTTAGAAAACAATGCAAATATATTTTGTGTCTAAGATAGGGCAAATTAATTCTTATTTCTTCCTATAATAAGTTATCTATTAAATACAAACGGTTAAAAATCATTAATTATACCTACTTATAAAATAAAGATACACATATTTTTAAAACAAAAAAAAACGAAACATTTAACATTAAAAAAAATGTCACTTACCGTATTCGCAGTTCACGCGTTTATCGGCGTTTATTTTGATGTTCAATTTATTTTTGTCCGCGACTGATCGTTGCTCAGAGGTGTATTAATACGATATAACGTTTAATATTTAATGGATATCGAATAGTTCCGTACTTTCTTCGTTAAACTGTGGTGACAATGTTAAATGAATTGTTTTGTAGCACTGTCCGGAGAGGGATTCGGATACGGATTAACTTTTTCGCTAAGTAGTTACTTTGCTGACAAATGACGTAAATAATTTTAAGTTAAATGAATTATTATTATTATACGTATAGTATATCTTATATGTATCTATATATATAAAAATCAATGCCACTTTTCGTTGTAATTTTATAACTCAAGAACGGGCTCACGTATCCAAACCAAATATTTAGGCTTTGTTCGGACTATTTAGTAGATGGTTTATGTGAAGTTTGCACAAAATCGGTAGAGCGGTTCTTCATTTATCACATTTTTTGTAACAAAGGAGGATCATTTTGTTAATGGGGATTTTGCTGTCAAATTGAAACTTTTTTCAGTGTTGACAGTACAAGTATGTTGTTATTTCATTCATTTCTGTCATTTCATTTTGGACGTGCTTCGATTAAAGCAAATTAAGACAAAAAACCCAGGGATATAGTACATCACAAATATAATTAACGCCCAACGAAGTGGGCACGGGATGGCTAGTAAGATATATACAGAAGAATGGAGTAGCCCAACTGGGGAAGTACCTCGACTAAATAATACTGTTTTCAAGCAGTGTTGTGTTCCTGTGGTGAGTAAGGTGACCAGAGCTCCTAGGGAGGATGGGGGTTGGGTCGGCAACACGCTTGCAATGCTTCTAGTGTTCCAAGCGTCTATTATATAAGCTACGGTAATCGCTTACCGTTAGATGAGCCGTACGCTTGTTTGTAACCAATTTATATATGTAAAAAAGAAAACTTGCGTGTTTTGAAAGAATCCTTGCGATATATTAATTTGCAAACTCTCAATAGAGTAGGTATACTCATAGGTACTCCGTAGTCGTGTGTTCAACCCACCAACCTTTCTCCTTCGTAGAAAAAGAAGACCTCGTAAATCAGAGGGACTAACATATATGTACATAGTTTACAGTATTAAGTAAGTACAGTAGTACATCAAAGCAGTTATAGCTCAGTATTTGCTAACACTTACGAGTATAATTATGTCAAAGTAGTACTAAAAACATAAATAAAATAAAAATCTAAACCTTTCAACAGTATATCATTATAATAATTAATTTAAAGCGTCAAAATATTTACACCTATATATAGAACAATTTGTATTCATCTACAACTCATTAAATATTAAAGTTAATTTAAAATCTTCGGTAACAAGATAATAAAGCAGTAAAATTATAAATGAATTATTAAAAAAGGTGTATTTAAGTTAAATAAATAATTAATTCAGTATATCGATTATAGCTAGTTATAGCAGAAAGTTATCGAGAATGTTAAGTAGCGGTGTTATCTCTATAAAATAATTAACATCTGCAACAGAGGCTGAGAATTATCTCCGAACACGTATATTAACTTAGCTATTAACATACTTAATGATGTTGCGAATAAATTTCAAATAAAAATACATTATAGTTCGAAGGGACGCGTACGGTATAAACTATAAACACACAGTTTTTAGATATTTATGAAATGTAGATTATAGAAAAATGACTGTTAAAATAGGCTTTAAAACTTTTTTCATTAGTCTAACAAAAACAAAGAAAAAAAAAACAATGTATTACAAATTTAATTTTAACCAATGTATAATTATGTACTCCATAAGAATAGCTCCTTAAAATTCAATCAAAACGCGGGATTAAGTGTTTTATTAGGATTTAGAAGTCAACCCGAATGAACCAGAAAAAATGAGAATTTATTTTTGTTAAAATCTTATTAGTTGGGTTACACATTTTTACCCTTAGGCGACAAATTTTGACAAGTAGGTAAAAATCATGTAAAACCTTACAACAACAAGTAGGTAAAAATCATGTAAAACCTTACAAGCTTCACTAAGTTAAAAAAAGATCTTCTCGATTAGCGCCAAAGTCATCAACAAATCAAATTCTCGTATTTGCACATTTTTATGACAAATTCTAGAAAAAAACAAATTTAAAATTAATTAAGTAGCAAAATTATAGATAAATATGGGACTAAAATTGTTTATAATTATTAGAAACGGGCCTGACCAGGAGCACATAAACGAGGAGAAGTATTAAGTGCACGATTAGCATACGTAATTATTAGCTTATCTGGGGCTTAATTGCAATGAGAAATCAGAATATTGTATTGTATTCTAAAACATGTACCTATTATTTTAGAATTGCATAATTTTACTTGTCTACAGTTTAATGGTTAATTTTAATTATTACCTTCATGTATTAAAATAAGTCAAAAATAGAAAAGATATAGCATAATTCCCTTTTCTATAAAAATCTTATTTTAGAAATAGTACTTTCATTGTTAGACTTCATTGCTCGAGCTCCCAGAAAAGATCCCAGCATACCCTCGAGGTGTGCCCGAGATGGGCGGCGCTGCGTCGCGATCTGACGACAGTCCTCGGAGGGGACTTGTCACTCCCGAGCGTCATCACCGCGATGCTCGGCAACGACGAGTCTTGGAAGGCGATGGTCTCCTTCTGCGAGACAGTTATGTACCAGAAGGAGGCTGACGAGCGGGTGAGAGAGGAGGCCGCTGACGTGGCTTCCACCCGCGGGCGACGAATGGGGGTGCGTAGGAGGCGCTACTTAATGCGCTTCCAGTAACGCCCCTGTGCCCGTGTCGGGCCGGGATGGGAACCCGGTCCTGCTAGACACGGCGTCGTCGGGACTGTTCAGAGGTGAGCCGGACAGTCCCCATGGAGGAGAAGTCTGACCTTTTCGCCAAGGCCAGCCTGTCGCTGGAGGGATCCTGTTGCCTGCAGATCCGGGACCCTCCAATGAAAGCGGCTGAAGGCTCCCGCAGGGGGTTTAGTGCGGTAGTGGCACCCCCAAGTGCTGAGTCCGACATACGGTCTAGGACTGCCTACCCTGGCGTCCTGGATATCACCCGTAAATGGGTTACCCTGCGATATCAAAAAAAAAAAGCTCCCAGAAAAGATTATTGTACCTATATGGTATGAACATTGCGCATTGTACCTATACAACAATTTATTTGGAATCTATTTATTTTAAACCGCGGTTTTAATAAAAGAATACTAAAGCTACTAAATATTAATCTATGACAACAAAAATAATATGTGTCTAATATGTAATGATTTGTTTAACTTAGACATTGCTTCTGAAATTGCTTGCGCAGTTTGAGTTTTAAGCTTAAGTTTTGCTCAGTTAACTTGGTATTATTTTTAAGAATGTTGTTAGATCAATCAACCATGACGTAAACGGTAAACCGAACACAGACCTATCGTGTCGTCTATTAGTAATTTATTTAATTCGCTCGACTGTATATGCGTTGTTCTAATTGCCGATGCCGTTCGCCCACTTATCATAATGTCCCGCAAATCACGACTCTGCCTGAATAAATCTTGCTTCGACAAGACGTATATTATAAGGTAGGGTTGAGGTAATTGATTTAGAACGTTTTTAATTTTAAATTAAAATAAGGATACATAGTTGGTTTAATTTTAGAAATAAATATACATATATTTATTTATTTATTTATTTTATACTTTATTGTACATCACAACTACAAGTATCATTTACAGACTGTGAAGTACAATGGGCGGACTTATGGCTATTTAGCCATTTCTTCCAGACAACCCAAATATATATTTCCTGCTATGAGTAACGATCGCTATCAGGTGTACATGATAACAACCGGGACCGACGGCTTAACGTGCTCTCCGAGGCACGGTGGGGAGACCCACAAGGACTGCACAAACACCCAGACCACGGCAAACATCTGTATGGCCAATACAAATGTTGTCGTGTGTGGGAATCGAACCCGCAACCGCTCGCGCAACAGCCAATTGCAATCCATTGCTGTGACCGCTGCGCCAACGCGGCGTACATATAATGATTTTTCTATTGAAAAATACCTATAACGATTTTAATTGGCGCAGTTAGTAGCTGCCTGCTTTATGTTCAAGTGTGTCTCGATTTTGATTCTGAAGTCTGGGTGTATCTAATATGTATTTTCAATGTGTACACTTAAAAAAAAATAGACATTAAATTACATATATCTTAGGAATAGACAACTGTCATCAACTGTGTGTGTATAAAAATATTATAAAATGAAGAAGAATAAATATGTATTTGAAATATTAAATGTGTATTAGTATAAAAATAACATTTTGAGAATGTTTCGGTATTATTTTAACTTAAATAATACTAAGTAATACTATTGATTTTTAATAATATCGATTCATTTTTGTTTCATTTTGTATATAGGTAGGGATCCCTAGTACATATTTTTCACCTGATTAGTATCAAGCTAATTTTCCGGGAATAGCTTCATTTTGATGAGAAGAACAAAAAGTTCCTCTTCGAAAACTCTCGATTGTGGTAGATAATAGAGTTAGCAGGAGATAGAGCAGCAGTGAGCGTAGGACCGGGATAACGTACCATGCAATTTGTAGGACAATATTACCATCAAATTATATTATAAATATTAACTAACTAAAAGAAAAAAAAAATCAGAAAAAAATCAATTATTACTAACCAGCTGATTTTTTTTCTTTTAGTTAATTAATATTTATATAATTAGCCGAAAGCCCGGAAAATTAGCTTGATACTAATCAGGTGAAAAATATGTACTAGGGATCCCGTACTAATACGTTAAATCACTAATAATTTGATTCCGGAATAATGACTAAAGGGACGCCAAACTAGATTTCATTTAATATACCTAGAGCTAGGGAGACGTGGTTTGTTTAACTAATATCGAAAACAGTAGGTACTCTTGATTACTAAAAAAGTAAGCACAAAAGAATTGAAAAAAATTACCACTTTACATTTGGTGCATATAATTTAATATCGTAAATAATGTTTAGATCTAGTAGGTATACATGATTACATAGAGATGTTTTATACAATGTTTAATGATTTCTATGAGAAAAATTATGTTCATGAAAAAAGTATGAGTTTTCAGTTATAAAGAGGTAATATTAATTTCAATTGCATGAAATATTTTTTAGAATTTTCAAATAAAATACTTATAAAACTAGCTGACTTGGTGAACTTAGTCCCACCATACTTTTTGGTCGTTAATATTGTTTTTTTTTAACCATTCATAAAAATTCGATAGTCATTTAAAAGTTTCAAAAATTAAATTTTATTAATGTATATATTAATTGCGAAAATTAAATTTTCAGGCTACAACGTTAACACATTTATTTATTTTTTATTATTAATGGATAAATAGGCAACAGTTTGTAAGACAAACGCTTACAAATTTATTACCGTAATTTACATATAAACAACGTTTAAAATTAACATAAATAATAATCTAGTACTTTCATAAACCTTAAAATGAAATAAATAAAAATATACAAACTCTACAATTTTCATCGTAAATATCTATGTAGATAGTAATACGGTGCGCGCACGCAGCCTCGGAGGCCTACTTAAATCCTTCATTGTTTATCACGTATCAACACGAGATTATCACTTCGGGTTGTTAACTTGTGTTACGACCTGTACGTGTAACTTGTCAGGTGTTAGCACTACTATTATAATAAATATATAGAATTTAGTAGGTATATGACATGTTATTCATTTAAGTGAGCAAATAAAAAGAAAATAACTTTGTTGCTTTTCTACTTCTATGGTCTTCTAAGATTGTAACCTCATCTAAGAATGTTTTTTCTCCACTGTACATGGCGTTTGCGAAATTACCTGTGCTGTCTTGGGACTAGTGAAACCAAATATAGATATTTAATGGAATGTTAATATAAATGTATACTATTGTATTTGTATTTTGATATTATAGGTACTAATAACTTTATCAGGTTTTGGGTAAATATCGTAAGTATGTAAGCTGTACATATTATGTGTTAATGTTGATGATATAATATAAACATATCATATTAAAAATCCTACACAACATAATGTATAAACCACCATAGTTTTAGACCTTACATCGCCTTTAACATACAATGTAAGTTCACTTAAAATCTATGCATATGGGGGGTAGACTGGAAATTATTGGGGGTGAGTGTGGGGTGAGGCCGTCACCGACTGATATGTGACCGGGAGTCTTGTTCAACAAACGATGACGATGATTTAAGCTCAGCCGTTTTAAGTGTATTACCGAGGTAGAAATCCGGCTTTTGGGCTCAGGGTTAGATTTGAGAGAGCCATTATGGGCCAGCCTCCCCGATTTATGTGCCGTCCGCCCGCTGTCTGTCGTTTGAATCGAGTGTTGTGTGCGTTAAGATAAAGAAAATATGTAGTACTACTATTGATATCACGTCGGATTGTATATGGTACGGTATTCTGCACTGTTTTTGATGTGTATCTTCCTATTTGATTTGAAAGGATTTTGAGGTTCAGTAAGTTAGTGAATAGTATATTTTATATAAAAATTATACTTTGTATAACGATGGTTCTTGGAGGAAGCATGTTATATAAATGATGATGAGATATTTGCCAAAGTAAAAGAAGATGAGATATTTAAATTGAGCATAAATAAGTAGAAGACAATAAATATAGTGCTAATGTAAATTATTTGTAATCTTAATTCTTGACTGACACCATGATTGCGACCATTTACTAAATATTCCCTCTATGGTGCCGAACAAGCGTTCAGTTTGCCTTTGACGGTAAACTGCTACCATATACTATAGATGCTTTGAACATCAGAACCATCGCAAGCGCATCACCGACACTAAGTACTCTTGCTGTCAATACACCGCGTTCATTGAAGTTTTCCCTAACTTACTCACCACGGGAACTCAGTACCTACTAGAGCAGTAGGTAAGCCTATAGGACACTGGGCATCGATTTATGGGGTTTTGGGGGTAGAGGGGAGGAGGGGTTGTGTTAGGGAGGCTGGGTGGGTTACACTCTGGTACCACTACCAAACCCAGAACTGGGCATCAATTTTATCGAGAATTTTATATTTTAGATAATATGTAATATGTAGGTACATTCCCATTCAGGCTACTCTAGATTTTGAAAAAAAAAAATTACTCTGGTTCTTCCCAATTCAGACTGCTCTAGAGATAAATGTTTGGGCAAGATAAAACATCCCGTTTGCTATAAAATGTTAAACCAAACAAAAAAAAAAATACGAAAAAAGAATGACAAATACACCCGCGCGAAACTCCAAGCAAGCTATGAAAAAAATGTTTAGACATTTTAATTTTATGTTTTAATAACGTTGACTTAAATCCTTTCTGAACCGAATTTCGTATTGAATTTTTCTGGACTTAATCTTGTATTCAAATTTTAATTATATCATTCTGGCGTTTGAATAAAAACGAACTCATTTCGTCGCGTCGGTGAATAATAACGAGATCTCGAATTATTGCGGCGTGTGTTACACCACGGTGTATCTAAGGGTGGATTTAGACCAAACGAACAAAGAGCTGGAGCTAGAACAAGAGCATTCTTTCTTGATCTTCGAACACTCGTATTCATATATATAACAACGAAAGAATGCTCTTCGCCTGTTTACACTAAAAGAATTTGATAATAATTTGATGTAGTGGGGATAGAATGAGCATTCGCTCGTCTGATGTAAATCGACCATAATAGAATGTTTCGGTTTCGCTGTCGACTTTTATAATAGTGTATTAATAGAAATTTGCCATAGTTTTAATTGATAATTTGTATTTTAATATCGATATTTGTTTTCTATTTAAATCACCCCCAAAACTTTATTTCAAATGATTGTATTTGCTTGCAAACGAAAATAAAGTAATACGTTTAAATTTAATTTAATATACTCAAGCATGATTAGAGATTTTTTTTGTCCTAATTTGAGCTCAAAAAGTGATATGAGTGCCTACCTACGACGATCAATGAATTAGTTTCTTAGATTCCCAATAAACTAGCGGTGACAGACAAACGCATCCGTGATTCTACAAGCGTTCTTTTCTTTTTATGACGAATTTCTAAAGTTGCTTTGCCTATTACAATTATACATATATGACTGTATTTTTTTTCATATCGGATACAAAAAAAAACAATAACATGTTATGATTATGAACTAAATAAAAAAAATAATTATAAATAAATATTAATAGTCACAAAATTGATGTGCATGGAAGAAATGTTTTTTCAATATGTGAAAGAGACATTGCAAACATTTGCTGTATCTCAACATTCGGCTACGGTGAATGTCCATTACATTACAGTCGCAAGTGTGACACAAGCATTACAGTTCGATATATTACAAGGCCATGGTTATGGAGATCAACAATTAATTCGTATATCTGAATCCGGAAAAGCACTTTCCGCCGTATGCATACTAAAATTTATTATTCTTTGTAATTATGTTTAGAATGTTGGTACGTTTGACAGACCATTAGCGCGGGCTTTCGGTGATTGGATGTGTATTTGTACAAATATTTCTCTCCGGTTTAGATATATGTCCTTGTGAACCTCCCCACCGTGCCTCGGAGAGCACTTTAAGCTGTCGGTCGCGGTTGTTGTCATAAATACCTGATAGCGATCGTTACTCATAGTAGGGAATATATCCACCGACTGCGACTGCGACTGCGTTTTGGAGCAGTGTGGTGGATTAAGCTCCGATCATTCTTCTACATGGAGAAAGAGGCGTATGCCCCGCAATGGCATTACAGGCTGAATCAGACTTATTCTTGGCAGAAAAAAAAAACTCAATACTTAATATAAAGACGGCTATCTCTGCCAAATAATATACACGTAGTAATGCAATACCATGTTCGTTAATTAACATTTTTTTGTATTCGTATTCTAAAATAGAAGTTATCGTAGCTAAGGGTGGGCTTAGACCAAACGAACAAAGAGCTAGAGCTAGAACAAGAGCATTCTTTCTTGATTTTTATGTGTAAACGAACACTCGTATTCATATATTTATTTATTTATTTATTTATTACAGAAAAAAATACATTGTTATGTGATAAACAGTGCAAAAAAAAAAACAATTTTCAGTTTACGAGTGCACTGTGTTTCTATAGTAATAATATCTATTAAATTACAAATTATATTAGAAAATAATATTCAAATATGCCATTACATTATACAAATAATAAGATATACCTACATTTTAATCTAATTGGAAAAAAAAGAAAATGAACATAAATTGGTTAAAATAATAATAATAATCGTAATAATAAAATGATTAATGCGGCCATTTCACTCTCCATCTATATGTTGTTCTAAAAAGAATTTTTTCAGTATGTTTTTGTAGTTATTATTTTTTATTTTTTCTTTTAAAGCCGATGGTAAATTATTCATTAACATAGGAATAATATATTCAAGTATACGTTTTCCATAAAAATTACTATTACTATATAACAACGAAAGAATGCTCTACGCCTGTTTACACTAAAACAATTTGATATAGTGGGGATAGAATGAGCATTCGCTCGTCTGATGTAAATCGACCTTAATAATAAAAGTATTTGGACTCACAATAGAGCTAGAGCACATCAGGTAACATCTTTCTGAAAACCTGCAATACCTGACTGGGGAAGTACCTCAACCTTACAGAGGATCACAGCTAAATAATACAGCTCTCAAATAGTGTTGTGTTCTTATGGTAAGCATAGTAGCCAGAGCTCCTGGTGTGGGACAAATGATCGGCGTGCTTATGTTGCAAATACAACAGTATGTGTATTACAGTAACACAGTTACAGTAAGGCCTCTAAAACGAATATAGGAAATAGGCAAAGGTATAGTAACTTGTTGGCTAGGCCCATATTGAAAAAAAAA
Organism: Melitaea athalia; assembly: GCA_905220545.2. NCBI lineage: Eukaryota > Metazoa > Arthropoda > Insecta > Lepidoptera > Nymphalidae > Melitaea > Melitaea athalia. Next base: position 6,472,902 of record HG992183.1, on the reverse strand, counting down.
TACTTAATTTATTCTATAACGTTCAAATAATCTTACCGATTAGGTTTAGTAAAAATGTAGTAATGAACACTACATACATGTAGATTGTGAACGTAACTCTAAAAATAACAGTTTAGCATTTTATTATAATTTCCTTTAGCAGATGTGTAACGGTCAGCGAAATTACTGATTAATTGAGGCAATTACACAACACAAAGCGAGGATATCAAAACAATACTTAAACATACAAATGTAAAACAAAAGTGAAATTACTAACGCAATCTCTGCAAAAGGCTCGCTCGCTTATAATAATTATCGTCAATAATAAATTTCATTAAAATGTAGATCTAGTTAAAAGCATTTTTTCTGATTAATTTTCAGTCGCGTTCCCGCTTTTCTTTTTTTAATTGAATATCAGGCCACTTTGATGGCGCGTCGAGAGAAAGGGTTGAAAAAAGTTCGGCCTCATTTGAATAAAATAACAGCACTCGCGCTTTGCATTTACGGAGATATTTCAAATTATATCTGGACTCTTTTTATTTAATTTTTTTTTTGTTCTTCGTATTTATTTTATTTTTTCCATCAGCGCTCTACCTAATTGAGTTAGGCCTCCAAATCGAAAATGTCGATCGAGTTGTAATTCAATTTATTTTTGTTTCTAATGGAGTTGGAGTTACTTTTTTTTCTTTTTTAATTTTAAATCATTTGGTTATTGTAAGGGGGTTAGTTCCTCGAATATTTGAATATTCGATTGTTATTGAGTTACGAAAGCAGCTATTTTAAATGTTTTATTGAACTTTTGTGATTTTGAATATTGTTTAGGTTTGAACGCGAAATATGATTAGGTACTTCATCCGTTTGAAGTGTTTAGCTATTTCTATTGATATTATGTTTTTGCGATTTTGTTTTATATGTTGAAATTTTATGTGTATACAGACTTAAACAATGATAACAATTTAGTTAAACATGACCGTAGGATGATAGGTACGATTTTTCTAAAATTATTTTAAAAGATTTTTTTATCGGCGTACACATTAGACGCCAATAGTTTGATAGTTTGTAACTATAGGTAAATTATACGCAGTACTTAATAGTGTTTCGTTAGTAGCCTTTGTACAGCACTTTTTATTACTGTTAAATGATAGTTTACAACTATTTTCAAATTATTTTTAGTTTCAAAAAATATCTTGATACAGTTAAAGATACAAATGGTTCCTTCAACTAAGCTAAGTATAGTAGCAACTAGAAAATGGCTTAAAATTATTTTATTTAAACTCTGTACAGACTAAAATACTAATTTTATAATTAACGTTCCTTAATGTAATATGAGAAGTGTTTGTAATTTGTCTGAAGCAATAAACCTAGTTCATAAAATATAAATACTATAAACTACTACACAGTGACAGTAGACTAATCTATTTAGAATTAAATGAACGGTTAAAACCAATAATTTAAACTTTAACAAGCAACAATTTTCACAACTTTTAAACATTTTATTATTTTTTAAAAGATGTTATAATTTAAAAGATTATATCTCTTAATTTCCGTACAAAGATGTCAGTCAGTCAGATAATAGAGGTATATATAATAACATTATTGTATTAGCGGAACAACGTGTGCAACAATGCCGACACGCCACGACACTATGTCCACAAGAGTGTACCGCGATCTACTCGCTTTAATATCTGAGTTAATCGTCTTATTATTTTGTACGATAATTATTTAATACATTGGTATATGGTATCTTACTGGATTTTACCATTAAGAAGACGTCTTTATAGCTTATTCGTATAGGAAATGTAAATTTATATACTGTGATCAATAAAAGATATAACCTATATAACCTAGTTTCGTCTAAAATATTGTTTTATCTAATACCATTAATCTAGTGTTGTGGTAGAGAAAGGGGATAATGATATAAGTGGAAATATAAATATATAAATATCTACAACATACACACACGGTCGTCTGTTCATAAAGTATCTAAGCAACTTAATGCTTGTGTTATAGGACTATAGGTAACAGCCAACTGGTACACCATAATCTGCACCAAAGGGCTAGTAATCATAGTTAGTTAGTAGTTTTCATAATATAAATATATTTGTAGAAATCTTTATTATGTTCTAAGTTTTTTGTAATGAAATTAATAACAAATGAAAAATGTAATTATTCAAATGTATCAAATGATCACAGTCGCAGTGCATCCGACGAGAGCGTTTAAGAGAGTGAGAAAAAGCTCGCCGGGCCTATTCGTTCCGCTGAGGGTAGCCGCCTACTTTCGTCTTCCAAACGCAAAGCGAGTAACTTGTGTTTTTTGTCTTTTCTGCTTTTATTAACTTTCCGCAAAACGTTCGTGGACTTTCGCTGACCTTTGCGTTTTGTGAACCTTTTTATAGCGAACGAAAGTGGATTTTTATACGAGTTAATGTTTTTATATTAAGGAGTTTAGCTTTTTTAATTTCTTTTCTTTTGCGTTTATCGTTCTAACTTTTTGTGTGTTAAAGTTTTATGCTTCAACAATGCTTTAAATGATTTGTTATTTAATAAAACGGTTATTTACAAGTCAATTAAATAAAGCAATAGTGGCCAATTAATCTATCTTTTAGCATCCTGCTACTGCTAGTATAGTAGGACATAATAAAAATAAAAACGATACGTATAACCCTTTTGTCTTCGGTACGAAATCTCAGAAGAATCTCAGGGTGAGTCGAAGTGGCCCTTAGGAGGCTACGAGGGGGCGGCTTGACACTCATTTAAGTAGCATATAATTCAGTTTATTTAGCCGAATTGAATCTAAACGAAGGGTTGAACCGGAAAAAATAGAATTTGTACAGTATATACGACTATATAGTCAGAGTTGGAAGTGGAGGGAGGAGGGGGTTCTGTTATTCCTTTTTATTGGAATAAATTAGTGGAATTGTATTCCAGTTCGTGCTAATGAATGTCTTGTGGACGAATTCGTAGCGAGTGGATTTTATTTTAATTAATTGATTTGTATTTGGCAGTGATCGATGTCTCTTTATAACAGTATAGAAGTAATTTATGTATAGCAAGTTTAAAATACGCTTAGGTAATATATTATGCTCTATTATAAGTTCTGTGAAATCATAGGAATACCCAATGAAGAAATAAGTACAAAGAAAGCACAGGAAAAATCAATAAAAAAATATGAACAGGTTCTTGCCAAGATGTGTTTTATTTGATATGGGTGGGATGCAGGGTATTTTACAATTTGGAGGCCGACATATTTCAACAGAGACCTAGTGTATTTGATCAAACTACATAACAATTAAAACTTTTTGATTGAAAGTTATGGTTCTTTGAAGGAGTAATAATGTGGAGAGAAACTTGGGACAAATTTTTTATATTTTTAAACAAATTAATGTATGTAAATGAATTTCAATATTAATTATTTTAATATCGAATCTTTTAAACCTTTGCCAGGTATTCATAAATATTTCAACAAAAGTTTTAAATAGCAATTTAAAACAAAATTATAATAAGTTAATTAAGTATAAGAAACAAGTTAAATGAACTCCGTTTAGAGTTTGGTGACAAAATTATAATTTAAATAAAGAATTAATGAAGTCAAATTACTATTTTCATGTTTCAAACGATAAAGAACTGCATTGATATGCAAATAATTTTGTTTGATATTAAATATGAAATTATATGCACGAGGGAGAAAATAACTTAAAGCTAGATTAAAGGGTTGACTGCGTTATCATAATTAGAATTAGTTAATGTTAATGATAAAATAATCAAGAAAAATGACGTGGCTGATAGGTATTTAATATAGGTGTAATTTAGTTTTATCATAACCACAAAAGTGTATATGGATAGTATTAAACAAGATGTAAATAGGAATAGTGTTTTGAGTTCTGTGGGTTATAGTTTTGTATTTTAAGCTGAGATTGATTACTTGGAACATTTCCATTTGTGTTTTTAGTCTTTTAGTCAATCAGTTAATGTCTTCTAGTCTACAACATGAAAAAAAAAATAAGCAACAAAGAGTCAGTATCTATACTAATATAATAAAGCTGAAGAGTTTGTTTGTTTGATTGTTTGTTTGTTTGAACGCGCTAATCTCAGGATCTACTCGTCCGATTTGAAAAATTCTTTCATTGTTAGATAGCCCATTTATCGAGGAAGGCTATAGGCTATATATCATTACGCTAAGACTAATAGGAGTGGAGTCCACGCCGACGAAGTCGCGCGCAGAAGCTAGTATTAAATAACTGTTAATTTTGATTAAATGGTTTTTCTGATTTTCTTTTTTTAATAACGCTATAAGCCGGAACAGAACTGGATCGTTTTTTGTAAATAAAATGTAGGCATTGTTTAATAGATTAGTATGTCTGTGAAACACGTGACTGTATTAGATTAGTATTAACAGAATAAACACATCGAATCACAGTCTAAACAACAACATAACAGCTAAAAATCCCGTACCGTAACAGATGTCGCGAGTATTTTATCATGGCTACAATCAAAACGTCCCGACCGCAAGTTTAATTATGCAAACATCAAGCCTTGCCAGATTTCTCATTAGAGCCAAGATAATGACGGCGTACACTGTCGCAAAATTAGATAGCAAGCACGCACCCAAACAGATATACGCGGCACATTAACATAAACCGAATTTGCATGTAAATTACATTTTACAGCATCTTAATTAAAACATTTTGGCATTATAAATGATCGGGGGAGGCGGGCGCGCCTGCCCTTACTTCACCCCAGCCTTAGTTGATTCGATAGTTTTATATTTTGCTTCGTTTTGACTGTTAATTACATTATTATGCGTGCTGTTGACCTGTTTATGTTCTTGGGCTCTGATTACAAGTATGTTTTACGCTAGTTTGAATTTGTTTTATGCTCATGAAATTAAGTCGTGAGTAGGTAACAGATGTTTGTTACTAATTTTTTTTAGTTTGTTGGTTTGTTCATTTAGAGTATTGAAGTAAGCATTTCTTGGGAAACGTCTCAACATTATTCACTTATATAATTCTATTTCTTATGATAAATATAAGTACGTAAGGATTCCAAACTCAATTTAAAAAGGTAGCTTATCAACTTATGGAATTGACAACAAGATGTTTACTTTTCTTGGAAGTTTTTATAATCAATACGAGTATATTAATTATGCAAGCAAAGCCAGATAAAACTAGTTGTTAATAAAGTGTTAACGCTTTTTATAACGTCTAGTCGCTTGTAATTATTTTCATGTAAGTTGAAGTAATCAATATTTTAAATAAGAATTAAATCATATTTACAAATTTTCTCTCTTTTACACACAATGTCAAAGAAAAAGATAGATATAAAATCTCGCTTAGATTTTTTGCAAGTTCTTTTCCATTAGCAACCCCATCGATGAATCTTCAAGTAATAACATTTACATGTAATTTTAAGAAAAGGAAATCTTTCTACAAAGGGCGTAGGGCGAAATTAACAGAAACCTCTTTAAATAATTCGGCAATTAGGGGTGACATAAAATTTACATAATTGTATAAGTTGTATACAGTTTATGTTTTATCTGTGCATTTATCTATTAAACTCAGATGTACTGCGGACGAATGTTTCTATTGTACTTAGGGTTTAATGTTACGTTTAATGTATTTGAATTTCTGAAGTTAGATATTTCATTTTGGAGTTAAATCCTTGACTTGACATCGCTCTGCTCTAGTGGAGCGTGCACCATGCAGGCGCTCACACACCGGGGATTGCGGGTTCGATTCCCGCTTGGGATGGGTATTGTACAAATATTTCTTTTCGGTCTAGTTATCTGTCCTTGTGGGTCTACCCACCCGTACCACGGAGAGCATGTTAAGCAGCCGGTCCCGTTTTTTTTATCACATATCTTGATCTGATAGCGATCTTTACTCATAGTAGAGAATATATCCGTCGACCTACAGTGAACCAGCGTGGTGGATTATGTTTCTCCTACATGAAGAAAGAGCCCTATGATCAGCTGTGGGATGTTACGGCTAATCGTACCTCCTGAAGAAACGGTAAACGCGCGGTTCGAAAAAACAACGTTGACCAGTGACGCTGACGCGTGTCAGTGTAACAGTTAGTATAGATATGTAGGTTTAATAAAACCTACATAACTACATCTTACATATATGTACAGCTAAAGCTCCTATATCTTTTATCTGTTATACTATTGTATACCAGGATTTGATGTACCTACCTATACGAATAGTAGACGCCGCGTTGGCGCAGCGGTCACAGCAATGGATTGCGATCGGTTGTTGCGCGAGTGGTTGCGGGTTCGATCCCCGCACACGACAACATTTGTATTGGCCATACAGATGTTTCCCGTGGTCTGGGTGTTTGTGCAGTCCTTGTGGGTCTCCCCATCGTGCCTCGGAGAGCACGTTAAGCCGTCGGTCCCGGTTGTTATCATGTACACCCGATAGCGATCGTTATTCATAGTAGGGAATATATCCGCCAACCCGCATTGGAGCAGCGTGGTGGATTAAGCTCCAATCCTTCTCCTACATGGGGAAGAGGCCTATGCCTAACAGTGGGATATTACAGGCTGAATCGTGATACGAATAGTATGCGTCAATTTATATTTTGACTTTAGAGTTTTTTTTAAGTAATTATAATTTGCATCATTTAATCAAAAGTGAACTCCGCTCACGTGTCGGTGCTGAAACACTTTTTTTATTTCATGTTACTAATATTCTAATTTTTAAAGCCAAGTATTATGTTTTGTTTTCTAAAACATTCGTTACATGGTACGACAAAGTATGCAATTTGTATAATCTGCTATCACAAATTTTAGAACAACGGTTTTGATTTTTTTAAAAATCTTGACACAATTTCATGTCTAAGCTCGCATTGTGTCGACTGAGTGCTACTAGAATTAGTTATGAAGAACTAAAGACACCTGTCTTTGTATGCAGTGTGGCCGCAGGGTATGCATACACTAAGTAATCTCACATTGTTCCTACATACAAGAAAGGTGAAAGTACTTCAAAAATAATGAACACGTGCTTCCACTGAAATCATGAAAAATTATCCACAGACAATGCGAATCCTTCGCGAAACGAGCTTCTCAAAAATAATGATACAAAGCTCTTTATTTCACACAATTACTACAATATGTGAGCGAGTACACCTGTCATGACGTTTCACACTTCCCGATCTCCTTCAAATAAAACGCCACAGAGTAGAAAATACAGAAGTTAAGCTCATTTCGAAGCAGTAGCTAACAACGATTGAGGCGGTAAATAATTTTGCATGTGACGTTTCGAAAAAACAAGGCGCAGTGTATACGCGATGCGAGAGTAGCGCCGTAGGAAAGTAGTGAAAAACAGGCGCCTAGTGTCAAGTGTAAATCGCCTTGTTAATTTCGCTGGCCCTGCGGCGAATTTCGCCGAGGATGCATTGTGTACGCCGGCTTTATGTCGCGTCTTCCCGTTGTCTGTACACGGCTTTAATTGCGCGCGTCATTGGCGCGCTTTTTGAAAAAAAGAATGACGTGTAATTAACGCGGGAATATGGAACGTGACAACGCGGGTTCTGAGGGAGCGTTTTTTTTTTAATTTTTTTTAATTAGGCAAGGGAAGGGTTTTATTGACGAAGTGCGTTTTGTTTTTGTATTTTAAAATGCTTATAGCTACCAGGTGACGTAATGTTAGTACATCATTATTTGTTGTGAACCTAATTTTGAATCAGTCCGTACATATATGTTTACAGTAATACCGCTTTATCTTTAGAAATAATAACGTCAAGTTAAAAAAAATACTAACGAAAATTGTTTAGCATTCAAATTAAACGATTGGGTAAAATTTTTACGGCGCGATTAATTTGATGTATACTTTCACTGTTTACCGTACCGTAGGTTGGTAAATAAAAAATAATATTTTTTCGGGGACAATGACTGGTCGAAACGGCGATGATACATGATCCTCGTTTGGCTGGCTCGTGTATTTTTTTATTATTAAAAAATCACATTAACGGCCTTCATTGGGGCGGCGATAAATAATGTCCTCCTTATTCAAATTTTTGTTTTTTGTTTAGCCACCGCGTTATAAATGAGCTTATTTGGAAACGGCTAAAATGATAGCGAGATAAAAATGTATAAGGGCTCTGTCAAAGGGAGGTGGGCATGATCGAATGTTATGTTCCATAATGCATACCGTGTTATAAAATCTAATTACCAGTGGGTGTTATCTTTATTAGCAGTTACGAACGATACTATAATACCATACTTAAAAAAATTATAAAGTCTCTTATTTCTACCAATATTGACATTTTCTGTGAGGTGAGTGACTTCCCCAGTCAGGTTGCTCCAGATTGGAGCACTATATGTCCTGCCTGATTTTTCTCCTTTATAAAATAATACTATTATATTATATTATTTACATGATTAATAAAAATTAAACATTTAACGAAGATTAGTAAACTAAAATGATTTACAAGCTAATAGATATATCATTGCTAATAGATTATCATTCTCGTGTTTACAAATAAAATACTGTTCTGTACATAAACACATAAAAATGTAGCAAAATGAGGTCAAAGTCGTAACAACAGTACAAGTATAGGTTTAGTTTTTCTAAGTAATTCTTTTTTTTTTTTTTTTATGTTACGAGTCCGGCAAACAAGCATACGGCTCACCTGATGGTAAGACCGTAGCCTATAGACGCTGCAACACCAGAAGCATCGCAAGCGCGTTGCCGACCCTATCCCCAATCCCCCCCAGGAGCTCTGGTCACCTTACTCACCAACAGGAACACAATACTGCTTGAAAACAGTATTATTTAGCTGTGGTCTTCTGTAAGGTCGAGGTACTACCCCAGTCGGGCTGCTCCATATTTTGAGCAGGAAATTTCCTGCTGTGCCCTACCTCAGTTAAATTCGATGTTATAAGCGGCAAGAAAGAGATCCACTTATATCTGTCCTTGTCAATTTTATTTGGTGTGGTTTTGATTCGTTACTCTATCTCCAGTCATATTCGTCTGAAATGAATTGAGTTGAAAAGGACTTGAGTTATATGACTTTAAACTTATGTGGCCGATAATACTGGATATGTAACAGAATATTTAGTATTAATATTTAGTATTTGTCTATATTTTGATGTGTGGTTACGGCAGTAAAGAATGTAGCCAACTCCTCTCTTCCAGTAGGTGTCGTAAGAGGCGACTAAGCGATAACACAGTTCCAGTACCACCTTGGAACTTAAACAGCCGACCGATGGCGGGATAACCGTTCAACTGCTGGCTTTGAAATACCTACATAGGCCGAAGACGACAGCAGCGTCTTCGGTGCGACAAAGCCAGTCTTGCAGTCACCAACTCGCGTGCCCAGCATGGTGACTATGGGTAACACACATGAGTTCACTCCATGTTTGGCGCGAACTTGTGGAGGTCAACATCCAGCAGTGGACTGCGATAGGTTGAAGTGAAGTGAGTTTGTCTATAGTTTTCAGAGTGCTGATTAGATACCAGCAAGAATATTGAATTTTTGGGTTTAGTTGTACATGAAATATTGATAAAACATGTAGAACTGACTTAAGAAATATATTTTTGCGATCTATTTATTGCGAAAATATATACGCCATGAAATCTGATATAAACAATAACAACTATATCATATTATGATTAAAACGAGTATAAAGTAGGTACTTATAGCGCGGTTTATATATTTTTAAAATTTACACATATAATTGTGTTATATAGTACATTATTTCAAATCAATAATAAAGTAAATGAGTTTACAGTATCTTAGTTATTAATGGTTTGTTGAATTGAATTTTTTATATAAAGTTTACGTGTTCAATGTTTTTTCTAATCTTTTTTGTAACAAATATAGTCTACAAACTTTACTCTTGTACTATATAATATTATTCTGGGAAGACTCAACCACTATTTGCTGTACAAGATTTAGAAATAATAAGCTTTTTTATATTATAAGCTACCTTATACTTTGATACGACAAAAAAGTTCCAAAAAATATGTTAAAAAAGTCCGAATCGAAACGAAACTATCATCTCCCCATACATAATGTATGAAAATTAAAGAAATGCAATGAAATGATCGTCCCATTGTAGATAAACGGCCCATTTCCACTGGCACAATTGAATGATGACGAGCTATTGTGACTATGTTTAGAAGATCCTGCAGATAATACCAGGATAGGTGCTGCCATTTGCTCCACTTATCGCTATTATTATGCTTTACTAGGTCAGTGTATGCGAATTGTAGAGGGTTAGATGAGATTCAATGAAGGAACATTTTGCGACGTTCGCGATTGTAATTTATGTGCCTGTGTGTGTTAATAAATATCTCTCTCTAATCTCAACGGTTTCTCCATGTCTTTCTGTCGGGTCTGTATTCATATGTCATTCAATTGGTAAAAATACTTATTAAAACGGTCGATAAGTTATGATCGCTAGATTTCATTATTCTCTTCAATTGAACAATTGTTATTTATTTTGAAGTGATAAAAGAGCAACATTTCGTATTATAAAAAAAACTCATAAAATTCGGACACTCAGCTTATATCTTAGGATATAGGTATCGAAACAGCAGACGATATACCGACGTATACTTCCATAATTCTATTACTCATGTTTGAACTGAACTGACAGGAAGATCCTGTAGCATCACATTATCGTACAAAGGCCTAGTTTTAGTCAGGTTGAAACTTATGTACTTCATTGCCGTTCGTGGACAACCACCAAACTATTATCAAGATATAATTTAAACTGGGATCAATGTCTTTTCATTCTTTCAGAAGATTCACGGCAACAGAAATAGTTTTATTTCTTTCTTTTTATTTAAAGTGCATACTAATACAAAATTAACAAAAATAAAATGAATAATAAGCATGTCGCATCTTTAGCAACCTGTCGCATACTTATCGCTAACACAGCGATTTCTCCCAGGCAACGTATATTCATTATCATTATTTGAACACTCCTTGTGACTAAATGGTTGTTTTCATCACTCAAAGACATTTGATATCACCTCTGTATGTCAAGGGCGGAGAAGATTGACGTATCAATTCTACTAAACAAACTTGTCTACTTAAAAGAGAAGGAATTCTTTCTTTATCATATTGTTTAATATAAAATGATCACATCAATAGTAATCGATTGACTACTATTATTAATGAAATATACTGCAATTGCAAATTCTTTAGTTTAATGACATTATACATGGCATATTATGGATGATTTCGGCAATGTCAGGAAGAATGGAGAAAACATGACTTTCGCTTGATTACGAAAAATAAGAATAGAAAATAGTTAAAATTTCGTTTCAGACCCTTCAATTATAAAGTTAAGTTATTAAATACATACCTATATTGTACATACATAGGATTCGTTAAAAACAATAAAAAATGTGTCAATTCAATGTATCGACAGTACTTTTTTTTGCTTTAGCCTGTAATATTCCACTATAAGTATATTACACGTATATTATGTGTGACCTCTTCTATAATATATAATATAATACAAAATTTTTACAAAAATATAGATACTTGTAAAACATGCTTGCTTAAAAGCAATCAAACGGCACCTTAAAGAGTTAGGTCTATGGTGTAAAGCCTACTACAGACAGGACAGTAATAATACAGATTTCATTGTTGATAGTCTGAAAAACTTCCTGTCTTATCCTTTCTACCTAATATGTCCTTTCTATATTTTCAACCAAAGGTTGACTCAGATTAATTTGCCTGTAATATTGTAGTTGTTATTGTATTTAAAGTCTAATAACGCCGCATGTATTCATGTTTATTTTACCTTTTAACATGATTGCACGAACAATTAACAATATTCCCAAAAAATAAATATTAAGTGTCTGTGTAACTATGATAAAATTGTGTGTTGTGATAAATGTTTTGTACTAAATTACTTGTACTAATTAATTAATAGATACACACGTTTATCTTATTAGGTATATACAAGTTCTAGGTTTTGAGGGTATTCTGTGAAAATTTAGTACATAATCGACACTTTTAATTTCGTAAAGGATATTGTTCTACTTTTTAAAACTTATATATACGAGTAATTGTTATAGTCTGAAGTAGACGAAACAAATTATATAGATGGCATTGTGATCTCTTATCACAGGCCCGCGGAATCATTTTAGCGCGCGTGTCCAGTTTGTAGCAACTACGTACTCTATAAATTATGTTGGGTCCCAGGTCTTGACAACCTTTGGAGGGCGCTTGAATTTTTTTTAACTTTTTTGTTTTATTAATATTGTGTATTTTTTTTGTTAGAGTTATAGTTCGTATTTATATCATATCATTTCTACTGTTGTTCTTTTTAATTTATGAATTATAATTTTACGACCAAAGTCTTTGAAAAGTCTTGTGTTGAGTTTATGTTGTTAAGTGCTAGAAATGAGATTCTTTGTAAACATTATACTGTAAAATTTAGATTTTATTTGTTTTTGTATTGTTTGTAATAATAGATTCATGAAAACCAACAACAATATAACTTTAAAAAAATAACCTAACGGTAAAAGAAAATACAAAAATATCGTCCAGGTTATCGACAACTGGTTCGACATTTAAATTACGAGCGGGACCCATTTTTATCTGTTTTTTTCCCGTCGAGCCTAGGGGTGGCGGGTTTTTTTTCGCCTTACTTTTTTATCGAACGCCGCGTCCACTCGCCAGTGTAGGGTTAAACGGTCGATATAGGCCTACTTGTGCGGGGCATCGACTTTCATAAGAGTAGTTTTAATTAATTTGTAGCCAGCTATTCTGACTAATTGATTGTGTCGCTCACGATGGTTACTTAGTGATTGCATTTAGTGAGAATTATTAAAAAAAACTTACGCTAAAAGTTTTTTTTTATAATTAAAACGGCTGTGATGGTATCTGTCTAAGGTAGAGTTTTAATGACTATGATTGGATTTTTAGATAGTTTATAAAAAAAAATCTTTGACGAACCGGGTCCATTTAGAAAGAGATAGCATAGTTTAGGCGGTTTTCGAAAAAAGGAAAATTTGCGTTAATTAAAAGTATATCATTGTGAAAATTTGTCTTTTGACTGACTTGACGATGTGAATATACGAGTATTTTATAGAAAAAGTTTGTATTATTTTGAGAATACTTGAGAGTAAAAGGATAAAAGATAAGTCCAAACAATAAGTCACTGACCCTTTCGATTGGTTTAATTAGACACTACTCGAAAGACAAACGTATATACATAGTTTTTATTTGCAGAAATTTAACCGAGAGCAATCACGACAAAAATGGATCGTGCTACATACAATTAGTGCATGTATTCTTAATTTTATACCAAATAAAAATATAGTAACATAATAAAACATGTACAAAAGAGGGTCGCTAAAATAGTGATATGATTTGATAGCGGCAATTATAATTAGCTAATTTACTGATTTTTTCAGCACAATATGGTTTGATGAACTTTTTTTTTATTTTAACTAGATTGGCAAACAAGCGCACGGCTCACCTGATGGTAAGCGATCACCGTAGCTTATAGAAGCATCGCAAGCGCGTTTCCGACTCCATCCGCAGTTCCCCCCAGGAGCTCTGGTCATCTTACCCACCAACAAGTACACAACACTGCTTGAAAACAGTGTTATTTAGCCGTGGTCTTCTATAAGGTCGAGGTACTACCCCAGTCGGGCTGCTCCATATTTTAAGCCGGACATTTCCTGCTGTGCCCTACCTCAGTTATAAACGAATAAGCTTTAATAGTTTTAAACAAGCCGACTGTATTATCGGGCATTTTTTTATAATCTTTATATATGAAAAGAGTAATAGTGGCTAAGGACAGTGGAAGAAAAAGGGGTTAAGCTAACTTCTAAATCCCTATGCTTGCAAGCTTACTCTAATTTTTTACAAATATATGTTTCCATTGTGACCGAAGTACGTAGATATGAGCTGTATTCAGTTACGTACTGAATTTAAATTGTAGTATTAGGGATGGTCCCGGGCACCGGGCGCCCGGTGGCAGGACGAGATCGTGGCCAGGGCAGGAAGAGACTGGATGACCATGACTAAAAGATAAGGAAAAATGGAATTCTTTGGAGGAGGCTTTTACCCTAAGGGGGTCCAAATTAGAAGGGAAGTAAATTGCATGACTTAAATTCATAAATAGATTCATAAATTCATTACAATTACTCAGCAATATAATATTTATTTATCAATATAATTATTATTTCTATATAACTAAATTTATTAATATAATTATTATTTCTGTATAACTATTGTGGAATGAAATAAAGCTATTATTATTATTTTTTATTATTAGAGATATACTTGCACATTTAACGGACCTCGGTAGTATAAAATCCTAAGTCGAGGATACGGAAGCACACAATAGAAACAGCAACGCCCAGAGCACGATGAACATTTTCATTGCCTATACGAATATGTTACTGCCATTTTCTCTAACTATTGCACTAACCATAAATATTATGAGAACATAAAACATGCACGTCAAATAACAAGCCATTAAAACTCTTATCAAGAACAACATTTACCAATACCGAACTAATTTGAACTTGCAAACCATATCGCTCAAGACAAATATGTAAAGAGAACTTTTCCCTTCACCGACGAATAAAAAATATCGAACAGGACATCGCCATTCTATTCCCGGCCAATCAAAACAGGAGCTGTAAACATTTTATTACGTTACAGCGAAGCAATCTCCGACCGATCTAAGAGCTTTGTGCTTTCATATTCACAGCATTGACAGTTGAAGCTGTAGGGCTGGTACGATCTAATTATAAACAAATTTAATATTTGTGTACACATTTTAAGACATAAATTTAATACTAATAGATATAATAATAATAGAACGAAGAAAAGGAAATGTTGTCATTCTCTTTGTATTTAATGCCTTAAAGGTTTTAAAATAATTAATTATATGTGAATTATGTCACTGTTTAAAAATGTAATGATAAATGAATAACAAATAATACTATTAAATTTTTGGTTTTATGAATGTTAATTTTATTAATGGTCTAGCTTTTAACCGTGGCTTCGTGCGATTAGTACTTCTACTTGGAACAATATCTATGTTAACAAGTATCTATGTTAGGAAATACAGTAAGAATAGTAATTTTTTAAGTGTTTTTACTAGGATCATTAAACTTAAAGTGAGTCTTTCGTAGCAAATAACAAACTTTGTACAGTAAAGTAACTATAAAAGTACAGGTTTTAAAATTATCAAGAAACCGAGTTAGACTTTAATTTAATTAATTGAATACGTTTCTAGGATGTAGTAATTACTTTTTTATTTGTAATGAACTTAATTATTTTTTTATTACATTGCAAACATAGTCCATAATTATGTGCTGTTTGTTTTGTTAGATTGGTTGACATTTATTATTCCTACTCCTAACTTACTATTTTTCGTCCGCTCTTCTTTTCCAATAACAGAATGATTAAACCATAACTCGTTTTTCTAAACACATCATTATATATGTATGTACATTATAGGACTATAGATTAAAGCGATATTAAATTAATTTCAGCGAGATAACTTACATAGTTTTCTTTTTAGTTTTGTTATATAAGAAAAATTGTTTTTGATCTTTGTTTTTAATAAGTTTTGCTAAGGTATGAGAATATTCAAGTAAAAGACTATTTCCGTATATAATTTAAATTCTAAAAACTTAAAAAAATTGTTTGTTTGAATACTTTAATGTTAAGAATTTGTATTAAATTTAATTAATTTAATTAATTGCATTCCTTCCGTCTTTAGTAAACGAACCTACAAGTAAAAATATTTCCGCACTTTAATTTATACTTTAACTTATAATATAAGTAGAACATAAACTTTTAATTACCAAGTTAAACTTCGCCAACCCTAGCGCCGCTAACATGCAGTAGCCGGCTATCGAGTCGCCTTATTAATAAACATGCGCTAACAATAAATAATTGTTTATAATGAACTTTATAATATATTAGTGCAGATACTTCATTATCTCGCGGTCGGCACGCACACATTCGCCGTTTCACGCAAGGATGCAGGCTGCGTGATGGATTAATGTCGATATCGATAGAATAAGAATCATCATCGAATGAATGGTATTGCATCATGTGTATATTATTCGGTAGAGATAGGTAGCCGTTTTTATATTAAGTATTGAGTATTTTGTGTGCCAATAATTAGTCTGATTCAGCCTGTGCCTAATATCCCACTGCTGCCACTGCATAGACCTCTTCCTCTTTTTGGGTGAAGGATCAGAGCTTAATCCACCACGCTGCTCTACTGCAGGTTGGCATATATGAATAAGTCAAGACAAGTCAAATGCATTAAATAAATATGACATTTATAATGACGAAAATTTGTTATAAATTATAATAATCACAAATTTTGATTTAAGTTATTATTATGTCAATTAGCCTTTTAAGAAACAATCTAAATCAAATTATAAAAATTGATTTTATACTTTATGGATCAGTTATAGAGAGATGTGGGTATATATAAAAACAAAAAAAAAACAGTCATAACAAAATAAATAAAAATTTATCGACATTTGTAACAGCATCGGTACATCACTAGAATGCGCAGGAGCATCTTTGCTCGCATTTTCTTTTATCGATGCATTGATTAATGTGGTTCGATTTGAATAATAATTTTGAGGCACAAACGTTATTGTATGATAAATTTAGTGCAAATTGTAACGTGAAGCCCTGAGTTACAATATATACGGCTGTAAAGTCAGTCAGATTTATAAAGAGTTCTATCTTTATAATTTTATTATTATAGACTTGAGGTCGTGTTTGTTAATGTCTGACGTCGCGTGTACATTAATCGCTGTTCGAAAAATGTTTATGGCAATATGTTAAGTATGTATGTATTTCGTTTATAGGTACTTGTAGATTTTATGCATGTATACGAGTATACTTATAACCTATATACATTTGTTTTACTTTTATCACAAAAAAGTGTGTGTGTACTTATGTACGCACGTAAGAAGTTATACTTCATTGGCTAGCTAACTTCACGTGTCGTTTTTTTTCGTGACGTACACCACGCGCGCATCTTAAAAATTTACTCTCATCATTTTTCCCTAACGCGCCAAAAGAAGTATAACTTCAAAAAAAATAAAAAAATAAAAAACCAGAAATAAGGTCCTGTAAGTCTGTAAAATGTGCCAACGGGGCAGTCAAATGTCAATTTACTTTTTATTGTTATACTTTTATTTGCTGATTGAAAAAAAGAGCTAAGATCGTAAATCACAGATAATAAATATACAAGTAAAAGGAAATAATAATTGAATGTATTCTGAAAACATTTGGACATCTGTTAGCCTCTTTTCTTTTAGTCTTAACGTAACGTCTTTGTTCTGCTTTTTATTATAACTATATTTTATATACTGTACTATATATATTGTACAATTTATAGCGTTTTATAATTAATTAGAAACGAATTCTACAAAACGCTGTAAATCAAAAAAATATTACGTACTTTTAATACTTTGGTATTTATAAATTAGTTAATTAACGGAACAGGTATTCCTACAATGTTGATTTAACGACAAAATTATTCATCGCACACCTACTTCATAAAATGTTAGTACTGTATTTTGCACTCGTCAATTTTTTCTATACTTATTTAGCAAGAGGGTAATTGATAAACTTTAAAATACCTGGAGCACTTTAAAAAATATGCATGAGACAGCAATGGATACGTTGTTTTTTTTTTAAATAAAGTTATTATTTTTTAATTGATTGCTGTTCATCGGTGGTCACTATCAGCTGACGATGTGTATGACTTCTAACAGTCGTTGAAATGCAGTTTTTTATTCTTGAAAATATACATTTCAAACAGTATTTCATCTTTATTAGGAATTCTTTTTAATATTTCGTTTTTGTACGAAGTAAGTTATTAATTCTGGTATTGAAATATAACAAACTCATTACGTGCACTAAAGTTATTTTACCATTAAAGGAATAACGCTATATTTTTTAAATTGATTGGTTCGTGAAACTGATGAAAAAAATGAATACAATTTCTTAGTATTCATTATAGTCTACACATTTGGTTTTTTGGTAAAAAACATTTTACGCGTGAGTTATAAAAATGCATCCATGCAAGTTCCATATTAGCTAAAAGTTCCGTGAAATCGTTTGTTTCAAATATAAGTAAGAACAAGGTGTAGAGTTAAATGAAGTTAAACTTGAATTAAAAAAATCATGAAACGCAATCGAGACGCGTTTCTTAGTAAATGAAGGCGATATACAAAAAAGTGTCCTTATTTTTATTTCATATAATTTATTCATACAAAAATAATTTAGATGACTTCGAATTGAAAGGGTTCTGTAGTTTTAAAAAATTAAATAAATTTCAAGATAATATCTTGAGGATTATCTATACTATAATATAATAAAGCTGAAGAGTTTGTTTGTTTGATTGTTTGTTTGTTTGTATGTTTGTTTATTTGTTTGAACGCGCTAATCTCAGGATCTACTGGACCGATTTGAAAAATTCTTTCAGTGTTAGATAGCCCATTTATCGAGGAAGGCCGGCTATATATCATCACGCTAAGGCCAATAGGAGCGTAGCAATAATGAAGAATGTTTCAAAATCGGGTGCTCCTATTCCACGGGGACGAAGTCGCGCGCACAAGCTAGTTTTTAATAAAGTCAGTTTAATAAGAAATCCAGCTTTTGAGTGTTCTGTAGTTCTTAAAAATGATTTTAAAATAGTGTCCTACAATTACTTTTAAATACAAATTTTAATTAAATAACAACGCTATTACAGTTTCTTTTTGGAAAACTAGATATTTACGAAACACACGCGTCCTGCTTTTCAGTAAAGGTTTCCTCAGTACAGTAATTGGAGCCTAATCCGTCACGATCTTTAACTATGATTCTGTGAATAAAACTTTACATTCATTTGACACACCGTCGAGGACTTGAAATTGTAAAAAATTTATACACAACGAAACTCTAAAACTGTATCAGAATCTCCCATTGCTTAGCCCGTTAGGGTGTTATTTAACAAGTTTACATCAGGCCGCATGATAATCGATTACGTATGCATATATGCGTGCAAAAAGGGCATTCTCGAGCGCGTGCTCGGACGAAAATGCATCAAATGACGTGAATAAAATTAACATCAACTTACGTTAATTATGTTGAAAGAATAATTTATTCGTTCATTCAGAGAATATACGGTACATAGTGGAAAGAATTGGAAGAGTACGAAAACGACGAAAGGTGAAGGTCGCAAAACAAAGACGGACGATATGCATATAGCGACTCAAACCGGTAGCGAACAGACAGCGGCGAAAACACTGCTACTCGGTTACGTTCCGAAATAAAAAGATACCTGAGATTGGATCTCGTAGGAGCTGATGATCTTTATATTTTGACAAACGTATTTTTTGTTAAACATAAAAATAAATATACACTCAGTCGCGCATTCTTAAGGTAATTTAAAGTCTGCGTTATGGGTTACAGTCGAATGCATATTGTAACTTTTTTAAATCAATGCAAAATATAAATACAAAATATCACACCCGGATTCTTCGTATAGCTAACTACGCGAACGGACCAGTCAGTAATTGAATATTACAGACATAATACCGAAGATGACATTACAATATGTGATATAAATGAATCTATTTTGTTGTTTTGTTGATTTAACTCAAAAAGATCAACTGTCACAGTGTCACTAGTTGTTAAAAGTAAAGAAAGTATTATATTTCAGAAGAATGTTTGCAGTATTCCATGTCTTAAGCAAAAAAAATGCCAGTCACTTGTATAGATTAATTTTTATCTATAAAGACGAAAGATAGAATATATAGAGGACATTAGTTACTTAATCAAACAACAAAACTACGTACGATTGATTTTCAGTAGATATCTATTAATAGTTATAAGAAATGTAATATCTTATTAAAATAAAGCTTTCTGTAAATTATAAATAATATATTCTACAAAATATGGTTGTAAAATAAATACCATGCACGCTAATTATATTATTTTTTTTCAGAATTAACAGCTCTATAGTTGTCAAGATCGAGGCGCGTTCCAAAGGTCCCTGTTCCCATATTTCACGGGAAGTGGGTGAACCTTCGTGGTATCTTTTATATCACTTTCAATAACGAATATGAGTTTTAACATAGTAACCGACTTTTACTGTGTATATGAAGTTTATGTTGGTCGTTTTTTAAGATTTAATGAATAATTTGTTATCTTATACTATTAAACGAGCAATTCTTGTATATATATATATTCTGAATCTCGGAATCGGCACCAACGATTTTCGTGAAATTTAGTATGCAGGGGATTTCGGGGGCGAAAAATTGATCTAGCTAGGATTTAATTAAAAAAAATGTCGTTTTATCCCTGTTTTTAGGCAATGAAAAAATATCATTAGAATACGAAGCTTAATTTCAACATTAGTATTATAGCTGTAATAGCGTAATTAGGATAGCGACGGATTTCAAATCGATTTGACCCGGGTTCGAATCTCAGTCTCCAGATTATTTTTTTTCTTTTTTTTTAATTTCACTCGTGATTTATTATTTAAATAAAATTAAAATATAAAAATACCGAAAAAAAAACAAAAAATAAAATAAAAATACCGAGCTGGGCTCGGTCACCCAGGTACTATATTTATAACTTGTGATTAAAAGATAATTATTATTTAAAGCTTATCATCGAATATGACAATCGAAGCGTGGAAACGGTTGTAAAATAATAATGTCAAAGATGTGTATTTTTCTACATAATTTAAGCTAGAGATTAATATCTCATACTTTTATGTGCACAACTTGTAATCGAATGTAATATGCAATCTGAAGTATTTATTACATAATTATTATTCTTTTATATAAGATTACCGTATTTCCCTCAAAATATAGTAAAAAAAATTATTAGTCATAATATCGAAATTTAAATAGAGAAATAAAATATTTCTTTCTATAAAATATGTATTATATGGTAGTTCATTATATTAAAATTAACAATAAATAACCCGAGAAATTTCGAACACAATAAAATGTAAAGCTTTAAGCAAGAAAGGAAATGAAGACGTTACAATATTTACTTATCTTTTAGCAGTAAATAATAGATGATTACGTCACTTTTATAATAGTAAGTTAGTTTAACACGTTCGTTAGTGTTAATGCGTAATAAAGCGGACATTATTCTCCTACAACTACAATGTAGCTGTAAATTACTTACTGTCGCCAAATAGCGCATCAACGAATAGTTTGCGATTTACCATAGACGCCGACCGCTAGCACGATTATACGACGATTATATTTATTTTTATTTACATATTAAATTAATGTGTATTTACTTTTACAGTTTTAACGATTTTAGGGTCTCATACCGAAATTGTGTCACAGTAGGAAATGTCTCGGTCAAAATCTGGAACGTAATGTCTGGGGATGTACTTGTGGTACTTTATAGAAGATCACTGCTAAATAATTCTGCTCTCTAGTAGCGTCGTGTTCTGTGGTGAGTAAGGTAAACAAAGCCCCTGAATATGAACTTGCGATGCTCCTGGTGCTGTAAGCTTTTAAAAACCATTCACCACCAGGTTGGACAAACAATTTTTTTCCACCCTATTGGCATAAAAATACCAAACGTGAAATAAGGTTAAGCAATTTAAGGCAAATCGGGGCACACTATAGTAAAAAATTAAAAATACATATAAAATATTTTTAGAAAATTATCTCATTACTTGTTTATTGTAAGTCTCGATAATTATGTTGTGTTTTACTATTTCATTTATAATCTGTATTATAAGCATTTAAAAATATATTCGGATTGTTTTACGTTATATCATAACGTTTTTATCCTAATACCTAACGATGAATATATCTATTTAATTTAACATATTATTATAAGTACCTGGGTGACCGAGCCCAGCTCGGTATTTTTATTTTATTTTTTGTTTTTTTTTTCGGTATTTTTATATTTTAATTTTATTTAAATAATAAATCAAGAGTGAAATTAAAAAAAAAGAAAAAAAAAGTAATCTGGAGACTGAGATTCGAACCCGGGTCAAAACGATTTGAAATCCGTCGCTTTCCTAATTACGCTGTTACAGCTATATTAATATTGGTGAAATTAAGCTTCGTATTCTAATAATATTTTTTCATTGCCTAAAAACAGGGATAAAACGACATTTTTTTTAAATGAATCCTAGCTAGATCAATTTTTCACCCCCGAAATCCCCTGCATACTAAATTTCACGAAAATCGTTGGAGCCGATTCCGAGATTCAGAAAATATATATATATATACAAGAATTGCTCGTTTAATAGTATAAGATTACAAATTTTAATTATTGTTAAATAGTTTGAATATTTCAGCGTCGGAACAAATGGAAAGCACCGAGACAGGGCGCGAACTTGTGTCCCATTGTGTGGACTTGAAACAATGATCTGGAACTGTAATAATGAGTCCACGAGCCAAAAACTGTTCCACAATGTCGTCAGTTTTGTGTTCAAAGATAATAGTCCAGTCAAATTACGAAATAAAAAAACATTAAATACCACAGTTTGGAGATTATGATGAATCGATAGGGGGGTGTATTCTGAGCTTAAATTCCAATTTGAGGGGTTCTCCGATGGTCAGCTCAAGGTCATTTCGATGAAAACGCGTTTAATTCGATATCTCGAGAACGGTTAGTGTTAGGCAAAAAATTGTAATTACCTTTTCTCTTCTCAATTAAATTTACTAACTCTTTTATCTGAAACTTTTTTTTGTACCATCAATACTTTTCAAATTATTGCTTCCGAAAGGCAAAAATTTTACATTTTTTTCTCCCAATTTAACATTTTTCGCCATTTTCTCCCCATCCGTTCCATTTTATGAAATTTTATTCATTATCAAAGTTGTAGATCTTTTAATTATAAACAACTTTTTCCTTATACTTTTTTTTCTAACACCAATATCTTCGGAGTTATACCTTACTTTACCGCGCTTTTTTATTCAGTACTTGAAATAAATATTAAACTATTCTATGATCATTTATTAACCAACTTACCTGTATAAAAAGGTGAATTGATTAAACTAATTAAAAATTTTACTTCATTTAAATATTAAATATTGTAATTATTTAAATATCATTTAAATATTGTACTTCTTCAATTTGGGCATTTTTATTATTTTTAATTTTTTTTTTTTTTTTTTTTTTTTTTTTATTACATTTTATAGAAGGCTTACGGACTAATAAAACTATAAGTATAACAAAAATAATATAAACAGTTTGCCAATTAAAAGCCCACACATATAGGATTAAAAGCCCACACATATAGGATTAAAAGCCCACACATATAGGATTAAAAGCCCACACATATAGGATTAAAAGCCCACACATATAGGATTAAAAGCCCACACATATAGGATTAAAAGCCCACACATATAGGATTAAAAGCCCACACATATAGGATTAAAAGCCCACACATATAGGATTAAAAGCCCACACATATAGGATTAAAAGCCCACACATATAGGATGCGATAATGCGATAATAATGTGAATAAGAATTAGAAAAAGAAGTTAATGAATAATGAAAACTGTTTCACACATTTATTCATGGAAAATATATCCAACAATCGAAAAACGGTGCGTTCGTAAAACAGTGCGACGCCAGAATTCATTCGGTTCATTTAAAGTTACATTATTGAGTAATTACATTATATTCTATAAAAGATTATATACATTGTTGAATAATTACTTGTTAATACGATTTATTAGAAACTTTTGGGCAATATTATTATTCATAGTTGTTGATAATAATGTAATAAATTCTGAACCGAATGAATTCTGGCGTCGCACTGTTTTACGAACGCACCGTTTTACGATTGTTGGATATATTTTCCATGAATAAATGTGTGAAACAGTTTTCATTATTCATTAACTTCTTTTTCTAATTCTTATTCACATTATTATCGCATTAAATATAATAAAAATACCCAAATTGAAGAAGTACAATATTTAAATGATATTTAAATAATTACAATATTTAATATTTAAATGAAGTAAAATTTTTAATTAGTTTAATCAATTCACCTTTTTATACAGGTAAGTTGGTTAATAAATGATCATAGAATAGTTTAATATTTATTTCAAGTACTGAATACTCACTGATGTCGATGATATTGCGACATTGGCGCGGATCTCGCGCGGTAAAGTAAGGTATAACTCCGAAGATATTGGTGTTAGAAAAAAAAGTATAAGGAAAAAGTTGTTTATAATTAAAAGATCTACAACTTTGATAATGAATAAAATTTCATAAAATGGAACGGATGGGGAGAAAATGGCGAAAAATGTTAAATTGGGAGAAAAAAATGTAAAATTTTTGCCTTTCGGAAGCAATAATTTGAAAAGTATTGATGGTACAAAAAAAAGTTTCAGATAAAAGAGTTAGTAAATTTAATTGAGAAGAGAAAAGGTAATTACAATTTTTTGCCTAACACTAACCGTTCTCGAGATATCGAATTAAACGCGTTTTCATCGAAATGACCTTGAGCTGACCATCGGAGAACCCCTCAAATTGGAATTTAAGCTCAGAATACACCCCCCTATCGATTCATCATAATCTCCAAACTGTGGTATTTAATGTTTTTTTAACCCATTTTTAGCCGTAATTTGACTGGACTATAATAATTATAATTAAAGTATAATATATAAATTAAAGTATATAAGTATAATAATCAATATGATTTAAGGTAATTTCACATCAGACCTTTACTTATTAATATCTCACTAATATCATCAGTTAACAGTTTTCCTAACGTAAAAATATTATTAAATTGGACCTTGAGGTAGATTTTGAGGTTACAGCGAAAATACATTTCGTCATTATCAACATGAATTACAATCAATACTAATATAATAAAGCTGAAGAGTTTGTTTGTTTGATTGTTTGTTTGTTTGAACGCGCTAATCGCTAAATAGCCCATATATCGAGGAAGGCTATAGGCTATTATATCATCTCGCTAAGACTAATAGGAGCGTAGCACCAATGAAGAATGTTTCAAATCGGGGTTTTTTCCTTTTGAGAGCTTCCGCGGCGTAAACGGTTAAAGTTTCGCTCAAATCATGTATGACAGAATTGGTCCTATTCCATGGGGACGAAGTCGCGCGCAGAAGCTAGTAAATAATAAAGTTCTTGTTTCTGCAATTATTTTAATTTGTGCTACTAGATTGTTAGATAAATAATTTTTTTTTTAAATTTCTAACGTGTACCGAAAGCTTCTGTACCTACTTAAATTCGTAATTATATTATTAGTAACATTATCTGTAGATTAGGCAAGATAAAGATAACATACCTATGCAATCAAGATTGAAACAAATAATATACGTACGTTTCCATCTTATAGTGATTGAATTCTCCTATTTTGTAAAAAATTACTTTCATTACACATGTTTTTAAAGAATTCAGGATAAGGCAATACTTATATCTTTAAAACTCTAGCTGATGGTTATCTTTTTAAAGTCTAGTAATACTTTTAGACAATATACCTATATAATAATGAATACAAGAATTTTACAATTCAACGTTTTAAAATTGGTGATATGAAAGCGTTAAATACTTATAACTATCGATGCATTGAATACAGTTGGTATAAATATAGACACATTAACACAAATTAATAATATTATAGAACGTGTCACCAAACAGATGTCTGCGGCATTTCTTAGACAATCATATGAAATTCAATGATGTTTTTGTTAAGACATATTTGCTTACAAATATTGTTAAGTTATTCTGATCTTATAAAAGTACCGCATTACATTAAACGGCCGCCGATTAACTATGTTTAAAGAATCAAGTTTTTAGCATTAATGTTATTTTTATTTTAAAAATGTTTTACTAAATGCTATTTGTATCTATATAAGGTTTTAAGTTATTTCATAAATATATAGGTATATAGAATATTCTCTCGTTAATGTGCAAAAATTTTATAGTAATAATCCGAATATTTTTGATAATCTTCAGTGTTAAATTTTTTTAGAGTTTGCGGCTTGCACACGAGTCGTATACACATTTAGGTATTTGTATTTATTTGGAAAAAAAATTGACATTACCTTAATTTAATAATAAAGTTTTTCCATTCATAAGCATTATTTTGGCCATCTACTTTCTCAGTTGAATGATTTTTTGTTTTGGGTAAATAAAAATAAGTATTAACGTTAAACATTAACTTACATTATTGCTTATTTAAACAATAAAAATTATAAAACTATTATTTTTATTCAGAAAATATAACTTGACAAGAAATACATGACAAAGAAAATATGTATACACATATATTTTTTTTGACACAAAACTCGAAGAACAATTATATAATTAATATATTTTTGAGATCAAACCATCTGCAACATACTCTTATCACTACAATTTATAATATTGATGCTTATACAGCCTTTGAAGCAACTATATAGTTTAAGTGTTAGTTACGGATTCAAATTCTAAATACCACCACTGATTTTTCAAATTCAAATTTCAATTTTGTGTCATGTTTAATGGTAAAGAAAAGAAATAAGGCGATTTAAAGATTCTAGAAGAAATTGTTATACCAAATAACAAACAATATGGATCGACGAGGTGGATTAACCTCCAACAAACATTGGAATACTTACACGATCTACATGACATACATTTTATTATAGTCTAGTAGATAAGTCGACAATTACCTTAAAAAAACCTTCCTTATCATTCACTTCGGTTATTTTATCTTGAAACTTGTGTCACGTAATTGTGTCACGTTCAGTAACTAACTTTTTGTCAACTGCGACAAAACCTTGTCATGTTTGTCGCATATATAATTATGCAATATTTTAATATAACCTTTCGTCATCGGCTCCTAATACGGGAATTAACAGGCGGCGTTGACTATCTACGAACAGTCTTAATGCATCAAATTAGCATTGTTTTGTTGCAATTAAAATAATTTATGCTTGATTAAATGTCGTCTGACTAATTATTATTGTCGGCTTCGCCAGGAATCCATTTCGGTCTCTTATTATAAAGGCAGATACACAAGATGCGTGTGCTGAAAAAGTATAATGAGCTCTTTGACGGTTTTAGACAAGGAGTTTTTTAAGTTATTAACTTTTTATTGAATGTATCATGAGACATCGGCCGCGACGGCTTTTGTTCGTGATATTGCGGACGGTTTTTTACCGTTAGACGAGGGGACGTGGAAATTACTCGAACTCTTAGTACTAGCACCTATAAAAACCAGACTAAAACAGGACTATTAGTTTAGTCTTTAAATATAAACAATAAGTTCTAGTTCTTTGTTCAATCATCTTGTATTTTGATACTATAATACTATTTGCCATTCGATTTAAACATAGTTAAGTTTTAGTGGTATGTTAATAACACGGATCTGTACGAGTAGGTAAGATGTGTTACTAGACAATAGATAGATAATATTTTTATAAGTAAATCGTAAATGAACAATTGCGTCTATTGTAGAACGATCTCCACAGTCAAAGGCTCGAGGTTGGCTTCTTATGCAGATTTAACGAGCGGCGATTGCTAAGCAGACATATCATTTAATTGTGTGGACCAGACGTCGTGGGAGAAATATATACTTCGTCATATATTAGAACGGGATTTTGCCAGCGGACCCGCCTCTGAGCGTCTGTCCAAGACTGTGAAGAAACTATTCAATAAAATGGAAAATGAATGTCGTTAAATAATTATAATATCAAAAGTAAAAACGTTTTACTAGGTATGTTTATTTATAAATTCACTTAAATGTCTTATAGTTACATGCAATGTCTTATAAACAGGGGTCGGTTTTATTGAGCTCTATAAAAGTAATAAGTGTGAGCTTTTGCCAATAAACGTAGTTCAAAAGGTTAGAGACATGAGTTGAAAGTTTGTGCGAGATAAATTACCATTTCCGAAGTTAAGGAAGGATATCCTAAACCACAACAGGGTATTTCTGACAAAAAAGCTACTTAGTTATTCTACATAAATGGTGCAACGTATGGTTCTACGTAATGGTCACAGATTAAAAACATCAACAGTGTTGTTTGACGGTGGAAACAATTTTTTTAAAGTAATTGGAGTAGAGTATGTATGTGAAAATTCTACGATAAATAAATTCGTTAAACCATTGTCAAAGAGCTTGTTGATTTATATTAAAGTTCTGTCCCTTTCTTCAGTAGATTGGTCGGTCGACTGTATTATATAATAGTCTTGTTGTTAAAACAAAAGAGCCTTTTCCCAATAGAGGAATTTAAGTACAACACCTAGATATTTTAAAGTTATTGTTATTATTATTGAGTTCGTTCATCAATTTAATTTTTGTTCAATTTCATCCGTCATTTGATTCTATTAATAGGTCAGTAATTTACGTTAACAACTGCATAGTACTCGTATATTGTAGCTAGTTTGAATCCAGTTTTTTTTTATGTTAGTAGTTTATGACAAATATTTGTTTATGCCGAATAAGCTTGTTAAAAGAGGTCAGTTATTTTGTAATCTATTATTTTAGTAACGCTTTATGCTTCCTTGACGCTAGTTTGGTGGCGTGGTCACAACTGGAGCTCATTTGTCGTTGTATTAGGCGTTTGTGTTTGTAGGTTTAGTTGCGTGTTTCTGAACCTCTGTGTATGTCATCTCATCCTACTGGGAAGTGAGAGTGAGAGTGGAGTGTGAGATGATTTATTTTACATTTTTAATGAATATATTATTATTTGTTAAATGCTAGAAAAAAGGTTTTTCAAATACCACATAAATGCTGAAAAATAGTTCCAATTACGACTTTTTTGCGGTTCCATATTTTTAATTGTAGGCTTGAGGTATAATCTTAAAGGATATCTATCTAAATTCCGGGATAAAAAATATCCACTATTCTACTTTATAGGTATGAGGTATAATCTCAAAAGATATCCATCTAAATTCCAGGATAAAAAAGTATCCACTAATCTATTTTATAGTACCTATGAATCCAAATCAAGCTAAGTTTTATTCAAAATCATTCAATAGTTTCAGCGTCGCACGCGGCAAAAGTACAGACACAGACAGAGGAACAAAAACAAAAAAGAAAAAAATACAGTTTTGGCTTTAGTATCGTTTATAGAATGTCATCGAAAAAACATTTTTCTCTAAATAATTTTAACGTACATGAAGATTGGATATTATACAAGTAAGGATTTAGTTCGTAATAATACAATGTAGACACTTAGAAACACTTTTACTTTTTACTAATTTTTTCCAGGATTTATTTACTGGGAAAAAGATAATGATTGCGTTTAGGGGTTGAGTGAAGTTAGGATTGTAGAGTGATGTGTTCATGTGCTATTAAATTTACTTTATCGAATATACGGAAACGAGGGTAATTGATTTTGGGCTTGTATGATTATGGGCCTATGTATATGTTACGTGTTACGTGTTATACTCAATGGATTTTAAGATGTACATATGTTGTTTGTTGTGTTTAAAAAAAAAAGTTTGTTTTTAATTAGTACACGTCGTTTTTATTAATACCATCACGTCCCTTATCCGTCATTATGTGTCATCTAACCTAATACATACATATGTAATCGGTATGTGTTGAAGCCTTAAACACACATGTGTTTAAGGCTTCAACACATACCGATACGTTTTAGTATATAATTATCGAATAAAATAGTGTTGACATTTAAAAATCGAATTTGTAATCGAAGCAAGTAACGATTAACTTTGTCGAGTGGATAATTAATAATAATAACGGTTTTCTATATTTGTACAACACTAGACTTGAATACTAGATCTAACAGTGTAGCACCTAAGTATTAGGCTAAATGAGATGTTGTCAGTGCCCCATTTAGGCGCCGCCATAAAAGTATTAATTGCAAACTGACAATTCTGTATTGTTGTTTTGATTACAGTAAATCTAAAATCATACACAAATGTGTAACGCATTTTTTATTTTATCTGTGTTGCAGTCTATGGTTCAACTTTTTATTATTTTATTGTCTTATTGACTTAGTGATCTAAAGTGGCTGTTTTTAATTATCGCTTACGAAGAAATAGACAAAACAGAAGGTGCATACTAATTAATTAATATCTTGTATAAGAATCTGTTATACTAAGTCTTTGAAAGCGAAAATAATAGCTTTTTGTTTGATGGTATATGGTAAAATAATTATAAGATATTGAGATAATTATAATAATTGAAAAGTTACAAACAACAGAACTAAACTTACAGTCAATATAGACTTATTTTATAATTCAATTAACATTTCCTTAGTTAAGGTAGGACAAAATAGAAAATATCTTGCGTAAAATCTGGAGCAGTCGGGGTAACAGAACGAAGGATTACAGGTTTTTTTATTTTTTTTTTTCTATATAACTAGGTCGGCAAACAAGCGTACGGCTCGCCTGATGATAAGCGATTACCGTAGCTTATAGTATAGACGCCTGCACCACCAGAAGCATCGCAAGCCCTTTTTCGACCCTATCCCCAATCCCCCAGTTGCTCTGGTCACCTTACTCACCAACAGGAGCACAATACTGCTTGAAAACAGTATTATTTAGCTGTGGTCTCCTGTAAGGTCGAGGTACTACCCCAGTCGGGCTGCTCCAAACGGGTACAGAAGATCACAGCCAAATACTACAAGCTCTCAAGTAGTTTTGTGTTCCTCACTTCCTGTGGTGAGTAAGGTGGCCAGAGCTACTGAGGATGCGCTATGTTGATAGTGCGAGTAGGGTAGCGAAGGCGTTTGTGATGCTACAGGTTTTACAGGTTTAAATAGAATACGGTGACTGCCTATATTAGGATCGTTCATTTGTTTGACGCTGTAGTTAAAAAAGCTACTTTTGTTTTGTTAATATAACTCTTACAGTCTAAAACTGTATCAACATATTGGTAATACGAATTTAACAGTTACTTCTAGCATTTCTAACTTTTGTACAATAAATTATTAGTGTATCGTCATGAAAGTTTTTATATAAATTCATCTAATTGTACTCCACATACTGTATCAGGCACAACAATTAATTGGTATAATGCTAAGGCGCGGCCGATGATAATTGCGCTGGAATAATGTCAGCATGATTCATCCCCGTCTTAGACAGCCTATGAGTGTAGTGATGTCATCGTGTGGAAATGTAACGACACATATTTTATTAGTGATGTGCTATAGACTCCGATTATACGGTTTTTAATCAGTAAAAAAAATAAGTCGAGTATGCGTTGTTATCCTGAGTAGACGTAAGAGAAAATAGCCTGAATTTTTTATGATATTGTATTTAAGAGCAAGGTTGAGTAGAATTGACTGAAAATAACGTGAAATTCTTCTTGTTATTCTTTTTTTAAATTTCATGAAAAGTTTAGGAAGGTTTTGTATAACTTCTATTTAGGAAGATTGTAGCTATGTTTATAGTGTAATTGTTTCAATGTATTGAATATGATTTTTCTTTTTAGAGGAAGGAACAAAAGTTCTTTTTCCAAACCTCACTACAAGTTATGTAGTAATGGTAATTCAATTGATGATTTTAATTAATATGGTACAGTCATATTTTCGTAGAGATGTCCGTTTATAGAACGGACACCGACAAGGTAGAGCTTGGTGTAACCGTTATTATTGTACTTGCGTTATATGTATCTTATACTATTGAACGAGCAATTCTTGTATATATATAGAATCTGAATCTCGGAATCGGCTCCAACGATTTTCGTGAAATTCAGTATACTGGGGATTTCGGGGGCTAAAAATTAATCTAGCTAGGATTCGTTTTTAGAAAATTTAGTTTTATCCCTGTTTTTAGGCAATGAAAAAATGGCTAAAATATCGCTAGAATAGGAAGGTAATTTTCACAAGTGTCATTAAGGTTATAATAGCTCAGGTGAGAAATCGGACGGGTTCAACCGAGAAGACCAAGGTTCAAATCCACGTCTGCAAGCCATATATTTTTTTTCTTTTTTTTTCTAATTGCACTCGTTATTTTTTATTTAAATAAAAATAAAATATAAAAATACCGAGAAAAAAAAAACAAAACAAAAAAAAAATACTAAAAATACCGACTACCGAGCTAGGCTCGGTCACCCAGGTACTTGTAATTTATGTGTTAAATGTAAAAAGTAACTTTGTCACATTTGCTAACAAAAACTTATGAAATACGTACCTACTTTTTAAAGTAATAAGAATATGTTAGTCAAAGTGCTTTTACGTTAAAACGGTTTATAAAATTTATTCATACTAAAAACTTTAAATCTACATAATATAAGGAATTTATCTTCTTAGAAATTTCATAATTTTTTTTAATTTTAAACACCTTTCCTGTATAAAAAAATGAACTTGAGTGTTGACTATCTATACACATCTTTGTTGTTCGTGTATAATAAGCTACATTCTATTTTGGTAGGACCCATCAGGGTATGACTTACTCATAATCGGGAACAGCTATATATAACTTGGTCGGCAAACAGGCGTGCGGTTCACCTGATGGTAAGCGATTACAGTAGCTTACAGACGCCTGCAACACCAGAAGCATCGCAAGCGCGTCACCGACCCTATCCCCAATCCGCCCAAGAGCTCTGGTCACCTTACTCACCAACAGGAACACAACACTGCTTGAAAACAGTATTATTTAGCCGTGGTCTTCTGTAAGGTCGAGGTACCTACTACCCCAGTCGGGCTGCTCCATATTTTGAGCAGGAGATTTCCTGCTGTGCCCTACCTCAGTTACACTCGTAAATAATACTGCTCTCAAGCAGTGCTGTGTTCCTGTGATGAGTAATGTGACCAGAGCTCCTGGGAAGGATCAGGGATAGGGTCGGCAACGCGCTTGCGATGTTTCTCACCAACACCTTACCATCAGGTGAGCCGTACGCTTGTTTGCCGACCTTGTTGTATAAAAAGGCATGTATAATTACTACTGTATATATTCGTGTATAATTATAAAGTACCGTGACGTTGCCTACGTTAAGTAAATACTATAATTAAAAACATTACATTAATATAAATAGAGGGAACTCCATTTTAAACTTTGACATCTTAATAATGGGTTAATATTGTAACGTTTTTAGAAGTATTGTAAGATATAATTTAAAGTAAAAAAACGTATAGACAGGTTTAATGTAATATATATAATAGAGAACCTTATTATTGTAAAAAAAAGGAAATGTGTTTGCTCACAAAAGAAAAAAAACGACTATAATTTATATCAACGAGTAATACAACGTAGGTAATCGAAAAAATTGTCAATTAAATAAGCAATATTAATGATAACTCAAAAAGAACTAATCGGATCTCGATCAAATTTAAATCTGATCTCCCAGAAGGTTAAATATTAAAATATAAAAAAAAAACAGTTGAACTGAGAATCTCTTATTTTTTTAAGTTGGTTACATTATATAAATACACATTTTAAACAAATAATTATAACATTCCCATTTGTAATTTTATTGTATTTCCGTTTTTAGTGTGTTTTCGACGTAATTTATTAACATGGCTTTAAGATAACACTATTACTGAAATTGTTTACCGACACTGACATACCGTTTATAGGAATGTATTGACTCTTTATGAGTTTTGTGTACTATGTACCTACTTATAAAAAATATATATTTACATTTTTATTACATAATATGTTGTTTAAAAGAATTTTCAAACAATTACTTTTATAGGATATACTTTGTGTATCAACTTTCGGACAAATGTATACCTAATGTATGTACATTCTTATTGAAGTTTCTATATAAATAGTTTGATGTTGATAAAGTTTAACTTTTTTGACTTCAAGTAAAAGAGTGACTCACCCAATAAGTAAAAATGTAAACAAATAAATAATATCTCAAAAACGCTTATCTAATCTATAATTATGTATAGCCAGTTTGAAATTAAAGCCAGACATTATTTGCTTTTAGGGTTGTTTTATAATATTAAAATGTGTGATTTGATCATTTTAGCATCAAATAAATATTTTTATTTTTTGTATCATTTTAGTTGCACACATATGAATTGAGATTGAATATAAAATACATTTACCTATATCATTTTTACTTTTTTCATAAATAGGTCAAACTTAGCTTCTTAACTTTCACAGTTCAAAAGTTAGAATAACCAATGGTCTAGCGATAAAGTGATTTGATTTTTTGTCTAAATAACCCATCAATCCTATTTAGTTTTAAAATGTACACATTGCATATTTTTTATGTAAGTTATTTCACCTTTAGTAAAAATCTAATCTACCTAAATTCTCGAATACAATCAGAACATGATACCTTACTGTACATATAGGTAGAAAATATATCTTTCATAATTAGTTTTACCTTTAAAAAAATAACAATTCATGTTTGTCAAAATATTTCGAGTAGAATAACTTCAGACACAAATTAATTCAAATACTTATCATAGTGTATATGAGAAGAAAATATTTATTATCGCCTTAAGACGATAATGAAAACGATAAGTTTGTACTGAATTAATTATTTAAGACGCTAGCCCGAGATTTATCATTAGCAAGGCTCAGCCGTAAATACGCTGAGTGCATCACTAACTTCTCAACATCAATATTCAACTGAAGCGTTTATTATCATATCTCATTATACGAGTTAGTGCTTGTACAGGGTAGCAGCCCCTTCTTAGGTTATGACCTTACAACTAAGCACTAAATTTAGCTCTTAAAACAACGATACAATGTAAACCCTAGCCATCTTTCTTAAGGTACCTTATTCCCTGTCGTTGTGTAGTTGTAAAGTCGAGATTCAGTTTCGAAATGCAATTTGGAAATGAGATCCGGAGGGTAGATGTTACCCTTAAGGGGTGTAGGGGGAATGGGGCCTTACCACTATTATTTATAAGGGTGGGGGTCAGTCGACGGATCGCTGGCTAGCTATAGCTTTGCGCACTGCAGCCGGCGACGTACGTAAGCGTATACGAAAATTGTTTTGTTGTATTGATTAGAATTCCTAATTCTATATAATGGTTAGTCGGTTCATTATTTTAGTTCCGATTAAATATTCATTTATTGGAATTATTGTAAACTATTATTTCATTCTGATTTATATTTTTATGAATGTAACCACATTTACGAAGACATTGAAACATGTTGTTATATAAATATCAATTTTATTTTAGGTCTTTGCTGTTATCTAAGGTATTTAGTGAACCTTTCTACTTTATTATTGAATTAATTGTATCTAACAAGCCATTAGCTCGAGCGTAAATGGGTCACTGGATACGCGTGTAACATTTTTTTAGTGTTCATTCATTACTTAGGTACATAAGTACCATTATAAAATGACTTCCAACATTTTTTAAGCTAATTAGGGTAAAAGTGGGAGAGACGCCATATGAGGAGAGACGCCATACTATCGCTAATTCACTATGTGGGTAAGAGACGTCTACATTTCTCACTGTGTTATCACAGTCATATGGCCGTCAGTGAATCGTGCTAGGACATTTTCCGCTGCGCTCGAGCAGGACGTGATAGTAGACGAAATTCGATGTTGATGCTCAATTTTTTCGACGAAAATTTTGTGTGAATGCGGCTCCAGTGAATATTGCACTTAAAATAAAGACTCAGCCAGGTAAGAATTGATTTTATTTTGTTATTTTGTTTGTTCTTAACTTATTTAAATTATAATTTTGACATATCTGTTAATACCTAAATATTTTTAGCTGTATGGCGTCTCTCCCACTAAATGAGGTGAGACGCCATACTTTTCAAGGTTGTAATTGTTATCTATTATATTGCGTATTTTTAGTGTTTAAAGGATGCCAAGAAAATATGTAAGAACTAATAAAGTGGCCAGAGGGCAATGGACAGAAGAAAATCTAAAGAACAATTTTTACAAAAAAAAAACCGAAGACAGGCAAAACAAATTTTGATTTTAGATGGCCACACCTCCCATTCCATTAGATCTTTTGGACTTAGCAAATGAAAATGACGTTATTATTATATGCTTGCAAGTCATACGACACAGGCTCTTCAACCTCTGGATCGCAGTTTTTTGAAACCTCTAAAGACGTATTATAATCAGGAAGCCAATGCATGGATGTTAAGAAACAAAAACAGAACGATCCCAAGACTGCAGGTTGGGTCTTTAATAGGGCAAGTTTGGGGGAAAGCTGCAACTGTAGGCAATACCACAATGAACAGCTAAAAACGTAAGCTGGCTGCTACAATATCATAGGCTACTTTTTAGTCCACAACTTCTCAACAAATTGCAACCAAACCAATTGAAGATGACAATAACGTGTGCACTGAGTGCTGGGAAAACTATTACATAACAAAGAAGAAAACAGATTGTATTAAGGGTTCTTCATGCCTAAAATGGCTTCATGAATCATGCACAATGTACTCTTCAAATTGTAATAATTGTGGAAGAGAAACACTCCGCAAAAAGAATTTAAAAAAGGCATGATAGCATGTATGGCATCTCTCCCACACTATGTGCGAGAGATGGCCACTTGCCGACTTTATTATTTTATTTTATATAATTTTCATTTTTATGTTCAAAGTCAAAAACATTTAATTATAATAAATACTATTAGTGTACCTTTAAGATAAAAATTAAACGATTTAAATATATCACATTTTATATATTTATTACTCATTTCTATAAAAAGTATGGCGTCTCTCCCACTTTTACTATATTGTTAGTGAATACATATCAAATACTGAATATTGGTTTTTAACAAATCGTTGTTTAAACACGTAACAATACCTTGTTTTGTAACTATTAACAAACACGAATCAGAAGTAGAAAATTATTAGAGGTGGCATTAATTTTATTATTTCAAAAAGTATATCCTTTTCCGAAAACCTCTTATAACTTTTTGAAGTAAGACTTCTTTATTTACGTTTGACTTGGGGAGTAAGCTGGTGAATGCGTGGTGAGAGCGTTACGAAAAGTGTGATGGGGCGAGGCGAACCGAAGTTGAGAGGGAGATATGAGTTAGATGGAGCTAAAGAAGTTTTACTTTAGTCATGTGGTCTAAAGCACGCTCATTTTTTGGATTGTTTTATTGTTTGATGTAAAAATGTGGTTGACTACGTACTTAAAAATGCATGATGTAGTCTCGACTTGTTAGTAATACATTTTTAAATACTTAAACATATGACGTACCTATACTATGTGTCTAACTTTATAGCTTACTAGCTTCTGCGCGCGACTTCGTCGGCGTGGACTCCGCTCCTATTGGTCTTAGCGTGACGATACATAGCCTATAGCCTACCTCGATAAATGGGCTATCTAACAGTGAAAGAATTTTTCAAATCGGCCCAGTAGTTCCAGAGATTACCGCGTTCAAACAAACAAACAAACAAACTCTTCAGCTTTATATATTAGTATAGATACTATTGTAAGTAGAACCTTCAAAGTTTGCTGAAACATGGTTTATACAGCGTAAGTGATCATTAAAGAAATATTAAACCCTTAGGAAATAAAACAATTTTTTTAAGTTAGAAAACTAGAGTAGTAGAGTTTCACGTTTTGTCAAAATTTCTCATTATAATGATTTTAGAGTGAAAGATACACTCTACTTCTAATGCTTTTTGTTTTATTTAACATTAATAATTTTTTTTAATGATAGTAGTTACTTCTAAGAGTATTTCTTGTCTATATACCCACAAAAGTCGTCCAGACTAAATAAAAGTTGCGAGCAGAAACTCACTCATTAAATTAGCTACTGTTTGTATTTCAACTTGGTTTTCCATTGAGATTTTGGGTTTAACACATTTTATCGTGTTCGTTAGGATCAGCGTGTACTGAGCAAAGAGTTTAACAACAGCTAATATCTGGAATATTGCTATGTACATAATACTTCATTACGATTTTACGACAATTTTCTATAGAGTTATAGCTCGACTTCTAGACGCGCTGTATTAAAATAATAAGAAAACTGTGATACTGCATCTGATTCTGTCTCTGTAGTCTATCCGTAATGCGCGAACAAATACATAGTCAAAGAGAAAGTAAAAATTATAAAAAAAAAAAATTGTGTGCGTACAAAGTATAAATGTCAGAAGTGAAACTTCTTTGGCAAACTAATTAAAAAACGAATTTAATATACAAAAAAAAGTAATAAAATAAAGCCAACGGTACGCGGTGTTCTCAGGCGGTCACCCATCCAAGTACAGAACGTCATGACGCTGCCGCGTTACTGGTGGCTCAAATTTTACTTTTAAAATGAAAAGAACAAAAATTTTTTCATAATGTCACTTAAAGTTAAATAACAATAACCTTGTTCCATTGTATAAAATGCAGAATATCTATATTTATGTTTATAGCTGTGTCGGTGAATAGTTCATTAGTCAAGAGTTACCAATACCAAAACAAATCGTCTAACAGTTGAGTTGGTTCAAAAGGGGATAGCGTGCATCGTAAGGAGGTTTCTTATCTTGAAGTTCGGTAGTTTGTGCGTACGTGCGTGCGTGCGAGTGTGTGTGTATCTATGTGTGTGAATAAATAAAATAATATAAACAAATTTTCATTTCATATCCAGTTGCGTAACGTTCTGTTGTATATGTTACCGGAAATGTATGTAATCCGTCATTGTATATTGTATACAATTCCTAGGAAATGTATGTAATTCCTAAAATCGCACGGAAATGTGTAAAATAAATTATGTTAGAAACATTTCCTAGGAAATCTATACATTGCCTAAATAGCAATCGGAAATGTACAAATTTGAGATATCAATGGGTACGCGGGGATAGCGGGGGAGGTTTAATTTTAAAGTTAGATAAGTTAGGGTTATTTTTTTTTGTTTTTGTCACAAAAAATATGCCGATAAACGGTCTACGGGTCTAAATCTAAAGACTTACCAAATAACCCTAACCTATCTAACTTGAAAATTAAAGAAAAGATTTGGTGTCTTATTACAGTAAGCATTATTTTTATACATTTCCTAATACGATATTAGAATTATTATATTGATTATATCACGATCACGATCACGATTCAGCCTGTAATATCCCACTGTTGGGCATAGGCCTCTTCCCCATGTAGGAGAAGGATTTGGATTTATTATATAATTATATACAATTCCTAGGAATCGTGCACATTTCCTAGGACATTTATGTATTAAATAGTTTTTGAAACAATATTTTATACATTTCCTTAATAGCTTCGGAATTATATAAATTTCCTAGGATTTGTATACAATTCCTAGATTTCATACATTTCCGGTAACATATACATATATTTATTTAAAATATTTCAAAATGTGACCGCGCGAGAGAGTTACAATATACATGGCGTGTAAAAAATTACTGCTTCTTTACGTGGATCATACTAAGTAGTGTAATTACGTGGTAACTTAAGGTCGGTTTTTATAATTCACATCTTTGTATCATTTACGTAATTATTTAAAAAAATGTCATAAGACTACAAAATAAATTGATAATATCACAATGCCTAGATGTGTCTCGATAACATTATAAAATGCTGCTATATCATGTCTTCATACTTAGTACTTTTTTACAAAACGATGTACAAGAATGTAAGATCTTGGCTTAGCAAACAATTACGTAAACTAGCCCTTATAGCTTGATGTACTACAATTTTTCATATAAAGGAATGAATGTTCCTGTTTTGTACCAATATTATAAAGAGAGAGGATTTCTTTGTTTGTAATTAACATTTTATTTATCGACCTGAAAATGTAAAGAAACTTTAACATTATCATTTTTGATAATGGCTTGACGCAGGAGTTACAGCGACTTTGGACTTGGGGAAGTCGGCCGTACACCAAATCTGCCGGGTAGGCGCGCGCGGTGTCCGCCGCGTGCCACCCAACTGGTAAGGGCCTGACGAGGCACGCCGCCGGGGTTTGCAGAAGAATACGGACTCCTGCGACCCCGGCACAGGCGATGAAGGTGGACACCGTGTGGTTTTAGTGGGTAACTTGCCAGGGAGTCGGCAGGAGTCCCACATACCCCGGTCGCTTCCCCAGCGGCCGGAAATGCATAAAGCATTTCCACACGTTAAAAAAAAAAAAGGAGTTACAGCGACTTGTTTCAACCCTAGCAGTCAGTTATTCCCACTCGTTAAATAGTTTGTTTGTCTAGGTCATACAGATGGTTGTGGTAATCTAGGTAGGTGTTTGTTTTTCTATTGTGTGCCTGTGTTAGATCCCCGAACGTAGATTTTCATCCTACTGGTGACGTTGAGTATATGTCGTAAATTTACTAATCACCTAGCGAAGCTAAGCTGCATGATCTAATATAAAAACTTACGATTTGTCTTATAAATACGGTAGTTGACTTAAAAGTACCAGCAGAAAAAACCAAGAGGGATTTCTAGTTTCAAAACAGTAAGAATCATAAGCGCGAAACGGTCAGTTGATTGAACGATAAATCTAGTGATGAGCTTATTCATCGCATGGAGCTTCCGATGAGGGAAAATGAAAGTGACTTGTTTGTAACAAAAATTATTAAATTACTTATTATTATAACACAGCAACCCTATTACGGAAGCTAAAGTCTAATTATATTTGTTTCCATTGCTGTACGATACGGCTTTTAGTAATTTATAACTACCCACAATTATTTCTGATCTTATGGGTATATTGGGGCCAAATTTAGCCTATGTATTATTCTGGATCTTTAGCTACCTACACGCTAATTTCCATTGTAATTAACTGAATTGTTATTGCGTGAAAGAGTAACAAACATCCACCCATCCATACATCTTTAAAAACCTGAGCATTTCTGGTATTAGCAGGATAGTAAGATACAGTAAAGTTGACTAATCAGTTTGTATAAAATTGCCGATTTCATTAGTAGCCTCATGTTTTTAATTTAGTTTAAAAATCTCCTTAGTTTTGGCTTCGATCCCCACTTACGACCATGATTTAGGTATACATAATATGTTTGTAATGGTGTGTGCCTTTGAGTTAGTATTGCGTGGTTCTTCTTATACAACTTGATTGGCAAACAAGCATACGGCTGAATTGATGATAAGCTTTTACTGTAGCCTATAGACCTGCTACACCAGAAGCATCGCAAGAGCGCTGCCGACTCTACCCCTAACCCCCCTAGGAGCTCTGGTCACCTTACTCACCGCAAGCACACAACTCGGTTGAAAGCAGTTTTATTTAGCTGTGATTTTCTGTAAGGTTGAGGTACTTGCCCAGTTGGGCTGCCCCAGATTTAGAACAGGATATTTTCTGCTGTGCCCTACTACAGGTGAAATATATTTTTGGTGAAGGTTATAGTGTTTCAGTATGTATATATGGATTGTGATCAAATTTTCCGTGTAATAAAGTCGTATATACATATAACAGGAGCGAGGCTTCTAAATAATATAATGCTAAACATTTAAGTGGAATTCATTTATTTAAAAATATGGTTCATAGTGTAATGGAAACAGTAAATAATGACGCGTCCACTCAAAACTCTTTACTGACATATTCAAAATAAATAACTACATACTTAGGATGATTTACGTTAATATATTACCTACAACCTTGTAGTATTTTAATTTGATGGCCTCTAATAGCGTCGGAAAAATACCATTGTTTATTACACTCCTTAATTTCGTAAATAATTTTATGACGTAAGAACATATTATGTTAATATTGTAATTAAGGTTCGTGGTAGTTCTTTTTCGTTTGTAAGACTTAATTGCTTTGTCGTCGAGGAACAGAATTTATAAGATTTTTTCCGTGTGTTAATTTACTTTAGTTTTTTTTGGATGAATCATACTGGTATTATCAATACGAATATATAAGTGGATTGGTATTCGAACCGTGAAGGGCGTCTATTATCTTACAAGCTACTAATCGTTAGCTAATAGCTCCACGTATTGTCGTCCAATGTATCACTAGTTGTCGTGAAAGGTGATGAAGGTTTGATGCAAATTGATTTTAGACAAGTGACATGGAAAATTCCCTAGATTTAATAAAATTATAGACTAAATAGGCTTTAAGATGTAACCGTTTTGGTGTTGTGGTGACGAAAGTTTGATATTTAGTAAAGAAGAAGGTATATTAATAATCAGAACTAAAATCATCATCCTAAGATAGCTACAGTAAATGATTGCCTATATAACTAGAGAATCGTTTACTGTAGGTGATTAGACGAGTAAAATTGCATAAATCGTCTACTAAACAATAAGCATCAAAAGTGAAGAAACGAAAGAGTTGACATTGGCATCCACCGGTCGATATTTAATGCGGGCGATAGTTCGAAGGGGGTTAATTAATAATAACGGCGTATGGGTGATTAATGAAACTGTACCCTTCCTAATTTATAGTTGGACTTAGCCTCCCGCCCTCCCCTCGGCCCAAAGCAAACTAAATATCCGATACCTCGATGTCGAGTGCCGAGTGAGTGGTCTTGATACTTGACATTAATTTTATGTTTTGATAATTTTTATCTAGTTTCTATTTTTAAATATATAAATACCTTTATATAATAAAATATTAGTATTGTAAAAATTATTGTATCTACAGGTAGGTGGTACCTATATAAATAAAATTAAATCTAAATTTGCCAGGAAAATAAAGTTTTTTGTTAGAATAATATCGTGTCATATAACATTTCAGAAGTTAAAACATTTTGGTAGTCTTAAAATACGAATAATAACAAGACATTTATACCATAAAAAGATAAATTTGTCTGAATTATGAATTCAGCAGCAGCAGGAGCAGGAATTCTTAAAAAATTCAAATAAATCATTTAACTAAACTTAAAATGTCAAAACTGTTTATTTCTATTACATTATTATGAAGACAAGTACGAGCAGTGTATTCGGACTTTGAAAATCTAATTACGTAGCCAGTACCCTTACCTCGATCGCTCCTTCGCGCCCCTCCCCTCCACCCTCCACTGGCGTGTTTCACTTACCACCTCATTTACAATATTATAGCGTTTTATAATCATTGTTATCTTGTTTTATAACGTTTATTATGATAAAATATAATAATGATTTGTTATTTTATAATCTAACTTGATATTCGTGCAGACTGTTTAACCTTAGTATTTCGTGGACCTTTTTATTTTAACTAATGGTCGCCAAGTGGTCACAATTCGACCATGAGTAATTTAAATTATAATTTTTAACATTATTAAGGTTTTGTGGTCAAAGACTATAAGTAGGTACTTTTATAATAATAAACAAAAGAGTACATATGCGTGTGTGTCAAATACGTGGTAGTGTGTGTAAAGTTTTTTTATATATATTTAATGTATTTTTATGCATAATTTAAAA
Source organism: Melitaea athalia (assembly GCA_905220545.2). NCBI lineage: Eukaryota > Metazoa > Arthropoda > Insecta > Lepidoptera > Nymphalidae > Melitaea > Melitaea athalia. The sequence goes on along the minus strand of HG992183.1, from coordinate 6,429,821 downwards.
AAAATTAATATTTTTTTGCACTGCACTCTATCTCTATATAAACTATAAGTGTGAGAAATTTCAGACTCCTCCATCCGCTCAATTTTCGTAAAAAGGGGTACAAAGTTTTTACTTCACGTATTAATATCTAGATTTAGTCGTAATTTGTTAATGTTGTTTTAATGTTATTTAAATAATGTTTTTAAGTTGGTTTGTTGATAAGAGTATTTTTTTTTTATTGACTCTCGTTTTATTTTTTTGTATGTAGATTTAAAAGTATTATTTTTTGATATAGCATTGAAGATACTTAATTTTGATTTATTTAAATAAAAAAAAAACTTCATTTACAAAAAAAAATCTACCTCTTACTCAGCTTAAAACTGTTATCTATTGTTTTATGCTTTTTACTATAAATTAACAACTTAATTACAAATAGCAAAATTTCTGTAATCCCTCACGATATGAATCCCTTGAGCGTGACTGTTTAATAGATAACAGTGACGTAACGATACTCGGTCACCGATAGAGCGGTAGAGACAAAGCGGAGCATGCCAAGTTTGTCCAAGCGCACGAATTATACATGGTGTATTAATACGGTGTTCAACTCTACTATTGCTAGTGAAGTTTTAATTCGATAACCCGCCGCCTCGTGTTAGCCCTCCCCCGCCCGCGCCGGCCCCTCACACCCCCGCGATAATGTATTTATGGACGATACCGCGGACCTAATGAGCGCTCATACGCCTCTTTATGCGGCCCTGGTACTTGGAAGTTAGTAACTGATGCTTTTAACGGCCAGTTATGATCAACTTACCAGCCACCCATAAAGAAAATTTTGATGTGATTTTGTACTGTGTATGATTTATTATACTTGCAAAAAGAAATTCAATATCTCTATAAATTTTAAAATAATCTTTAATTTAGGTAAAATAAATTCTCTATAAATTCAAAATCTCTTTACTTTATATAAGGGTAGAATTCAAATTTTTCAAGCGTTAATAAAATGCTTTTTGTTCATCCACTCAAGTTCAGATACATTTTTTGAAATTAGGTATACTTCTTTTGGCGCGTTATAGGGAAAAATCACGGGAAAAATGATGAGAGTAAATTTTTACGATGCGCCCGCACACCGTCACGAAAATAACCGACACGAAGAAGTTAGCGAAGTGAAGTTAGCTATAGCCAATGATGTATAACTTCTTCGTGCGTACATAAGTATACCCACATTTTTTTAAATGTAGTTGTTGACAAATGTAAAATTAATTAAATTAAATTTGTTAATTTTAATTTCATAAGGGAGAAATTTACCTAAATAGTAATTTACCTACTTTAAAAATATATTACTTAAGAAGTTACAGTTTAGCATTTTTAATAAACCATGTCCTGTCTGTACATTTATGTTCAACACTTTTTTCTGTTTTAAGCTGGAGACTTTCGTGATAGTAGTATTACTTCTTTCAATTAGTTTAAGGCGATGTCCGTCTTCGTTTCCTAAATTATTCATGTGTCGGTAATGATAATTAATGGACAGCTCTGCTTGAAAGCTAAACAAATAAATTGATTTTCACTGTCGTTGTTTTTAGTAAGTACGTATTTTTTCGTAGTACCTTCTAGTAGACATGTTAGACCCTATGTCATACGATAAACGACTATTTCTATACAAATAAATAAAATTGGAGTGTCTGTTTGTAAAATTAAAATAACCGCTTTTTACTAAATGCATATGGAATATGGATGTATACACGGTACATATACAAAATCAACATTTTTTACAATTTTTGTCTGTCTGTCTGTTTGTTACGGCTAATCTCTGAAACGGCTGGACTATTACTTATAGGACGCTTACTTTTTGTATTGTAAGACTACTTTGTCATTGCTGGGTTATGGCCCATAAGAAAAGAAGATTATACCCATAAGTTATGGGTATAATCTTCTTCTTCAATAAAAAAATTTGCATTATTTTAACTTCTATAAAGCGAAACCGTCATTGCAATTTGTAAATAAAAATATACCACGGTAAATCAAAACGTCCAACATTCACTGAACGTATTCATAGTCCAGGTATTTAAAAGGAAACCACATTTACAAGTTAATAGACCTAGCGGTACCTAACCTTGGGATGACATAAAATATGATCTATTATCTGTAGATGATACATGAAGGAGGTGCATCCGTGCTCTCGATACTGGCTTCGGCCTTCGGTCTATGTATTTGCTGCTTCTTACCTTACTTAATTTATTGCTACTGTCTTAAAAAATTGTGTGTTCTATGCTAAGCCTTTTAATTTAGAAGGCTAAAATGACATATTTCTCTCTCACACACACACACACACACATACGTACATATGTAAGCACACATTCACTCAAACACACAACACATGTACACTCATCAACAAATGAACCTATGTGTAATAAAATGTTTTTTTTTTAATTTCTTTACACTTAAATAATAAGTTTATCACTGTATAAATTTTCATAAATTTTAAACTATTAAACTGTTATAAAAGCGAATGAAATCTGATCTCAAATAAGTATAGAGCGAAACAATGTAAGTTGTATTTAAGATAGCGGTGTGAACGTGAAATTTTAATTATAAGTAATAATGATTAAAGCCATCAGTAGCACGACAACGGCTGACCTCCTAGCACCCTTTGCAACATTCACGACATAAGATATGGATGCGGCAACTGCGCGTAATAGTTGAGCGGCTACGGTTAAAATGGCTTGAAAAAATATAGCCCGAAAAAAGTCGCGTGTTTTTTTATTATTATTTACACGTGTCTGTTCACGTAATTATAAAACTTGTTAATTAAATTTATACTGCTATAAAATTATAATATTTTTGTTCATTAACAATTTTTAAGACGTTTAGGTATTATTGAAATTGTATTTGTTTATTCACATATTTATTATTTGTATGTATTTATCGAAAAAAATATATGCAGCTTTGTCAGTCAGCAGTTACCTAGAACACAAGCGTGAAGTTGCTTAATTTTGTAGTTTACTCTATTTTCATATAAGGCCCCCGGTATGAAAAAATATGAGGATTAAAATCAACTGTACGAATGACCTCGTTACGTTTTTGTAACGTATCGACATTTTTTAATAACGCCATATATCTGATAAATAGTATTATTTGATTCGTTTATTTACTATTTGATATTGTATTAATCTTTTTCTTAAACTAGTAAGCTTTTTTGTACCTATTTAGACAGTCGATCTGAAGGAGTAACCTCCAGTCGTACGTCGGAGCTGACAAAAACACTTTTTTTCACACTAAAAAGCCACTTTACTGTATGTAACATTATGAAATATTACGCTAAGGCTCAAATGTCGTTCCCAAACATTTCGACATAGATTTAAAAATCAAATACAGGCGTAGTTTTATTTTTTTAGTAATTATGATAAGTGATAACGATTTAACAATAAATATCATTTATTTAATTTAAAATAGTAATTAAAAAGAACTTAATATATTATATAAGAAATAAAAATTGTATAAAAATAAAAAAGAATAACAATAACAATCATAAAATATCTCTTAAACGAATTTTGGCATAAAACTATAAAACAGAATAAAATTTTTATTTATTTAGACCCGAGGTCCGGGGCGGGGCACATGTGTAACCCTATTGTACCTAACGCCGTATCTGGAAACGAAATTAGGTGTTCAACTATAAAAGTCATAACTCAACACATTGCTACAAGATAAAATTATGAGCTACTGGTGTTCATGAATACATTTTTTTGAACTTGTAGTGGATACTTGATGATAGTACAGCGTTTACTAATGTTAATTCTTAACTTAACTTTAACTTTAACTTAAACTTTGAATAATAAAGTTTAGCCAAGGAAGATTTTAGACTTAATTGTGTACTTCATAAGTATGTAAAAGTGATAACTCAATTCTTGCACTTTCTAAGCAACACACGGAGTACCTACTTTCTCATTGTTTTTTTCCACGAATACCTTATCCATCACTAAATCTTCTCCCCTCCTTTCCTCCGTCCTCCACGGTACGTCTCGAACGAACTTCCTATAATTAATTATACTCATTATCATTATTGTTCGGAAGGCAGTTTTGCTTCTATAATGAATTGTTCGGCTCCATCATTAATTAGTTTATTATAATAAGAAACGGAACTCCGTTCGTAGATTAATCAACTTTTATCTGATTGCCATTGCTTTTGTGTTTTAGAGTTGCAAAAGTAAGTAAATTGATGATTTTATTTCGATCTCAACTGTTTATTATTAGACTGTATTTGACGCCATGCTAATACTGAGAAGTTTATTTGTTTGAATGTTTTCACTTTAAAATCTACTAGTCGGCGAATGTTTAAGGTGATGCTTTTTATGCGGACCATTGCATTGTCATTTCATGCACTTGAAAATTATACTAAAAGATTTTTGAAATAGTGATTTCTATACTTTCAATTACATACAATTTTTTAATAGGCATACCTCTAAAATTGTTGTATCTAATAGTCTCTAAATATTGATTATCAATCTAATAATGATTATCAATCTAATAATGAGAGTAACGATAAGTTTTAGCCTAGTTACAATTTATGTATCTAGCTATGTAACTTACACCATTTGTAATTTGACGTTTTTAATTTTATTCTTGTAAACTAATGTAAAGACCATTACAAAAATTAATAAGACCTTTATTCAAATATTTACAGACAAAAGAAATATAATGATAACGGTGTTACTGCTATTTCTGAATCTCATTTATTATTCACGCCTCGCGATACGAACTTCTTGTTTATTTTGTCAACGTAGGTACCGCTGAATGGAAAATAAAAATATTTACAGAAATTTAATGCTAGCAATTTAATGCTCATTATGAAAGTTTTGAACAGATACCTATTCGGAACTTCTAAGTTTCTAAGTATTTCTAGTACTTTAATATAATTATTTAATCTCTACTAATGTTATGTAGTATTTGTGTTATTGTGTAAGTCCCAAACTTCCCTTCACTTACATGGAGATGTCCAGCAACGGGATGTTACAAGACTGACTGACAAGACATACTGAATCAACGATTTATTAAATACAGAATTTATTTTTTGTTGTAAAGCTTGTCCAGTGAAAAATTGTATACTCGTAGATGAAACTAAGTGTAGTCCATTCCTTAAAATAGTTTTTCTTATATTTTAAGAGCATCTTTTTTTATTATTTTATTAGAATTTTCTCGTTTTAGTGTATCCTATGGATTTAACGGTGAAAAAAGTGATGAAACTACTATAGAGATGCATTCGAATGACTGCAACGCGGAATAAAAATAACCACAATCTGATAAAAGTTCCTTAACTTGCAGAAGATTACAGACAAGAAATACCACTTTCAAGTAGAGTTATGTTCCTGTAGTGAGAATGGTATCCCGAGCTCCTGGCCTGTTACTGGTTCCTGGTGTGTTACTGTTCACAGCAGTCATTAGGGTTGGCATCGCGGTTGGATGGATGGAAGCATTTTGCCACCATTGCTGTATAATTTTTTTTACCTACGTGATAGCTGAAAGTGCGTTTGGCGTATGTTACACGCATTTAACGATTAATGATATAATATTCTTTATTAGATGAGATGTTAATTTAGCTAGTACGTAATTGTGCTTCCAGTAACGCCCCTGTGCCCGTGTCGGGCCGGGATGGGAACCCGGTCCTGCTAGACACGGCGTCGTCGGGACTGTTCAGAGGTGAGCCGGACAGTCCCCATGGAGGAGAAGTCTGTCCTTTTCGCCGAGGCCAGCCTGTCCCTGGAGGGATCCTGTTGCCTGCAGATCCGGGACCCTTCAAGTATAGCGGCTGAAGGCTCCCGCAGGGGGTTTAGTGCGGTAGTGGCACCCCAAATGCTGAGTCCGACATACGGTCTAGGACTGCCTACCCGGGCGTCCTGGATATCACCCGTAAATGGGTTACCCTGCGATATCAAAAAAAAAAAAAAAAAGAAAAAGCTAGTACGTAATTGTGCTTGCTCGCAAACGAAAAAAAATTACTTCAACTACGTCGACAAAAATACGACGTAGGTAGTCGATAAAACAGTCAATTAAATACGAATTATTAAGGATAATTGAAAAAGTGCTTGTCAGATCTCGATCAATTAAAACACCATATGACAAGCACCAGTTTTCGATTTAAGAAAGAATCATCGAAATTGGTCTACTCAGTAAAAAGTTATGAGGCGACAAAGATAAAAGAAAAAAAAAGTCGAATCGAGAACCTCCTTCTTTTTTGAACTGAGTCAGTCAGTCAGTTCAGCGCATTGCAGTCCACTGCTGGACATAGGCCTCCCCAAGTTCGCGCCAGACATCCCGGTTTTCCGCAATCCTCATCGAGCCTACACCTGCAATCTTACGTAGATCGTCGGTCCAACGGGCCGCAGGACGTCCCACACTGCGTTTGCCAAGACGCGGATAAGCTAGGCCAAATGCTGGCTGACCTAAACGAGTCTTCCCGACGAGTCGGTCTCAGTATGAATTTGGACAAAATGAAAGTTATGCTTGACAACCAAGTCATACCGAGATCAGTATCGGTCGATGGTACCCTTCTCGAAGTTGTTCAATATATTTAGGCTGGCAACTAGGCCGCAACAACTTCAAGAAGGAGGCTGATAGGAGGGTTCGGTTGGGCTGGGCGGCGTTTGACAGGCTTCGTCGGGTCTTCACTGCGAAGATTCCGCAATGCTTGAAAACAAAAGTCTTCGAGCAATGCGTCCTGCCTGTGTTAATATACGGCGCTGAGACGTGGACACTGACGAAGGGACTGGTCCACAAGTTTTTGAACTCAGTTAAAAATAAAAACGTTTCTAATCTACAAAACCTGAAACGTTGAAGGCGAAGAAGCGGGTAAAATATGTATACGATAATTATCGCTTTTACTTGATCTAGTTCTTTTTAGAAATGACCTAGATTATACTAGATAGATGGTAGTGGACGGTCTAATATAACGCCCATTACGTGTTTGTTACAATGGAATTCTTTTGAAATCGCTATTGCTATTATTTATTTACTTAAAATTAAATCAATTTCTTATAAAACAATACTGTAAACAGGTTGTGCAAAAGGGAAATATTTTTTCTTTTATGTCTTAATCATTTAGTCTGAAAGATGAACGGTACAGTCTCTTAATCTAAAGTGTATAGTAAAAATTGGTAGCACAATAGCTTACGTCTGGCTTATTGTTAACGCAAATAACTTTTAATTAATTCATTAACTTCCGTTTACTTGTGTTTGATTCGCTACATAGGTTTTGATAGTTTACAACTTATTATTCGTTATTGTTAGATTTTTTAATTATAAGTTCAATTCTTGTATCGATATTATACGAGTAATTGGAAGTACCTACTAGTGGTCGCCCAGAGGTCGAAACTCGACCATCATTAAATATTTAAATTGAAGAAAACCAAATAATTATGAAAATAAAGAACCTTTTTTTAAAAAAATTCGAATTGACTAGAGACTGACAATTAACAACATAGTTTAATATACGTCTGTGTGTCAAATACATGGTAGTGTGTTATGCTTTTTTTTATTAATTTCATGTATATTTTATGCATAACTTTTAAAAAATATTAGCATTCTGCACTCCTTCTCTATATAAACTATAAGTGCGCGAAATTTCATACTCCTACGTAGGTACGCGCAATTTCTATATGTAGATAATATTATAATTATAATGCATACACGTAATAGTGGTAAATGATCAATTATTTAGCGAAAGGCAACTTCCGACCTCTCCAACTTGGACGGATTTAAAGTTGTGACGTCATTTATTTATTTAGGTACACGAGATGTTTCCAAGGATGTGTCTAGCTTACGAGTACAGCATTGAAAATAGATAGCTTTGTTACATTGTTATAGATTTGTTTCTAAATGCATTGGTGTTTGGTTGTACACTTACTTATCTTGATTATTTTATATGATAATTTTACAACAATATGAGACTTATATTGTGGAGTGGACACACTAACGTGCATCTAATTAATATTTTTATTTATGTATAAATTTTAATTAAAATTGATTACATATAGAAATTAAACAAAACTCTTTAGTTGATTTTGGGTAAGATATGTAATAGTTATTATATTAATATAAAATACTTTCTTTTAAAATATTTGATTTACTACACAAACCCTTTTCATATCAAGACAGATGCATAGAAGCTTTAAAGCTTTTGCAGGATGGCTGATTGATGAAAATCTAACTATTTAAGATGAAAGCACAAGATCTTCCGGCACTCCTTTCACCACAAAATTAAACCACAAAAAGAAAAGTCTGTGGTGCTTAATTGAATTTTAACTTGTTTACGTAAATACTTATTTACATCAGTTGACATAGTTGTAAATTGAAACATTAAAGAATAAATTGTAATAAAATACTTCGTTGTCCTTCTTTCTTATTAGATAGGAAAAGACACAAGCAACAAGACTGTACTTATGTTATTACTGTTCATAGTTCATTGGAGCCGTAAAATCCTTTTTAGCTAAAAAAAAGTAAAGGTGACATTCAACGTGTAGTAATCAGATTTTAACGTGGCCGATTCTCTTTAAATAAATAAAATTGACCACAGTCAGTATCTAATACAATAATGCGAGTGGGTTAACCTGGCTGATTGAAGTGAGTCGAAGTACGGGACTGCATCTCTTCATCTGAAATATGCCTCTCCGTTGAAACTAAGTTTCTCCACCCGGGCTGTTCCACTGGGGTTTTACGTCTCTAGAGCCATTTCATTTTCACGCAATGAGTCCAGGTTATGTGTGTGTGTGTCTACCAGAATAAAAAATATATACCTTCTTTTTCAGTATCTTCCAAAACTGACAAAGGAAAATATATGCTACAATCATCGGTCAATTAAATCTGACTATCAAAAGGAACACAAAAGAAATAAAATATTGTCATGATATTGTCATATTTCCGTGAGAAATGACTCAGTGTATTAATTCGCCATGACAGTGTCGTGGTGTGTCACACAATAATTACTAGCTCTTACTTTAGGAGATAATTTATTCATGGAAAAATTATGTGCGTAAATTAAAAATAAGACAGCTCACTTTGGAGACAACGTAGTTGGATTTTGATAATTTTTGGAATAGTTAATGTTTGGTAGCTTGAATTTTATTAATCTTTTAATTGACACAATTAATAAGGCTGCAACTAACTTAGAAAATATAACTTCTTCAATTGTTTAACCAATCATATTTGTAGACTATGTTAAAAATTTAGCAGTTATAAAAATTGATAGTAGTATAATATATCTTCCTACAATTTGTATTAACTAATGTGTTCGGGTCACCTTTAAGCACGTAGTGAATTTGAAAAAACAAATTTAATACTTGTATAAAATATCAGTCTTTGGTTGATAAGAGTTAACATAAAATATTAAACTATTTCATTTGAAGTTGTGTCGGCATTTTAACAAACTTTTAATTAAACAAAATCTATAAATTCATCCACTTTCAATCACTCAGTAAACAATTAGCAATAATAATTTTGGAAAATAATTTGACCTATTAATTGGTTAAAGGTTTGATAATTACATGAAAAGCTCTCAAGTCAACGAACTCTGTTTTTGGCTTTAACAATACAATACAAACTAACGACAGTGTTATATTTAGGGGCTTTGATTATGATAACTAAAAATAGTCTCCTAATGAATATGGCGACGATCTGGCGCAAAATTTATTCATGCGTTTAGGTACATACAGGATTAAAAATTCGCTAGTGTGAGAAGTGTAGTACCTACATAATTATGTCAGTAAAGTGAAAAGAATCTTCTAAAAATAACTGGTTCTAATTTTAAAGGAAGTAATAAAAACATTTCATCTGTCTGTTTACTTTGGTGTAAGTAATTTATACATTTACTAGCTGATCCCGCAAACGTTGTTTTGCCACATGATAACACAGTCGGCTCCTTTAAAACTATTAAAGCTTACCTATTAGTTTTTAACTGAGGTAGGGCACAGCAGGAAATTTCCTGCTCAAAATATGGAGCAGCCCGACTGGGGTAGTACCTCGACCTTACAGAAGACAACAGCTAAATAATACTGTTTTCAAGCAGTATTGTGTTCCTGTTGGTGAGTAAGGTGACCAGAGATAGGATAGGGTCGGCAACGCGCTTGCGATGCTTCTGGTGTTGCAGGCGTCTATAGGCTACACAGTCTTACCATCATGTGAGCCATACGCTTGTTTGCCAACCTAGTAACATAAAAAAATATTTCTGTTTTACAATAACATGTAGATATTATTACGTACTTAAATACCTCAATATGTATTAAATAAATTTCATCAATCGAATATGTTCAAGCCGTCTCTCGCTTTTCAAAAACTTTCATTACATATTTTTTTCTATTATTAATAAAAAAAATAATTATTGTATTTGTCACACACAGTTCCACTACCACCTTGGAACTTAAAACCAACCGATGGCGGGATACCCATCCAACTGCTGGCTTTGAAATACACAGGCCGAAGACGGGCAGCAGCGTCTTCGGTGCCAAAGGTGCCAGTATGCAAAGCCAGCCCTGCGGTCACCAACGCGCCTGCCCAGCGTGGTGACTTTGGGCAAAACACACGAGTTCACGCCGTTTTTGCCGTGAACTTGGGGAGTTCTATGTCCAGCAGTGGACTGCGATAGGCTGAAGTGATTCGTCAATAATTTATAAAAAGGAGTATAAAATAAATCTGATACATTGTTGAATAAATTAGTTTATTGAACTAATAGAAATGTTAAAACTTCAAAATTCCAACGTTACTAAACACAATTTTTCCACTTTATTTTTTTCATTTAAGCACCTACTTTTATGAAGACACATTTTAAAGTTTCATTTAAAGAGTTTAAATACTTAGGTAGACATACTACAAGTATTTTTTAACTTTTGAACGACATTGCGTAGGTACCTAGTTATCTAAACTTTACTCCGGTTTTGAATTTTGGAATTTTTAGGAAAATTAAATATTATTTCAAATTATGGTTTGATTAATACGAAAGAAGTAAATTGATTAAATAGAGCCATTACTTTACTTTCGAGTTACAGATTTTCTTATATTCGTTCAGTATATTTTTTTCATCTATTATAGGTACTCAATATTAAGCTTGCACTATGTTATTTGGCTCGGGCTCGTTCTAAAAATATCCTTAGCTAAATATTATTCGCATAAAGGCTATGTGCATGGCCGAATAGTGTATTCAAATCGAGTAGTTTGGAGTGGAAATGGCCCACTAAGGTGATGCGCTCGAATCGCCGGCTCACTCCGATAATGCATTGTCCAGTTACGCGAGCACCCCCGAAAATATAGCATGCGAAAAAACCGTCCTCGCCACCCCCGCTAGCGTTAATGTCCCCCCACCGCGCACTAAGCTTCTTTTTTTAATACATAACTTTTTTTCAAGATGCATTTTTACATGTTTCGGCCTAAAACTTTACACACCCAGTGGCGAGCCGACAGAATCGGTAACGCCTATCGGAGCTCGGATTTCTCGCTCACGCGCCGCTACCGGGCTGGCCAGCCGATAGTGGCGCGAGCGAAACGACATGCCGCGCCCGCTGTTGCGTCTTAAACCAAGATTAAGGCTATATTCCGCTCTTCCGAATATAAATTCTACTTCGAAACGCATCGAACATCGATATTTGCTCTCGAGACTTAACGCTGATGCGTGGAATATATCACGCGTGACGCTTAAAACTATATTCATTTAAAAACTACGACGTCTGAAAGAAGGCGAACGCTATACATCTCACTCTAGCGTCCAGTGCGAAGGCATTCGTGCCACGACAATTGAGTTGAGTTGAATTGAATTGAGTCGGTTAAACTGTAAAAATGGTGCGGGCGGGTAAAGCCGCGCGAGAAAGAGACGAACGAAAGGCGGGTTGGCCGAGACCGCTGCCTTCTCCTCGACTTACGCCGAGTCGCGACTAGTGAACGTCAGCGTACTGACGTGGACGGCCGTACACGCGTTCGCCTGTTTCGTTTGACAGTCACTGAAAAAAAAAACATTTCGCGCGACTTTTGACAGATAATATTAAACTTTTTAGTGCGTGCGGAAATCGGACAGAGTATATCAGTGTGGTTTATTATTCGTTTGAAAGGAGATATATTTGCAGTGTAATTAAAATCGGCTTGGAGTGCCCGTTGAAACGCTATAAAGTGATGAATCAGCGAACGCCGGCTAATTAACAACGTCACTGTTACAAAAACAAATCCGAACACCTCAACATCTTAAATATTGAATATTGTAAGTATTATTTTATTTTTTTGTTTTTACTTTAATCTAACACAATTTCCTAGACATTAATTGAGTATTAAATTAACTTTTTTGTATACGAATATCTTGAAAAAGAAACCAAGCTTTTTTATTTTGTAAAGCGATTGAAATATTTTTAACGACATTAAAATTTTCGTTCTAACTGACATGCACAAAACCAAAACTACAGATAATTATAGAAAAAAGATATTATCATAAACAATTAGAAACCAATTACGAAAATTAACCGAGATATTTCGTAGCGAGTATCCAATTATCTGACCGTTAAAAAAAGTTATTTTAGGTTAATTTTTCGTATTAAAAAAAGAGAGGCTACGTTTTTCGCGATAAAGGAAAACTTGTATCTGGGCGGGGCGTAGCGGCACCAGCTGATTGGTTCGGTCGTCATGTGTACAGTTTTTCTGTAGGTATTTTTTTACGTTTTTGTTTTCACGTGGAACTCACGTTCGATGTGAAATTTTTTAATATCGTGTATATAAGAGCTATGTACCGAAAGTTCTCTTATAGTTTATCGGGAACATAGTATTGGTTAATTTAATATATAGATACTTACTATAATTATAATGGTATGTATACGTCATTTTTTATAAATATAGGTATTTACACAAATCTATACGATTATCCAATCCATTGATCCAAATTAATTAATTAATTAATTAATGCAAAAGTATATCAAAGATCTAGGACATAGAATAGGTAATAGATTAATTTTTATAAAATATTTGTAATTGATAGTTTTATACATAAACACTTAGTAAGTAGGTACCTACCTACCTATATATAATAATATTTGTAATATTGTACTTTTTATTAATTATAAAGATTTATTAATAAAATAATACATATACATATAGTTATTTGTAATAATAGTTTAATATGATAAAAACTTGGAAAAATATTTGTAAAATTTATAGATAGATTAATAGTGTTGGCAATTAGTGCAATTGTATTAATATTAGAGATGAAACGGATATCCGGCAACTATCCGGTATCCGGCCTATCCGGCCTTATTTTCACTATCCGGCCGGATACCGGATAGTACTTCAGTATCCGGCCGGATACCGGATAGTAATTCATTTTTTTTTTCAGCCTGTAATATCCCACTGTTGGGCATAGGCCTCTTCTTATGTAGGAGAAGGATCAGAGCTTAATCCACCACGCCGCTCCAATGCGGCCTGGCAGATATATTCCCTACTATGAGTAACGATCGCTATCAGGTGTATAACTTGCGTCATCTAAAAAGAACGCTGAAAGAAACTGGAGGGAGTAAGTTTGCGCATGGGTCGCATCGCGCACGAAAGTACAAGGCCTATTGTTTTATTTTTGAATTAGCCTTTCGCTCACGGCACGGCTTCGTATAATCGTTATTGGTAGGTAAAATAAAAAATATAGATAGAATTTCATTCAATAGAATTATTATAAACATGTTTGATTCAGTGTAGAATGTATAATATAATGACAAAAATTCAAGTAATGTTATGAAACTCCTGTGGGTGTCGTTCATACATTATTTTAAATTCTTAACTGCATTATTATCAGCCTCTCTCTTCATAAAACACTATACATTATAAATTATTTTTCTCACTTCCCTATGTAAAACTATTTCGTAATTTAAGACTTTAGTGCGCGAGCGATTTTGAGTCGACGTCGAACTGTCCAACCAATAGCACATCGTCGGCAAGCATGCGGCGAGTGATACACATGCCTCCCCTACCTCATATCATCGGTTAGACCGATAAATCGTTTCTGTGCAACTTGAAGGCCAGCGTTCTTTTTACATGACGCGTACTATACATGATAACAACCGGGACCGACGGCTTAACGTGCTCTCCGAGGCACGGTGGGGAGTCCCACAAGGACTGCACAAACGCCCAGACCACGGCAAGCATTTGCATGGCCAATACAAATGTTTGTCATGTGTGGGGATCGAACCCGCAACCGCCAGCGCAACAAGCACAATCCAGTGCTGTGGCCGTTGCGCCAACGCGGCGTCGTTCAGTATACGTCACATATATTTTAAGTAAAGATGAAACGGATATACGATACCTGTAACCTGGACAAAAAATATATATTTTTAAGTAATTATTTGCTTTATTTAGTTAGTCTTAGTATAACAGTATAACTTAAGAGCGTGCATAAGGCGAGCAAAAAATCAGATTTCACCCGCGCGCCCGATGAAACAAAATATACACAAAGCCTCGTGTCAGAGTGCGATAGACGATATAGTTTTGAGCGCATTACGAATGTAAAAAACGACAAATATGTTATTTTGTATATAATTCCGAAACTAAAAGTAATTACATTAAATGCCTAAGCATAGCCTTTACTCATATTTAAATGTAATTAATTATCAAATTTTTGTCTTAATGGTCATAACCATATCGAGTATAAATAGAAAAAATATAAAAATTAGAGGTTACTTCGTGATTATATTTTATCGAGGAAATTTCCTTATTTTATGTTTTTGATATGGCTCAACCCTTGCAAATATCACGTAGTTTGTCATATATTTTTATTTTAAGATTTGGTCTGGAACTTTTCATGTCAAAACAAATAGAAGATGGTAATTTTGCATTATGCGCACTCTTAAGAAATATAATTAGTTTTAGTTCTAAATTTTTAATCACACAATAGTAAATGAATGTAATAGAAAGAAAATGAATTAATTAGTAGGTACTCATACTGCACTAAGGGCAAATTATGGTAAATAAATACTAATTTCTCTGCATTGAGAGGTAGCAAGCGGTTTCGCTTCTCTTGATAAAAAGGCCAGCTTCAGAAAAAAGTCTTTCGCTGTACACACTGCTGCAAGGTGCTGAAAGATAGAATTTGGCAAACTTTGTTAAATTTCACCAAACAGCTAAGTCCCACCGGATATCCGGCGGCCGGATATCCGGCTATCCGGCCACATGGTTTGCCGGATATCCGGCTATCCGGCCACATGGTTTGCCGGATATCCGGCTATCCGGTATCCGGCCAAACTGCTATCCGTTGCATCACTGATTAATATAGTAAAAATATTAATTATTTTTTCTATTATATAAATGTTTCTTAAGATAAAAAATAAAATAAAATCAATAAAAAATAACATTTTCTGGAATAACTTAAATAAAAATAGAACACTACTATTATGTATAAAAAACAGTACCTATGTTAAATATATTATATTAAAAATAATATCAATAAAATTACACATGGATTTGTAATAACTAATCAAAGTAACAAAATGTAGGTATTTGAAAAAAAATATTCAAGTATCGATATCGCTAAAGTGATGTAGGTATGAAAATAGAGTGCATACAGAAATCTATAAAAAAACTTAATATAATTATGCATGATTGCTAATAGGTACTTAAACATTTTTTTTTATCTGTAATGCATAAATTTAATAATAATTACTTATTTTTGACATAAGTGTTTTGAAACCAAAGTCTATTTAACACAAAACATAGGTAATTGTGTTTGAAAAACAAATTTAAAAAAATCATCAAAATCGGTCAACCCAGTCAAATGTTCTGAGGTAACATAATAAAAAAATACAATCGAATTCAGAACCTCCTCCTTTTTTGTAAGTCAGTTAAAGAGTATTTTTGTCGTAATAAATAACAATAAATTAATTTAACGGAACAAAAAACAGTAAGAAATTAAGTAGATCTTATTTAACACCTAATTATGTCAATTTTGTTGGTATGAAATTTCACTAATTCAATTTCATACATTTATATCAACATTTATCAAGACTTTAAGTATAACAAGTGCGAGTCGGACTCGCGCACGAAGGGTTCCGTACCAAAACTAAATATAAGTAAATTTTCTGTAAAATATTTATTCTGTAAAATGTTTATTTAATTATGACGCCATCTATGATGCTATTAGAAAACTATTATTATTAGTCTATTGACGAAATTTTCCTAATTTCTGATAGATGGCGTTTTAGACTAATAAAAAATTATCGCCCCCCTTAGATGTTTATTTTATTTTGTTTTTAGTATTTGTTTTTATAGCGGCAATAGAAATACATAATTTGTGAAAATTTCAACTGTCTAGCTATCGTCGTTCTTGAGATACAGCCTGGTGACAGACGGACGGACGGACGGACGGACAGCGAAGTCTTAGTAATAGGGTCCCGTTTTTACCCTTTGGGTACGGAACCCTAAAAACGATAGTTAATAAAACATTTGATTTAATTTAAATTTAAATGTATGATACATACATACATATAATCACGCCTCTTTCCCGTGGGGATAGGCAGAGATCACTTCTTTCCACATGCTACGGATCCTTACATACTTATTTCGCTTCGTCCACTTTCATTATTCCTTTCATACATGCTCTTCGGTTTAGGGTACCTACTCTTGACCTGGCCTTTTTTCAAGACGTCTCTGATCTGGTCTTGAAACGTCCGCCTAGGTCTACCCCTTCCAACACTTCCATTCACACTCGCTTTATACGCTTTTTTTGTATGATAGTGTTATTTTTTTCTATTCATTCTATTTCTATCCGATCACATCACTATTCATCTAAATTCTTCATTCATTGCGCTTAATTAATATCACACATGAGTCAGTACCTCATCTTCATTGCTCTGAATCATTTAATTGTACGCTGTCCCCTTGACGCGGTGATTGTACCAAAATATACTAATTTATAATACCCAAAATATAATTCGATTGTACCGAAATATAATTAAATTATTATTATCATTAATTTAAATGTAAATATAAATTCTTATAACATCTTCATGATTTAATTAAGTATTAATTAACAACTCACCTTCATGTATTGTATAATCTATGTCGTATTTGCGAAATCATAATATGTGCTTGTTTATCACCATTTCAAGACATTTATTTAAATTAAATTATGACATTATGTATTTCATTTTGTATTAAAAAAAATTGAAACGAAATTATATTTTAAGTATGTACCACCATTTAAGTACCTACCATTATATACTTAATCCTAATTGTATTTTGATATTTAAGAAAATTAAATAAAATATAAAATTAAATATTAGCTGGAAAGTAACATTCTTATACATTTATTTGTGTGTGGGTGAAATAGAAGAGGGCTTAGGTACCTACTGTTCTTTTTAGTTTCATTTCTGTAATTTAACTAAATTTAATTTTGATATGAAGTATGACCAAAGCATCAATATTCATAAAAGATTAAACATTTTACTAACAATTTTATTAATTATTTAACCTGTATCGCTAAACTAAATAATTAATATATTTTTAATTTATACAATGATAAATGCAATAGGTACTGATAAATAAAAAAGTGTTGAATTTTTTTGAAAGGTGGATGTATCAAAGTAGTGAATTTATAAATTGAAAATTTTCCAAAACCAATTATTTTTTTTGTATCAACCTTATTATTCATAAAGAAAATAATAATGACAAAATTATTATAGAATACAGTACGCCTTGGGGATGATGTGATCGCCTCCAGGCTATTTCAAAATATAAAATTATTGTAAATTTCAATCTGCTTTGGAAAAAAAACATGATAAAAAATGATATTAGTCATGCTGAGTTTCTTTCGCCAGTTCTTCTCAGGTCAGAGGCTTTTTCTTTCCGAACTGGTAGTAGACTCATGACGTTCAGTAAGAAATTGTAATAATTTTATGCTGAATAAAATATTTTGAATTTGAATTTCAATTTGTAATAACACCTTTTACCGAAATAAACATACAATTTAAAACATTATAATTATATAATTGTGTTTGCTCTCAAACGAAAAAAAACCGACTTCAATTACATCGACAAGTATATATACCTATAATACAACGTAATAAGATGAAAAAATAGTTAAGTAAATACGCGCTATTAAAGATTACTCAAAAAGTTGTAATCAGTTTTCGATCTAATTTAAACAAGACTATAAGACAAGTATTAGCTTTCGATTAAAGTAAGAATCATCGAAATCGGTACACCGAGTAAAAAGTTATGCGGTATAATATAACGTAGGTCGACGAAAAAGTAGTCAAGTAAATACGCATTATTAGATATAACTCTAAAAGTACTTGTCAGATCTCAATTAAATTAAAATGGGACCACATGACACGCAACACCTTTCAGTTAAAACAAAATTGATCGAACACGGTCCACCCAGTCAAAAGTTCTGAGCTAACATACATAAAAAAAAAAACATACAGTCGAATTGAGAACCTCCTCCTTTTTTGGAAGTCGGTTAAAAATGAGCTAAACATATACTAAAGTGACCTAATAATACTCGTGCTAGTATTACGATAAAATCGAGCATTTCGATTTTTTTGACGTAAATAACGTAAAGAAGCAGCAACATCTTACCATTTTACGACAACTTGAACACCGTCTCGACATCAACTTTTATAACCGTTCGAACAATTACATCTAATCAGACCGCTCTCCCCTCTTTTTTCCTCCCATTTTCCACTGATACTATAGAGCGAGACGAAAATAGCGACTCCGCTACGCCCATCAATGTCTAATTGCTTTTATTATTTTAAGGCATCGTAATCATTATGGCCGCAATAAAAATTGTAATTACTTCTCATTAGTTCAATTAAGAATTTTCTAGACACGGTATAGTTGATATTATGTTGATTGCGAACAGTGAAGTATTGTTGAGAAAGCGGCGTTTTGTTGTTACGAAGGTATAAATAACAAGGAATTTGTCTATGGGTTGTATTCTATAGCGATTATGGTAATACTGAATGTATTAGACACGGTTTATATCAATCAATATTAATGATCGATACATAATATGGAACTAATCGAGGTTTTTAAATTATTTAATACTCATAATTAACGAATATCTTAAAACGATTATAGATCTCAACCCTCTATATAATTATGTCACGGTTTGAAATGCGCAAAGAAACTGAAATTTAATTACAACCATAAACATTTTCTGTTGTTGCTGTGAGAATTTTTAGATATTATTACCTATAATATTTAAAAAAGTCATAAAAATGAATTGCATTGGTAAATTTTATTTTGAACCTCAATTAGAAAATTATAATTTGTAAAAAAAGCGAGTGTGCTTAGTTAGACCACACGACTGAAGTAAAACTTCTTTATCAATAGGCCTGCGCTGTGTCTTAGATATAATATATACGAAACGTAACTGTCTATGAGAGAAAGAGAAAAATAAAATGTGTGCTCGCACCTCTCTCTCTTGCTCCGTTCGCCTCGCCCGATCACACTTTTCGTAATGCTCTCGTCACGCATTCATCATCTTACTCCCAAGTAAGAGTCAAGTCAAGCGTTCGTAAAGAAACTTTACTACAAAAATAAATATCTGTTTAAAAATATTCTAAACGTAAAGACATGACGTTTTAAAATAGATAGTAAAAAATATATAATAGGTGTATTACAACATAGCACATTACAATAACTTTATTTAGTATTTCGAATCACGAATTGAACTAAATTTAAAACGAAAATCTACAAAATGAACTAAACGTAAACACGTACACAAGTACGAGCGTGGAAAAACTTGGAGCAACTTAGCGAAAAGTTTCACGCACGTGGATAACACGTGGCGAGCGAAAAACGCGCAGCCCCGCGCTCACCCCCCGCGCGGTCTAAACCGCGGGAAGATACGCGACTGCCAGTTCGAATTTCGAATATGAGCGTATTACAAATTCATTTTGCATCAAGTTTGAATTTGGAGTTTTGTAAATGAATTCAATCGTAGTTTGAAATTCATGAATAAAATAAACGAATTAAATGATGGCCGCAATGTATGATAGAATTATATTAAGAATAATTTAATAAAATTTGCTTTTATTGCTTAAAAACCTAGAATGAAGTACATTTTTTATTCAATGCAAAATATTATATAAATGAATACAATTTTTTATAAAAATACGAATGATTATTGCATTTGCACTTTATTGTAATAACTTTACAATAAGAATATTTTTATTAATTCATGATGTGACCTTCACAAATTGAGCTACACCAATTTCAATTAAATTTCCTAGCTTCAATAGACCTTCGACATTTTATATATTTTATTAATTTAAAAATAAATAGACATTTGGATACAATAGCTAAAAAAAAACAAATTTATTTTTTAAATTAAATAATAGGTAGGGATCCCTAGTACATTTTTTTCACCTGATCAGTATCAAGCTGATTTTCCGGGAGTAGCTTCATTTTGATGAGACGAACAAAAAGTTCCTCTTCGAAAACTCTCGATTGTGGTAGATAATAGAGTTAGCAGGAGATAGAGCAGCAGTGAGCGTAGGATCGGGATAACGTACCACGCAATTTGGAGGACAATATTACCATCAAATTATACAAATATTAATTAACTAAAAGAAAAAAAAATCAGCTGGTTAGTAATAATTTTTGATGACCTTACGAGGTCATCAACTTGATGACCTCGTAAGGTCATCAAAAATTAATTTTTTTTCTGATTTTTTTTTTGCTTTTATTTAGTTAATATCTATATAATTTAATAGTAATAATGTCCTACAAATTGCGTGGTACGTTATCCCGGTCCTACGCTCACTGCTGCTCTATCTCCTGCTAACTCTATTATCTACCACAATCGAGAGTTTTCGAAGAGGAACTTTTTGTTCGCCTCATCAAAATGTAGCCACTTCCAAAAAATTAGCTTGATACTGATCAGGTGAAAAAAATGTACTAGGGATCCCTACCTATAATGATAATGAATAGTTTGCTAATATCCTTCTACGTGCTCAATCTAATTGTTTCTTTTAAATTAAGCTAATCTCATGATATCACCAAATTAGACTCGCATATTAAAATTAATTTGTTTCTATAAAACATCTCAGATGGGTGTAATTAAGCGATATTAAAAACTTAATTGCGAATTTTATAATTAAAAATTATAATAATGAAATAATAAATAATAGTTATTTATGGGTTCGATGGTATATCGTGGATATGAAAATGATTGCTAATGGTAACTACCATTATATGGTAGTGCATTATATTTATATAATAGATACGTGGTGATACAAAAATTTTAGTTGTTTGTTATATCACTCGCGTTATCCTTCCAGATTGACTAAATCTTATTCGTAATAATTATTTTATAGGTACCTATACAAAAAAATATCTATTGGGGAATTTAGGATATACTGTACTCAAGAAGGCTTTGAAATTTGTTTTTAATCGTCATTATTCAATATTGTACAGTAAGTAGTTGATGAAGATCTGCCACCGGATTTGGAATGTAGAGTCTGCTAAGGAGAACTGACAACAACTTTAAAACTAAGGTCCGGTTTCCAACAAAGCGGAGCGCAGATGCTATTAAGAGCTATGAAGAGCTCGAAACCAATCAAGTGCTGCCTACGAAAGCAAAAACGGGAGCGATAACACGCACGCCGCTCTACCGCCACATCACCGCTCTGCCGCGCCGCATGCTCGCTCATCTTTCCTAACTGCTTGATCCATTTCCACTAAAAGCTAAGAGGAGAAAATAAAGAAATCTGATTGGTTAAAACACATTTTCTCTCCTCTCCGCTTTAGTGGAAACCGGGCCTTACTCTTGACAAAGTTGGTAATATATTATCTTTAAAAAAAAAAAAATATATTTTTAGAATATTATAAAGTCTTAGATTTAGAGCATATGTTCTAAATCAAAGATTTAAAATGTTGATGAAACTCATATAGTATTTGTTATACATTTTAAAGAGAATATTAATTTATTCATTATTAATCATTAATGTAATTTTGATTTTAGGTAATAGGACTGTAGAAATGCACTTATTCATTTTACTGTGATATTATAAGACTTATGTATTAACATTTTCTTCTATAAAGATCTATCTGTAGGATTTTTCTAATAAAATACACTGCTTACTAATATATCAAAGTAATTATTGAGTAAAAATCTCTTAATAAGCCCAATAATCTCTTAATAAGTTCAAATAAAGTTACAAAGGGTCATCCGAAAAAAAAAAATTTTTTCCGGAACCTTTTCGTTAGAGATTGCAATATGTTTCTTTTAATTGTAAGTTATTTCATTTTTAGTTAATGAGTGAATCACTTTTATTTATAATAATATCATTGTTAAGATATTTTAAAGCTTAATCGAAAACGATCGCTGCTGTGTGGTTACGGCACTAAAGAATGTAGCCACCCCCTCTCTTCCCGTGGGTGTCGTAAGAGGCGACTAAAGGATAACACAGTTCTACTACCACCTTGGAACTTAAAAAGCTGACGGATGGCGGGATAACCATCCACGCTGGCTTTGAAATACACAGGCCAAAGGCGGGCAGCAGCGTCTTCGGTGCGACAAAGCCAGCCCTGCGGTCAGCAACCCGCCTGCCCAGCGTGGTGACTATGGGCAAAACACATGAGTTCGCGTCATAATGTCTGGCGCGAACTTGTGGAGGCCTATGTCCAACAGTGGACTGTGATAGGCTGAAGTGAATCGAAAACGATTGGTAGGTTATATTTTTTTTTGTTTTATAATAAAATGCATGATATTTCATTAAAAATATATATTAATCAAAAAGTATTTAATTCTTCACATATATAATATATTTTTTATTTGTCGTAGTCGCGGCGCTAGTTCCGGGACGGCGGCAAGCTGTTTTACCCCTACCTGAAAACGTCCTCCCTACAAAGGGACTTCCTTTTTGCCAGTGGCTCCGGTAAGTCGCATACTCTATTTTTTTTAAAATTAAAATAGTATATATCAATTAAATTAGATTAATATTAAATCTAAAAAATATATCATTGCGTATCACAGAACGACGTGAAGGAACGTGGGACAGAGTTTGACACATACGACATTCAGTTCAAGGGCGGGAAGAAGTTGTATTCGGATCATTCACACTCGTTTAAAATGTCAAAGCCTTAAAAATCTGTGCATAAATAATAAGTGCATTTTTAAACGCTTGTAGTACCTATAATATTTTTGTAGTTTATAATTGCAAAACATATCACTTCAAAGGAGGGGAAAGGGGAAAGAAAATAACACAATTTGCGACACATTTTACTATTCATCATATCAGATTAATATTTAAGTAGAATAGGTACATACATCAAGGTTCACAGTTAAGCCCAATCTATTAACAGAACAAAAAATAAAATAAAAATGCGTGCGTACAAAGTACACATGTCAGAAGTGAAACTTCTTTTATTTTAACTAACTAACTTTTACTTTATAATTAAAAAATAAAACAAAAAGCCAACGTCACGCGGTATTCCCAGGCGGTCACCCATCCAAGTACTGACTGCGTGACGCGTTGCCGCGTTAGCGGTCGCTTAAATTTTACCCCTCCTGCGCCTTAAGAAGTTTCACTTCAAAATTCTTTTTAAAAAGTTAGTATAATATTTTTGTAGTTTATAATTGCAAAACATATCACTTCAAAAGGGGAAAGAAAATAACAGAATTTGCCACACATTTTACTATTATCAGATCAGATTAATGTTTAAGTAGAATACCTCAGGGTTTGCAGTTAAGTCCAATCTATTAAAAGAACAAAAAACAAAAAAGTACCTAGAAAAATTAGCGATCATATAAATAGTGTCAACACTAGGTCCGAAGACAATTTATTGGCAACAACATGAATCTTCAATGAAAATACTAAACACAAACAGAAGAACAAAACGAGTGTTGTATATGAGCGAGTGTTAATTCGATAATAGGAATAGAATCAGTGTTATTTTATAATAGGATAGGACAAAAACCTTCGTGTTCAATTTCGTGTTCAAGCTAGTAAGCACTAACAGTTTTTATTTTAACGGTAAACTAAAAATTGCAGCTAATTAACACTTGCGGTACCAGGGGTGCCACAAGACCGATGCTTGTTGAATGAATGAAATAGGGCTATATATAAGAGTAATTAAGCAACGAAAAAAGATTTCGATTTGGTACCGTCTTTAATTTTATAATAAGCATTTTTATTGTAATTAATTGTTTGAATTTTTATGCGATAATCTTTTATAAGTTCTTTAGACAAATCAAAATGATCATCATAAATGTCATGGCATACATATATCGATGACCAGTCGATAAAACACGCTTATCAATAACGAATACTTAATTAGTTGAGGGATTTTAAAGTGCTTAATACTTTTAATTTAGCCGTACATCTACTTACGAAAATTAAATACTGAGGATACTTATATGTCTTAGGGGACATCAGTTAATACACAAGTAGATCACCATGGTTCAAGCTCACCCATCTTGCTCATTAACAGGTGTAGATGATTTTTCAACGTGGCCTGCTTTAAAACAAAAAAAAAAAAATTACATTTAAAGTTTATTTTAAAGCTATTGGGCAATAATTCAACTGGAAGTAAATTTATTTTGATCTGATCTTAACTGATAATGCAGATTAACAAAGGGAGCACTGCGAATCAAATATCGAAAACGCGAATCAATTAGCGAATACATTTCCGCCTCAATATATAATACAATCCACTTCTTGGTTGAGAATTTTAATCTAAAATAATATAATAAAAAATGTATGTGGTGTATATTGTTCTGCTCTTAAGAGTCAAACTACACTTTTCCATATTTATATTATATTAATTTTATTATACGACTAGCTTCTGCGCACGACTTCGTCCGCGTGGAATAGGACCACTTCTGTCATACATGATTTGTGTGAAACTTTAACCGTTTAACCAGCGGAAGCTCTCAAAAGGAAGAAAACCCCGATTTTGAAACATTCTTCATTGGTGCTACGCTCCTATTGGTCTTAGCGTGATAATATATAGCCTATAGCCTTCCTCGATAAATGAGCTATCTAACACTGAAAGAATTTTTCAAATCGGACCAGTAGATCCTGAGATTAGCGCGTTCAAACAAACAAACAAACAATCAAACAAACAAACTCTTCAGCTTTATTATATTAGTATAGATAACAAATAAAACGATAACCAAGACATGAAAATTAAGTTTCGATATATTTTTCTTAAGTATACACTCTCAAATATACATCGTAAATTGTGGAATCCGAACCCCTCCTAAGAGTTAATTTTTGAAACCTGTTCTTAGGTGATCGTTATAACACAAAAGAAAGGTGAATCACAACATTTAAAGACTTTTAATATCCAGATTTCATGATAAGTGTTCGTGTAAGATATATTTGGGATTTTCTAGATCTCAATACGTTTCACTCGTGTCGATATTTTTAAGAATACCGAACACCTACTCCGCTACTATTAAATCTCTATAGTACTATTTTTGTTTATAGTTTGTAAAAGCCAGTATTTTTTACAAGTTGCACATGAAAAAATGTTTAAGTCGGAGAAATAGGTACAAAATTCATCAATTTTATACAGACTTACAAAACTGTATCTTTGTGGTAAATTTAATTATATACCTAATAAGTAATAAATAACTCATCGAAGTCTATAATCAATGAAATTAATGTTAATATCTTATAATAACATGATAGAGAAGGAAATATTTTAGCTCTAGATTTCTCTATTACTAATAAAACAATTCTATAGACTATATGTAATTTTAACGGTTTACAATCTTAAGAGTGGTTGGTATTTAATTGCAAATCAAAAAAAATATTCATTTTTTACTAAGAACAAATCCCAATTCTAATGAAAAATACTGATTGGACAGCAAAATAGGTATATCAAAATATTATTATTTTAGCAATAATTTATGTTCGTGGCTAATAGCTATTTATTTAAATGTAGAGCTATTTATGAACGCACATCTAATAAGGACTAGTGCACAGTAAACTTATTGCTCCATTTTTTTTTTTTTGTAAAACAAGGGTTCTTTTTATCACATACTTCAACTTATTATGTATATAAAGTAGCATACAAACAGTGAGAAACTTCTACGTTTCTGTAATTCCCATTATTCAATTGTCAGAGCAGGTTTTGCTTTAGTGGAATGTCCACGCTTCCTTTTTTTGCATACGTAGTTCTTATACTTAGAATTGGGAGCAGAAACGTTTGCCACTCATCCCAGGCGCGTGTGGATATACAAATATAGATATAGAAATAGATAGTGTGGACAAGACAACTAAAAAAAATTAATTTAATTTGTAATCGTGGAAAGCGATCCAATCTTGAACAATAAAAATATACCCAGGTAATTTAAAAAAAAAACAACCTAACCTCACCCGACGAACTAATTATCTAATTACACAATAACAATTGCCTTGTAATCCACATGGCGATATTCACAATGTCGAGGCAATGTGGTAAGTTCAAATTATAATTATGTATTCTGACTTATGCATTATTTTTATAATTCTTTTTATTACTTGGTCTATAACATCTACAAGATATAATGCTATACAAACACGTATAAATTTGCTGAGCGTGTGTTTGCTTTTATGTCCATTGAAATTCTAATAGGAAACATGCTGCAAGAATAGTGTGCAATCAGTATATTTGATATGAAATTAGTTTGTTTGCGTACAAAACAATTTTTTGTCTAACATTTAAAAAAGATATACAGGCAACTATTGATGTTATTTTTCGAAATATTTGCAACGTTAGTGTTGATAAATCAATTGGTTTACTTGCTTTGAAATAATATAATTGATTTAAAAATTATTTAATTGATGGACATATTATGTTGGGTGATAAGTTTTTTGATGTGCAGTTATAACTATCCCCAATTTTTATAGCAGTGATAAATTTTTGATACTGATTAATAGGTGTTGTTATATTATTTACTAGCTGACCCCGCAAACGTTGTTTTGCCATATATGTTATTAACCCCCGCAACCCCCACTTGTGGGTGGAATTTCGTAAAATCCGTTCTTAGCTGACCTCTACTCGGCGAAAGGAATATTCCTACCAAATTTCAAGTCTCTACGCCTTATGGTTCCAGAGATATCGTGATGAGTCAATATATGATGGGTGGAAATCTCTTTTATATATATAGATAAAAGACAAGCTGTAAAATATAAATTTTTTTTTGAATTTTTTTTGAAACTTTATTTGATCTAAAATATACTTATTACCCTACTTGCTAAATAAA
The DNA here is from genome assembly GCA_905220545.2 of Melitaea athalia. Classification (NCBI taxonomy): domain Eukaryota; kingdom Metazoa; phylum Arthropoda; class Insecta; order Lepidoptera; family Nymphalidae; genus Melitaea; species Melitaea athalia. The sequence goes on along the minus strand of HG992183.1, from coordinate 6,402,640 downwards.
TTGAATTCCGTCACTTTTACTAATCCCTGAATATATGTATCAATTTTCACGTAACTTTTCGCATAAATAATTAATTTATTAAAATATGAAATTAAAAAAAGTATTCTTTCTCAAGACACGCTCACGAACATTTTATTTTATTAATATAATATATAAATCGTTTTTTGTCGACGGTAGTGATTCAAACACATGTTTACGGTGATTATAACGTCAATGCATAAATTATATACACGATAATGATAGCATAGCATCTGTGAAATATTTCCACCTAATCTCCGGTTATGTTGCTATAATAGTTTAAGGGCTATAGGGCTATAAAAATTTATGTTAGTTTGTTTGTTCACAAGAATATGTGCGTTAATCACGTGCTTCGTTTTATGTATAAAAACAATTAAAGTTTTAAATAGTGATTTGAAGGATTAAAGTTATCTGGTTATACTTCTATTTTAATATGCTCGTTATAAGTAATATGCTTTTCTTTGACATTGTAGTACAAAACAATAGGCTACGTTCGTTAGGGTACGTTATAATAGCAGTTTTTCTTGTCTAATAAATGATGTAGTTTTTTTTGCTTGTAAGATGGACTGATTGAATAGTTTTATTTTAACTGTATTTAAATAAATAAATAAATGTAAATCAAATTTATTTCTACTTTTTAATTAATTCTAATAAAGTATATTTTTAAGTACTAGTATCTGAATTCACGAAATGTTGACTATATTTATTTCTTGTGTCCGATAAAGAAATCGCAATAGTTGGTACTACATAGCGCGTGACAAAGACAGGTGCGCTGTTTAATTGTCGTGCATAAACAAGTAGTAATTTGAAAAAAGTATAGCGGTTACAGAAGGCTTTATGATTATATTGAAAAACAGAACGAGTCTATTGAAGAATTTCAACAGACCTATTTAAATTACATCAAGTAATAAAAATGTCTGGAAGGTAATAAATATATACCCAATTATTTTAAATATGAACAGTAAATTTATCTATCTATACCTATATATCTATATCTATACCTATATATAAAAACTAGCCGACCCGTGCCCACTTCGTTGGGCGTTATAATCCATTTCACATAAGAAGGGTACGGTGAAATTTGATATGTTCCAATACACTCTCACTATTTTCAGCAAATCAGATAAATATAAATGTTTTAAAATCACCAATTAATTTCTAAGGCAAATAATAATGCTTGATTAGATTGAATTGTTGACACGGCACGTCAGAGGACGCAGGTTCAAATCCTGGTGATTTAAAATATTTATATATTTTTATCTTTTTCCTTTTATCTTGTCACTCCTGAATAGTGTAGCTTTCTGTTAGTGAAAGAATTTTCATGATCGGATCAGTATTTGCGAAGATTACCCCGTATATACAAAGTTATAAACTTTACCTCTTTATAATATTAGTATAGATGATTCGCTGAATGTGTTGCTAAGCGCGAATCTCGAGAGCAGCTCAACCGATTTCGCAAATTCTTTTTTTATAATATTCCTTGAAGTATGAGGACGGTTCTTACGGAGAGAAAAATTAAAAAAAAAAATGGCTTGAAAAAGTCTAAAAACAACACTTTTCTATATTCCCATACAAAAGATTCGTAATAATTCTTAAAACTCAATTAGAACTTTAATACCATACCATAAAGTTTAAGTGTTAGTGGAGGGGTTCCGGGAAGGATAAGTACTTAAAAAAAATTAAAGAATCGACTGTTAGGCGGTACGAAGTTCGCCGGGTCAGCTAGTTATATATAAATGTATTAAAACTGAAATGTCAAAGGTATCTTTGTGTTAATATAATATAGATTGTTATTTGGTTCAAATGTCGTTTGTTTCAAATAACTATCGCGGTAACACAAAGGAAGTTAAAATATTGTCGTATGCCAAGTTTACTTTTTCAAAAATAGCTTAAGTGATCTTTTAGATTCCGATATAATTATACTTAGTGAATGTTAAGATGTAACACGCACTGTGAAGTAAGTTAGATTAATGTTTACCAGTGTATCTTACTATGTACCATACACACATAGTTTAGTATGCGTACATACATAATTGTATATTATACAATTATACATTGTATATAATAAGTCAATACTACGAGTGGGTAGTAATGAGGTAGGGTAAAGCAGGAAATAAGCTACTCAAAATTGGGTAAAAGCTACTGCAAAAGTATCTCATAATTACAGAAAAATAATAATTCTCTCAAGTAGGTAGTGTTGTGTTCCTACGGTGGGTAGGGTAGGCAAAGTTGCTGGGGATGGTCTGACGTAGAGTCGAGAACACGCTTGCGATGCTTCCGGTGTTGCAGGCGTCCCTAGATTACAGTTACGCCTTATTATTGTAAAAATGAATATAAAAAGGGTGTACCCGAAAAAAAAAACAAAATTCTAAGTTTGAAATTGTTGAATGCTTTCGTAAAAATATTCCACTTAAAACATTCAATAGTCCATCTATAAAAGAGATATCCGAATGACGTAATCGCTTAGTTACTGTAGTTATTAGACGAGTCGAGAGTTAACTGTTAAGAAGAATTGTTTGTAGAGATCAATTCGTATGCCGAACCGCGCCGTACATCGCACCGGCACGATTAGATCGCCTCCGAGAACCGCTCATAAATCCCAGACGCAACCGCTCTGTTTAGTTTGGAAGCTCCCATCCCAGTAATTATACGATAATTCATACTTTAATAAATACTAATAAATCCTTCCCACACCACCGCATTATCAACTATTACACGATGTAATTACAGCCAATAAATTACCAAATAATACATCAATCAGATGTGTTATAATATTTTTTTTTATATTCATCGGACGGCGGGCAATTTTATTAAAATTATATGCCGGTCAAATTGGGGTAGCTCGAGGCTAAGTCGGAACTTAATTATATAGGTAATGTTTAATGATATATCCTTATAATAAGCTACCTGATGTTCTCGGCGCGTATAAATCAAATATTTCATTAAAATTCGAATCGCTCTCCCAACCCTTCATTCGGATACTGTTATTAGGGACGGTGGGATTGCTTGCGAATCATCTGAAAACGCTCGAGCCTACTTTTCGATGAAAATAGCATTATCGCGGTGACGTTGATGAATGGGATCGATTTAGCGCATGCATAATTATGTTTTTTACGAGCCCTGTTTAAGATTAATCCAATTATATCCCGTATTAACACATAATTACGGAGAAAGGAACTATTAAAACTTTAGTTTTGCGAGAATTGAATACCTACATACGTATAGTATATATCGAGTATGTATAATAACCAACCATATACTGGTGCCAGTGTCTATTATATATTGCTCTACGAAAATTGTATAGATTAATATATAAATAAATATCCTGTAACACACACACACGGTTGTCTGTTCCTACGGTAAGCAACTTAATGCTTTTGTTACAGTTAACAGCCGACTGTTATAGTTAAATATATTTTTTTGATAAATATACATAGAAATAATAAATATATAAATACAAATAATACACCCAGACTCAGGCGGAAATCGAACCCGCAACCCGCGCAGCAATAAGCAGGGCTACTAAAAACTGAGCCAACGGGCCAGTCACATCTACATTTAAACGACATGATACTAACACATTTAACAAAAGTACAAAACTAGTTTTGACCTATAGTCGGCACATTTTTTATTTTGCAATTTCTTACAAACTAAACTATCTAGATAAAATGAATATAAACTATTTAGATAAAAAAATGTGTCTCAGCGTTAAATTACAGAACGACTGAACCTGGACTTCCAGGCGATTTAAAAAAAAAAATTTTAGGCTATAAGTAGAGAATTTTAACAAAAATTTTAAAAAATATAACGATAATTTCAACTGCACGCGTTTAAGAGTTAGGAAGACAGGACACGACGTCTGCCTGGTCAGCTGGTATAAACAAAAAAGGCTACAACAAAACGAAATTACAAAACAAAACAAAGTCTAAATATGCTAAAATATTCACCTGTGAAACAATAAATACTGCAATGGATACAAGTAATAGTGCATACAGTTTTTGCTAATTCGTTTCCCGACGTAGCCGCGCGGTGTTGAGCGCCTCGGGCGGTACGGTCTGCATTACAACTGAGGAAATTTTGTACAATTTTTATTTAATTACTACTTTTTACTTACTTTTTAATTATTTTACATTTCCAAATCGTGATTACCAATCATTATTTTATCACTTTAATTAATAATTAACTTTGAATTATTCTAAGAGTATAAATTTCAAAAAAGAATATTCTAGTAATTGTGGATATGAAATGAAAAATGTCTTATGCACTTTATTACCATAAGGTGTGTAGAGTTATTTAGAACTAGATATTATTAATTTACAACCGTAATAAAATTATAAATATATATTATAAAGATAGTAATTTTTAAAACTATGTTGGGAATGTAAGTGCTCTTTTATCGACATGTGCCTGAGTCGCGTTGAAACATCGCCTCCAGCGATAATACGTACAAAAAGTTATAATAACTATTAAAATGTGTTTAGTAATAAATTGTAACAGTGAACTTATCGATAGCTTATACTTATATAGAAATAATAACTTAAGTATATGCTTTAGTAAATTAAAAATAATCTTACTCGATCTTATTTGTAATTTTTATTATATGATTAATGACTTTTTTGATAATGCCATCACTGTCTTAATCTACTGCTAAGTTGTCTTACTATGTTCGTTATTGCAAACATTAATAAATATACTATTGACTACTGAAGTAATTTTATGAATCTCGCAGTTCACAAAATAAAATTATATTTTATAGTAAGATAAAATTGGAAGTAATTTTGTTTCTGTCTCTACGCCCGGCGCGACCTTGGTTGTAATAGAGTGTTTTGTATTTTCAATTAAGCTAAGTGCATTGGTATTTCAAATATGCCGATATATATTTTTTTTTTTGTTTAATTTCTTTATTATTTTAACGATTACACTGAACTTGTTTAAAGTTTTAACGAGATGTTAAGTTAACTATTTCGAGCGATTGTGGAATTAGATTCGTGTTGTATGTATTTTGTAAAAATATTTGTAGACGATCTTAAAAATTATACAAGAATGATTGAGTATTTTCATACATTTCATTGAGAAGTTAAAGAAAAGCTTGAAAAAATTACTAGCATACATTAAATCATCTGCATCTGCTTCTTTGAGTTTTAGTAAGTAGTATCGTGTGTACATCGTAGTGTACGATTATATCTTGTACCGAAGGTGACTTCAGGATAATAATAATATTTAACTTAAACCATTTCAGTAATAGCTACAGACTTTATCAATTAGAAAGAATAAATCAACAGTTCATATTATAAGTACAAATAGGAACTATCAGAGACTTTGTAACAAATTGGTTTTGTTCACATGAAAATATTAGGATATAATTTAAATGAATAGAATAAAAAGCCCCCATCGTAATTTTAATTTAGTGCGTATTGTAATTCGATGTTACAATTAGCTAACTACGCGGAAGACGGCACTCGTTTTTAAATTGGTTAAATTTACAACTATAAATGGGGGGCAGGTTTAGACAATCATTACAAGAGGTTGCTTCCTTTTATTTTCATTATATAATATAAGGAGCTAAGGTGAAGCAGAAGTTTAATAATGCTGATGCGTTCCCACGAGTATCAGGTATTTTATATACCAAAAAGTACAAACTTCAATCTATATCAATAAAAGGGAATCGTCGAATTTTTTGTAATCACACTTGCGTGGTACGATTTGTGTAAAAGAAAATAAAAAAATGCGATGCATTGACGGAGAATATATCAGTTCGAAGTTTGGCCGTTCTGCTAGTATTTTCCAAGTAACAACATACTTCAAAGCGCTAGTTTTAAATGTTATCAACCCTGTATTGGTCATTGTCGACAGTTTTTGTATTCTATTAATTTGATTAACTACTGGCCTTAATAATATTCTGTTAAAATGTCAGAATGGTGTCTTCTGTTCGACAAAAAATGCGTGGTAAAATATTGCTATTTCGTGATTATTTTATAATAGTATTGTTATAAGTATGTCCAATTTAGTTTTATATTTATTCAATTATCTGTATTTGTAGTAAAGTTGTAAACAAAAAATATATAGTTTAACTTAAAAAGGTATTAATAAAAAATATATCTGGTACAAGATCATAATTAGTTCTTTGCTTACTATTACCACGGTTGTCATTTGAGACTCGACATTTATGCAACATTGTAGACGCCATGGTCACAGGTAAAATTTAAATCCTAATACAATTGTGATTTTACTTATAGGTAAACCGCTGTAAAGTCGACCCTTGCGATGACAAATGGGAGGCAGGGCGGGGGGTATGCACGGGTACACACGGCATTGTCGCCACAGAGATTTATCTCGAGATATCTCAAGTATATTTCTCTGAGTTATTATTTAGGTGAATGATTATAATTATTTAAGTCATGCGAGTGTGGAAAATAATAGACTGATTCTATATTTAATTTTATTATATGTTTTTCTATATATATATACTAGCCGACCCGTGCCCATTTCGTTGGGCGTTATAATCCATTTCACATAAGAAGGGTACGGTGAAATTTGATATGTTCCAATACACTCTCACTATTTTCAGCAAATCAGATAAATATAAATGTTTTAAAATCACCGATTAATTTCTAAGGCAAATAATAATGCTTGATTAGATTGAATTGTTGACACGGCACGTCAGAGGGTGCAGGTTCAAATCCTGCTGATTTAAAATCTTTATATATTTTTATCTTTTTCCTTTTATCTTGTCACTCCTGAATAGTGTAGCTTTCTGTTAGCGAAAGAATTTTCATGATCGGATCAGTATTTGCGAAGATTACCCCGTATATACAAACAAAGTTATAACCTCTTTATAATATTAGTATAGATACACAATTAATTAAGTAACTACGTTAGAAAATAAAATACTAAATACTGAGCACTAAAACTAACATTAATATGTAAAAAAGTTGCTTAAGATTAACATTATCATCATTCATTTAGTCATTTTTCGTCTTGATATTTCATATTTATTGTTGGACGTAACTAAGTAAAATAATCTCGTGTGTAGTGCGTACGTCATTCGATGTCAACGCCGTAGGGATGGCAAAGTCGACTCTGACTTTCGTCAAGAATCGATCTTTTCATAAAAATAATAGATTTTTTGGAATCTACTTGAACCTGTCTCGAGTCGATTGGAATCGATTCTCATTCGATGACTGACTTTTTTTAAGCAACACAACGGTCACAAACTCACGGACGGTAGTATATATAATTATATAGTTTGTACCAGGGATTGGAATACCGTTTAAAAATTCGGTAACGTTAACTTGTCTCGGCAGACAACGTTATTTATGGAGTAACGATATCTTAAGTTAAAACAAACTCGTAACACCTAAAGTTCGTAACTATTACGGTAAACGCACAAATAGATATTTGATACCCACTTTAATTAACCAAATACCCAGAACTATACTACTACATACTACATATTTTAAAGGCGAGAGAGTTTAAATTCAGAGCGGAACAAAGGGTCAAAAATTTTAGTACTTATTACTAAATTAATCATTACAAAAATACATAGCAATTCATTACAAATTTACTATTATTGAAATTTAACATTGGAATGATAATATTATTGAAAACATCACTTTTACGAAGTAGCACAGTGTCCTCACAGAAAAAACAAGATGCTTTCAAAAAGTCGACTTGAGAATCGACTTTTAACTGTGATTAATCGACTTTGAGAATCAAAAAATTCCAAGTCGATTCCAAAGTCAAAAGTCGACTTTTTTCACGCAGTCTCCATCCCTAGTCGACGGCCGACATCAGAATTCAGACTGTCTGATTGGTTGAGTGCTACCCGCCCCCGCGTCCCGCGGCCATCGCTAGGGTCGACTTTATCGCGGTACAGCTATAATCGGTCACTGACTTAACACTTTGATTCATTGACTAATAATGAAAATATTTGAATTGCTACGAATTATAAGAGTGGAGACGTTACCTTAACTGAAAAAATATATTTATTTATATAATTATAATATACCATTATGTAGGTATCCATTGTATCATCATCCGTCCACTAATTTATTTAATATCTTTATCTTCGAGACGTAATGAAACAACGTATCAACTTTTGAATATTTTACACTTTACGACTGCTATTAAGTGGTAATAAAGCATATTATAATATTTCTTTATCTCATACTAATTAAGGCGGCGAGGTCGTGCCGAATGTTAAGAAGTTATTTTCCAAAGCACTTTAATTATTAAAATAATTTACATCATTAGATTGCTTAAAGTAACTGCGGGTATAATAAATATATTTATGATAATTAAATCTTGTTGCAATTTCTTTTTATTAATGTTGGATTTAATGATTGAATTGCGAATATAGCTTTGACTCTAGATTTTTCCTGTGTCATTCCTATCCTACCTATCTGGTTTGATATTCGTAATAAAAAAGTTGCAATGATAATCCTGGTTATCAACTATTAAAATATTCAGTTTCATTGGCATATGACAACGGTGCGGTGGTTACAATAGCTGACTGGCGAGAGAAAGACTCAAGGTTCTATTGCTGCACGTGATAAATGTACATTATATTAGCCTATTGCAGTCCACTGCTGGCCATAGACCTCCCCAAGTTCGCGCCAGACATCCCGGTATTCCTCAATCCTCATCCAGCCTACAACGGCAATATTACGTAGATCGTCGGTCCAGCGGGCCGGAGGACGTCCTACACTGCGTTTGCCAGATACGCGGTCTCCACGATAAATGTACACCATACGGCGTGCTAATTTGTCATAATATAAATTAGCGTGGTAGTGATAAACAGTCGATTTTATCCTGAAACACACACAATTAAGTTTCCCACTTTAGTAATAGTATTTATTTATTACGTTGAATTTAAGACGTGTATTATTACTTAAAAGGTTGAGTGTTATACCCGCATTAATTATGAAAGACACATCCATCCAAACATTCTCAGAAACTTTCCCTTTCATAATATTTATATGAAATATATTCCAATTGAATGTGTTAATAATGACAATACTTTTAATATGCAGTAACCGGGTCGGACACTTTCGCTTTCAAGATAATTATGACGGACGTGTATCTGACAATTGAAGGCATTATTGTGCACTAATGACTCGGTCGAACGAGACGCGTACGGGTTAAAACACGCTACTGTCACTTACTGACTGGGTATATTACGGAGCTCCATAGCGGAAACCGAAACTATCGGATATCCGAAATAAAAATATATCAATAACCACAATTATCCGAAAATTTTAGATACAAATAAGGGCAAAAATTAATGTGTGAGAGAACTGAGAGATCATTTCGCTAATTCGTAAATACAATATTGTAGGTTTTAGTAGAAGTTGTAAAACGATATGTTGTATGATCGTACGTCATATGAAACGAATAAACGTATGATCCGTATAGGAGCTGACATAATATTAATCGCGTTCTTTGTACAGTTTATTACTTCATTAACTTTGAAACAAACCTTTTTAAACTTGAAACTCTACAATCTGTATCCCAAACTATCCGAATGTGACCGAAATATTTTCATATAACGTAACCTAACCCAGATCTAAAAATCTGAAATTTTTAAGCAATAAAATCATCATCAGCATTGTAAAATGTGATTTATAAATGTTAAACCCAATGACATTCTAAGGACATTATCTTTTAACGTCTTTGGTTAAACCTTTTTTTTTTCTTTTATTTAAGAGAGGCTTTGGTCGCTTAGCGACTATGTCAGCCCCATTGATCTGCATAACACTGGTTAAACCTTTGCTATAATTTTATTTAAATTTTCAAAGTATGAAAACTATGTTTATGTGAATTCCACAAATAATCGCTATCTCTTTATAGTAAGTTAAACTCTGTTCTAATTATTACGTCGCTCTACCTTTTAATTACTAATAAAAATTTAAAATTTTCTTTTTTTTTGTATGTCTGAATGTGCACGTTCGTTCTTAGAATACTTCATGATCCTTTCATAAGATATTTGAACTGAAACTTCTTTAGGCGCATGAGGGGTAAAATATTGAGCGACCGCTAACGCGGCAACGTGCAACGTCTGGTAGGAACGGTTACCTAGTACTTGGACGGGTGAACGCCTGGGAACATCGCATGACGTTGACTTTTTGTTTTTCAATTTTTTTATTATTATTTTAAATTCCTTATTTGAAGTGAAACTTCTTTACCGGACCGGTAACGCGGCAGTGTCAGGGAGGGTCAGTACTTAGATGGGAGACCGTGTGGGAACACCGCGTGACGTTGGTTTTTTTTCAATTAGTTTTTTTGAATTATTTTTTTTTTAAATTAGTTTGCCAAAGAAATTTCACTCCTGACATGACTGTGTACTGTGTTTTAATTAGTTTTTTGAATTAGTTTGCCAAAGAAGTTTCACTTCTGACAGGTGTATTATGTACGCACGCAGATTTTTTTTTTAAAATTAGTACTCAATCCTCCTTACCTTGATAAGAATCTGATATGGGTACCAAATATATGTAAGTACTATTTTAAAAGTAACTTTACAAATTGTTATACTAAAATCATATGTACTATAACGTATCTTAATTTTTATGTATGTTTGTTTGTCATTGCACGTCGATGTATTTTTAAGATATCTCCTGATCCCATCATGGTCCCACTCTGAAATTTTTATGGTGTACTCACAAAATTACACATAAAAACATGTATAAATTAAAAAAAAAAATTAAAAAACACCAACACAAAGATTTTTTAAAAACAATTTTTGAGTTTTACTCAAAAAATATTTTGTACATCAATGTATTCAAATTGGGTATCACATTAAATCCCATTAAACCCTCTTTAAAATAAGCTATCATTTAGCTCTCTATCTCTAATAGAACCAAAGTTATTGCAGATTTTAGATTTTAGTGCACGTCAAAAAACGCAGATTTTGTGATTTTTAAAAACTTATAACTAAAAAACTATCAGAGATTAAATTTTTTGAAAACTATATTTGAGTTGAGGATAATAGAGAGTATAAATAAACAAAGTTTCGGCCAAAACTGAAAGGGTCAGGTTGAAAACATTTTTTTATTGGTTGATTTGACATGGAATGACTCTGGGGTAACTATCCTTCTATTGTTTTAAGTTTTACCATCTAGATAAATACGTAAGATACTCGAATATCATAAAATTTTACAAATTTAAAAAAAAACCATTGTTTCCACTAAACGATATGGTCGGTAAACGTTTGTATATGATGTGCTACCAAATTAACTTCTAATTAAGGTGTTTATTACGATAACAGGGTTAATTTAGTAATTAATACCTCATTAGCAACTAGATGACATCAAACGCATATGTATTAAAATGTCTATTAATATTCTGGTGCAGTTAGCTGCGTCACTATTTATCGTTACTAGCTAATCCACGCGACATCACACGGGGACTTTGGTATTTTCAGGTTTTCGTAATGTTTTGAATACAAAAAAAAAAGAAAAAAAAAGTAATGTAGCATAAACAATTGTTGTCAAACGCACAATTCTATAGTATATTAAAGTTGATACAATATTTATGCCATAAAATATTAAGTAAATTATTTTTATCTAAACGATTGATATAATTAATTTATTAATACATTAATTACGTAGGTACCTACTATTAAAACACATACGTATACGACTCTATAAAGAAGACGTCGAGTCAATATTTCAACAAAATGACTTAAATATCAGTGACTGTGATAGAATTAGTAGAACTAGTGGTCGTGTAGAGGTCAAAATGCGAGCATAATTAAAATTTTAAATTTAATGAAACCAAAAAATTATGAAAATAAAGAACTATATATTTAAAAAAAATTCAATTTGACTACAGAGTACAGACTTTGACAATCAACAAATAGAGTATAATAGGTATGCGTGGCGTGTCAAATACATGGTAGTGTGTGTAATGTTTTTTTTATTGATTTAATGTGTTTTTATGCAAAATTTAAAAAAAATATTAGCATTCTGCTCTCCTTCTATATATAAACTATAAGTGTACGAAATTTCATACTTCTTCGTCCGCGCAATTTTCGTAAAAAGGGGTACAAAGTTTTTGCTCCATGTTCCTATTAATACATATATAGATACCTACCTAATATTTTAGAAAACAAATTTTGTAAAACCAACGTTTTTTGTTCGTTGTAACATGACTATAATACTCCTCTGACATTTCATTTTATCAAAAAAGTATTTTTTGAGCATTGCTATATACAATTTCTACTGGCAGGTATACGTCATCGAGACTGAAATTTTAACTTGGATGAGATTAAAATAATAATAATAAAAAATAATTGTCATATCTCTGTCTCTGAATCTGTTTATATAATATTCTGTATTTTACTATCAATGGAGTAATTTTTCAAAAAAGTTTAAAAATAGTAAAATTAATTAAAATATAAAAAAATAATATTATAATTATATCCTTGGTTTTTATAGTCAGATTAATGTCATTAAACGCATGTTTATTGTATACGTTGTACATTAAAAATAAACTAATTAATAATAGATAAAATAAAACATTTTATGTATGACTTTAGACATTATTTTCTTACTCTCTAATAGTCATTATAAGTACCTATTCTTGTATTAACACACTTATAATAATTATGTATAAATTATTTTACAAATCATTAAAACTAAAAAAACCTGCTATAAAATATTAGGACTGCTTTTATCGTAACACCTTCGTTATTTATATAATACTAGGTGACCCCGCAAACGTTTGTTTTGCCATATATGTTAGTAACCATCGCAACCCCCTCTTGTGGGTGGAATTTCGTAAAAGCCGTTCTTAGCTGACCTCTACTCGGTGAAAGGAATATTCCTACCAAATTTCAAGTCTCTACGCCTTATGGTTCCAGAGATATCGTGATGAGTCAATGGGTGGAAATCTCTTTTATATAATATAGATTATTATAGTTCATAATTTTCATCAATCAACAGACTCTCAAACGAACATTATCAGAAGTTCACATGTCCGACAACCGCGGAACGCTACGTGCCGCACACAATAATGTACTAACACATAAAATATTTAAATAATAAAAGAATAACCCTCACACTTAACGGCTCCCAGTAAAATGAGATTTTTTTTATCTGTAATCCAAGTAGGTACACGCAATATAACACCTAGCACATGCTATAATTTGTATATATAACCGATACAAACACTGAAACTAAAAATAATTAAATTTTTGAAGTGAAACTTCTTTAGGCGCATGAGGGGTAAAATTTGAGCGACCGGTAACGCGGCAGCACAGGGACGGTCAGTAATTGGATGGGTGACCGCCTGGGAACACCGCGTGACGTTGTCTTTTATTTTTTCAATGAAGTAGTTCTTTTATTCGTTTTTTTAATTAGTTTTTTTTTAAATTAGTTTGTCAAAGAAGTTTCACTTCTCACATGTGTACTTTGTACGCACGCATTTTTTTGTAATTAGCAAAATGACGATTCGAAGGTGCTTTTGAAGCCTATTTGAATAAAGATATTTTTGATTTTTATTTTTCATTTTGAAAAACTATCGCCGGACTACTATGGAACCCGTGGCCTACGTACACACTATACACTTTTGACCAATGTGGTAAAACTTCGTTTATCTTGGTACATATACGTGTAAACTGCTCTGTATCATAATGTTGATTCGCGTCGCTTCCCTAAAACAACACTTTAAAATAGTGTTTAAAAAAAGAAACTATATTTCCAGATTAAAAGTAAATTGTTATAGACACTTCTATCTATTGTCATTCTCTTTATCGAGACTGAGTTATATTGATTGAAAAGTAATCTTAACTATATAGAATATGCGTTTACATTCTAGGAACTAGACTATTTCCAAAATACTATGTTTGAAGATTGTCTGCTCTAAATAACAAAGTGGTGACTTCTGAATTTTAAATCTCACCATAAATCAAAACAGATTACAATATTTTATATTTAAATAAAAGTGTATTTTTAATACTGTTGCAATTTTCGTGAACATTAAAATACATTTTCCATATTAAATGAACCTTTTATAAACGTTGCCAAACGTAAAACTGTTTAATTTTGGACATGAAAAAAACATGCAATTTGAAATTAAAATCGCTAATGACTTTAACCATTAAGTTAATCATTTTAATTAGAAGTTGGCGTTCGTTTGCGTTTGTAACGCTTTTTTTACGAGTAGGGTTTGTATCATTGGAATGACGTCTTGGATACTATACCTTTTGTACATTGCGTTATATTATAAAAAGAACAAAATGTTTTATGATAAAAAAGAGCAATGTATTATGATAGTTTAAAACTGTCTCGTACACAAATCCAAAGATCTCGGAAAATTGGTTTCGGTGAGTGTACATTACTAATAATAGCACTGCAAATCTTATCTTAAGGTTTTCATAATAAAGGTTATTTTCACTTACCACTTGTTAAATTAATCATTATTATTAGTCAGAACTTCTTAGTATTATATCTACTTTCACACCAATGCTATTAGCAAGAAATAATAATTCTAAATAGTTAATATGTTATATTAAATTAATTAAGATTTTACGAATATGAGTTTTCTTATCTAACTGTATGATTCTATACTGAGTTACTGACTTCTATGCAGAACAATTAGTCAAATAATAGTGACGATCTTTATTGATCATCAAGTGTTTGTGATAAGTATTTTTCTGCAACGAATTTTTATTACTACGCTGATGTATAACTCAATCATCACCTCACCCTAACAAGATAAAAGAAAATGAATTAATTTTAAAATTAAGCAAATAAACACGGAATATTCCCGAAGCGAATGAAAACCTTAAATTGATTAAATCAATGAAATAAGGCAATTATATTCTAATACAAATTCAAATAAATAAGCTTTAACTCCAAATACAATTTGTATAAGTTATAAATTATACAGTCTCTTAATATAAAATTTAACTGAATTAAACCCATTCATTTCGGGTCTGTCTTAGTCAGTCGAGACTGACGCGGAGCTAAGAAGTTTTTTGTTAAAAATTTATATTAGGTTTATACAAGATTTTGTTGATTGTAAAGAAATTACCGATTAAATTATACATTCCTAAAAGTTATACTTATTCTTTACTTATATTATGAAGTTGAAGAGTTTGTTTGTTTGTTTGTTTGCTTGAACACGCTAATCTCAGGAACTACTGGTCCGATTTGAAAAATTCTTTCAGTGTTAGATAGCCCATTTATCGAGAAAGGCTATAATTATATATAGGCTAAGACCAATAGGAGCGTAGCACCAATGAGGAATGTTTTAAAATAATTTTTTTTTCCTTTGAAAGCTTCCGCTGCGTAAACGGTTAAAGTAGTACAAATCATGTATGACAGAATTTTTCCGATTTCACGCGGACGAAGTCGCGCGCAGAAGCTAGTATATTATAAAACGTATGTATATGCCGTATATATTTGTTATGGTCTGGGCGTTCGTGCTTGTGTATTGTTTGTTTCCAGACCCATGACACAGGAGTAAATCTTACTGCGGGACCACAGATTAGTAAATAGTAGGTACTGCGGGACGTTGATATTGAGATGAGTGGGACTTTTCATTTTTATTATAATTTTATTATTTGTTATATTGGAAAGTTAAAAAAAAAGTGACTTAAAATAATAATTGGTATTATATTGTAATATTTGTAATAGTCTAAAATAAATAAATAAAAAGCATAATTTTTATTGACAATTATTTTATAATTTTTATAGCGTATAAAATTTGGACACTCCATTTTATTCGAACATCGTTTCATTAGACTCAGACGGACACTTGAATGTCGTCTCATTATCTTTAATTATATCCCGATTCTTCGGTTCCGTCTCGATCTTAAATAATATTATTTGTATCAACATTCAAGTAATATTTCGTAACCATTTTTAGTTTAGCTTATTTAATTCGCTGACTGAAACTGATTCACTAAATTTTATTTAGAGCAAGAAGTAATTTCGAATTTCGAAACAAATATTAATTGAAATATGTTAATTATTAAATTTGATTAGTTCTGGATGGATTTTGATATTGAGCTGTTTAGAAAGTATTAGGTTAAATTTTAAATTTAACAACTTTAGGATGTGTTTCGTACTTTTAGCTTACTCCTATATATTATATTTATATATGCACCACTTTAAGTTTACATACAATTTTTTATATTGTAGTGGACGTCACTTAATATTAATGCAGTCTTTTTTCAAATATTAATTAATTGATTGAATTGAAAACAAAATTTTATTTATTGCCTTAGTAAAAATCTGACCTGAGTGGTAATCCAACCCGCAATAGCGTTTTTCTAGGTGACTATATACATCACTATACTAGACTGTTGTTATATTGTCATATTATCTTCTTAAAAAAAGAAAAAAGCTTAGTTATAGCAGAACAAACAGTTTTTGAAATCAGACTTTGACGAAATAACGAGATGATAGGAAACAAACTTTTTATTAGCATCCCGCCCCGGCTTCGCACGGGTATTTAACAAAAATTTCAAATTCCTTTTTCCCTAATTTTTTGAAAATATAATATAGCCTTTGTCACCCGCGGATAGTGTAGCTTCTCAACAGTGAAAGAATTTTTCAAATCGGTTCAGTAGTTTCAAAGCCTATTCAATGCAAACAAACAATCAAACCTTTCCTCTTTATAATATTAAGTATAGATAACTTCAACCGTCTGTTTTCTATATACCTTACTACGTATATCTATTACGTAGGTATATCCTGTGTCAATGTATTTGGCACTATTATTCTTATATATGACTAGATCAGCAAATAAGCGTACGGCCCGCGTAACTATAAATAATCGATTACCGTAGCCTATAAACGCCTGCAACACTAGAAGTATCGCAAGCGCATTGCCGCTCCCTCCCCAGAACTACTTGAGTGCAGTGTTATTCATTAGGTTAAAGAACTTTATTCTCAAAAAAGACAATGTCACTAACATGAGAATAACATATTACAACTAGCTGACCCCGCAAACGTTGTTTTGTCATATGTTACTAACCCCCGCAACCCCCTCTTGTGGGTAGAATTTCATAAAATCCGTTCTTAGCTGACCTCTACTCGGCGAAAGGAATATTCCTACCAAATTTCAAGTCTTTACGCCTTATGGTTCCAGAGATATTGTGATGAGTCATTATATGGGTGGAAATATCTTTAATATATAGAAGATAAACGTAAAACATACATATCGTTGTCTTATAAATCCTAGTGCTAAGTTAACGAATATTTTAAATAGTTTCTTCTAAGCTTTAGCTGTTATCTTCTGTAAGGTTGAAGTACCTACTTCCCCAGACGGGCTGCTCTAGATTTTGAGCTGGATATATCCTGCTGTGCCCTACCCCGCATGATATATGTATGTATATTATGCTATGTATTACGAGTATATATTATATTCCGTATTATGTAATATATAATACGGAAAACTTAGTGCAGATAACATTAATTTTATGTCGTCATGTGGGTTAATCCCTATCTATTGGGAATTTATGAGCTATAATTAATAATTCAAAACAACAAATTAATAAAACGCATTTAGATCTTTAACCCGGCGAACGTAAGGTTGGGTGTAGTCCACCCAGTCCAAGATAAGTCGATCAATATCTTAGTACCGAATTGTTGTTATGCTATCTGCGTCTGAGTAGCTGTGCGGAGAAAGGTAAGGCATCGATTGCCATCGCTTCAGTCGACGACCACCTGGTGAACTGTGTGGAAAGGGTTAAAGTTGTCAGCGGGTGTGTTACACCCACCTTACATTCCGTATAACAAATTTGAACAAAGTTGTTACTAAACCATTACTAATACTATTAACTTATTCCCAAGGCAAGTTATTATGAGTTTTTAAGAAGCTAAAGCCAGTTCTTCCGACGAAAAAATCAGCTGGTTAGTAATAATTTTTGATGACCTTACGAGGTCATCAACTTGATGACCTCGTAAGGTCATCAAAAATTGTTTTTTTTTCTGATTTTTTTTTCTTTTAGTTAATATTTCTATAATTTGATGGTAATATTGTCCTACAAATTGCGTGGTACGTTATCCCGGTCCTACGCTCACTGCTGTGCTGCTCTATCTCCTGCTAACTCTATTATCTACCACAATCGAGAGTTTTCGAAGAGGAACTTTTTGTTCGTCTCATCAAAATGAAGCTACTCCAGAAAAATTAGCTTGATACTAATCAGGTGAAAAATATGTACTAGGGATCCCTACCTATACGGTTTTGTCTGCATTTGTTGTCTGCATATGTGAACAAAATTCTTTCGTTAAAATTTGATTACTATAAAAACCGTCAGATAAAAATTCTATAAATTATTGTTTTAGCTTCAATATTATTTGTAATACTCCTATGGGTATTCCTACTATGCTGTAGACTTATAAAATACATCCTTTTTTATATATATTTCGTAACTATAAAAAATATAGACATCGGTCAGTTCTATTATTTTATTAGGCTACATTTTATTACATAGCTATATTTTATTCGTACACTGAAAGAGTTTTACTTTGTTACCAACTAATTATGTATATCATTTTTGGTTTATGGGGCTTGATTCAAATGTTATATGGCATAATTTTTAAGATATCTTCAGTTCAAGTCTAACAAGTATGACGAATGTTATGAAATTCATATAGGTACTCTCAATAAAAGATCTAATGAACATCAAAAAGCTACATCAGATATAATTGTCATTTAAAAAAAACACAATAACCTTCTTTCTACTAGCACTTAAAGAGTTAAGGGGAAGTCTGGGTAGAAAGTGTAATTATGTTGATTATTTAGGTCGTAATGCGCTGACTACCCCTCTCCCTGTCATTAATCGCCAACCCCCCCTTCTTGCTCCCTTTATTATTTCGTTTCAATTATTTTTGTGATTATCTTTTTACAGCGGTAGCGCATTAAACTCAAAAAATAACAACCACATTAAATGTTAATTAGAATCGAAGTAACAAGATGTCCGACGTTTTTGCTTTTTTTATGGTAAATATAATCTTATCGAGGAATGAGTCGTTACTCTTACATTTCAAGATTAATATTGGTTTATTTCTTAGCAAGCGTTTTGTGAGCACTTAATCTAATTTTCAAAAGTTCGCGTTATTTAATGAAATAAGAAAAATGTGTAATCTGTCAATTTTTTTAAATAATTTACTTATCTAATGATGTGTATACAATCCAATTATTTTTTATCTATATTTCATATATTGAACCTTATTTTTTTCATATTTGTAATAATTTAACCAAACTAAAAATCGTTGCTATATAAAAAGTACGAACTATATAATATTTTTTGTTGTCAGGTTATCACCGATGGGATAAGAGTAAGATACATTTTTTTTACTAATTACAACCGCTGGAGACAGGTGCGTTAGACATTTATTAGCCAATTGTCGTAAGAATATATAGAATATGCGAGAACATAGAAAATTTACGAAAAATGTTAAGAGTTATAAAATAAATGTAATATTTATTATTATTTTAAAGCAATAAATGACACCGGAAAAAAACGTGTTATTTTGTGAGACTTTTTACAGTAAACCTTTTTAAATTTTATTTTTGTTCTAAAATTAAAGTACCAATAATATTATAATTTTTTTTTATTTGTATTTATAACGTCCACTTTTACCTTTTCAGTAATTTGAACAATTAGCACCGGATAAAAAGTGTAACAAAACAAAAACATTTAATATCGTAACGAATTTTGATGTAATAAAAAACGATTCTCCTATTCTTAATACGCACTTTTCATTCATACAAATACATCTTTATTGATTTCATATTCACACAGACGGTTCAAGCAATAGTTCCTACACGTATAATAAAACATAATTACGTTTAATACAACGACGCGTGACTATTAACAATAGAACTCGGATTTGCCAACCCTTTCATTCAAATCACTAATGAATCGATAATATATACACGAAAAACTACTTTATTTATATATATATAAAGGCGATAAACGTTTGAAAAGTTTTTAAAATTATATTATTATAAGCAACGTTTATGGATGAGCAATTTTTATGATTGTACACGTATTGTACAGATGTTTGTTGTGAAATGTTTAAATCTTTTCGTCGCAAGCAGTTCCGTGTTTGTGTCGCCGATTGTAAATATTAATTACTTTATTGTTTTCAAAATAATAGTTTTAAATGCATGTAAATGTATTAAGAAAGTCCTTTATTACGACTAGCCTTTTTTTTTTTTTTTTTTTTTTTGATATCGCAGGGTAACCCATTTACGGGTGATATCCAGGACGCCCAGGTAGGCAGTCCAAGACCGTATGTCGGACTCAGCACTTGGGGGTGCTACTACCGCACTAAACCCCCTGCGGGAGCCTTCAGCCGCTTTAATTGGAGGGTCCCGGATCTGCAGGCAACAGGATCCCTCCAGCGACAGGCTGGCCTCGGCGAAAAGGCCAGACTTCTCCTCCATGGGGACTGTCCGGCTCACCTCTGAACAGTCCCGACGACGCCGTGTCTAGCAGGCCCGGGTTCCCATCCCGGCCCGACACGGGCACAGGGGCGTTACTGGAAGCGCATTAAGTAGCGCCTCCTACGCACCCCCATTCGTCGCCCGCGGGTGGAAGCCACGTCGGCGGCCTCCTCTCTCACCCGCTCGTCAGCCTCCTTCTGGGACATAACTGTCTCGCAGAAGGAGACCATCGCCTTCCAGGACTCGTCGTTGCCGAGCATCGCGGTGATGACGCTCGGGAGTGACAAGTCCCCTCCGAGGACTGTCGTCAGATCGCGACGCAGCGCCGCCCATCTCGGGCACACCTCGAGGGTATGCTGGGCAGAGTCCACCACCGCACCACAATCGTGACATTCAGTCGTCGGCTCCCTTTGGGCCGTCCGACACAGGTAGTCACCAAAGCAACCGTGCCCGGTGAGAACCTGCGTCAGACGGAAGGTGAGGGGCTTGCGTTTTCGACGCATCCACCGCTCAAGGACCGGGCGCAGGGCAGCCGTAACGCGTGTGCCATACGGCTCCTGTGCCAGGTCCTCCCCCCACCTCTGCATTAACGCTTCCTGCCCTATCCGGCGCACCCGTAGGATCCCGTCCAACGTGGGGTTCTCACCAAGAGCCCTCCTACCCGAGACGTATGAGTAGGTTTCGGCAAGAGCCTCCGCCACGAGTTCCCACGGGGGGTCGCCGGCTAGAGCAGTAGCTGCAGCCCACGATACCGTACGGTACCCCCGAATCACCCTCACCGCGATGGTCCTCTGCGCAGAGCGCAGCGCGGCCTTATTTCTCGCAGTGAGGCGATCCGCCCAAACCGGGGCACCGTACGTTGCCATACTCCGGCAGACACCGGAGTACAGCTGCCTGCAGGCGGCGCTGGGTCCTCCGAGGTTCGGGAGGAGTCTGCCCAGTGCACTCGCCACCTTCACGACCTTCGGTCCCACCATGGCGAAGTGTGGGCCAAAGGTCCACCCTCCATCGAGGATGAGCCCCAGATATTTGATTTGGGGGCTCATCCTGACCCTCCCCTCTCCGATCTGCAGGGTAGCCCCCGGTGGGGGTCCCTTGCGTCCGGTCCCGCGGAATAGGAGGGCTTCGGTCTTGTCAATTCTGACACGAAGCCCTAAACTTTATTACGACTAGCCTAGACTGACCCGGCGAACTTCGTACCTATACCTAAATATTATTATCATAATATATTTGAGTTATTATACTATATTTTTTAAGGTTTTTAGTTTTAGTTTCATTATTCTAGTATATAATTTTATTAATAACTTAACTAATCATATTTTTATTATCATAAATATATAGAGGAGGATAAGGATTGCGGAAAACCGGGATGTGGCGAGAACTTGGCCGAAGGGGGGGCTAAATTCAGTAGTGGATATTTTTCTTTGAATTTCCTTCTATACAAATATTATTCATACAATGGCCCACGGAGTAAGAAGTGAATGATATTGCGAAGCTCTAGAAACACATACCAATACATCCGCTAATACTACGACGAAAATCTGTATGGCTTGTACAAAATGTTTGTCATGAGAGATAATCGAATTAAGTTTAACTCGTCAGTAATTCATATTTAATAAATCGGCCAAGTGCGAGTCGGACTCGCGCACGAAGGGTTCCGTACCATTGACTACATTGATTGTAATAACGGGCAAAAATAGGCAAAAATGACGTTTTTTGTATGGGAGCCCCCCTTAAATATTTATTTTATTTTGTTTTTAGTATTTGTTGTTATAGCGGCAACAGAAATACATAATTTGTGAAAATTTCAACTCTCTAGCTGTAGCCGTTCTTGAGATACAGCCTGGTGACAGACGGACGGACGGACGGACGGACGGACAGCGAAGTCTTAGTAATAGGGTCCCGTTTTACCCTTTGGGTACGGAACCCTAAAAACAATATATTTTATGTTCAGAAGAAAATACTAAAAAGTTCGGAAGCGAAAGCATTTGTCGCTTAAAATTTTTTAAGCACACGCATGGTGCGTATAAAGAACATTCTTTTTTAAATGTTAATAACCTTCACAGTTATTAACGTTTTAGTTTCAGAAATAGAACTTCGAAGATCTTATTGAAATCTATTTAGTATTTTTTCCGTAATTGCAAATTACTACCTATATGACCTATATCATTTTATTCATATTATTCTGTTTATTAAATAGGTAGTTGACTTTAGAAGCATGTTTTTATTGAGGTTGTAAATGTTTGTTAAAGTAGACATAATTGATTTCATAAGAACTGTTTAGATCATGAAACTACTTTAAGAGCGTGCATAAGGCGAGCAAAAAATCAGATTTCACCCGCGCGCCCGATGAAACAAAATATACACAAAGCCTCGTGTCAGAGTGCGATAGACGATATAGTTTTGAGCGCATTACGAATGTAAAAAACGACAAAAATCTTATTTTATTTATAATTCCGAAACTAAAAGTAATTACATTAAATGCCTAGACATTGACTTTAGTCATATTTAAATGTAATTAATTATCAAATTTTTGTCTTAATGGTCATAGCCATATCGAGTATAAATAGAAAACGCATAAAAATTAGAGGTTACTTCGTGATTATATTTTATCGAGGAAATTTCATTATTTTATGTTTTTGATTAGACTATAGTCTTGAAAATATCACGTAGTTTGTCATATATTTTTATTTTAAGATTTGGTCCGGAATTTTTCATGTAAAATCAAATAGCAGATTGATAATTTTGCTTTACGCGCCCTCTTAACTCTACTTAGTATTACAAAGCTAAGGGGATTGCTTGTCAATTTTTGTTCATCACAGAAAGAATTTTAATTGAAGGATATAAAACGAAATACGATTAATTATTTTTATAATATTTTCAAGCAACTTCATTTCATATAATTCATGATATAACAAACAGAACAATTTTAAAAATAGATAAATACATATTTTGGTTAGATCTTTCAATTCAAGTTCTCAGTTTTGTAAAAATATCAATGGAAAACAAATAGGTTGAACATTTCCATAAACCTGCGTGTGTGTGCATTCAGTTGTAATGTTCCATTTCACAACTGTCACTTATCAATTTAAACCGAAACTATCAACCTAACATTACATTCGAATACGTTCACAAAACGATATTTAAAAATAAATAAATAAAAACATTTAATATTAAACATTGAAATGATATAAAGCTTTCATTTCAACAGTTCACGTGAATCTGAGCGTTTCAAAGCGCGTTTTTAGTCTATTATTTATTAAAACCAGTAAGTATTCCGTAACAAAACATGCGGTCAAAGCGCGCGTCAACAGAATATACGAACATTTATTTAATCTGGTTCCAGCGTTCGGAAAATTGAAAGTGGCGGGACGGACGGGAGCGTGGCCCTTACTGCGTCAGTATAGGAGCTATAATGCAGCGAAAATAAAGAGTACACGCCGTGGACCATTGATGTATCTACTGATCTATTATTATATTTAGCGCGTTAACCGGGCCTCGATGAAAGTGAAACCGATTTCAATTGTTATCTCACTCGCCGGTTAATTGACCGATATTTGTAAATGTTCGCGGGGTTAATTTCGTGTTTAAAGCGAGTTTCTGATGGAGCGGAATGCGGGGATATCGGTGACTGTTCGTGGAAATTGCACACTAGTTAGGTAATAATTTTCATAATATTGGTCTGTGGGCAGCGTCCGTACTGTCACGTGCGTTTAAGGACAATACATAACAGATGTTTTAAGTATTCTGCCTTCTTATAGATAGCGTTGGTTAATATTGATACTATTTTATTACTGTACTGTACATACCCCTTAAAATTATTGTTATACACCCTTACTCTTCACTTTTTGGTAGTTACGAATTAAAGATACAAAAATGATAAGTAGTTAACTATAAAGTGTTTTAAATACAAAAAGGTTATCCAAACTTTAATAATAAAATATACAATTTCAGATTTGGTAACAAATAAAAAAGGCAAAAAATTAGACATTCGAATAAATCTTTTTCTGCTTTCCGGAACTATCAATGATATAGGATGAATATCAAGATCTTAAATGTCTCAAAATTAAATCAATACGGTGTGTAAGCTTTTAGAAATGAGGTGCTCCAAGTGGGAGCTTAATTCCTATTAACTGATACGCAACTAATTGTTATCTATTAGGTTATCTCGGGAAAGTTAATGTACATCTACGTGTACTCTACGCGTTTAGTTTCCATTAGGCAGGACAGAACCTTTTAAGTATTTTAGTCTCTTTACAAATATTTGGAAACAGCATACAGTTTTTTAAAGATATTGGATAAAAATAACTTAAAAAACGAAATGTGTGTTACAAGATATGTGTAAATTTAACTATAGGAGACAACGCCATACTTATTCTGATTATTTTAAATAAAAAAGACCATAGATAGGTATATTTAACTATATCGATATGAAATTTAATAAGGTACGTATGTTTACTTTGTGCTGTGTGGTTACGGCACTAAAGAATGTAGCCACCCCCTCTCTTCCCGTGGGTGTCGTAAGAGGCGACTAAGGGATAACACAGTTCCACTACCACCTTGGAACTTTAAAAGCCGACGGATGGCGGGAAAACCATCCATGCTGGCTTTGAAATACCCAGGCCAAAGACGGGCAGCAGCGTCTTCGGTGCGACAAAGCCAGCCCTACGGTCACCAACCCGCCTGCCCAGCGTGGTGACTATGGGCAAAACACATGAGTTCGCGTCATAATGTCGGGCATGAACTTGTGGAGGCCTATGTCCAACAGTGGACTGTGATAGGCTGTAGTGTGTATGTTTACTTTATCAGTCCACCCCTCGCCTCCAAAACCGTATGCAATAGAAATCTAGAATATTCATTACAAGTAATTCAATTGTCATTTTTGCATAAACATATTTTTAAGTTTTACACCCATATTATCTTCATAAAGCCACGGTCACACAGTAATAAAACAGCTATAATACATTTGCCAAGTCAGGCTGTATAACATACAATCGTAAAACACGTAATTAGCGTGTGTGATTCGCATATAATTAAGGTGATTCTTTACGATTCGAGATAATACGTACTTCATATATTTTCAAGAAATAAAATTCAAAATCAACATTCTTTTCATTTAAGTAGACTTGAAAAATACTTTAAAATCGTCATTTTATAATTATAATTATATTGATCATCGAAAAAATCATTATGTTGAATGTGAAGCGACCACCGATCAAAAAGAAAGCTAATATGCTAATACTGATAACGGCTTTCGAAGGGATAACATACAGGTAATTCTGATACATACAAGCGCGTTTACGTACGCACACTTTTCTATTTTGTTACATTAAAATTGTATACTGGTCAATTCACACACACACACACACACACACACACACACACACACACACACACACACACACACACACACACACACACACACACACACACACACACACACACACACACACACACACACACAAGGACACGCACATGCACACAAAAAATACTAAAGTTACACACATGACACACTATACGTACATGTAGACACGTATATATCAACCATACATTGCAAAGTGTAGCGGTCATAACTCACGCATTAGGGCATTTTACACCAAGTTTCCTTCATAATTTAGTTCTCTTGATGTTGTCGCTATAAAATGTTACTACAAAACTGTTATTACCACATTACTATTAATAAAGTTCAAAGACGAATGTGATGTTTATTATCATATTAAATGAACAAAGGATTTAGTTTCGTCCTTTTTGCACATACGAATTATGAAAATAATAATTATTGTTTTAATTTGTTTATAGAAAGAGATAGCTTTTTTGTGTTACTCGTATATTTATTTGTGTGACATTTAATGCACTTTTTAATACAGTAGGTATTAATATACGGTTTTATTTGCAGTGGGTTTATAACAATTTTGTTTAACTATAAAAAATTGATAGAACTATTAAGGATTTATAAATATTTTCGAAATTTTGAATTAGCACAAGAAATTTTATTTTTCGTTGGATTTTTTAACTAAATTTTTTGGCCTGTAAAAATAAGATATCAATTTATACAATATTTTATACATAGGTACCTTAAAAGTGCATTTAGTGAACTTAACTATGTTCCTTCCGGAACGGCGGCGCTAGAAAGTGTAATTTTATTTTCTAAATAGCTTTCGTCCCATCTTCATTCCTCGGACGATTTGTATAGCGATGGTGTATCGAATCATTTAAGCGTATTTAAAGGCAAACAAACTCATAAAGGGTATTAATATTTTTATTATCATATGCTTTCGAAACGAATCGAATCGAAATCGAATTTTTATATGCTGTAAAGCCTGTAAAGGACTTGCTATAGACGGTACGACGGACGGTTGCTTAGAACTGAATAAAATCATCATATCAAAATTTTTGATCTAGCGGGTACATCGTTCCATAGCTTAATTGGCTAGAGCACCGACACGGTCTGCCGGGGGTGCGGATTCGCACCCCGCTGGATCGACATTTTTAAATGATAATAAAAATATTTAGAATTTCCTCATGTGTGTGTAACACAAAAAATAAAAATAATACAAAGGGTATTAATATCAGCAAAAACATAATATTTGAAATAAATTCCGAAATCTTACTTAAAAGTTTTTTTTATCATACTTATATTTTTATTTGAGAAAAAGTAGCAGTGTTAGCAGTGTAGATGAAATAAAAAAAATCAACTGTACTATAATTTTGTTAGTTTTTGTTATACATACAAACTTTATACGTTATCTATATGAATGGAACTTTTTTCAGTAACACATGAAAATACCTATATTTAATACCTATATTTAAATATAAACGTCGCGTCAAAATTGATATCCTTAAAGTTAAAACAGTTAAATTAATAAATAATTTAGTGATACAATAAGCAGAATAATTTTTCATTCAAAAATTTAATGATAAAATAATGTTGCCATAAATTACAATAGCATTTTCCACGGCTCGCATCTCAAACAGAGTAGCCCTCGTTCTGCAATAATACAAAACGCATTTATAATTGAAGACTAATTGATTCACATTAAAATGCACTTCATTTAAACCTTATTAATTATTGAAACTCTTTACGAAACATTGTCACGGCACTGGAAAAATATAAAATTATAAAAAAAAATCTCTCTGGATTCCTCGAAGCGCGTACGTAGAGAGCCCTTGTCGCACTCGACGTACAAAAGCACTCATCATTGCCCTTCGGGACTTCGGGTGTCCCGATCACTTATTATTTCCGAACGGCATTGTTCTAAATTTAAATTGCGCGGTAAAGTCGTACGTGAGCGTCATTATATTTTTTTATTATTATGCCTGTTTAGGTGTATTAATCAGGTATATGGCAACATTCAAATAAATTAAAAGTAAAAAAAACTTTTTTAAAAACAAGCTTTTATTTGAATGCACTAAAACGAAAAAAATAAATTTTTACTTTAAAACTTTTACTATCTACTTATAAAGTCATTACACATAATCTATATGATAGAAAAGCTTGTCGCGAACTCGTATTTTTTACTTTGAAAATTTTAATAGTTAAAATCAATCACATCAATTTATTTAATTTACTTGTTTACAAGCAAATCTTGCGACAAGCTTTTATATCATATAGATTATGTGTAATGACTTTATAAGTAGATAGTAAAAGTTTTAAAGTAAAAATTTATTTTTTTCGTTTTAGTGCATTCAAATAAAAGCTTGTTTTTAAAAAAGTTTTTTTTACTTTTAATTTATTTTTGACTTTTTAGTCGGTTATTACGTCACTTTATTCGAATTTTTCTTAGCAAGCCCTTTCATTTGATACCCATATTGTAGAAGTGCACTAAAAATAACTAGTCCACACTCTTGGATATGCCGCCATATTGGATTTAGAATGACGTCACAAAGGTAACCATGCATTGGCATCCAAATTGAACCTATAAACAAAATTTCAGCTCAATTGGTTATAGATATCTGCTTCAAAATTGAGTTGCAAGATTTCACCTGAACAAACATACATACACACAAACCATGCATTGTCATCCAAATTGAACCTGTATACAAAGTTTCAGCTGAATTGCTTGAAGATATTTGCTTCAAAATTGAGTTGCAAGATTTCACCCGAACAAACATACATACATACAAACCATGCATTGTCATCCAAATTGAACCTGTATACAAAGTTTCAGCTCAATTGCTTGAAGATATTTGCTTCAAAATTGAGTTGCAAGATTTCACCCGAACAAACATACATACATACATAAATACATACAAATCATGCATTGTCATCTAAATTGAACCTGTATACAAAATTTCAGCTCAATCGGTTGAAGATATCTGCTTCAAAATTGAGTTGCAAGATTTCACCCGAACAAACATTCATTAAATTTACATACATACATACATACATACATACATACATTGCAAGTTAAATAAAAGCTTGTAAAAATATAAAATTCCCAAACGTTTTATTTTTATATTACAAGCAAAACACTAATGATGAACGTTAGTATTGCTTATTAGATATGTTGATTAGTAAATAGTTAGAAAGGACTGTGCTACCTACTTACAAAACCTAAATTTGGTCATTCAATATATGAATCAAAACGAAAAACATTATACTTTCATCATATCGTGAACATTAAAAGTACTTTTACCTTTTACATTCCTACGAATGTCATTAAATATTACATTCGTTTATAATGCATTCGACTTTTTGATGATTTCGAAGAAGCCGCATAAATATATAGAATTAAAAACACATAATGGCTGTATAATCAACTGTTTTTAGAATTAGACATCAACCGTCGCCGGCCGAAAAAAAAACAATAATTATAAAGCGCGCGTAATTCTAATTTCGAATTCAAATTAAAGCCGCTTAATGCGCGGGAGCGACCCCGTTAAAAAAAAAGAGTTGACGAGTGCTCGCGGAGGGTGGTAATTTTTCATTAATTTAAGTTCACCATTCCCTGTTTTGTTTGCTTTTAATCGCATTTCTAATTAATCCCGTCGAGAATAACGTGACAACTGTCGACTATGGCGGGCATATTTTTTTTCCGAGTATAGCAGATGTCGGCCGATTTCCATTTGTTTCTGAGATTAATGATTCGGTACGATTGTGAATTTTTCCGGTCGGCTTTTGTTGTTTTAGAAGCAATTTGTCCGCTTACTTTTGTAGAGAGGCATTCGTTAAAGCTTCGACAAATGATATTCGAGTCGAACAGAAAAAAGCATTAAGCGAAAAGGGTACACTGTTAAAATAATCTCGGTTAAGTATTCAGCGATCCTTCCTAATGGATCGTCGTTATTCCGTTTGTTTGAAACCTATACGCTATTACGAGTTCAATCTGTGCTTGAAATGCGCTGAAGACTGAACTTAGAATGCCGGCGTGTTTTATGATAGATTTTTATATCTTTAGCCATTATGTTAGATACCCATGCTTGACAGTATAAAAATAATATACAATATTAAAGTATCATAATCTTTACAAAACTCACCTGATGAAAATTTTGTTAATTATTTCATTTTTTTTCCAGTAGTCGTCATTAATTTTATACATATAATATTGTTATTATTTTCCTAAAATATTGACAAAGAACCCGCGGGGCACAGATAGTTTAGTAATACTTTTAATACAACGCTACATTATTCATAAGTAAAAACAACACGTTACACGACTTGTACCACCAGACAAACGTCAACACGAATAGAACCGCAATGGACATCGAGTCTGACAAGCGTGGGCCTTCTCGTAATAAAATATACATCTTTATCACAGTTATCGGATGTACTACGGTGGCGGACTGACCTGAAAGGGCGCAAGGGACACGCAACAAATTAACGCCCCTTTGGGAATTATTTTTAGCACATACATTAAGTAAAGTTAAAATGTTATATCAAAATGTTTTAATTTCATATTTTAATTTTTATATCTATTTGTATTTTCCGCACCCTGCTAGTACCTACGCGTCTAAATCTAATAATTTTTAAAAATTATATATTTTCCCTTTTGGTTTCTTCAATAAATGTACTGAAACATTCTATCGTATTTATGAAATAATTTACGAAAAATGTTCACATTACGTTTGGCATTTTTAATCGCTTTTAAACGGTCAGCTTTACCTTTCTATCCATCCTAATATGGTGTGGAAAAAAAATTGTATTGGTTTTTTTTATTTACTTACTAATAATGTATTTTTAAAAATATACCTACAATAAATAAATATACGTATGCCAGATTGAAGTTACTTTTTTTTTTTTTTCTATCCGTCGCTACTATATCGTATCCTATGTCCAAAGACTACGATACGATACAACGATTCAGCCTGTAACATCTCGCTGCTGGCATTTCCTGCTGCAAATACTTCTTTTTCCATGTAGGAGAAGGATCCTGTGCCCAAACGGTATCTGGAAGAATCGCTCCTCAGCTATAAGATCGCCTTTGTACATCTCTGTTTTTATTTGCTACTATATATATTATTAATAGTCCATTGAAATGTTACATTTTTTTGGGCTTACCTTGCGTTTGTCAGAGGACGCAATTTTATTTTTTAGATATGAAGGGGGGGCTAGTCTAATGTTAAATCCAAGTTTGTGGGTTTGTAGTCCTTGTGCAACGGCCGCCATCTTGGAAAAAGAGGTTCAAATGGTTTTTATGGTTTATCTGCCAAACTATAAGTCCCACAAAAAAAATTATCTAACACTTTTTGTTGTAAATAAAATTATCTACACATTATGTTCAGTAACTTTTAGTCGTTGAATCATAAATAAAAAAGTTATAAGCGAAAATCCATAAAAATTTGAGAGAAAAAAATCCATTTGTTGATAAAACTTTTTTTTGAATCATTTTACAAAAAAATAATATCAGACCATTTTTATAGATAATATTTTAAGGAACAATTTTTGTCACAAACATTTTTAAATTTATTTATTATTTAAGGTTTTACAGCGCTGCGAAACGAATACTATTCTTCAGTATTCATAACAATACGTGAATATAAATATAAATATTCATGATTTGCCATAATTTTTAATCACCTTGTTATTTTTTCATGATGATCTTTTTAATTATTGATAGTTAAATATTGTTAATATATAAATAATTCTTGATTTCACAAAGTTTTTTTTCACGTTTTTTTACGTGGTATCCGCAGTAGGCATAATCCACGGTGATTTTCTAAATCACAACTACTGTCCTCGGTCTTGCGGCAAGTGGCTCGTTGGCTTTCTAATGTTTCTCCAGGGTTTTCAGAAATTTGAGTTTACCCATATTGTAAGCACCTGAAATTGTGTCACATCCTGAAAAAGCATGGAGAAACAGTAAGTTATACGCAATAAGGTCTCCGTACATAAAAATACTTCACACTTCTTGCTAACTTCCTTCTCCGGTCCGCCTCAAGTATTTAAGCCAACCAGCCGCTGAGCCGCAGCTTGGTCCATCAAAAAGACCGAGGACAGAGTAGTTGTGATTTAGAAAATCACGCGCGTAAAAAAAAACGCGCCTCCAGACTCCACCTCATAGGTAGAGTGTCAAATCAAGAATTATTTATATATTAACAATATGTTACTATCAATAATTAAAAAGATCACCATAAAAAATAACAAGGTGATTAAAAATTATGGCAAAATATACGAGTATTCATGTATAGTTACAAATACTTTAAGAATAGTATTCGTTTCGCAGCGCTGTAAAACCTTAAATAATAAATAAATTTAAAAATGTTTGTGACAAAAATTGTTCCTTAAAATATTATCTATAAAAATGGTCTCATATTATTTTTTTGTAAAATGATTAGAAAAATAGTTTTATCGACAAATAGATTTTTTTCTCTGAAATTTTTATGGTTTTTCACTTATAACTTTTTTATTTATGATTCTACGAGTAAAAGTTACTGAACATAAGTTGTAGATAATTTTATTTGCAACAAAAAGTGTTAGATAATTTTTTTGTGAGACTTATAGTTTGGCAGATAAACCATAAAAACCATTTGAACCTCTTTTTCCAAGATGGCGGCCGTTGCACAAGGACTACAAACCCACAAACTTGGATTTAACATTAGAATAGCCCCCCCTTCATATCTAAAAAATAAAATTGCGTCCTCTGACAAACGCAACCCCAAATGTAACTTTTCAATGGACTATAAGTAATGTAAGAATTATTTACACCATTTAGATGTTTTGCTTCGATATAACACACGAAAACAATCAAATTTGAAAAAGTGTGCAACTACCGGTATGGATACTTTTATTTATTAGCAAATAATATTGTTACTAAACATATTGCATTAGATATCATATTGCTTATATTGTTTATATGTAGTCAATAAGAGATTAAAATGTCGCACAGTCACAGCCCTAAATACATTTATTGGGTATTCCCTGGGAATTTCCTTATAAAATAAATAACAGCATTACTGGAAATTTTTTGGGATAATTTGTCGTAAACGAGACTTTAAGATAAATAATAAGCTAATTCTATTAGTACAAATATATAGTAAACATGTTTATTATATTGTTTTTATTTAAATAACAAAAAACTTAGTAAATTATTATTTTAATTTTGTCGATTATTATTTAAAAAGAGGTAATCAATGTTTAACTGAATCTAAATCACATACTAAGTATCTGTGATTTGTTTATTAAAATATTCTAAATATTTTTTTTTGTTTAAAAATGTATTTCAAAATTGAGTGTATCCCGTAGGTTAGAGTTTAGAAGATCATAAGTCAATGTCTTGATTACATATATTATTATATGTTTTAAAATTTTCTGTGATATATAAAAATTAGTACATAACTATTGTTTTATCAAACATTTTTTTTATTTATGATATAAAGGTTCGAAACTGTGAAACTCTATAACTATAAATATTTGATTTAAAAAAAAAAAATAACACAAAAATCATTTACGGTTTTATGACGAAAACCCACCTTCTTTTGTTCAATATCAATAAAATTAAGAAAAAACGTATAATTATTCAATTTCACCTCAAGGTGTCGATATTTTAAATCCAATACTAAGTTTGATATGGATAAACATAAATAGTAAAGTATCAAAAATTATGTTTCGATATCTTATCCTGATCGATACCTACGAACGTTGCTCATAGTAGGAAATATATCCGCCAACCCGAATTGGAGTAGCGTGGTGGATTAAGCTCAAATTCCTCTCCTACATGGGGAAAGAGGCCTATGACCAGCAGTGGGATATTACAGGCTGAAGCGATCTTATCCTTATAATTATAAATAAAATAAATAAATAATTTATTAATTTAAAATTGTAAGTAGGTATTTGTACAACAATTTTTTAGTATCTTATTCATAAGTTTGCTAAGCAGTAAAGATTTCATAATTCCATTGTAAACATGTTGATTCATAGCTAAGAAGAACCTTTTGCAGACGAGTCTATTTACAGG
Source organism: Melitaea athalia (assembly GCA_905220545.2). Classification (NCBI taxonomy): domain Eukaryota; kingdom Metazoa; phylum Arthropoda; class Insecta; order Lepidoptera; family Nymphalidae; genus Melitaea; species Melitaea athalia. The sequence continues at coordinate 6,368,822 of HG992183.1, read as the reverse complement.
GTGTCCCGTAATGAATGGATAACCCTGAACGTGCGTGTGCGGAGGGGGAGGTGGGTTACAAAACCAAAAATTTTTTTTTATCTCAAACAGTTCGCGGTCTATGCCAATTATTTTTAAAATTTAGAAAAATCCCAGTTTTTCTCACATTTGTGGACACCACGTCCGCTATTTGAGGCCTAGATCGGATTTTTTTCTTTACAGTGTTTCCTAATAATGCTGTAATAATAGGCCTAATAGGCCTCAAATAGCGGACGTGGTGTCCACAAATGTGAGAAAAACTCGGATTTTTCTAAATTTTACAAAAAATGGCATAGACCGCGAACTGTTTGAGATAAAAAAAAAATTTTTTTGGTTTTGTAACCCACCTCCCCCTCCGCATACGCACGTTCAGGATTATCCATTCTTTACGGGGCATCCTGTATATACCTACCTTAAACGAATATGTTATATTTGTAAAATTACTGACTCCACTTCCGATTTTCGATGCGGGAAACCTAGTACATATTTGAATAACGCATTATAAAACTAAAACCTAAGAAAATAAAAAACGAGTGTGCTTTAGACCACATGACTGAAGTAAAACTTCTTTAGCAATAGGCCCTCAATGTGTCTTAGTTATACAAAACGTAACTGGATATGAGAGAAAGAGAGAAAGAAAATGTGTGCTTGCACCTCTCTCTCTTGCTCCGTTCGCCTCGCCCAATTACATTTTTCCTAACGCTCTCGTCACGCATTCCGCAAGTCAGGGGTACGTAAAGAAGTTTTACTTCAAAACTCTTTAATAAATCATGATTGACTTGACGCATAAAACAGAATCAAACGTAGATACTTAATAAGTAATTGAATATAATTCAAACGTGAAATATTACTTAAAATATAAGATTCCTTTTTACGTCATGACACAATGCGGCGTCAAGATTAAGTCACAAAGTGTTAGGCGTCACATTTTAACACGTAACCCAGTGCCAAAATAGCCGACACCTTAATATATAATACGTACACAGCCTTTATCGTCTGCAGTGCACTATAAGTGTCTGGAGCCTGTAAATTTTCGCAGGCGATCTGCGGCCGGTCTTTGTGCTATTAATTTGTAATGTCCCCCCTACCAACTGTGCGCACGAAGCCAGCGGAAGGAGGATAATTCTCGACTCTTGTTGTCGATCGACTATTGGTTACGCGTTAAATATCAAATCTAAGTTACTTTTGACTGATTTAATACAAATGTATAATTGATAATTAGAATAGATATAAAAAGTTAGAAAATACTGTTCTTATAATATGATATAAAATTAGTCCAAAGGTTGTCTGGAAGAAATCGCTCTTTCAGCGATATGATCGCCTTTGTACATCTTTTTTTTAATGTTACTATGTGTTTATTCTGGTGTAGATACAATATGCGTGTGTGCGATTCACACACGATAGAAGTGAAACTTCTATGGCAAACTAATAAAAAAAAACTAATTTAAAATTAGCGGCTTGCAGCGCGGCTCGACCTTCCGGCTTCCCTGTTGTTGCCTTCCGGTTTGAAATCACGAGATTCTAAAGAAGTTTCACTTCAAAAATTATCTAATGATTTCTTAATAAAAGATAACCTGATTAGAAATTCGATCGGTGCCAGCCTAATCAATATTCAATTATAATATAATTATGCGTATCGATCATTATCGGCACTCGCTGTACGCAATTTGTACAATCTTTAATAGCAGTGCAAACATCCGCAAAAATGATTTGTAACATACGGCGTATAATTAACAGCAGCTCTTAACTGATAAATCGTTTCACTCGGATACAGCCACCGATCACAAAACCAACGTTGACTAAACCGATATCGACGGATCGGTGCCCCGCATTGAGTCCTCGCCGATCTTCAATGGGGGTCCGCGTTTCCGATAGGATTAAGCCAGACTTACTGCTCGGTCAGAAACACGGCGCGACGCAGTAGCCCCCCTCCCCTTCTCGAACCTAGCCTCACCCCCTTATCGCCCGCCGCATTAGGAGCAATCATATTCGACGGCTGCTACGTTTTGGCATCAGTTCCTATTGCTTAGGCCGGTCGGCTATTTGCAGAACAATGATCGGTCGTGTCTTAGTTTGTAATGTTGATAAGGTTTGGATTTGTTTGCCGGCGAGCTGATTGTGGTGCTCGTACACTTTTAGAGTGTTTGTTTTTAAGTGAAAAACTTCACATCGATCATGTTTTGCTTGGAAATCTGCCACCTCTACGAGTTTATTATGAGAAAGTTTAAAATACAGTACTGGCACAATATAAAAGCTAAAGCGTTCTAAGTATGTACAGGTGATGACCGCATAGTACCTACGCTAAATCCACATATAGGTAAACTAACTCAGAAATATACAAGCTTATCATTCGATATAGCTATTAACATTGGCATACTAAATCTAAATCCTATATGTTTTCTGAACATAAAAAGTCATAAAATATAACTATATTTACTTTGACTTTTATTGGTTACAAGGAATTGAAGTATCGACGATTTGTATCAGTGAGCAAACAAAATTAAATCGACTATTATTCGGTAATACTCGTAATTCTGCGTATTCTAGATCTTGCTAGGGTTTCTAGTGAAGTGGATACAATAAATAAACAACTAAGATTTGCTACGATGACGTCATCACTCAAGTTATATGCACATATATCACTAAAACCAGTAAGTTCTTAGCAGATAAAGGGTATGAGATCTATATTGTTAATATTGATAGTAAGAATTATCAAACTATTAATAGATACATATAGCTATCTAAAATTAATCAAACGATAGTTTAAATAAATCCCGGTAATGTAAGTACATAGCTTACGCAAAGTATTCACAATTGTGTTGCTAAACATCAGACGGCGCTACGGTTTCCCCCAGGTAAATAGATGAGAATTTTCCTTCAAATTTTGTCGGATCTTGACCTACTTGCAGACGAGTTGAGGGCGGTCATGGTTGCGCGTTCTTTTGCCACATTCCTTTATTTGGGTGTGTGAATCTTGTCTCGTGTTATCCTTTATTTAGCTTACGTCGGAATTTTGATTCGATATGTGCGCTTTTACAGAGCTCGTTTTGAGTTTAGCGTTTTCTTTGTCAAAATAACGTATAGATGTTGTTTTTCCAAATTGATGGTTTAATGTCAAATGATTGATGTTTATTCTTACGCTTTTATTGTAAGTGATTAAACATTACATAACTTATCTGTTCTTTTGATAATAAAATGCAAATTTCTCGACACGATAATTTTTTATCTGTTGATAAGATCTTCATTTAATGGAGATCTTTATCGAAGTATGTAGATTATTTTTTTCACACTTTTATTCGACCTCACACAGAAATATTTCATGATTTTTTTTTCTTTTTAAATATGTGTATAAACCTACACATGGTGATCTTTTCCTGCGTTAAGATTTAAATAATGCCTTTGTTTTAGGTAACAACCAATTGATAGAACTATGACCTATGTACATATTTTTTGTGTTTTGACTTTTTTCATTATTAATTTATATAGTTGCAAAGTTGAAACGGTATTCTTAATTTTGTTTTTAATTAAACATTACTTGAAACATTTCTTATCTTCAAGTGTCCTTTTAATTTTAAAATATCAAAAGATCTTCTCGACGCATTATTAAAACTTTTAACTGGCAATATGATCTCTGTATTTAAATGAGAATTATGTTTCCAATTTTACGAGATCCTTAACTTCTCGAGTAAGTTTTATTACTTACTTAGTAATATGTATTTTTCTTCACCATCGTTTTTAACGTATAATCTGAATAAACGAAGCAACTCTTTTCTATGTTTTAAAATATGTTTAGGAATGTTCCCAACCCTTACGTATAAAAGAGGACCTGTATCCACCCTCGCCAGACATATCTTGACCTAATGTCCGTAGAGATGTTATAGCTGGTCATGGCTACACGTTCTTTTGCTACGTCCCCGATTTTGTAAATCCTTTTTCTGTGTGTGTTTCGCCCTTTCTGTTTTGTTACGTTATTCGTTTGTAGATCTTGATGCGGAACTTTATTCGGTCAAGTTTCATCCTTTTAGTAAATTCCACTTAGTGATGTTTTGAAAAAGAATATATCCTGTAATTTTTTTAAATGGTTTGTAATGTGTAGTTAGTATTAAATATACTTACTTTGAAAATCGTTGCTTATAAGAATTAAGAATACGATGATAGTAGATAACTGTAGTAAAATAGATTGAATAAATTTGGAACCAAATGCACTATTTTTAAATGAAATAAAAAAAAAATACCAAGTGATTCTATTTAAACTAATTTTGTTAATCGTATTTTAATTATAGCAAAACTGAATATATCTTACGAAAATTATTCTAAAACGGTTCACGAGACTCGTGAACAAGACATTCGCAGTTAATGTCGAAATATCGAGCTCCGCGAAGAAAAATTAATAAACATGGTAAATATCCCGTTTTCGAATAATTTTCGTAATAGAAGTAACCATGTTAATCTAAAATCTTATATGAATATATCTTATCTTTTTTTACTTCAATACACACATATAACCATCTCTTGCTAATTTCACCTCAAGATTAAAGGCCGATGCATACGTAACGGGTTTTTTCCCGTACGGGACGGGACGAGATGTTCCTTTCATACAAAATCACGTGCTCCGTCCCGTACGTGATTCCTTTGCGTATGCATTGTCCTATACATACATGTCTTGCTCTTTGCTATACATTTTGTATGAAACGATATTTCCAAACTTCACGACCCCGTCCCGTCCTCGTCCCGTCCACGTTACGTATGCATCGGCCTTAAATCGAAAAAAAAAGTGTGAAATTACCATCAAAACAAATTAAATCAATTCCATTTTGACTAGCCCGTTGGCGCAGTTTGTAGTGATCCTGCTTTCTGTTCCGGGGGTTGTGGGTTCGATTCCCACCTCGAGTCTGGGTGTTATATACATATTTATTTATATATGTATTATTTATAAGTATGTTTATCGAAAAAAAAAAAAAATATGTAGCTAGACCAGTCGGCTGTTACCTATAACACAAGCATTAAGTTGCTTACTTTAGGAACAGACGACCGTGTGTGTATTGTGTATATATTTATTTAAAAAAATCCGAGAGGTATACAACAGTACATGTGGATTAATCTAATCGTGTTATTTCCAGACGAGTCGGGATGCGAGGCTGATATGTTGGAGGGCGCGGATGGGGGCCGGCACTCGCCGCCCCGGCCGCAGCAAGAGCCCATCAACCTAAAGAATGAGGTGAGCCTCTTAACCTACTGCCTCTTACTTATTACGGCACATTGTTTTCATTTGTCCTCTTTATCTAAGCTTCTTTGCGGGAAGGGTTCTTCGGGTATACATATTTTTATATTTTAAGAGCTAGAAATGTTGGGTTGTGATTACATGAGGTTTGTGGTGTGTCTAGTTTTACTTTTAAAAATATGATTTTATTTACAATTCGTTAAAGGATAAATTAATTTGAGTAAGGAAATAGCCGCTAATGATAAACTTTAGACAGTTAGATGGCCTTTGTATGGGCTTAAGATTTATAGAAATAGAATGACTTCGACCCGCTTCCACTTTTTGACAACTATCTACTTATTTTTCTGTCTATATTAACTTGAACAACGTATCTATCACCAATAAAAATTTAAGAAATACTAGTAATAAATTAGGCTTCCAAATATCGCTCTCACACTCATACAAGTATATATATAGTTTGTAAAGAAGGTAAAACTAGACGTGATAGTTCTGTAAAATAATATACAACACACACATATACATAGTGTGTTTCCTTCTGGAACGACAACAGATAAATTTAAAAAGAACAACACCGCACACTTAAATAAGATCCACAAAGGTTGTTATAGGTGTATTATAAACACTTAATCCGTATACTCGTAAGGGCGGTACAAACGATGTCAAAAGAAGAATCGGGGTTAGGCCGGGCAGGCACTTTAGTGTGAAATGGGTAGACAATGCAGCCAACTTCAAAGGAATGCGATCGGTTTGGCAGTGTGCTCGCGAATTGATATCGTGATTGTTACGAGTCATTTATTTGTTTTGTGTGCTTATATGTGTGTTTCTTTAAGCGTTGTGCATTTATTTAGCCGCTTTTTCGTTACTTTTTTGTGTTTGTATTTGAATGTGTGTATTATTATAACGTTTTTGATGGTATTTGTTTTTTTTTAATTATAAACAGTATCTATATCTATACTTAATATATAAAGCTGAAGAGATTGTTTGTTTGGTTGGTTGTTTGTTTGTTTGTTTGAACGCGGTAATCTCTGGAACTACTGGGCCGATTTGAAAAATTCTTTCACTGTTAGATAGCCCATTTATCGAGGAAGGCTATAGGCTATGTATCGTCACGCTAAGACCAATAGGAGCGGAGTCCACGCCGACGAAGTCGCGCGCAGAAGCTAGTAATGAATAAATAGTTATGAGTTTATATTGTTACAATAGGTACGTCAAGCACATAATACAAGAAGGATAGTACATAAACTATTTCTGAACCGAAATCGATTCTTGGTGCCAAATAACATTTGACTATTACTTTGTTATGAAAATCTATGAAGATAGGTAAAATATTGTGTTTCCTATTCAAATTCATTTGTTAAAGTTTTATGGAACTATAAGTAGGTACTTTTGATTTAAGTCTATTTGTATTTGCTAACTAAAAGCCAGTCGGCTTAACTTGGTTGCAATTTATAAAAATATAATAAAGTAAATAAATGTCAATAATAAAAATAGGTATCATTACTCCAAAATAAATTCTCATAAATTCAATACCATTATCAAATGTAAGACTAAGTTAAAACCAATGCAAAGCAAGTACTAAACACAACCCCATTACGCTAAGCGAAAGTTTGCAAATCGCACGAAAACAAAAGGTAGCGATGTTTTTCTTTATAAACACGTGGCTAAAAGAGTAGGAACAAGGACAAAGTTAAGTGCGAATATGCACGCTTAATTTTCAAGTGTTGACCGACGAGTTAGGCAGCAACGGGCGGTAAAAAGACGACTCGGCCGCGCTCGGCTCAAAAGGTGCTCACGATTGCGCCGAAAGACTAAACATCCACCGCTTCGTTAGAGGCCTCCGTAAAAAAATTCGAAACGATCGCAACGGACCAATCGGCGTGGTACCGGCGCAACCTACTTGCCTCAGAATCTATAGTATCGATTAGTAAGCTTTTTTTACACACACGCACTCACACACCGCCGTCGCGGGGGCCAGCCTTTTTAACAATCTTTTTTTCGACCACCCTCGCCCCCGAAACCGCCATGTCCATTGCGCGGATGCAAAGACCACCCCGCACCCCTACCCTCATGTAGCAGCATTGAAAATGGAATTTCCATGAGTGATGGAGTGTCAAACGGGAAGTGCAAAAAGGAGAAAAAGTACATTATGTTAATTATTGAACGCGTGGTCCGTCGTCCGGGTTTAAATTGAATGTCATGTCGCATTGTGTTGCGTGTCCTCCGACGTTTTCTCCTATTCTACTGCGAGCCTAAGTTCGCAAATATTTATTCTTTATAGAAAATTTGCAACATTTTTTTTTACCGAGTCGAACTCAATACCAAACTTGGCCATATATTTTTATTTTTTGCATTTTATATTTAAATATTTTTTTTAAATAAATCTTAGTTCAGAAAAAATATAGCTTATACTTATATTTAAATATTTATCTATTATCTAACAAAGTATTCAGAATTGAGTATAACGAATTGAAATAGCTTTGCTTTATATTAAAAGTAAAACATGTAGTTTTTTTAAGTTATAATCAATCTAAATAATATCATAGTAGGTACTTAGCAAACATGTGAGATAAACTTTTCACTAAGGCGCGCATGTCTGTTATTTTCGCGCCAAATCATAAACACGCCTATTTCCAAGTAACGCCTCGTTTAAAGATTTACTGTATGATTACCAATATATCATAATATTGTATCCAATATAACATCTTTAGAAGAAGAAGGTTTCTTCAGAAAGTTTATTAACAATTAGATACATTTCGTTATATTTTTAACATACATATTTACAAAATATTCATCTTTCTTAGTTTATGGTAAACTTAAGACTTTCTGTAACTTAGTAACAGTACCTACTTATAAAAACTTTGCACAATAACATTAACAATTTATACGCGAAGTTATCCTTAAAGCGGTTATCGAAACTAGTCCCCGAAACTATCCCCACAGACGCTTTACTAATGGAAATCCCGAAAAAATATTGGGAAAAAATAAAAAAAATAAAAAACGCAAGCACATTTGAATGAAAATTGGGTGGGGGCGGGCGGCCCGGTCCGGCGGCCGATCGCCTATTATTATTATTATTACTGGCATTATATCTGCATTTTTTCCCGCGCACGGAGGCGCCGCCATGTTTATTTTTCTTCGTTTTTCTTTTTTTCGGGAAATCGGCGGGCGTTGCCCCCCCACATGTGCGATACAGCTACAGCGAACTATGCGATGTCTACAAGTGGACGAACATTTAAATTGGCTCTCATCAAATATTGACTGCGTGTAGTTTTTTTTCATTAACCGGTGGGCTTTTTTGCGAGATCTCTCCGATATAGTATCAATTTGAATCAGCGTTTCTTTTGAAATACCTGGATCGTTAAATTATAAAATTCAATGAATTAACTACATTTTAAGGGGGGTTTTGTGCGGCCTCGTACCGATGTCTATGCGTTATGTATCGAGCAAGAGTGATTGTGTTCACGGTGTTTTATCGTATTCATCCATCCATTTATGTATGTGTCCGTCCATCCATCGCGCGCTGTGTACATTTGTCTGCCTGTTTACTTTTAACGCGTGAACCTTTTTTCAGTGTCTCCGACTAGTTTTATGCTAACATCGCTACTGCGTAGAATTTATTCATACATTTTTACTTATAAAATAAAAATATACACTAATACTTAAACAATATATTCGATACGAATACCTTTAACAACAATAGGGGTCTGTTTTGTAATTTTAAATAAAAATTTAAATGAGAGGAGTCCTTTGAAAACAAGAAAATCACGACATCCTACAGAGGTGATCAGATTCTACAAAAAAATTACCGTTATGAGCGTACGCCGCAGCCACGCAAATTTATTATCATTAAAAAATGCAAAAAATCATAATTAAAGGGGTGGCGGTGGGATGCATCCCATTTTTTATTTTAATTGCCTTGTAAATTTACAAACTTATAGTGAAAATGTTGAGGTAATTCGCTTTTTTATAACGCGGTGGTTGGGGATCCTTGGACTCTTCAGAAATCTTTTTATTCGTAAACTGTTTGTTTTATTACCAAATAAATCTGTAAAAAATAATTATACATCTATATGTATTACTAGCCGACCCGTGCCCACTTCGTTGGGCGTTAATTATTTTTGTGATGCAAATAATATACTTATACTTAAGTTTTCATCCCGCTCACATATAACTACCACCCCCTGTTTCAACCCCAAAAGGGGTTGATTTCTAAAAATACATTATTAGTACACCTCCACACCATCTATAGAGCATACATTTTGAATTTCAAGTCTCTTACTTCAAAAACATAGGACTTTCATACAAACTTCCAACCCCCGTTTTACCCCCTTAGGGGTCGAGTTTCATAAAACCCGTTCTTAGCGGATGTCTTCGCCCTATAAGGAACCTACCTGCCAAATTTCAAGTTTGTAGGTGTTATAGTTTCAGAGATTTCGTGATGAGTGAGTGACCTTTCGCTTTTATATATATTATAGATTATATTCATAATTTAAATTCATGGTATTATAACATTAAAATTAATAAAAAAAGAAAAAGTATTAAACTCTATACTTAGCACATAGAGCAACGTGTTGCTCTTTGACTTAACACGATAAATGATTTATAATTTGTGCTTTATAATGTCATTTAAAATGTCTTTTATCTGTGCTGAAATGATCAAATCCCTAAACATCGACAATCGACAATATGATTCTCACTTTAAAAAGTAAGCATAACAATCAGTGTCCAAAAGAAATTGAATGAATATGACGAAGGAATTAACGCTGTAAGAGACAGACGTATCTAACAGCTACGTCCGAGAGAGATAGAAGATTTTCATTTAATTTCGCAACTCATTTATCTCCAATCTTCCATCAAACGACACATTTTTAATCTCTGATTTGTCTTTTTAGCAAACCTCTTTTGTAGACATTAATTAAAAACTTTACATAGCTTATTTTGTATTAACTTTAAAAAGCTTATATTTGTTATTTATCTATGTTTCCACCGTTCCACGCTATTATTAGATACTATAGATATATATGCTCCAAAACAACGTTTAAGAATAGGACAGCTGCCCAATTTCAAAACACAGTAAGGGACAAATTTTTCGAAATCGATTTTTTAGCATTTTTCGTTCCAATGGAGTCGGAACATGATTCGACTATAATTATAAACATTTAATTTTTGTCCATTACTGTTGTTTTAAAATTGGGCAGCCGAACATTCCATATGTAAATCATTAAACTTTGCGAATGACAAGTAAATTTGTTTATTTAAAAAATAGTTATCATATTTCATTACATATGAAATAACCGAGTTGTTTTCCTCAATTTAACTCTGCTTACGATCACTTCTAGTTTTTTCACACGAGCTTATGAGTGAAACTTAGTGGATGAAAACAACATTTTAACATACGTTTTAAAGTGTGAAATAATTATTTCTGTGTAAGAATTCGTGTATTGGGTTTATCTATGTTTGAGATAGTTTCATTTATTGCTGATAGTTTATTTTGCATATAAGTTACTCACAATCCCGTTATCCGACCGTTATTTTTTCTTAAATAATAAACTAGCGAATAGAAATATTTGACTGACAAATTTAGTTTTATGAGTGAAAAATATAGACAGATATTGTAAGCTTTATAATTATGTATGTTGGATACTGCTAAACGTTAGATAGAGTTACCAACAACCAGTGCTCGACTCTTTAATATAATAAAACTTAAAATATTATTTGTCCGTTAGTTGGTTTTGATTTGTTAAGTTTATCAAGTAAATCAATTGAGAGATAGACTAATTTTTATTTATAAAAAGTTATGTTTATCACATGCATACTGTGAATAAGTTTAAAAAAAAAAAATGTAATAAATTTAAGATCCACGCATAGACCTAGTATTTCTGTGGTCTGTGCATAGACCTAACAAGTAGAGATCTAACAACCGCGCTGGTGTGTAGTGGTGCTAGTAATAGTAGTCCCTAAAGCACCGAGGGTTTGCGGGTTCGATTCCCGCTCCGGATTGATATTTGATTTGTACAAATATTTATTTCGGGTTTGGATGTCTGTCCTTGTGGGTCTCCCCACCGTGCCTCGGAGAGCACGTTAAGCTTTCGGTCGCGGTTGTTATCATAAATACCTATTAGCGATCGTTACTCATAGGAAGGAACATATCCGCCAACCCGCAGTGAAGCATCGTGGTGGATTAAGCGATACTTCTCCTGTATGGAGAAAGAGGCATATACCCAGCAGTAGGGTTTTACAGGCTGAATCAAAACCGAATCGAATCTTCAAAACGTACTTCGATAAAAAAAAAATTATTAACTCGGTTAGTACTTTAAACAAGTAGGTAAATATATTAGTACTCCCGATTTAAATTATTATTATTTTATTGTACAGACGAGACATTGTAGTAAAATTATCAAAGTGAACGCAACTTGACCACTCGTTTATGAGGAAAATAACAATAATTAAATCAATTATTCGGTTTTAAATCAATGTTAATAAATCATAGTTATCCCCATTTGAGTTTAAAGTAATGATAACTATACGTTATAGAGTAAAATATATATAACGTTACGTAGGTTACGTAATAATAATAATATAAGCCTTTTATTTCAGACTCTTACAATTATTTTTCTTACTTTACTAACTTATCTCTAAATCATCGACACCGTGTCAGTTTGCCCTTGGTTGGCATAGACATGTAGTCAAGCATGTAATAGAAAAGAGCAAGGAGTACAATATGCCAATGTAGGTTACGTAAGAATTAGTAAATCTATACTAATATAATAAAGCTGCAGAGTTTGTTTGTTTGATTGTTTGTTTGTTTGTTTGTTTGAACGCGCTAATCTCCGGATCTACTGGTCCTATTTGAAAAATTCTTTCAGTGTTAGATAGCCCATTTATCGAGGAAGGCTATAGGCTATATATCATCACGCTAAGACCAATAAGAGCGGAGTCCACGCCGACGAAGTCGCGCGCAGAAGCTAGTAGTATATATTTTTATTATTATTTTTAACTGACTTCAAAAAAGGAGGGAGTTTTCAATTCGATTGTATTTTTTTTTGTGTCCTCATAGCTTTTCACTTTACGTACCGATTTTGATGATTTTTTTAATCGAAAGCTGGTGCATGCCGTGTGGTCCAATTAAATTTGATAGAGATCTGATGAATACCTACTTTTTGAGTAGTATCTAATAATATGTATTTACTTGACTATTTTTTCGTCTACGTACGTTGTATAGTACTTGTCGATGTAATTGAAGTCGGTTTTTTCTTCGTTTGCGAGCAAATACAATTATAAGTTTTTATGTATTTTGTTTTATAGAAGGGAATAGTTAGGGTTTGGTTTTTTATCACCGATTTAGAAAACAAAATAAATTTTTGAGTACAACCATTGTTGCGTGACTTTTGTTCGAATACAATAACCCTAAGCATTTTCGAGTCTACCCAAAAATTCTAATAAAAATATTTTTTTCTACCCTTTTGAAAAGAAAATATAGAATTTTATTCTCTTTTCATTCAAAATTACATGACATCAATTCAATGTAACTAACAATGTAATAGTTTGTTAGATTGTTCGTATATTCTATAAGTATGTATATATCTATTCATATAGGAACAAAATCGTCAAATAAGTTTTGGCTACGAAAGAATCCTACATCGTATTTCACAAAGATGACGTCATTCGCAGAATATACGCATATATAAACAAAATTGTCCCTTATGATTATAAACATAGAGATTAGAATCGTTGTAATACAATCGGAGGTAGGGTTGAAACAAATCGCGCAGGCCAGGGCTGGCTAGAGACGGTGATTGATCAAAGTCGTTTGTCAGGCTCGCGTCGCGGCTGCTAGCCCTGTGCTATTAGCACGTGATTCTACGTCTAATGCGACCAAATTTAGTTTTAATTACCGCGGTGGCAATGCTTTTGGGCTTGTGACGTTTAAATTTGGAATGGTAATAATTTTTTTTAAATTATATTTTATTTTTAATACGGCTTAAAAACTTTTGTTTTCGTACTATCAATCTCTTCTTAATGTTTTGATTGAAATATTAAAAAAAAAATAACAAAATCATACGGTATATATGACCTTATACTATATATATTTAGTAAAACGTTTTGTTGTTATTTATTTTAAACCCTTTAAAAATATTATACAAAAGTATAAAAAATTACAGAAAATTAAAATTCCGTATCACGAATATTTGACCCGTTAGAATGTTTTTCCCAGTGCTTATATAGATTGTTTGTGGTGTGAAGAGAGCTTTCCAATTAATATTTACCCTTCCAATCGATTGTAACGATATTTGATGACGTTAAAAATTTATTTGAATAAAAATTTTCATTATGCGTTATCGCTAAGCTGTTATAACAATACATAACTATAAACGAATACGTTTTTGTTCTATTAAATAAATTGATACCTACATATTTTTGACATAAAATGATACATAATAATTATGTAGTATATGTAATCATTTATTATAAAATCTGGTAGTAGGTATTAGAGCTAAAATGATTCGGCAGCTTTTTATAGTAAACAATTTATTTTAATTGGCAAAAATAATGGGTGTTTGTGCAGTCCTTGTGGGTCTCTCCACCGTGCCTCGGAGAGCACGTTAAGCCGTCGGTCACGGTTGTTATCATGTACACCTGATAGCGATCGTTACTCATAGTAGGGAATATATCCGCCAACCCGCATTGGAGCAGCGTGGTGGATTAAGCTCCGATCCTTCCCCTACATGGGGAAGAGGCCTATGTCCAAGAGTGGGATATTACAGGCTGAATCGTGCGGCAAAAATATAAATAAAGCTTTGTATTTATAATACACACATGAGTTCACGCCATTTTTGGCGCGAACTTGTAGAGGCCTATGTCCAGCGGTCGACTGCGATAGGCTGAAGTAAGTGTGATTTATAATAAATAGAAATATTTAAATGTAAATTATAAATAATACTAATTTTAAAGATAAAGAAATCCTTCTAAGAAATAAATTAACTGCTTCATTTAATTTACATTGTGAACAAAAAAAATCGGAAAAACAAAACATCACACATAACTAAATTAAAAAAAACCAAAATCAATGATTCAATATCTTTTTTCTAGAACGACAAACGTTTTAAAATAAGAACGAATAATACAATTACAAAAGCAAATGAAAAATCTCCTTCGTATGCGATAGATTCAATCGAGCACGATATGAAAGGATTGTCACCTACCAGTGCACCCAATAAGGCTATTAGGATTAATGAACAACTAAGAACAATCATTTATAGCTAACGATTAGATGTATGTTTTTTTTTGTTTGTAATTGTGAACGAATCACTATTTTTAAATCTAGAATATTATAGAATATCTACCACGGGTATAATTTTTTTTGTGTGGCTCCAGATTCTTTAGCTTTATCTGTGGCTTTCATTGCGATCTATTTAATCTATTTAATTCTTCTAATGTGGTTCTAACTTAATGGTTCGATTTCTGTTTTTTATTCTGATTTAGAGATACAAAATATATCACATTAAAGATATTTTTTCCGTAATATTTATTTATGAAATGTATTCCATTGAATACAAGATATTTTACACAACAATGGGATCTTAAAAAGAATCATAATTAGAGGCATTATATAATATTAATATATTTATAATAATAATATTAAGATTTAATAGAAAGACTTAGTAGAAACTGACTGAATAGAAAATATATTGACTTTAATGTTTAAGTAATATCGTTAAATAATAATTTATAAAATGTAATTGACCGACAAGACTAACGTAGTTATTAGTGATAATAATGAATATAAAAATAGAATTGAATTATAGGTTTTATAATGTTTACGCGAATTTTACTCATTATAATGAAATAACTTTTTGGGATTTTATCGCGGTTTATTAAGTTTTTTTAAATACCCGACGTTTCGGATATTTTACAAGTTTACAACAACTATGCTCACGTGAGGACTGGACGTTGGGCTTGGGCATCTAAGAAACTTAATAAACCGTGATAAAGTCCTAAAAAAATGTGTTATCTGGCTTAAAGAGGAATTTTGATAACAAAAAGATTATAGTAACAATAAGAGAAAATATCAATAATAGTTTCAGTTTTAGACAGCCATTACTGTATAGTGTATTGTATTGTCTTAGTGTAAAAATAACCTACGGCTGGGTTTGGACATATTCTCATATTAAAATATTAGTTCATTTCAATTGTTAGCGTATTAAAATCACTGTACTTCAGTATAATATAATATAATAATAGCTATTGTATAAAAGTATTAGTCGGTTTCAATTTACTCAAACCTTGATTAGTAATAAATGACTTATGAGAAGCCTTAACTGAGGTACAGCCTTAACTGAGGCAGAGCACAGCAGGAAATTTCCTGCTCAAAGTATGAAGCAGCCCGACTGGGGTAGTACCTCGACCTTGAAGAAGATAATACAGTTTTAAGCAGTATTGTCTTCGTATTGGTGATTAAGGTGACTAAAGCTCCTGAGGGAATTGGCGATAGGGTTGGCAACGCGCTTACGATGCTTCAGGTGTTGCAGACGTCTACAAGCTACGGTAATCGCTTACCATCAGGTGAGCTTTACGGTTGTTTGCAGACCTAGTTATACATATATAAAAAAACCTTTGAGATTACTTTTTTAAATGAATATAGTGATGATGATAACCGCTCGCCGAGCGCTCGCGACGCGGCGTCGCACTGTCGTACCACTCGCTTGCGACGCACCCGGCCCATACTCTGAAAATGGAGCGACCGATAAAAAAGGTAACGAATTATAAAAAAACGTAGCGCACAATCGCGAGCGCGGATGTGTGGGCGGTGGGCGAAATGAAATGAAATAATGAAAAAAATGGGCAAAAAGCAGTACAAACATGCATTGTCCTGCCGCCCCCTTAATGAGTGGTGGCGCCCTGCCCGCTGCGACGTGTGCCCGAAGAGCCTGATTATCACCTGATTCCATCAGCGCTCCGTATCATATTTTTTCGCGGCTTTTGTGCTATGACAGATATATTGAGCATAGCGCGGAATGAGATACGTTAGAGGGCTTTACTGCGAAATAGCAGCTTTATTTTTTTACAATTTAGAATACCTTCCAGTCATATCATAGTTCATAGTCTTTGGTATACCAGAGACTATGTTTTCGATATGTAAATGATAACTCCGAAAAGAAATGTTAATAATATTTATATTTTACTTTTAATTGACATTTAAAAATAATGTAACAAAAGTTAATGTCACCTTAGAATTGCGTTTGAAAATGTTCACGATTAAGGCTTATTCCACGTTGTTGGTTCACGATCACCCGACGAATTAGGCATCAAAAACAGCGGCCGAAATTAATTTGTTTATGCGAAACAAAGGTGGGCACTGGCTGCATGCACCCGTGCTTCGCCCACCTCCCGAAAAAAAGAAAAAAAATAGGAAAAAAGGGGGGCGTGGGGATGGGTACCCACACCCTCCCGCGGCGCGATCGGCATCGGACTTCTTTTTTTAATCGCGTCGCATTCAGAATGGTCGTTTTTGGTAAGCACACACTGCGCATTGCCTATTTTCCAATTTAGATTGCTTTGTATTACCGTCTGAGCGATGCGCAATAGTTTTGAAGCTCGTGACACGTGATGTCGGAAATTAAATTCTGCGTAAAATAAAAATAAAAAAAACTATTCGACTTGTTTTTTTAAACACCGCGAGTCATTAAGAGTTCTTGATCTTGCTTAATTCGCTTGTTCTCTATTCTTATATGTGAAATGAGAGCTTTATTTCAGAATAAATTTGAACTAAATTAGAAAGTATATGCCTTTAGTTATTTACAAATTACCAGTAACTGCTTTATTGGCACTTAAGCGGAATGCAGTAATTTATAGCAAATATAATGATTTATTTGGTAATTTTCAAGTTATATATTGTGATTAAAAGAATACCTCAAATAATTAACCTTAATATTTCGCTTAGGATTTGCAAACAAAATGTTTTACTTAAAGGAATATTACAATGAAAAACCGAATATTTATTTTACATTTTACTTACAAAATTCATACCTATCTATTTACAGACTACTACTACTACTACTGCGAAAAACCTTTTTATTTCTAACATAAAAATTTAAAATCAAAACATTAATGTAACAATTTTTACCCAATGGTTCTTATATTATATCGATCATTAGGTTTAAATTTGAATCGAGTTGTATATTGATAATAATAAATATTCCATTTAAGTAAGGAACGTAATTTTATACGTTCGTTTTTAATGAAAAATAATTTTTGGATTTCCAGTACTTTCAAAACCTCAAGTAATTATTATTTAAAATAATAAACAGCGTTCAGTCGCAGACCAATAACTCAAGTATCAAAATTCCCTGATAATTAGCCTGTTAGGCTGTTATGGCAATAAATATCGCCAAGACGATTATTAAGCGGCGACGGGTAATCATAAGGAGTTCGTAGTAGGATTACTTAAATTTGAGACTTACTTATTATATACTGTGGCTCGGATATCTTAGTTAACAAAAGTAAATTTAATTAATTTATATACAATTGAAAAACTTTCTTTATTAATTTTTGTCCGATTCTAGTTTTTTTATTCTTTTAAAAAAAGATTTATTGAGTGATAAAATTGATAAACAAAAATTCTTCTGATTAAATTATAAATTATATTTTTTATTAAATAAAATTAGACGACACAAAGGTCAATTAAAAAATAGTTGCTCATAACATAAAAAAAATCAAAATAACCTTGTTTTTGTTGTAATTATAACGAAATCTATGTGATTGTATAATATTGTATATACTCTGAGTCATGAATAAAATTATACACATTTGTTGAAGCAAACGTCAGAACGCTATATTTCGTACCATTTTACATATAACATTTTTATCATCACCTTGTTTTAATTTTTTCATGTGTACCTACTCAGGCCATAACTTATATTATTTGTTAAATACTTTTTGTTACCAAAATTATAATATTAAAAAAAAAGAAATAACATATCACCTCAAACTCTTACAAAATAAAAATGTAAGATCTAAATAAAATTCAAGGGATAGGAAAGATATAACTACTAATCTAAATAAATAATAATTAAATCTAAAATTAAAAGAAATAGTTTGATAGCCTTTGCGATCAAAATGATTTCCGTGCAGTAACCGCCTCGCCTCGAGCACTACATACTGTTCCACCCTTCTATATAATTAAAACGCAAGCTGCTGTAATTAGAACTACAAAGAAGTCATTCCGAAAGAAAAGATAATATCACTTAAAGCAAGTAGCGTTCACAAATTACTCATAGAACCACGTCTGTTAAAAGAACGTAGCTTATGTACCCTGTTATTTACTTCTATGGTAATGTATGTGTTAATTTATGATAATTGTGATGTGTCATAAACATTATGATATAGAGAATTTATAGAGAGAGAGCGAGATCAGGCAGTACCTACCTATCGATAAACGAGTGTTTGCTCTCAAACTAATTAAAAAAACTGACTTAATTTTTTAACTACTTGTTGAAAAATCTTGTTGACTAAGGGATAACACAGTTCCACTACCACCTTGGAACTTAAAAAGCCGACCGATGGCGGGATAACCATCCAACTGCTGGCTTTGAAATAAACAGACCGAAGACGGGCAGCAGCGTCTTCGGTGCGACAAAGCCAGCTCTACGGTCACCAACCCCAGCGTGGTGACTATGGGCAAAACACATGAGTTCATGCCATTTTTGGCGCGAACTTGTAGAGGCCTTTGTCCAGCAGTGGACTGCGATAGGCTGAAATGACTTAATTTTTTATCGACAACGACAAGTAATACGTTGTACTACTTGTATAACTTGTCGATGAAAATTATTAGGGCTAACTCAGAAAGTTCTCGTCAGGTTTCAATTAAAAGAAAAATCATCAAAATCATTACATTTAGTAAAAAGTTATGCACACATAAAACAGTCGAACTAATAAACTGTTTTTTGAATTTGGTTTACAAAGAGTCCAATACTGTACTTTACTGTATAGTATTAATGTACAAATATATCTGTTTGACTTTCTGCTTTTGCAGATGTTTATTTTCCTCCTAAGGTAAGTTTTGAAGATTGCAGCTTAGTACGCCACTCTGGTATACAGGCATGCCCGCGGTAAATACATATCTTTATTGAGCTATCTTAGCATACGATATGTATCATGCACTCAGATTAAAAAAGCAGCACTAAATTTATAACTAAGTCCCTTTCTATCTACTGGGTTATTATGGTATTAAATTTTCCTGTCTGTGACATTGCCCTGTCTTCCGAACTATCAAGCGTAAAAATTTAAATAATGCTCACGTTTTTTGAAATTGTCCATTTGTATAATTTCTTATTTTATCTATACTAATATAATAAAGCTGAAGAGTTTGTTTGGTTGTTTGTTTGTTTGAACGCGCTAATCTCAGGATCTACTGGTCCGATTTGAAAAGTTATTTCGGTGTTAGATATCCCATTTATCGAGGAAGGCTATAGGCTATATATCATCACGCTAAGATCAATAGGAGCGGAGCACCAATGAAGAATGTTTCAAAATCGGTTTTTTTACGTTTGAGGGCTTCCGTTGCGTAAACGGTTAAATTTTCGCACTAATCATGTAAGTATGATAGAATTGATCCTATTCCACGTGGACGAAGTCACGCGCAGAAGCGTCGACTAATACGGTTACTTAAAAAAGTAACCGTATTAGTCCAGTCGCTCTCAAGTTTTGCGCTTAGCAAAATTTATATTTATATAGAAGACAGATTAATTTGAGTTAATTTTTAACTGTAATTGTGTGGTGGACTTTTATAGAAACATAATAACAATAAACGTCAGAAGACAAGACTTGATAGATTATTTCTCGGTGGTGTCAAATAGCCCGGGATGGTCTCGTACTTACCACGATATAAATGTGCTTCATTAATCAGCCTAATTAGATTATTACCGGGCAGTGGCGTGCATATCATATAGGCAGAAAGGCACTGCCTACCCTGGCATCTTACTAAAAATAATATATAAAACATTAACATTACATATTTTTGAAAAAGACATAAACCATAATTCAATTTAAATCTCCTTCAATTTGAAGAACACGTCGTCATATATGTAGGTATGCGATATCAGCGCCACACGACGGGCATTTTATGAAACCTCTGTCTAAAATCCCTAACAAATGTTAGTACTTACAGAAAAACATAATTATAATCCTACAATTTTATAATGTCACGCGTCATATGGAATTCGAACAAAGTATTGTGTTTTTAAAATTGGTCGTATAACAATAAAAACAGGCACTGCCTAACAATAAAGTATAAACTATCAAATTAAATTGTCTTGAATTCAATAGAGTTTGTACCAATAATTATGATTATTTATTGACACGGTCGCGATTCACCAATCGCTTCCGCCAACCAATCACAGTCCACAGATCACTTCAGCGTGTTACATTTTGATTGGCTAGCCTGGGCTAATGGATAATGTCGGTCGGCGGATAATGACACTTCAGTTTTCACTTTGAGTTTTTCGTTTGTGCATTGTTGTAATTACTTAATTAGTGAAAAGATTAATATATTAGTGATCGATAAGTTTACTTGTGAAATATGTAACGGAAATGTTTGTTTAATGAAAGTAAATAGTGCATTAAAGTTTAATTCGTTCGATTTTACAGATAAATTAAAAATTGTTAATTGTAAAATTTTTACGAGGATGTTTTAAAGTCGTATTTAAAAAAAGATAGGCGTATCGATTTAACATATAAATAACAATGACATTATAATTTTTCATTTATTAATAAATAAACAATTACTTTCATTAAGCATACAAATTCGTAACTAATTAACAGTGCTATTAATGATTTCCTATGTTTGACACAAACGAAATTATTAGAGTGCCGGCCTTATGATGCCACTATATCTATACAGTAACTGATTTGTTTGATAAGTATCAGTTGGTTGCTGTATAGATAAGTGGCGCATAAAAGATTCGGCACGACTTGTATTACATGCCAAGAAAAACCGGACAAATCAATAAGCATGGTATGTATAGTTTATGACTGTTTATGTGTTGTATACCTGTATTATTAGTATAAATGTACTTTACGTGTCCAATAATTTATTTGTCTGTTCTTGAAATTGTCTAAAAGCATCTATTTCCAACA
This sequence comes from Melitaea athalia, assembly GCA_905220545.2. Lineage (NCBI taxonomy): Eukaryota > Metazoa > Arthropoda > Insecta > Lepidoptera > Nymphalidae > Melitaea > Melitaea athalia. Next base: position 6,347,449 of record HG992183.1, on the reverse strand, counting down.
AAATTGAAATAAATTAGGAAGAAATAGAGAGAAAGTAAGTGCAGTGTGGCTGTTCATTTTTTTTTTGACTGCCTACCCTGTCTAAAACCCTTATGCACGCCACTGTTACCGGGATACAGTTACTGTCCGTTAACTAGCTCGGGATTTTTTAAACGAGTTTTTGTGATCTACGATATATTTAATTACTTTTAGACAGCTGAAACATCTATTGGTCTAAGATCCGGGATATAACAAAATATTCCCTCATCTGTTAATTAGATGAAACAATTTTTAGAGGCTGATTTCAATATTGTGAATTTATAAAAACAACCTCTGCCACCATAAGCCTACTACAATTTTTTTTATCTTTTCCCTCTCATGTTAATTACATGTAATAAGCTAAAACCGTTAATTTTTTACATTATATACCTGACTATAGTAGGCACCAATTTCTATGATTGCTATACTTACCTGCAGCCAGGTTACTGCTGACTGAGGTTACTGACCTGGCTGCAGGTAAGTGTATTGTGGTATATCTATACTAATATATAAAGCTGAAGAGTTTGTTTGTTTGTTTGTTTATTTGTTTGTTTGTTTGTTTGTTTGTTTGTTTGTTTGAACGCGGTAATCTCTGGAACTACTGGGCCGATTTGAAAAATTCTTTCAGTGTTAGATAGCCCATTTATCGACGAAGGCTATAGGCTATATACCATCACGCTAAGACCAATAGGAGCGTAACACCAATGAAAAATGTTTCAAAATCGGGGTTTTTTCTTTTGAGAGCTTGCGCTGCGTAAACCAACCTATTCCACGGGGACGAAGTCGCGCGCAGAAGCTAGTGTTTTTATAAATTCACAATATTAAAATCAGCCTATAAAAATTGTTTCATCTAATTAACAGATGAGGGAATATTTAGCTATCTCGGATCTTAGACCAATACAATAAGTATTAAGAATTAAATATATTGACAAGTGAAAATTCTTGAAAATACTAAAAAAATTGTGTTTAGTTAAAACGTAGAAAATTACACTTATCGATAAATGATTTCGCAACTCTAAGTCAATTATTTATGTGCCTTAAGGGTTTATCTGTAGTAATAATAGTAGTAGAAAGGAAGGATCTGTTTGTTGATAATAATTAATTAATTCTGAAAGTAGTAAGCAATATATTTTATTACGATTATCAAAGTAATATGTTCTAGAAAAAAAAAAACCCGACTTCAATTAATCGACTATCGACAACGTAAGTCGTAAATAGACAAAAAAAAATAGTCAAGTAAATGTGCGTTATCAAAGATTACTCAAAAAGTAGTTATCAGATCTCGATTGAATTTAAATAGTACCACATGACACGCACCACCTTTTGATTAAAAAAATAATCAAAATCAGTCTACCCAGTCAAAAGTTATGGAGGTAACATACCTTAAAAAATTACAATCAAATTGAGAACCTCCTCATTTTTTGGAAAGTATTTAAAAAAGTAAGATAAAATACATTTAAAAAAACAACAATTAAAGAAAAAGATATCTAGTAATAGTTGTTATACCTAGATCAGATTCTGTGACAGAAACTACATACACAATGTAGAAGTAAAATAAAAAACATATCAGACCAATAGAATAGGAAAATTAGCCTATTATTGTGACTGAAACGCTGAGTAACGTCTTGTCGTTCAATATTAAGACAAAATGACATAATTGAAAGTAAACAGTATTAAAGCAATAAAGTGTGTAACTCGTAATTGGCTACTTAAAGCGATTTTTCCGCGTTCCTAAGTCCAATGTCCTGTATCAGATTAATTGAACCGCCATGATTTATTATCGTTAATTTTATGATAATGAGCCTATGAATAATTTGCGGCTATTCTGCAAGCCTTTGATATACGAAGCCAGACTTTATCCTAGTCTAGTTAGTTCTAATTTTAATTACATTTACGGAAGTAATTAAATTGTCGGCACGATTTTGCTTATCGTACTTCGATATACTTATACAGACAATTATTGCATAAGTTTCCGATCGATATGTCTTTTATAAGAAGAACTTTGCACGTTTTAAAAATATAAACAAGGTAGCTTATTGAAGAGCTATTTAAATAATAGGTAGTCTAAGCAAGATGTATTAATAATATTTAGTCCTGAATTATTTAAATTATTCTATTCCAAGCTATGGAAAAATATAAAACATTTCTTAATTTTTTGGTTTGGTAAGGCACTAGAAATTTCTTGAAATTTTTATCATTAGTTTTTCATAACAACAGAATGAGAGATGCAGAATATCATCTGGCACACCAAGAGTAAGTCTGTAATTTACATTTCCAAGCAGTATTTAACAGTTTACTCCGTTTAAGACCGAGATTGATGTGCCAAACAAAACAGGTTTCTTGTATGAGTATTGAGTAAACCCTTTTAATTTTAACCTTTGTTTTAATTTTATTCTTATAGAAGGTATAGAGATAAAGATTAGTTGCATATTACAAATGTTTACGTTTTACATTTCCTAATTTGATTAACGTACCTATACATGGAGAGTGGAGTCTTAGTTACCGTTTTAGAATTTCTTTTGCAATTTAAGTTAACAGAATATTTTGTAATATGATTGAATGTAAAAGTGATCTTATAAAATAGCAGTAGGTATCTAGCATTCTTCAAAAATGAAGATTTGTTAATACAATCCTATTTTAAAAGCGTTTACAAGGTCTGTAGAGGTCAAAATAATCTCCTCAAATAATACTGCTTTCAAGCAGTGTTGTGTTCATGCTGGTGAGTAAGGTGGCCAGAGCTCTTAGAGGGAATCGGGGATAGGGTCGGCAACGCGCTTGCGATGCTGCTGGCGTTATAGGCGTCTATAAGCTACGCTATTCACTTACCATCAGGTGAGCCGTACGCTTGTTTACCAACCTAGTTATATAAAAAGTGTGTGTGTCAGCTCCCACGCACGACTGGAGTTTACTTCTTCAGATCGACTCTCTAAATATGCACAAAAAAAATTATAGTCTAAGAAAAAGATTAATACTATATTAAATGGTAAATAAATGAATCAAAATAACGCATCTGTCGATGGCATTATTAGACAAACGTCGTAACCGTCGTAGCTGGTACCGTCGTAAACGTCGTAGCAGATAGATAGCGCACAAAAACATAACGAGGTCATTCGTTCATTAGATTTTACTCCTAATATTTTTTTCATACCGGGGGCTTTATATGAAAATCAATTCTTAAGGAGTAAACTCCAAAAAAATTCTGTGGGTACAGACAAAGTCACGGATATCAAATTGGTTATTAATATATCATTAATTTATTTTCGTTTTCCTGAATACTTACTTTCGTTAAGACATAATGAAGGTTGTCGTGTACGTGTTTTGTTTTAATAAATCAGTATTGAAATGCAAAGATTATTATTTTACACAACTTTCCAAATAAGGAGAGTTTTGTTTTCAGACACGTATTATACATACTTCGACCAAGTCTTTTAAATGTAGTTGCTAAAATAAGGAGCTTGTTTCGAAAATGTTAAATTATTTGTGAAATTTAAATTGTTCAGATATTTTATAGCATATCATTTTGTATATGTTTATTCTGAAAGTTAGTTCATACTAAATTATTGCAAGTCATCAAGAGATTTGAATTTAAAGGCTGCCTGAAAATATAGTGATCATGTCAAAAGTATTTTCCTACTGCTCATTTGTAATAACATAAAAATGTAATGCTTATTATAGTCTATTTATATTCAACAAAAAAGATATCTTATAAACATCTATAACAGTATGTTTGTTTAAGCAGGTATCTATTGATATTATTAATAAAATACACAATGATACGACAACACGCCGTTACTCTAGAATAATTGTATTAAAATTCTCACATCGTTTAGAATGGAAACGAGTTAAGTGTAAAACATTTCGTACAGTTATCGTCCTTATCGCTGTCGTATTAAGATTCATATTAATAATTTGTTGTACATAACCACGTACAGAACCTCAGGCCCGTGTATCAGAACAGGAGCGGATTGTAATAAGTTGCCGGTAATTTATGTTACACGCAATTAAAGTAAGATTGTGCCGGCCTCCGTGCCACTTCGTAGGCCAGGAACGCATTGTTACTCTCAGAAAATTGCTTTTAATATATATTATTTATAGATTATTCATATTCACGTTGCTATTAGTATGATATGCGTTAATATATCCTTTAACACGAATTCGTTTTTAAAATATAGTTTAATTTTAATATACACACATCTTTCGTTTAATTGCTACAGCGATACTTATTCACCATATTATATGTATTTTCAATCGTAAGAGAGATCGGTATATAATAATAATTATTGCATTTAAAACACGTAACAATTTTCATTGCAAACGCTTTCATGGTTATAAACAGATAAAACCAACAAGTAATACGGTAACGATAAGAAATGAGGTACCGCTAAAAGCACCTATTATGTATTTTGTCTTAATTTATCTACCGGTCCAACAGTGCAGCTTGAACTAAATACGTTCTAGAAAGCCTGCGTCGATGTAATATCATCGCTCGTACTTTGTTAATAAAATACATAATCAAATATCATAATTTCTACCCACGCTCCGTTACTATAATCGCCGATACGAGGTTTCCTGTCACTAAATGAGATTAAATATATCCACGGAACATTTTGCAATAACATAAGAACATTTAATGAAGTAGTCCAGCCAGTGACGTCACTATTCGCTACAGGCCTCGGGAAGTGATTATAAAATAAAAGTCGATAATTTCTTATCGAAATTTTAATTATGCACCAAATAAGCGATATTAAAGTCATGCGAACGTTTCTCTCAGGAAACTAGTGCTGTGTTGTAAGCCTTCACTTGAATCGACTGTACATAAATTAGCGCTCAGAGAAGTGTTTTATTACAAAATAATTTAAAAGGGCAATAGCTTGAACCTGAGAACAAAATTATTTTGTTATAAACTGTGTTTAAACATTTTATCCTGTAGGTACTATCGTGATTTTACTTCATTGTTCAAATTATAAATTATCGTAATTGTGTTTACTAGCAAACGAAAAAAACCGACTTCAATTACATCGACAAGTAATACGACGTAGGTAACTAGACAAAAAAAACAAACGCACTAGTCCTCACCACGGTTTTCGAGGATTCCCATCGATTTCTCTGGCATTCCATTATCAGACCCTAGTTTACTTATCATGGTACCACACTACCACCCTTGGGATAGCTAATTTACAAAAAAAAAAGAATCAGGAAAATCGTTATCCGCGAACACACATTAAAAAAAACATATATATTATACGGTTGAATTGAAAAACCTCCTCTTCTTTGAAGTCGGTTAAAAAAAGTTTAAATTTAAAAGGCTGTCCCGATGGATGTAAACAGTATCTTTCTTGTGTTAAAAGTACTAAACCGTTAATTATAATACGACTTGTACGTAGATAGAGGTTCAGAAACCCACATATGCTAGCGGCTGAAGGCTCCCGCAGGGGGTTTAGTGCGGTAGTGGCACCCCAAGTGCTGAGTCCGACATACGGTCTAGGACTGCCTACCCGGGCGTCCTGGATATTAGTGATGCAACGGAAGTGTCTTAACGGAACCAGAAACGGAAACAGATGTCAAAAGTAAATTTTAGCAGAAACGGAAACGGAAACGGATGCAGAAACGAAAGCGTAAATAATATGAAAAAAAATTAATAAATTTACAAATATATTTCTTTATTAAGTATTAAATACACACCAAGCCTATATAAGAAATAGATATATTAGAAATCTACAATAGAAAACAATATTGCAACTTAAAATTATTTTAATATTCAAAATTTAGTAGTGGTAAGTGAAACTTTCAACTCTCAACCGTCGTAAACTTCCGTTTACATCTCCGTTATAAAAGTTGCGGAAACAGAAGCAGAAACGAATGTTGAAAAGTGTGCGGAACTTCCGCACTTGCGGAAACAGAAACAGAGATCTGTTGCATCACTACTGGATATCACCCGTAAATGGGTTACCCTGCGATATCAAAAAAAAAAAAAAAACACATAATATGCTGTTTTCTATCCCCATGTAGGTATAATTTTGATTTACTGTAGTAAAATCTCAATGTGTAATATATTTTATTAGGTATATTTATTACACATAATATTTTATAATACTATTAAAACCTACTGAGTCATCAAACATTCAGAATTAACGGTTAAATTGTTTTTGTAATGTTTAGAATAATAAGATTAAACATACAACAGTAAATTACGTTACAAGAGTTAATATTTATTAATACGTAAATCAGTTCAGCCTATTGCAGTCCACTGCTGGACATAGGCCTCCCCAAGTTCGCGCCAGACATCCCGGTTTTCCGCAATCCTTATCCAGCCTACACCGGCAATCTTATTAATACGTAAATAAATATTTGTAATAATTAGATACTTTAATAAATTTATAAAAATTAAGTTTTGTTCGCCTTTAATCAAACTGCCTTACTTGGTAGAAGGCTCTCGAATATAATTTAATCTGTTATTTCCGTATCTGATTAAAACCGAACAACACATTTTAAGACAACAATGTTGAAATGAACACATTTCCTTGTATACTTTAAAATGTTGTCCAAACGTTTTATAAATGTGACATATCATTAAAATTACTAAAAGGACTTAACATCTACAAAATTTCCAGTAAATATCGGTAGGCTACTTAATAAATTTTCTAGTTATTACCCCCTCTCCTGCAATTCGCAGGACTGTCATTTAAACAAGTGTGTATAAACATCAATAAAGTAATCAAAGCAACATAAGTTTTATGATCGGAATTGAAAACATCATACATTTGAAGATTACTGTATATTTTAGATGTTTTTTTTTTCAATGTCATAGACAAATAATAAGAACAAACATCGCGTTGATTTTAGTCAATCTGTCAATCACGACAAATATATTCATTCTTAAATAAAAAATTGTATTTTTATATATACGTAATATTGCTTTCTAAATATATCAAATTAACACTTCAATCATGTTTTAAGTCATCAGCCACATATTTGGGTTAAATTATCACTTACGTTATAAAACTATATTTTAAGCTAAGCTATGCATTGTAGGTAAATTATGTCACATGCATATTTTCTTTATTCTTTCTAAGCGAAAATTATGTATTTCTAAATTCGTTGATATAGTTATATTATAGTATTAGATACTCTTAGGTATTACAACATTAAGTTTGCATTTGTCCGATCTGAGATTCTAATCAATATGCAAAGAGATTGCGTGCGCCCGCGCCGGTCTTTCCCACTTCTTATTTAATTAACTGCGTTACTTTCGTTTTTTTTTTTTTATACTGTTAATGTTATGATACGTGGCTCGGAAGATTTGTGGGTGCTTATGAACTTTCTTAAAATAAAAATTTGTTTAGTAAATAAATTAAGGCTGTAACTTCGTATTAAATTATTTTATCAGTGTCACGGCATAATTCGTACCGCTGTATTTTTTTTTTTTATTAAAAGGATTATCCAATTCAGTGCAGTCGTTGGAAAACATTCACATAGGTGCATACTTTTTGGCAGTTCCTTTCTAATAATAAATAATACAAATTCACGATTATTAAATAACATTTTTTAAAATGCCTATGTTATCAATGTCTAGATAAAATTACAATCACTTTGTTTGTTTCACAAAACTGTTCGAAACTTTACACAAACAAATTAATATTTTAATTTCGTCTTTATTAAATGTATATTATAATATAATTTTCGCTTAATTAACAAAACTAAACTCGATTGTATGCGTAAACCAGTTTTTGTCAATTAAAATATAATTTATATCTTTGCCTGATCAGCGCACTTGTATACATAATTTATTGACTTAATACATTCTTTACTTTAATTATAAGGAGTTGTGTTTAACGAAACGTGTATGTAAATTTTTTTTTATTATTTTAATAAGATTGATTTCATAATGAGTTTTTTGTTCAAAATATAATAATTATGAAGAATGAAAGTTCTCGGAACTTTTTTTTGATTTGAGATATAGTATCTTTTAATTTCGGTCTTAGAAGGATATCATGACAAAATAGTTCATTAAACTGATTTTTTATATATTTTTTGAAGTCAAAATGCATGAATAAGCTTAAAAAAACATCAGAAAAGCTATCGAAACCATTAAACTTCGAATAATCTTTTCTACATAGATCTTACCTCAAAATTTTCATAGAAGAAAGACTAGCATTAACTAGTAAAAGAAGTACTATAATAATTAATTTCCGGTTGGTCAAACCATCAACTCACGCATGAAAATATATAGTCTATTCAAACTTCCTATTTTGAAAAAAAATTTATCACATCAAAAATCGAACGTTCCTGCGGGGATCGATCACCGATACGGTAACTCGAAGATGCAGACTCGATCCCCGCTGGAACGGTCGATTTTTGATGTGATAAAATGTTTAGAATTCCCTTATGTCCCACACATTAAATATAACACAAAAATAAATCATACGATTCCTATTTTGAAGTTAGTTATAAATGTAATTAACAATTATGTCTAGCTTCTGCTCTTGTATGTGTCAATACACACACATAAACCTGCACTTATACAACATCACATTACTACAGTCAGGTAAAAGTACACCAACATTTTTCCCCGAGGTTTAATAAGGTAGGTAAACAGGAATAAACGGGTTGCAGCCAATCAAGGAGCTGCCGATTCCTCACCAATTATACCTTTTTCCCTTCTACACTTATGAATGCAATTTCGTTAATTAATTTCGTAAAACGTTTATCTTTCTTTGATACGTTTAATGGAGGACCCGCTTCATTATAGAGATTGAAAAAGGATAATACATTTAAAGCATTTTTTACAATAAATATTCTCTTGCTATGATTGAAATCCATCAATGATATTGAACATGAAATAGATAAGAAAACCATGATTCAATTGTATCAAATGACATTAAAAAAGCTTGAATCTAAATGCATTAAAATTGAACTGCATGAATCCAATTAATTTAGACTTTAATATTATAATTATCTTATTTCTTTTCAATCATGCCAAACAAAAACGTACCAAAATGTTATATAGATTTTAGGATCAAAAAAGGAAATGTTTAAGAAACCAATTCATATAAACACGTCAGCAAAAAATATAGGGGTTAAGAGATTCAAGAGTTTAATAGTATAGCTTCTCATTCGCATTAACTTACTTATTAAGTGCCTCCAGGGCTTGGTAGCCATATAATATATCAATGCTTTACGGTCTACCCCGCCCAACGCTCGTTCGAGTGCAAACGTAATGCGTTGCCTCCGTCGTCAAACAAATGAGCGCACTGATTAAAACCATGCACTTTCGTTTGTTTCTTTTCAGTTTAACAGCCTCTCGTTTATGATATCCTGGTAATTTTGTTTTGTTATCGAGAATCGGTGATGAGGTATTTTGCTTTTGGTTTTAGGGTTCCTTTGTTAAAAGGAAGGAAGGGTTTGTTTATCGTTTACGTCGATAATGTCTGCATTAGCTTAAGTAATGTCCTTTAAAAAGTACTAAGTAGGTAAGTAAGTAAAAAGTAGTTTACGAATCTGCGAGACAATGTAAAATAGTTCAGGTGTAAAAAAGTCTTTTGATGCATCGCTTTCAATTCAACGATTTAATTGCAACGTCAAACAATCATCATTACATAGCAAAGTTACATAGTATATATATATAAGTCGCTTCCCGCTGTCTGTATGCTTAGATCTTTAAAACTACGCAACGGATTTTGATGCGGTTTTCTTTAGTAAATAGATAGTTTCCAGAGGAAGGTTTATATGTATAACACATGCATAATATAGTAGAAGAACACTGATAGTTTTCGCAACTGTACGAAGCCGGGACGGGTCGCTAGTTTAAAAAATAATGTAATCAAACAACATATGCAAGTAATGATAAGCTCGTGATCTTCTAAGTAAGATGCAATTTTTCTATTTGCCAGATAACGTTCTGAAAGGATATTACTACCAGCAAAACATTGTGTTTGTTCGCCGAGCTCGACTTCTCACACTTACAATCTCATTTGAATATTCATGTTATTACCTGAGATCTTGTGTTTGATTGTTTTAATATATTTTGATTCATTTTTAACATTTTTCTTTTTTTCCTTAAATTGTTGATAGGTCAAATCAGAGTTAGTTATATTTATCTCGTAGCTTAGTTGTTAAAATATCACGCGTACATATTATTACTTTTTAGATTTTCAGATTATTTTACGCCGTTAAAATTTTATATTCACTACCAAACAATGAATTTTTTTTTCTACGTCGAATTTACAGAATCAAAATATATGTACATATTGGCATCACAATTTCTAGCATAACTTTTAACAAATATTCGGGCACGAAAATTCTATAAAGATAAATGACTATAAAGTAGCTAGAAATAATACAATTCAGCATATAATATGATGATGTAGCTACTTAAATGAATGTATTAACCCAGATTAGTTTCAATTAGTCACATACAGATGAAACAGGAAAAAATAGGCCTACTTTAAGGTAGCCGATGACAATCCAAGCGGATTTTCTTGGATTTGTTGGTATAAAATTGAAGGACAAATATAAATTATGTATTTCCCAATACGTTGTTATTTGTGCTTTTGGATTGTTCTGTACCAGCAGTTGCTGCTTCCACCACTGATTCAACGCAAATGGTATTCCATTCCAGTTATTTGTCCAGTTTTAGAAAAATAAAGACCTGTCGGATCTTATACCATCTTTGCATAGTCAATCATTTGTTTTAAAGTTGGACTGTCAATTTTTACTGGTATAAGACTAGATGATAGAATAAGCACAGATGAGTAAATAGTATGGCATAAGCATGTACGCGAAGAGCGAGAGTGTTTTAAATAAGTGAAACCATACAGTTGATTCCATTGTTGATACAACATAATATCATTGTTCATAGTGGCAAATGATAAGGCTATATACCTATTATATTTATTTTGGAACCAGAGCTCAATACTATAATCAAGATCAAATGTGGTCTTAAGATGTACCTAGTAAGAAATCGAAATTCATTTTTTTTCCATAGATATTATTTAAACTCCGCCAACTCGTACATTATATTTATATTAGAACCAAGGCTCAATGCTATAGTCAAAATCAAATGTGGTCTTAAGGTGTACCTACTAAGACATCTAAATGCATTTTTTTCCATAGATATTATTTAAACTCCGCCAAGCCCGCATTGGAGCAGCATGGTAGGGCACAGCAGGAAATTTCCTGCTCAAAATATGGAGCAGCCCGACTGGGGTAGTACCTCGACCTTACAGAAGACCACAGCTAAATAATACTGTTTTCAAGCAGTATTGTGTTCCTGTTGGTGAGTAAGGTGACCAGAGCTCCTGGGGGGGATTGGGGATAGGGTCGGCAACGCGCTTGAGATGCTTCTGGTGTTGCAGGCGTCTATAGGCTACGGTCTTACCATCAGGTGACCCGTACGCTTGTTTGCCAACCTAGTAACATAAAAAAAAAAAAAAAAAAATGGTGGATTAAGCTCCGATCCTTCTCTCACATGGGGAAGAGGCCTATGCCCAACAGTGGGATATCACAGGCTGAATCGTGATCGATGGAGATATTATTTAAACTCCGCCAACTCGCAGTAGAGCAGCGTGGTGGATTAAGCTGATCCTTCTCCTACATGGGGAAAGAGGCCTATGCCGAGCAGTGGGATATTACAGACTGATGCGTAGATATTATTTCTACCTAACAGTTTATTTTAGTAAATTGTATAAAATCAATTTATAGTACATAATTAAATGGTAATAAATAAAAGGTTTTATTTTAAGCAGTGTTGTGTTCCTGTTGGTTAGTAAGGTGACCAGAGCTCCTGGGGGGAATTGGGGGTAGGGTCGGCAACGCGCCTGCGATACTTTTGGTGTTGCAGACGTCTATATAGGCTACGGTAATTGCTTACCATCAGGTGAGCCGTACGCTTATTTGCCGACTTAGTGATATAAAAAAAATTAAAAAAAAAACACGTACAACGTTTTATTTCATTAAAAAGTGAGTAATGAATTCAAGTAGACAATAACTTATATTTAGTTACTTATTTAAATTGTTATACAATATTTAGATTTTTATAAGTTAGTACGTAAGTTTTCATAGATTAAGACATGCCCTAGATTATAAGCTTTATATAAAAAAAACATAGTAAATTACTTTAAGATTAAGATATGCGTCGCTTATGAATTGTTATAATGAAAAATTCAATTACAGAATTGGTCTCACTACGGTTTTATTATATATTAGATAACGTCTTAAATAAATCATTTCCAGACTTCCTATTATTCTATTTTATAAATGTGTTTCGTAATTTGAACATACATTAAATTTCCGTTTGTTTAATTTCAGGTAAGTCTCGAGATCGACGTAATCAGCGTAAGTCAAATTACAAATGAATAATTCATTCATTAAATCATAACTAGTTTTGAACAGGGAATTTGTAATACAAATAAACTATCAACGAAAGTTATATAACAAATATATATTTATTGTTTAGGCTTAGTTTAGACAGATAAGTAAAGTAATGCATTTTTTATTAAAAAGAGTACTTTCTTAAGTATTATAGGATTAAAATAGGCCATCTTATTTTTGCATTGTTATAATTAAGTCGTAACACTTAAAATTTTCTCATTATACTTGTAATTAGTGATAAGTGATTTTCTTCTTTTAGTCTTATTGTGTGTAAGTCTACAAAGATTCTATTAGTCTTAAAACCTCTCACCGATGTGAAGTAGGAACAACAAAGATAGGTTTTAAATAGTCCGAGCTTTTATTTATGACATTAGTTTACGTTCAAGTACGAAATAAAACCATAAGTCAAGTTGCACACGTAGTAATTTCTCAGACAATCTTACAATTAGCTCTGAAGTGTCATTACATCTATACTAATATTATAAAGAGGAAAGGTTTGATTTTTTGTTTGCATTGAATAGGCTTCGAAACTTATCAAGCGATTTGAAAAATTCTTTCGCTATTGGGAAGCTACACTATCCGCGGGTAACATATGCTATATTATATATATTTTTTAAATTAGGGAAAAAAATATTTTGAAATTTTGTTAAATACCCATGCGAAGCGGGGGCGGTATGCTAGTATACTTATACATGTAAATCAAATTTATACTTTAGCTCAAAGGTATTATGTAATTAATACACACATAGTACACTGTGTTTGTGTGGTCTTCGTTATAGTCTGCATCATTCCTTAATCGAGGCGAGTCGCATTTTGAAGGCAAATTATCAAGGCGCGGTGGGGTAAGGTGGATAATTAAAATCCGTTGATTAATATGTAAATGTAATAAGATTACTCTCTCCTGAATAATTTAAGGGGAAGCCGGGGTAAGTTATACATGGTGGCCTCTCATTATGGCATTGTATCGGCCGCTGTAATGTGTATGGGACTCGGTGTTAGATAAACGGTTTTCAGGATCACGAGTTTACTACTATCTAGTTTGAATACGGCCTCGCTTGTTATAACCGTTTTGGAATATATTATACAGTTATTAAATTATTAGGTAAATTTACAGTTATACCTATTATTTGAGAAAGGAAACAAATCCAAATACACGCGTAAAGTAGTTCATCTTTGAATAGACGTTAGTAAAACTCTATTAAGAATCGCAAAGCTTAGTCTAATTACTTTTCGAAAGAACTTTGTTTATATGTTTAATTTACTTGGTTCGATCGTTGTGCCTATGCTGCACAACTTACAGGATCTTGGAATTCAACGAATAAAGTTTTAACTCAAAATTGCGCAAAATTTCTTTTTAATGTTCAAAGATATTCGTATACTAAAACAGCCTCAGTTGTTTTAATTTACAAATGTCAGCACTCGGCAAAAGCAATAATGTATTCGTTTCGTAACAAATCGAAATACGTTACATGTACATGTGTGTACGGAGTGTACATAAATCTTGTTACATAAAGGTTTGCACAGCGTGTGTTATGTTAGTCTCAAAATCTAGCTTAGAAGCTAAGCTACACGTTTTCTCATAATTCCTCCAAATTTCTCCCGCCAAAACGGCCATGTTGTTTCCGCCATCTTTATTAAGAACGCATGGCCTCCCGCCTCCTGGCGTTGGTCAACAGCCAGCTAGGCGTTAAAGGCATCAGCTACGGCCACCCACCAACTATTAGACCTCTCTACGTTTCTATCGTTACTTTAAACTGGGCTAACTTTCACGGGTCAGCTTATATCGGTTGACGGTGTTTGGCTCACTTGTCTAATGGCTTTGATTAAACTGCCAGTTTATTTGACGGTACGATGCGTGCGTGCGGCCACGTATGAATTTATGCTTAGACGACATCCTAGGATAGAATTATGATCGACAGTGAAAATTACGCGAAGTAGCTGTCTAACTTGCGACCCTTACTTGCTTTCATTTTATCTTTTATCATTTATATTTTTCGTTTCAAAAAAGGTTATATTCAAATAGTTTGTATAAAAGTACTAAATTGTATTTTTTTTAAATCAAAAACTTTAGATTTTCGTCAAAGTTACCAAACGAGTAATATAATAAAGAATCTCAAAAGACAAAGTTTAAAAAAAAATTACTCTCTTAATACTATATTATTTAAAAGTTTTTCTATCCGTAAGAAAATTCCTTTTCATTTTAGTTCCTGAAACGTAAATAATTGTTAATTTCAGTTTGAACTTGAATTGATATTTTTAAGTAGTAGCGATTTCTTTTATTGCTATAACTTCTAATGTATCTAAATCAGCTAGTAACTTGCCTAACAATATTTAGTAACTTTGTAATAAAAATGTACAAAGTACGTAATACGTTGTGTTCGTAGAGAACAAGGCGGCAAATGCAACGTAAAGCATAAAGCGAAAATATCAAGTAATTACTATATTTATAATAACTGTTACCCGAGGATGTATTAACCGTATTATTTTGCATCGTTTCTTATCGTCTTCAGCCGTAGTGTAGATCCTTTAGCGCGGTAAAAAAGTAGTGTCACATCGATTCTTTTTTTTTTTTTAATTAAAAGAATAGATTAAATTTTGTTTTGCGTAATATAAACGTATTCACGCGTAACAAAACCTCTTTAGTATTTTATTAATAGCTGTTAAATAAATTTAATAAAACAAAGTCGTCACTTAAAATTGCTCTGAAGGCGTTTAATTACGGCGACGATGAACATAATATCAGCCAACATTGATGTCGTTCCCGACCTGTCAAAACTTCAAACTTTTGATGCAAATATTAACCATTGGCTTGTTTGTACTAAGCTAGTAAAATTACTCAACTAAATAGTCTACTTGACTTCCAAGTGATTTAGTTACTAAAAACTGAAAATTGAGTCATATTTGTGAGTAGTTTTGTCGTGGCGAGCCAAAAAGACATTTTTTCGGGTACCTAATAGCTATCCCACCGTTGATGACTTGTTCATTAGGAGGCTGGTTCTACAAATACAAACGAGTAACTACTCGGTATCGTACTACTACTACTCGGGTCTATATGACAGGTTCCTATATTTAAGAAACGGTTCGTTTTACTAACGATCGGTTTAGTTTCGATACGAAAGGTTTTTGGAAATATAGAAATTTGGCTTTAGTCGAGTTTATTAGCTGCACCAAAAAAAAAAAACTTATAATAATAAATGATATTAGAAGCGATTTAAGTGGGAAACATTTTCTTGTTACTAAATTACTCGATCAAATTACTATCCTGTGCGAACAAGCCAAAGAAACAACGCCTTCTTATTATTTTTCCATTGACTTGTTTTATTTGTTCTTTATAATAATAATAAATAAATAAACGATTCACACTTAACGGCCGCTAGTAGGATTTTCTCCTGTGTTGGGGTCCGGAAACATACACAATACACACACAAACAAACGCCGAGACCACAACATCTATATGGGCAATACGAATATCACTGTCGTGAGCGGGGATCGAACTCGCGACCGCAAGCACGACAGCCAGTGCTGTGACCGCTGCGCTAACGCGTCGTCAATATAATCTATAATGTGCTATACTTCTATTCGTGACGTTGCATTCAAAGTATTATAATTTATTTTATATACTAGCTGTGCCTCGCGGTTTCACACGCGTTGATTTGAGGAATAAATAGCCTTCCTTCTTAAGGCATAATCTTTCTCTTTAAATAGGCTATCCACCACAGAGGAATTTTGCAATTCGAATCAGTAGTTCATGAGATTATCGCGTTTAAACAAACAAACCAACTTTCAGGTTTATAATATTAAGTAGTAGGTATAGATTAGTACAGATTAAGATATATAAAACATATTACCACTTTCGCAAAGGTTTTTTAGTTACATAATCATAATTCACACATATCGCATTACTCAACAAAATAAAACAACCGACCGATTGTCTGTCTCAATATATTTTTGCAGTCTGTAAAGCGATATATTTGTGTTAAGAATAGGCGCCTATTCCTAGTACACGGCGGGTTAAAGCTTTATCTAACACAAGAATAAACCTTGTATTCTCGGTAATAATATTACCTTTACCAAACAATAGGTTTCCGAGTCTTGCTTCTGGCCTCTCAATAATTAGGATAGTGCATCTCCGAACCGAATGAGAATAAAGCCTATCCTTTGTACGGCTGTGAGTGAAGACTGCCCGTGTGTGTATGTGTGCGTGCAGGTTTATACATGCATCTTGATTCTGGTATTTATGTGGGCTTTCAGGGTTGTAACTTATTTTACATTTAAAACAAATTGTTAAACTATTTAACCGTACCTATGTCGTTTTAAAAAAAGGCATTTTTAATATTTGTTATCGAAATAATAAATTGTAGCGTGTGATTTATCTTGTCCAAAAACTATAAAATTATTTTAGTTCAAAGTTATTAATATGTATTATATAATATAATGAACTGCTCAAAATATGGAGCAGCCGGTCTGGGGCAGCAGGTCGAGGTACTACCTCGACCTTACAGAAGATCACAGCTATATAATACTGTTCTCAAGCAATGTTGTGTTTCTGCTGGTGAGTAAGGTGACCAGAGCTCCTGGTGGGGATTGGGGATAGTGTCGGAATCGCGCTTGCGATGTTTCTGGTGTTGCAGACGTCTATAAGCTACGGTAAGCTATGGTAATCGCTTACCATCAGGTGAGCCGCACGCTTGTTTGCGGACATACATAGTTATATAAAAGAAAAAATTATGTATTATATAGTTAAAGAAGAATACAAAAAGACATAATTATTCCTTATATGTCTTCACTAAGATATTGAAGACGAGATAAAATACTAATAATAGCGGTAACTATTATGCATTTAATATTAAAAAAAATAACAGTAAATAGAGCATAGTACAATACTATCTATTTTATAAATTTTGCTGTTATGAATATTTAAATAAGACGAGTGTTTTCGGCATGTCCTGTTAAGTATTATCAGAGGTAGTATGAGTGTGATATGTAGCTGTCGAGCTGCTGTGTGATATTAAAATTGTTACACTTAGTTTTCTTACAATGTTCAGTTTCCTTGTGTAAAGCCCTACTCCTGTAGCAGGCACGTCCTCTACATGCCACTGTCTGCTACTAACGTCGTATATTTCCGTCAGTGCGTACGCTGCCCCGTCTTATTAACTAGCTGAAAGCCAAAACTCGACCGTTTCCAATATAAAATCTATCCAATCCAAACCTTTGTCTCGAAGACCCGTCAATTTCTCACGAACGTTAAATAATCAGAAAGCCTTCGGAGACTTTAATTTTTCCAGTATTGAAATTGGCGTCCCGTTAATTAAAACCAAATCGAATTAATTACTGAGAGGAAATTATTCCGCCCTTTACTCGATTTAAAAAAATCGGTCAAGGTATTTCGGACTAATTCGTATTCCGTTATATACGTTCGGAACGAGAAACACCGCATGCCATAAACTAATATTCGCTCGGACACTACTTGGAGTTATTGGACAATGTAAATGAACGCTATCTCCTATAATGCCTGCCTTATTTCCCCCCAGCCAGGCCAGTGCCCGAAGCGACCCCGCCCGGGGGAGGCACCCTCACCCGACCGATGTCTCATCAGTAAGGATTGAACCCTTTAATGTATTCACCGTAACTTCGGGATGAGTCTTGTATTAGTGTTATAATGAGACGTGGCCCTTAGGAATTATGGCTATACTTATGGGCCTCTGGGGTCGGGATTACCTCCAACCTAGTTTCAATTTCTATATATGGAAGGTTTCATTAGATCGCGTTGTTGATATCATATTAAACGATACAAGATATGGATCTACACACACGCTACGATATCATATATTCATAACAATACCGCTATTTATTTAATTTCACATGAGTTTGCTCCGTTGATGGAATTATAAAGGTATCAATACGGATTCTTTATTTATTTTTTCCCTCGCTAAGATTCGTAAACAACTTTATTTTTCTCTCAAGTTAATTTTAAAGGATGTTATTTGTTTGATTCTCTCCGAAGCCGGTAACAGATCGATAATGCTACCAATTAGTAAGTACCAATTTTCCAATAAAACTTCAAACTGTTTTCCATTCCATTATCTCTCGCCACCCTTTATTGCCGGCAAAGTTAAGCTACGATTCCTCCTTCCACTCCGCTCAGAAATTATTACAATAATAATATTATTATATTAATAATTGTATTGATAAGGAGACTCTCGTAATAAGGGTAAACCGTTCCCTTTCTGCCAGCCATCCTCAATAGGAGAATTTATGTAACTAATGAAATAAGCGAAGTGCCGCTCCCCGCAGCCCGCCCCAACCCTCTCCCACCCACCCTTCATTATCGGAAAGTTTGAAATATAATTTGAAATTATGCTCAATGTTATATTGAAGATAAGAGAAACACAAATTCCTTTAATTGGACTTGTTAAAGTGACTCAAATTAAGTTAACACCGACTTGATGGTATTACTTTTGAAGTTCAGAATTATGACGGACTGTCCGTCGGTTCAGCGGAATTCATGAGGTGATTAGCGGCTGAAAGAACAGTTATCGGTTCCTCGGCCGCCTATCTTGTTTAACGGTCGACTTTTATGGATATCTATAGCGTTGTTTTATTAAGTTCTGGCGAAGTTCATCTCGACATTTTTTTCATAATCAGTTATTTATTTAGTCTCGATAACAACTAATATTCTTAGTTTTATTTTCAATGTTTGAAGAGTAATATTTAACTTCTTACGTATTACTTTAAAACACTTAGGATTATGAAAAACCTAATTTTTTTAACAATTAATCATTTAAAATTTTACCTATTTTAAGAAACTTTATTCAAATGCTGAAAGTATTGTAGAGTAGAAGTGTCTGATATCCTTAAGGGTCACACGATAGGTCAACTATTGATTTTGTCAATGCGCCCAGTACGGCTTGTATCTAGGGGTTCGCAACTTGAGACTATCACAATTAGGCGTCGGCCTCAATCTAATTATATTTCTGATTGGCCTGGTGTCGACGGATTGAAGCTTATACGACAATGTATCGAATAATAGACACGATGGAATTATCCGAATTTACTTTATAATAACGCATAATAAAAAATCTACTTATCAAACGGTACACTAATAAATTCTAACTTACAAATAGTATATCGATATAAAAGTAGGTACCGTTAAAAACTCTTACAGACAAATTAAGCTAATGTGTTCGCGTAAAAACTTACAAAATTTAATCGTCTCAAAGCATCGATAATCGTTTGAAACGAATCACAATGATCGCGATTAGATACAGACCGGGATCTAATTATTCGGATTCGATTCGTAGCCAGCGCATCACTACTCTGATTGTCGACAAGCGATTTCGGAAATTACTAAGGCGTCGACGTCGCCTCATTCCACCGTTCCTTGCGTCTCGGTTAGACGGTCAATCACTACGTTTACCCTATAAATTTTAATAGGACAATTTACATAGGCACATTTTGTTTATAAATCCTTTGCTTAAATTGTTATGTTAACAGTTCAGTTCGTTTCATTATGTTCTAATTGATGTTTATTAAAATAGGGAGTTGACTTTTTTAGATGTTTTTTTTTTCATTTTGATTTTAAATTTTAAAATCAAAACTATCTTGTAGGAATAACGCCTCTAGGGATATTAATCGAATACAAAAATGTTTTTAAACGCATATATTTTTGTGTTTGACATTGTTTAGCTTAACTCTTCAATAAATAAATAAATAAATATCTACACACTAAACACACGGTCGTCTGTTAAGCAACTTAATGCTTGTGTTATAGGTAACAGCCGACTGGTATAGCTACATTTTTTTTCTCGATAAACGTACTTATAAATAATACATATATAAATAAGTATATATATCACACCCAGACTCGGGGCGGGAAACGAACCCACAACCTCCGGAGCAGAAGTCAAAAATAATTATTATAATCTGTATATATTATACTAACTTCTGCGCGCGACTTCGTCCCCGTGGAATAAAAGGAAAAAAAACCCGATTTTGAAACATTCTTCATTGGTGCTACGCTCCTATTGGTCTTAGCGTGATGATATATAACCTAAAGCCTTCCTCGATAAATGGGCTATCTAACACTGAAAGAATTTTTCAAATCGGACCAGTAGATCCTGAGATTAGCGCGTTCAAACAAACAAACAAACAAACAAACAAACAAACTCTTCAGCTTTATTATATTAGTATAGATTTAGCATATCATTGTTAATCTTATTCGAAGTTAAAACCTGACTTTTGTCATTA
This sequence comes from Melitaea athalia, assembly GCA_905220545.2. NCBI lineage: Eukaryota > Metazoa > Arthropoda > Insecta > Lepidoptera > Nymphalidae > Melitaea > Melitaea athalia. Next base: position 6,326,815 of record HG992183.1, on the reverse strand, counting down.
ACATTGTAAATTAAAGTATTGTTTTATTTACGTAAACATTATAAGACAGTGATTATTTAATATAACTGAATCCTTCTTCTCGGACGTCGGTCAAACAATAACGCAGTCTAGCTTTATATCGACCAAAAATCCTCGACGCTCATTACCATAACAATTTAATTAATCAAGTCCCTCCGTTACAGGCACAATAACTTTCCACTATTGTCGCTTAAAATCTCTATTTCTAAATTATCGTTAATTTATTTTAATATTATGTGTTTATATTTTATGGGTATTCGTGTCATAGATGTCTTGCCATCTTGAGTGGGAAATTCAAATCTCTTAAAACTTAGAAATCATGGTAAAATTATTAAATAAATACAAGAAAGATTCATAAAAATAAACGCGTATTTTTTATGTATGACTTAGACAATAAAAGACACTGATGACATGAATTCGAACACTAAATTACTTTTTTTTAGAGTATCTAAAAGAAATCTTAAACAAAGAAAAAAAGCCACTGTAATTTAAATTGTACCTAATTAGTATAAGAAATTAGTTAGAAAATGAAAGTCCTTTTGATATTCTTAATAGTATTTTGAAGAAATGATATCGGTTTTAATATTAACATTATCAAAAGTCGAGCCCATGCTTTCAAATCTATAGAAAGTGACAATACACGATCGTTTTAAAACTAAAGGAAAAAAAAGAAAAAAAGCGTACACGATGTCGGTTGAAAAATTGCAATAATGGCGTGTGTAGATCAGATAATCGCAGGTTATCCGCACCGTTTCCTCGCCTCCTCCCTAAAGACCGCCCTGCCCCCTCAGTACATCATCTCATTTGAATTTCTAACTAGGAAACCTCCATGCAATTATTGGATTAATGTAAATTACGCAGTCTACAGCTCCACGGTGCACTATCAGGACGGGGTTTAATTAGAATCCGGTTAATTCTAATAATAGTGCTGGCGATGAACGAAATTTTCTTTTAACTTGGCCGTAATGCCGAGAAGTAGACTACCAAACTACGGACACGCGAAACGTTACGTGTTTACAGTATTAAACAATTCATAAGGTATACATATGTTCGATTATAGTTTTTTTATTTAATCGATTAACTATTCTAACAGTTTCGAAAGCAATATTTAACCCCGATGCTTAACCAAGTATGAAATGTTAACGCATTAATAAAACACGTTACTTTTATGAAACATGGATTTCATAATATTGTACTGGACGCGTCTAAATCATTTTCTCAGAGTATTAAAATAATTTACGCGTTTCAGTGTGAAAAATTTTTGATGTGACTAATCTTTTAACGATTTCTTCAGATCTACAAAAAGTTACTAAAAAGAGCTTAGTTATAGTCGTTAATTTATGAATCATCTACTGATGATTCGATTAACCTGTCTTACAAAGACCGTATAGGACAATCATTGGCATACACATTACGTACGTCGGCTCACCTGATGGTAAGACAGACGCCTGCAACACCAGAAGCATCGCAAGCGCGTTGCCGACCCTATCCCCAATTCCCCCCCCCCCCCAGGAGCTCTGGTCACCATACTCACCAACAGGAACACAATACTGCTTGAAAACAGTATTATTTAGCTGTGGTCTTCTGTAAGGTCGAGGTACTACCCCAGTCGGGCTGCTCCATATTTTGAGCAGGAAATTTCCTGCTGTGCCCTACCTCAGTTGTATGCAAACATGCAACGCATATTAATTTATCATTATATAATCAAAATCTGGAGCAGCCTAACTGGGGAAGTACTTCGACCTTACAGAAGATCAACAGCTAAGTTATACTGCTTTCCAGCAGTGTTGTATTCCTGTGGTGGGTAAGGTGACCAGAGCTCTTGGGGGGTTGAGGGTAGGGTCGGCGAAGCGCTTGCTATGATTCTGGTGTTGCAGGCGTCTATGGGTAGCGTGTGGGTAGTAATCGCTTACCATCAGGTGAACCGTACGCTTGTTTGCCGGCCTAGTTGTATAAATGTATATTCAAAAAAATTTATGCTCAAATGTCAATAACTAAAGTTAGGGTCGCATTACTAAAACATACGATTCCGTACCAGCACTCTTCTCAAAAGTTAAGAAAGTATTATTAAATCTACGATTTAATATTTGTGATATATTTTCAATTGATTTGCCTATAATTGCACAAAAATGACAGTTAAGTCGCACGAATCTAATATCGCTCACTTTTTTGAAAATGTTATTTAATATTGCTTTTGCCGATCTAGTTATATAAAAAAATGACCTCGTATCTAAGTTGTATGCAATTTAAAATGTTCAAGCACACCTCCAAAAAGTCAACGTCCTAAAATCAGTAGCCCAGTGAAGGAGAGCCGCAAACCTAAACAAAGTTGAGGCGCACCAAAACGACAAACAAAACACTGAAATATCCCGCCGTGACCTCGAAAACGTAGGTGAAAGGCCCCGGGATTCATGTAGGGGAACAAAAAATCTCTAACCCCCGCAAGGAGCGGGGGAAAGCCGCCCATGAATGAGCGAAGGAGGCGCGCGTCCTTGGAGCAAAAAAGTCACGTGACCCGCGCAACAGGTGGCGCCGTAAGCGTGTCCTTGCTTGGATTAGAAAAAACAACGAGTTCGAATTTGGAACTTTGCCTCCGGGTTGTTGTCTTTTTTTTTTAATTCTCTGTATTCTATGCGAACAGCACGAATACGTTTAAAAAGTCAATGACGTGTAAGACAAGTGGTATCAACTTAATGCGCCTTATCTCTTATTTGGAAATATTTAATCTTGAACACATGAAATAGAGAGTGAAATAGAGACTGATTTATTAACGAAAATATAAGATTAAAATATCTATGTACAACACACTTATCTAAGTATAAAATTACCTATAGGAGAACAAAAAATATATAATTTAACTGTACAAATTACCACTTAAAATGATGACAAAAAAGGAAAAACCATTATTATACACGGTCGCAAAAAGTATAACAATACAAAACTAAGCTGCCATTTTTTATATCCAACAAGTTACAAAACAAGTAGAAGCTTGCTTCGTGAGCGTTCTTTATGAATGGGTCTCCCTCGGCCCCGCTTAACACAAATGTCACGACGCCCCGACGAACCGGAAAACTCTCTTTTCTTCCTGAATTGTTGACACAACCCGCTGTTCGAGAGTAAGCCTTAACACCGTGGGCTCTTAGAGCTAAATCGTAACTGTAGCCGTTGAGAAAATTTAAGGAATTTTCTGCCTATCTGCTCTATTTCAATCTGAATCATATCACATCTTATTAAGGTTGCTATTCGCTCGATCGCCGCCGTTGTTAGCAGCACGAAATCTTCCAGTCTCCTGCGGCAAATTGTTTCCTCACGCGGCGTGTTTGTATTTTATTATACATTTTTATTTCTCGATAACATTAGCTTAACCGACTTTTCATTGCCTTCGCTAGGGTTGTCGCGCAGCGGATTTTATAATAGCTACGTGTAAATTAGTTTAACGACTTATTTCTTGCTACTATTTCGCGCGTTTATACCGCCGGTACTTTTGATAAATGTAAGTCATAATCTTAATTGTTTTTACAACTGCATTTATAATTTTTATTCGCTGATAGCGGCACTAATAGTTTCGTATGTAGGCGAATGAGTAATTATTTCAATTTCGCAATGATTAAATGTATTTGTATAATCAATTGATCATTAACATTGCACGGATCCGGCGGAGATCAGTTTTAAATAAGACGGCTGACCTTTATATAATTAAAGCGGTAATTACTAAGTACATACTTACTATTTACTAAGTAGAATAAAAATTTAATGAACGTGAAGAAAAAAATTATAATTAATGAACATTATGGCCATTTACCTCGTATAATTCTTAACACTTTTAATAATTATGTTTGCTCGCAAACGAAAAAAAACCGACTTCAATTAGGTACATCGACACGTAAGCCGACGAAAGAAATTAACAAACGCACTAGTTGTCACTACGATTTTTGAGTGTTCCCATCGATTTCTCTGGGATTCCATCATCAGATCCTGGTTTCCTTATTATGGTATCTAAGTTGGGATATCTCCTTTCCAACAAAAAAAGAATTATTAAAATCGGTTCATAAACGACGAAGTTATGCCCGAAGATACATTTAAAAAAAAATTATGTATATACATATAATTATACGGTCGAATTGAGTAACCTCCTCTTTTTTGAAGTCGGTTAAAAATAACAAGCATTCAATTAAAAACTTACATATGTATTCTAAAACACATACAAATTATAATCAAAAGAATTATTTAAGCTTAAAGCGCTATCACAGCGCTTACCAGCCCTAAGAAAAGTTGGCGCGGTGTAGGAACGTCAAAATCGTGGCGAGCAAATATGTGCTTACGGGCCGGTAGCGCCGTCTGATCCCGCGTTGATCCGACTCGGGAACTCTCGTTTTTCTTTCCTCTTATATGCCTTTTTACATGCCCTGTTTAGATGTTTTGGTTCTACTGTTTATTCTAAGAATTTGTGGCTTTTCTTAATTATATATTTTGATGTCATTTTAATGTGATTATAATTGTTAAAGTTTCTTTGAATTAAACGCGATCGTGAATAGGAAATTATACTACACGCAAAGTAAACCTGTAACTTATTATTAGTGAGAAAACAACGATTTTGTAAGTAGACGGTAAAGGACTAGTTTTGTTATAAAAAATAAAAGCTTAAGAAATTCTAAAATGTAGTTAAAAGAAATAAAAAGTACAAAAGTTAAAATAAATTTAGTTAACATTTGGTGTATAATTTAGTCGTAGTTTAAATGAATTAGTTCGTCTCGGCCTCTCAACCCTCCGACGGAATCCTTTACCCTCTTCGCACTTGTCTGATTTTTTTTTGTATTTTTTTTTTTTCATTAGCGTTCGGCGCGAACGTTAGACGCCCGGAGCGCCACTTGGTTCCGCACACTTTACTCTTACTTGTCAGTGTATTTCTGTTTTTGTGATTTAAGAGTTTCGCGTGATTTCATCGCCTCTACTCATACTTGAAAATTTCATACTTTCAAAGTACAATAGGGTACTTGTCTGTATACTTTTGTGTGTTTTAGACGTCATAACATTGCAAAATGTAAACAGCAGGTCTTACTTATGACTTTAATAATTTTCTTTGTTTCCAGGGTCACATATATTGTATGTTAATATTATTTTAATTCGTAAATGTAATTATTATATCATAATAGACGAGATATAAGTTTAACTTATTCTTTACTTTAAATTTTAGCCTTTTTTTAAATTAACAAGATACTTTATGCGAACTACCTATTACTTAGGAAAGTTAGAATACAGTTCTGATAAAATCAAAAGAAAAAAACACATCATCAGCATAATTTATAAACATTTCTTATATCTAGATAAATAGTAAAAACTACTATATCTATCTTCTAACAAAGGTAAGCTACATGCTAAAACAATTACCTTACAATTATCAGTATCAACTTTTGTACCACATGTAATCACAGAAAAATTAAAAACCTGTGTGGTTTTATGAAACCACGGTAAAAGTGAAACTTTTTTTCACATTATAGACATTTAACTAAAATTTTTTGGAACAATATTCCATTAAGGGTTTAAAAATCTTACCGTGCGGCCGACCGTCACGCTACATGCAACACACACATGAAAAAGTTTGAGACGATGTAATAAAAGTTTCACTTTAAAAATAAAAGGCGCACAAAATACCTCAAACCATGTCCAAGAGCATCGTGTTAAATCATTATAATGCCACATCCAAATTTAACACGCAGGTTACCAGACGACAAAGATCGGCATACGTGTGCTGTGGGGTACGAATTAGGAGCGGCCGCTATAACAACAGGGGGATAGGGGGGTATCGATTTTGGATGAGAAACTGGACTAGAGACATGCAAGGCTTAATATCAATTCGAGATAACCTTTACGTGCACACTGAACACAGTTTCGCTTTGATGATTATTTAAGTTATAAAATTAATTGTATGTTTTCTGTGTAAAAATGTGTTTTTGATTTTTTGTAACGTGTAATAAATATGATAGTGAATTTTGACTATAAAATTGTTCGTACAATATAATCGTAGTTAGAATTCATGTTTTCTTATTATTTGTATTAGATACTATAATAAATATATTTTATTTAATATATTATTAGTGTTTCAATTTTGTAAAATATTTTTTTTAATATTTATTTTTAAATATTTAAGTACCTAGTGAAATAGCTTCATATTATAGGTAGGGATCCCTGGTACATTTTTTTAACCTGATCAGTATCAAGCTAATTTTCCGTGAGTAGCTTCATTTTGATGAGGCGAACAAAAAGTTCGTCTTCGAAAACTCTCGATTGTGGTAGATAATAGATTTAGCAGGAGGTAGAGCAGCAGTGAGCGTAGGACCGGGATAACGTACCACACAATTTGTAGGACAATGTTACTATTAAATTATATAAATATTAACTAAATAAAAGAAAAAAAAATCAGAAAAAAAATAAATTTTTGATGACCTTACGAGGTCATCAACTTGATGACCTCGTAAGGTCATCAAAAATTATTACTAACCAGCTGATTTTTTTTTCTTTTAGTTACTTAATATTTATAATATAATTTGATGGTAACATTGTCCTCCAAATTGCGTGGTACGTTATCCCGGTCCTACGCTCACTGCTGCTCTACCTCCTGCTAACTCTATTATCTACCACAATCGAGAGTTTTCGAAGACGAACTTTTTGTTCGCCTCATCAAAATGAAGCTACTCACGGAAAATTAGCTTGATACTGATGAGGTTAAAAAAATGTACTAGGGATCCCTACCTATTAGCTATATTTAACCGTTTTTAATTGTTATTTTTACATTTGTGATTTTCTGATAAAGGTCGAATGAAGTATATTTTGATTTCATTTTAATAATCGAATACTTTTGTGTTAAGATATTTTGAACTATTCTAGGTGTTTATTTTTCGCTCTATATGTTAGTTTCTTCTCGATTTTTATGAAATCAATTAGATGCATGCCAAACACAAACCTCAAAATCAACACTAGGTATCTCTTTGATATGTGACAAATTATAAATAATTTTAAAAACCCTAATAATGTAGCTTATTTTGAAGTTATTGTGAGATAGATACCAAGGCAAGCGTTGACGATCCCGCATCGTAGGTAACTACTTTGCAGAAGTAGGTATGTAACGTTTATTAGTATTTTTTATAGAAATTATCAAATTACATATATCTAGTAATTTGCATTGCGTAGAATAAATGCATCGTATCATCGGTTCATTGTTGATACCACAGTTAATCTTTCGCATTATCAAACTACCTGAAGAAATTGAAGTTTAGCGATCACAAAGTAAAGTAACCTTCATTTAAACGTCATAACTATTTCGTGTTATATTATGATTGTTGTTATCCCTATATAAAACAATAATTATAATGTTCAATGCGTGCGATGCGGACCTGTGAAACAAAGGGCGCTTACTTTAAGTAACCAATTTTATATTGTATATACATATATTAGCTGACGATTCAATAAAATTTTTATATTTCCGAAATTTTAAAATGATCTACGCAATTAACATTGCTTTCAAGCAGTGTTGTGTTCCTGTTGGTGAGTAAGGTGACCAGAGCTCCTGGGGGGAATCGCGGGTAGGGTCGGCAACACGCTTGCGATACTTCTGGTGTTGCAGGCGTCTATAGGCTACGGTAATTACTTAGCATCAGGTGAGCCGTACGCTTGTTTGCCGACTTAGTGATATATAAAAAAAAAAAAAATTTCTTAAATTTTCATTTGAAAAGAACCTTCGAAAAATTAGTTAGAATTGTTCAAGCCGTTGTCGAATTAAGCGCTTATCAACATACGTAGCTATAAATTTTCACTAAGTGTCTTCAATAAAAAGTTCTCAATTTTATAACATTTTATTTATAAATATTTTCTTGAAAGAATAAAGCGTATCGCAAACTCGTAATCGGTTTTATACAGAAATGTTCCATCGTTCATTGCGTGACGTGCCGACTGTTGTTTTAATGTCAAAATGTTGTGTAAAACATGCTCATTACAGCAATTGTAGTTTTTATAATATTTATATTAACATTGGATTGTTTTTGTTAATGGACTTTCGAAAGGTGTATTATAGGTGAAATGTACATTGATATTCCATTTACTTATGAGTAGCACATCTAAGTACCTTTACCTTAAATTATAGTTATATAATAGTTATGTCGAAGAGCGCGTAATATAGGTACACTGTGGTCTTCTTAATGATATAACCTACTTCGATTTATTTACCTGGATTTCAGTAACTGGTTATGAAATTACTTTTGCAAATAGTTTTATAGTATCTATAGTCGAATTCAAATTAAACTTGTAACATTCTATATTCTTAATTTTAAATGGACTGTATAATATACTAACGCAAACATTTTCTCTTATTGGCTATTCTTAATTTTTTTGTTGTGCTTTACCATTATACGTGTATATTTCTTAAGGTAAATAACGATATTTAATGGTACCTATATTTTATACCTAACTATAAAGCAAGAGTTAAGAGACACAGGCCTCTAGTACTAGCACTCACAAATGGTTTTATTTAATTTTTATTTAATTGCAAAAAATTGCTTATTAAACAAAAAAAAATCAACATTATTTTATTCTATGTAACTATAAGTAACCAAATCACAATAACAAACAAAACCACATATTTTTTTGGTATGCTGAATGTACATTTTTTATAAAATGCTATTCTCTCATATAAACTAGAAATGTGCTAGTTAGGATACAAGCGCTAACAAACGTACCTACCTATCAAAAAAAATATAGAAAACTTATTTACTATCAATAACTACACTGTATTGCAGTCAAATATTGAATTTACCGTATTTTAAATCTCTAATTTTTTTCATAAAAGAGTTAGGAGAATAATAGAACAATATTAATTGATTGAACTGTATATTATTGCATTGTACAAACTAAATTCTAAACAATTAGTTTCCCCTTTTTCATATTTAACAACGATCGAATAAGGTTTTTTTAATAATAAAAATTGTTTACGAAGCATTGCATAAATATAAAAAAATTATAACTAAGCTTAAAACGAACACACAATACATTTTTTGTGCAAATAATAAAATAGTATTTGAATTCGAAATAGCAAATACGGCGAACACGGAAATCTATGTATTACAAATTTTCTAAACGCGGAACCGAAAAGGTCGTAAAATAACAAATATATTTCGTACTTCGTTTAGATAAATAACTATAGACAGAATAATTACGCAAACGTTTGAATTTGCAACGAAACTGCATTACTCGGTCAAATCGAATCGTCGTTAAAATTGACTAGAGTCGATACAATAAGACATCTCTCTCCTTAGTCGGGTAACATTTGAAACATCGACCTCAAAAACTTATTACAATCCGCCCTACCCTGCTCATTATCTCTGGCCATAGCACCGAATCGATACCAAAACACACGCAAACTATTTCACACACACAAGCGCAATCTAAACGAAAGTACGCTTACTCGTAACCGGCGCGTCAACTTAAAACTTAATTATAATTAATTAATTCCAATTGGTCTCTATCTTTGTCACGCTAGTGCTGTCTTGGATATGTCCATCTCGCTCTGACATAGAGGCGAGGGGTAGAAACGCGGTATTGTGTTTTCGAAGACCTTTTATCGCGGAGGCATTTCACGAAGTGGAGCATTCGTCGGTTCGATTCCTTTCGAAATTTATTAGCACTTAGATTTTAATTGGACTTCTATTGAGTGAGCTTTTTTTTTCGAATATTATAGAAACTTATATTTAGATGTAAAACTACAACGATTCGTTTGAAAATTTAAAAAATACGATCTCGGTAAAAAGATAAAACTATTTTTAGATCGAATGAAATTTGTGTTATCTGTGGAAACTCCAAACATTATATTGTAATATTATGTTAAAAAATTTAATATTACATGAAACATTCAACAATAAGTTATTGCAGACAAATCAAAACAAAATGGCTGTCTTCGAACGAAGTATAATTTAATTGTAATCATCACTACATCGAGCGTTGACGAGTATCAATGAGGATGCGACTAAGGGTCCTTTCCACCCTCCCCCCTCACCACCCAAGAAGGGGTTGTACCCCCTCATTACCATATTTCATTTACTCAACGAAATTATGCTAATTACTTATATTGCTTTGTGTAAAAAGGAAATTTATAAGGATTAAAGTTACTCCCTTACCGCCTTAAAGCAGTTCGATCCGGCTCAGACTAGTTGCAGCAAGAGAGGATGAATTATTTAAGAGGTTCAAAAAAGTTTCGAAGGCAACCGTGTTTCGCGATTGCGATTATAATCGGACGCAATTAAAATTCAAATTGGGGTATTTTTAATTTTGTTATTGATGACCCTCTCCCGCGGTCCGATTCAATTGAACTTTGTTAAAAACTTCCCGGGAAGTTAGCTGTGATTCTTGTTAATAATACGATTATTTATATTAAGGTTCGCTCCACACGAAATAATTGACTGCGTCTCAACAAAGCAATTCATTCTTAAGATACTTTTATAATTAAGAAACAAGATTGATAAGGGCTTTTAGAATACGAAAAAAAATCAATATTCAGTTATAAATAATTCAAGCACTGGCATTTAATTAAAAAAGAAAGAAAATAAGGCGATGTCATTAAAATATCATCGCATCAAACAGTCCACGCAATATTGTGTTATTATAAACGTCTTAATGATTCATACTTTAATATATATACAGGGGTGTATTACATAGTCGTGCGATATAAATTATATCGTTCGAATTGAATTATAGTAATGAAATACCGAGTTGCTTTGGGCACAGAGAGCCCCCGGCCGCTAGTTTCACAACTTATCCCGGCTAAGGCGACTCCTTATTTAAATGTAAATTAGGTTCATTTCACGAAATTAATGTCGTAGAGTTCCACCCCGATGTAGTGTGGACATTGAACGAACCTTTTTCGGACATTCTCATTGAATCTGACGTTTTAATGAAGTTGGTATTTTATGACCTGGCGATCGCTTGTATTACACAAGATAAGACCATAAAACATATTATTTATCATTATTTTTTTGTTAAAAACTTACTTTTTATAAGTATTAAATCCACTATATCGCGTTAGTATTATACTTATAAACATAATAAGTTGTACGTTACAATTTTCAAAATTATCTACAGTACTTTGAAACAAAATCATGGAAATTTTTTAAACTCTTTTGTTTGATATTATTTTTATTAAATACTTTCCTTGATAAGAACATAAATCATGTGTTGTAATTAAAACATTTAGAAATAGATTTTTTATCGAAAACAAAACTATGGCCAAAAAAAACTTTACCCGTAACTAAAGTTCTTGTTACGCGCATACTTTCTATCCCTGATGGTACATCGATTTATAACAACTGAGATTGGATAATAAAATTAATATTTAATAACATATCCTCCAAGATCTAAAACCGTCGTCACCCGGTCCGGGCGAAGTAATGGCCGTTCTATGATTATATGGACAGACGAGTCATTACTCCTGTGTAAGTGTTGTTGAGAATTGCTAATGTTGTGCTTTTAGAATTTTACACATTAATTAATTGTTGCCTTAAGGACGCTTTCGCACCGGTCATTTTGGCGTGTCTCTCAGCGCTTTGAGATCTTAGGCTTAAGTTATTTAACTTAGTTTAGTAAGTGGTTCTCCGTTTGAATTATAGTAAGTTAATTTTTAAAATAAGATATGTTTTAGCTATGTTACAAAACATTCCTTTATAAATTCAACCAAAAAAGTGTTTGTGTAAATCTCCTTTTGTTTTCTTTTACAGTCCAGTCCACTACCTACTAGAAAAGTTGGCATATGAAATATTCCACTTTCACAGGGTTTACGCCCAGAATTTCAATAAATAATAACTTTCTTTTCTATTTAAGAGGTTTATAATTGACAGTTATTTGTGCCTGTATTAGTTTTTATTTTAAGCAATAATAAAAAATAACAAAGAAAAGTGTAAAGAATATTAAATATAGTATTCCGCAAGATGGTGATTGAATTTATGTCAATTCTAGCAGTTAGAATGTTACTAGTGCCAGCCCGAGTTTTAACCTGAATCTAACCAGTACAGATTTTTGTGATTCTCATCCTTTTGAGGGTTGTTAAACGAATGGCTGAATATATATTTATTTATTCAATGTCGTCGTGTTTTGATCTACATTCCGTTTAATAATTCATTTTTAATACATGTATTTTTAAGACGATGTCTTCGACAAACTGTCCTTAGTTATTTGGTCGAATCTGGCTCATACCTGCAATTTCTTCATACGAATGTTGATAGTCATTTTTTTGTAGCGTTGACGAAAGTGTCGTTGACGACGCCAATTGTGGTTTGAATTCCCATTGGGAGCGAAAATTTATATTTGTTTAAATATGGATTTCTGGTCCAGCTGTTTGTCCCCATGGGTAAAGTTCGTAAAGTACGTACAAACTATAAGCCAAATAGTGGGTTGATTTAGGCGGTTTTATTTCAGTTCTATTCATACGACAATTTTGACAGGCGTGTATGGAGCACCTATTTACGAATTTCCGAATCAAGATTCCTAGTAAATGTTAAATATTCATGATATTTGCACCTTAGTCGTAAATAAAAGGAATTCTCGTTGTAGTTTAGAAATGTATGCGTGTTACCTTTGTAATGTGTATTTCTAAATCCTAATAGTACACGTTGAGTAAGTTTCTGTAGGTATATATTATACTCGTATGTGACCAATAAATATCATTTTAAAAATTTAATATCTGTACCCGCGACTTCATTCGCTTGGGAGATTCTATCTGGATACTCATTATTTTTTTAACAACGTGGTCCTTACGTGGTCACGGGAGGACGCTGTAAAGTATTCAAAATGTCGGGCATCTAAAAAACTTAATAAACCGCGATAAAATACGAAAAAGTTGTTTCATAGTAATTTATGTGTATAATATATGTATGTATAATATGTATATGTATGTTTATTAGGTGTTTGTGTGTTAAACTTTTTGCATCTAATTGTTATCGACGGTAATTTCCATGAAATATACTTTAGGAATATAGAAATAACTAAATTAGTATTATCACTTCTAGTAAGTATTGCGTAGTCGGTACTAATCCTACTATTTTTCTACATTAATATAATTACTTAATTAATATTTAGCACTTACACTTAATAATGCCTTTCACTCTATATTAATAAAAGATTAAATTGTTTGTTTGCAGGTCAGGTGTCATTTGTTTTTTTTTTTTTTTTTTATTGTCACTATTTCGAAAGCACTATTTGTGGTAGATGGCTATAGTTTACGAGGACTTAATAGTAAAATATTATACGACGAGTTACGAAAATGGAACTCAAAATATCAGATTGTGTCAGATATGTAAACTCGACACCATTGAGGGCCTATGCAAACCGCGTTTTTTAAACGCGATACAGACGCGATGCAAACGCGCATGTAACGCGATACAAACGCGATGCAAACGCGCGTATGTCGCGATACAAACGCGCCGTCGACGCGCGTTTGAATCGATACAAACGCCAACAAATTGCTCTGTAGGATAAAAACGCGCCGTCGACGCGCGTGTCACGCGATACAGACGCGATGCAAACGCGCGTATGTCGCAATACAAACGCGCTGTCGACGCGCGTTTTAGAAACGCGCGTCGACGGCGCGATTAAAAAACGTGGTTTGCATAGGCCCTGAAACAGCGGGGCGTACCGCGGGATCTACGTAGTATTATTTATATTGTTTTTAATTGAGCTAATATTAAAACATTCTCAGAAAATAATTTAATATTAAATATTATTCAATAAACACACTTCCAAAACACTTTCCTAAATAACACTTCCAAAGGCTTGCAACTTGTATGATGTGTTTATTTATTGTTCCATGATTTCAATATATTTACGAATCTATGACAATACAATTAAGATGAAAGGTTTAATTCATTGTTTGAACGTAGTCAATTCAGGTGTCAGCCAAGTTCAAACTAATTCGATGGAAGTGTGGATGATATTTGACGAAACTTTACCTCAATTATATTTGCCAGTGTTAATTTACAAAGATATCAATAAAAAATATCCAAAATCTAATATGGGTTAGAGAAATGTATAATTTTGACAACACTAAATGTCATTTCGCTTCTTTTTCTACGAAATATAACATTACATTAAACATGAGTAATAACTACTCAAGCTATTGGTAAATGTAATAAATAACGTACTAATTTTAGTGTGTCAGCCGCAACAATATACATTGTAAAGGCACAATAACAACAAAAACAGAAAATATAATCGCAAAATTACGATCGCGATTAGTTTTAGACGCGAAACGAGGCAAAGGGTTGCCCCACAACGCACACACATACATTAACACACACACAGATGTAGAACAAGGCAACTACTTAGCATTTTCAAATTAAATACACTAATCACTTGTATAAATGTGTATAGGCTCGATCGATAGTGTCTGTGTGCGGGTGGTGATTATAATGAAGGGTAGAAGGGCGAAATAAAGTGGCTCCATTCGAGCGCCCCTCGCTTGTTGATGTCTTTCACTTCATAGGTTGTTACCAATTCCTGAACTGATTTTAATAATAATATATTTAATACGTGTACGGGTATGCTCGAAATAAACTCATTAAAGATTCCTCTTCGCGAAATACGCGCGTGAAATAAATGCAAATACGCCACTTGTTTCACTGACATTTAACTTTACGATTTTTCGACATTGTACAATTTGTATAAACTAATTCAACACTTTTGTTAATTATTCAATTGTTACATTTGATGCTAAATTTTATTATAACATTAGATTTTATTAAAATATTTGAAAATGAATTTGAAAACTAAAATTGCAGTACTTAAATTAGGTGTAGCGTTTGAAAAGTATTTTCGTTAAAAAAAAAATCGCATTCAAAGCATCGAACAGTCTACACAATCGAGAGGTTTTTATTTTCGCGCACTTTTTTTATCCCGCTGTGTACTTGAGCACAAATAATGTACAACGGGGATTCAAACAACTTCAAAACATTCGTACAGATAGCATTAAAAAAAACTCACGCGATATCACGCCGATCGATTAATTAGCGTATTACATACTGTGCCGATCCATCTGTCGTAATTAGCCCGCGATCCCTCGGCAAAAAATAATGACGCACCCTAAAACACTTTCTACTTTTTTTTTCATTTTTAATCCAATTTGCCGAGGATTATGTTGGTAATTATATTTTTCCGATTGCCGCCCGTGGCTGTGGAAATTCGTTCGCTTGATTGCGAACCGAATTTCTGAAAATCCACGTTGATTAGGCTTTTTAATTATGATTGTGTGCGTGCTAGTGTCGTGTGTGTGACCCTTTATTGTAATCGGTCTTTTTTTTGTAATCATTACACGGAACGAATTTAGAACGTCATTAGGTTACAGAGGTGATGCTTCATTATTACAATTATGTCGATTTTGACTAAATTCAAATTAGAAAAAACTGGACCTAGAAATATGAATAAACAAGAAAGTAAACTCCTATTGTTTAAATTATAAAGGAATAAAAAATAAATATTATGCTATTCTAGAAATATATTATCAAAATTGCTGATTTTAATAAAAATCGTTTTACTTTAAGTTTTATGTCGAGTGCTCGCCTCGTACGGTATATATATCACATTGTTAGGATAGAAAATTTATCTAATAAGCTGAATTTTCCGTACATTTACGAGTTAGAACCATCCTTAAAATTTTATTTGTCATACTTAATTTGATAGTATTGTTCCGGTGTGTAGATAAGATAGGCGTGCCAGTATGTGAACGTAACATATCCTCACGGTTGGCAGCGCATTGGCACCTCTTCTGATTGAATGTCTCTTGTATGCCAAAGTACCTGCGCTTTATTTATGTACAAATAGACCCTCTCGGCTTTACCCGCGTTGATTAAATTTTAAAAAAGGTTTTAATTTATGATTGCTAGTTTTTTACTAAGGTACTTACCGTAAAGTTTTATAGCTTAGATATTATTTCAATATACTAGGAAAGAAAAAAATACTATACCTACTAATGTAGCACTGCTCCTTACGTTCATATTGAAATATATATTTCTTGTCTTATATTATTGTAAATAATATAAAGATAAAAATTGCTTCTTAAATTTTCCTTCGTAAAAGATTTTCCATTAAAAACATCAATGGTCTTCAAATTATTTTATAGAAATGGTATTTTTATAAACATTGTCACATTGTATCATCATGCAATGCAACACTACATGGTATTCAATTTTGCTTTATTAATATGACTACTCTCACTTGCTAGTTGCTTTTCGTGTTTTGAGTATATAATTGAATATTTAGAATATTCAGTTATCATAAATGTTACACTAGTATCCGTAGCTAAATCATACGAAGTATTAATAAATAGTTGTAGTGACTCTCGAAAAAATGTTTGATGCTAAAATAGCGGTAAAATAAAATATCGAAAAGTGTCGTCGAACAGGCGTAATGTAAGAACAATGGGGTGGCGTTGTCAATTCGTAATGACATGAATCGGCTAATCTTTACAAAATCGCTAATAGCTTTTATGAACTTGTTTTACGTTTAGATTAGGTTTTAATAGCGATTATTTCGACCGCTCTGGTGTAGTGGTCCAAGTAGTCGCCTAAAACACCGACGGTTTGCGGGTTCGAATCCCGCTCGGGATGGATATTTGTATTTGTACAAATATTCCTTTCCGGTTTGGATGTCTGTCCTTCTGTGTCACCCCAGCGTGCCTCGGAGAGCACGTCAAGCCGTCGGTGCCGGTCGTTATCATAAATACCTGATAGCGATCGTTACTCATAGTAGGGAACATAATCCGCCAACCCGCAGTAAAGCAGCGTGGTAGATTAAGCTCCGATCCTTCTCCTACGTGGAGAAATAGACCTATGACCAGCAGTGGGATAGTACAGGCTGAATGAATGAATGAAAAAAAATAGCGATTATTTTCATTGATGATGCTTGTTACATTTTTTTTTTCACCTATTTTATTTCATTGATTTAGAGTCAGTCATGTTTGGGTAACTCACACATCAATTACACTTAACAAAAGACATATTGTACAAAAGCATTTTTTTACTAAAGATTAGTATTTTAAATTTGCATTAAAACTTAGACTTTGACTTGCTAAGTCTACCTATGTCGAGTAGCAAAATGCTTACAGGCACAGTAAAGGCTTTGATATATTAGTAATCGACAAAATCAATTAAATTGAAAACTTTAATGAATAATAATTGTGCATATAATAATTATATAACGTACTCAATTTAAATTATTCTTACAACTCCACAATTGCATACATATGTATAAGTAAAATCGAAACTGAATTTTTAGTGATAAAAAGTTATCGAGATGCTAAGAACTCAATTCTAATACACCTTATAATGTAACTTACACGCATGTAAGCAATCATAAGTAACAATAGTATGTTGTACGAGTGAACAGTGCGCCGATCTCGCCCGCATGCTTAGCACCATTAAGCGCCCCACTAATGAGAGCTCATGACTATACCAATGTTGTAGGACGTTAGGGTGATCGCAAACAACGCTACTTTCTATTTACAGTGGGTTACTTTTTATTTACTGAATTGTATTGAGTAGTTCTAGTTTTTAATGTAAGTGCAGAGTATTGAATAAATATGTTTTACATTCTAATATTGTTTTTATAAATTGTGTACTTTTTTAAGATATTAATATGTCGTAGCGTTTATAGAATTAAATGTGTTTCAAAATTAAACAGAAATACTGTCACTACTAATAAGTTTTATAAAAATAATTCTCTATTTTTTTTGAAAATTATATACATATAAAGATATACAATAGTGGTGAGTTCAATTTTAAAATTTTACGAACGTTATCAAATCACATAGATATATAGTTTTATAAAAAATATGAAATACCTAAAGGACCTAAACTTACTTAAACATCGAAACATGTTACATTGTTTTACGTCACTAATAATTACTTTTATCTTTGAATGTGTTATTTTTTTATCTATATATATAAAAGAGATTTCCACCCATTGACTCATCACGATATCTCTGGAATCATAAGGCGTAGAGACTTGAAATTTGATAGGAATACTCCTTTCGCCGAGTAGAGGTCAGCTAAGAACGGGTTTTACGAAATTCCACCCCCAGGAGGGGGTTGTGGGGGTTAATAACATATGTGGCAAAACAATGTTTGCGGGGTCAGCTAGTAGTTTATATATAAAACACATCAAATACAAATAAAAAATATTTTTAATCACTAGCTTCCTTTTGTAATACTAGGTACTTTTTAGATTTATATTTTGCGTACATTTAATATAATATCTACATGCTTAAGCAAGTACGTAACAATATATGGTTAAATATTGTAAGTAATATCATAACTAGGAGTTAACGTATAAGCAATGCAACAAGCATTAAGCGGCTAGCCGACGATAGCTCACGACTGCACATTAATGTTATAAGGTTAAAGATACTCGTACGCGACGCAACTATGTCGTAGACACATTGTGTATTTACAGGAGCTTTGGACATACTAATTGTAATTTACTGCTTTATTTTCTGTGTTCAATAATAATCTAAATTTTTTTTCGTTCGCTGTACAATAAAAAATAACAAAAATTATATTCCTATATAAATAGGTGTTTACAATCTGAATCAAGTGTTTGAAATTTCGTTTCTCGCACACATAGCCATAATTTAAATAAATATTTCTAAAACTTCATTCATATAAAGTTAAGGTTTAAAAAAACGACGAATTTTATAAGCACCATATATTTATAACAAAAAAGTTTTTTAAGCAATGTCTAATTTTTATTTCCGATTTTTTTGTTCGAAGTTAACGAACATATTGTATCGGCACTGCCTACGCGAATTTTAATCAAAAGTATATTAACAAAAAGAAAGGAAAATTACATCCCATAAATAAATCCTCAATTTGCTTCTGTAATTGTCTTTATATTAATTTTGATAGCATATTATTTGTTTCATAAATATAAAAAAAAATCAACAACACACACACGGTCGTCTGTTCCTAAACTAAGCAACTTAATGCTCGTATTTATAGGTAACAGCCGACTGGTATAACTACATATATTTTTTTTTTCGATAAACATACATAAAAATAGTACATATATAAACAAATATATATGTTACACCCAAACTCAGGGTGGGAATCGAACCACAACCCCTGGAGCAGAAAGCAGGGTCACTATAAACTGCGCCAACGGGCTAGTCAAGATTATATTGATGTTAAAGAAAGATAGGCTAATTAATCTTGACGATTCAAAAGTGGTTTTAAAGCCTACTTAAATTAATTTACTTACCTAAACTAAACTACTAAAATAAACTTTTGTACTCACACCTTTAAAAAAAAGTATAAAAAATTTCCAACAAACATATCTTCAAGCGATCGCAAGGTTAAGGAGCGTCCTTAGTCCACCGCAAGGGTTAATGTGTATTAATAATGTCAATAGTCGTTACTTTACTGTTTTTACTTCTCAGTAATGAAGAATGTACTCGCGTGTCTAAGAATATCTTATTATATCTGCTACTGTATAATTAATTTATCGGATTATTCTTGAACCAACTATGTATTTTAATACTAGAGAAACTACACGGTTTTAACATATATGGCAAAACAACGTTTGCGGGGTCAGCTAGTATACATATAAAATAATACCTATATCTATTTATTTGCATATAGGTACTGTTGCAAATAAAATTAAAACTTATATTTCGACAACATGCAAAAAACCTAAGCGAAACATACATTATCGCTTCCTTTCACTTTTAAAATGAATTTTTTACTCACAAATTACTAAGTATATTTTCTATCATAATAATTATTGTTTAAAATTAAAATAGTACAACATATTTGTACAGAAAATATTATTTTACTCAACCCCTTACACTCAGACGCCTCGCTTCGAGGAAAACTAACCCACACAATTACTATAAACACGCATTTGTGTGAATGTGTGAGTGCACCCTAATTGCTTTTGTCATTAATAGACGCGAATACTTCTTAGCCGGTGTATTGTACAATTAGCAATAATGATGTATAATTAGGCTGCGGTAATGTGTGTAATGTATCTGTGTAGTTTATCATTGTGAGGGTTTCGGTTGTATAGTCTGTTTTAAAACTAAAAAGGAACAAAGTTACGTAAAACTTTATAATTTCGCTATTTTTTAAGATACATATTAAGTATTAAAAAAATCTAACACGACAACACGGTTACACTTTTACTTTTTAAATTACCAAATATTTTATTAAGTAATGTTTTTTTTATGCACAAAAATTAAGACAATTTTAAATTTCGTATCTTTCCAAGAAGTAATTATTAATATAAAATAAGGATAACATTTTTCTTAAGGAGTAAGTTTTAATTTAAAAATATTTATATATAAAATAAAATACTTACGTTAATATTATCTCTATATGTATAAAAATGAATCGCTGAATTTGTTGCTAAGCGCAAATCTCGAGAGCAGCTGAACCGATTTCGGTAATTCTTTTTTTTATAATATTCCTTGAAGTACGAGTATGGTCCTTACGGAAAGAAAAATTTAAAAAATTACCTGGAAAATTCTAAAAACAACATTTTTCTATATTCCCATACAAAAGGTAATTAATAATACTTAAAAGTAAATGTGAACTTTAAAACCATACCATAAAGTTTAAGTGTTAGTTAGTAGAGGGGTTCCGGGAAAGATAAGTATTTAAAAAAAATTAAAATTAAAGAATTGACTGTTAGGCGGTACGAAGTTCGCCGGGTCAGCTAGTTTTAAATAAAAACTATATCATTAAGTAATACAATTCTTCAAGACATACTTGTACGATGCATGCAGTTGTGTCTGTGGAAGTAGATATGGGGTAACGTTATGCATCAGAATAACATAAGGTAACATTGAATAACATTTGTTACATATTGTTGCTTGTATGTATACGAGTATGTTACTCTGAATCGAACTGAACTCACAATTATTACTTTTATTTAAGCGCCCCCCCCCCCCCCTATTTAGCACGACTATTATTTTTAAATTCCTGACATTTTGGCGATAATGTACACGTCATGACCATGTGATGCAATGAACATAAATTATGAACTAATCAGCCTATAAGGAAAAGGTTTGGAGCTTAATCCAATACGCTGTTCTTCTGCGGTTTTTTAATTTTTTTCTAGCGGTTGTTACAAACCTCATATAAGTTTTTATATTTTGTGGTTATAGTAGCAGTACATTTTTAGTACATTTTTCGTAAACGTATCACGATAGAAAATTGTATATCCAGTAGTTTTTCAGAAATCGACTACGAGTATTTTCACTAAATAAGAAATTTAATTATGGAACGTATAAAAATAATAATACATAGATACATATATTTTAAATATAAAACCCTACGGTTCGCACGTTTAAAATTCGAAATAACATTCTAAGCTATAACGGGCAAAGCTACATACAAAAACAAGCTATTATTACAAGCGCGATGTTATAAAGGCGGAGCTCACAATGCTCCGCGCTCCGAACAATACCTCTTTGAAATATTCAGTGTCGCGTCGCGATCATAATCGAAGCGTAATTAGGCGATAATGCATGCGTTAGCCTAGCTGACGGTGGATGCCTGCTTATTTATTCACGAAAGCTGCGGTTTTAGAGGAACTTGCGATCTAACGTTTCTATTGCATATAATAGAGTAACAGCTTATTCCGCAATAAAGATCCGCAAAAGGATCAAGTTCATTAACGAAACTATTTTTTTGAAGTGAAACTTCTTTAGAATCGTTGTGATTTCAAACCGGATGCAACGGAAAAACGACAGGGAAGGGTGAGCCGCGCTGCACGCCGCTTTACTTTGTAAATCTAAGTAAATAATCTTAAATTAGTTTGCCAAAGAAGTTTCACTTCTGACATGTGTAGGTACTTTAGACACACAATTTTTTTTTTCATAATTTGTAGTTTATAAAATTGATGAAAAGGAATGCAGAATGGAATACTTTACTTACAGTCTTAAAGTAAAAAGAGTTATTAAAAAAATTAATCCCTTTTTCTCCGGTAAACAATGGTTCTAGTTAACAATGCACTTACAACAATTTGTACGCAAAATATTCCGACGAATTAATGGTTTATTCTCATTATTATGATATATTGTAAATTACTCAAGCATTTTAATAACTTGTGTTATAATATGTACTGGCTATCAAGCCTAATGTGTTCTATATTCTTTTTATATTTTTAAATTGTTTTGTCAATATGTCACTTCATTAAAATTATTAAGAAGCAAAACAATATTTTCATTCTAAAATATTAAAATATTTACAACAATTCGTTATCAGCACGAATTTAATGAGCTGGTTTAGTTTATAAAGTGTTTAGCTATTAAAATATAGAATAGCAATATACATTTTATAAAATATGGATAGCAAAATGTTAAATATGCGGCAGTCTTCTTTTCCTTTTTCGTGGCTCAGCCTAAGTAAACGTGAAGACTATGGTGAGTGGAAATTTAAGATTAAAATGTATCTTATGCACGAAAAATTGTGGGAAACGATCTGTGGCTATCCTGATGGCGATCAAACCAGTATAGAAACGAGAACTCGTAATGACCAGTTGGCCCTTGCCAAAATTTGCATGACCCTGAATGGTCCTGCAATAACCCATGTAAGGAAATGCAAAAGTGCTTCTGAAGCTTGGCAGGCACTTGCAGCTGCATACGAAGATAAAAGTATGGGCAGAAGATTATCACTTGAGCGTAGATTATATCGTTTAGAATTAAAGGATTTTGATAACAATATTGAGTCATATATAGATGCAGTATTGGCTACGGCTCAAGACCTATCTGATATAGGTAAAGATATCGAGGATGCTTCTCTTGCTGCAATAATATTAGGTTGTCTTACAGAGAGATATGTTCCGCTAATTATGACATTGGAAAATTCTAATACTCCGATAACTACTGAATTAGTTAAAGGAAGATTACTGAGTGAAGTTTCCAAACAAAATATTGAATTGAATAACATAAATAGTGTTTTTCGTACATTAGAACAGAGTACAAGTTCAACTTCAGCTACTAAGAGCTCACAGAAACATAAAAATAAAAAGAAGATAGTGTGTTATAACTGTAAAAAGCCCGGTCACAAATCACCGGACTGTCCTCACAAAAATAAGGACAATAATGGAGCTAACGCAGTTACATTGTCTTCAGCACTAAATATTGTTCAGAAGGAACAACGAGATATTTGGTACATCGATTCTGGAGCAACCAATCATATGACTTCAAGGGAAGATGTTTTACAAAATGTCAAGAAGTTATATACAGCGACTAGTAAAGTTACAGTTGCAAATGGAGAAAAGGTAGACTGTACAGGAGTTGGTGACGTCAAGTTTAGTACTAAAGATGGCATTGTAGGTACAATTTCTAATGTTTCAATTGTCCCAAAACTGAATTCGAACCTTATATCTGTAAAAAAGGCTGTAGATAAGGGTTTTACTGTAGTTTTTGATAAAGAAGGTTGTAATTTTTATACTGATTTTTCTTGTACAGGTAATATAGTCTTACACGGTTCTATTCATGGAGGTTTATATACTTTGGATTGTTCAATAAATAAGTCTGAAGATTTGTTGGCCAATACTGTGCATTCTGGTTCATTATATCGCCTGTGGCATAAACGTCTCGGACATCTTTGTCGGTACGGTATGAGTAAGCTTAAACAGGGGCAAGCTATAGGACTGGAATACGATGAGGTCGATAAAGAGCCTTGTGTAAGCTGTATTGAAGGTAAGCAAAGTAGGAAACCTTTTAAACCTATTGCTTGCAAGAAATCTACCTCTTTATTAGAAATTATTCATTCAGATATTTGCGGACCTATGTCTGAAGTTTCTTTTCAAGGAAACAGATATGTAATTTTCTTTATAGATGATTATTCACGTAGAGTCTTTGCTTATTTTATGTCAAAAAAGACAGAAGTGATGAGTAAGTTTTGCGAGTTTCAGTCTTATGTTGAGACTCAAACTGGGTCTAAGATTAAGATATTAAGGACCGACAATGGGTCTGAATATGTTAATAAACAGTTTGAAGATTATTTGGCTTCAAAAGGGATAGACATCAGACATCTGTTCCTTATAGTCCTCAGCAAAACGGTATCGCAGAAAGGACTAATCGTTCTATAATAGAAAAAGCTCGCTCAATGCTGGCGGGAAGTTCATTATCTAAAGCCTATTGGCAAGATGCTGTCGATACAGCTGTATATTTGAAAAATAGGAGTCCTCATGTAGCATTAAAAACACACACACCTTTTGAAAAATGGACAGGAAATAAGCCAAATATTTCCAATTTGCGTGTGTTTGGTTGTCGAGCGCTAGTTCAGGTACCTTCCTGTCATAGGAAGAAGTTAGATCTGAAAGCTGCTCAGTATATTTTTGTTGGGTACACTAATGACCCAAATAGTTACATGTTAAGGGATGTTCTATATCCTAGAAGGTTAATAAAGGCCAGAGATGTTACATTTTTTGAAGAATGTTTTACAGACATTAAATCTTCGTCGTCGGAAAGTGTAGAAACATGTTTGCCTTTACCCATAATATTACCGACTGCATCACAGGAAGAATCTTCACCAAGACAGGTTGAACCTGACTCGGTAGGAGTTGATCTTGTAGAAGATTCTAACCCTGATGATAGTTTTTCTGATGCAGTTGATGATGATTTTCAAGATCATTCTACACAGCAATTTCCAAGTACTAGTAGAGAACAAGATGATACTGGTTGTAGGTATCCTCTACGAAGTAGACTGCGTAATCTAAAAACAGAGTTAATTGATACTGACGAACCTATTTGTTACGCTGATGCTCTGAATTCAGATCAACGCGATAATTGGATAAAAGCTATGAATGATGAATATCAAAGTTTAATTAAAAAGGGTACATGGGTTCTAGTAGATAAACCAAACAAAAAAATTATTCCTTGTAAGTGGGTTTATAAAATCAAAAGAAATGAACAAGGTAATCCGATAAAGTACAAAGCGAGATTGGTTGCAAAAGGTTTCAAACAAGTAGCAGGGGTTGATTATGACGAAACTTTCTCTCCTGTAGTGCGACATTCGTCTCTGCGAATGCTATTGGCATTGGCAGCGGAGATGAATCTAGATATACATCACTTGGATGTAGATACTGCATTTTTAAACGGAGATCTAGAAGAAGAAGTTTACATGTTTCAACCACAAGGTTTTAACACTGAAGATGAAAAGGTTTGTTTGCTAAAGAAATCCTTATATGGATTAAAACAAGCTCCACGAGCTTGGAATTTAAAATTAAATAAAACTTTATCTTCTTTGGGTTTTAAACAAACTCCTTCAGAACCTTGTGTATATACGAAACTTTTTGCTAACGGTTTTGTGATATTGGCAGTATACGTTGATGACATTTTAGTTTTTCACAATAATGACGAAATATTCGACAGTGTCAGAAACGATCTTAATAAATTTTTCTCTGTCAAAGATTTAGGAAAAATTAAATATTTTCTTGGCTTAAATGTGCAAAAATGTGGAAATACTGTTAAATTAAGTCAGCACAGCTATATACGCGATGTCTTACGGCAGTACAATATGTCTGATTGTAAATCTGCACAGACTCCATTGACTACAAATAAGTTGGTTCCTGCAGAACATTGTGAGTCGCTATATCCATATCAGAGTTTGATTGGTAGTCTTGTGTATATAGCAGTAAACTCGCGACCAGATATTTCATTTGCTGTTAGTTATCTGAGTCAGTTTAATACTAAGTTTGATAAGACGCACTGGTTAGCTGCAAAACGTGTATTACAGTATTTAAAAGGGACTATTGATTATAGTATTTGTTACAAGAAGACTGGGAAGTATCTTGCTTGTTTTACAGACGCAGATTTTGCAAATGATTGTTTAGATCGTCGCTCATATACCGGTTTTTATACTGAGTTTGGAGGAGGTCCTGTGTCGTGGGAGTCTAAGAAACAACCCACAGTAGCACTTTCTTCTGCAGAAGCAGAGTACATGGCATTGAGTTCCTGTGCTAAAGAAGCAGTGTATTTACGTCGTTTCCTGTCAGAGATAAGCAATATTTCTAAGGCGCAAGTAATAATTTATAATGATAGCCAGAGTGCACAAATGTTGGCCAAGAATCCAATTCATCACAATCGTACAAAACATATTGATATACGATTTCACTTTATTCGTGAAAAGGTTTCAGATGGTACTATTCAATTGAAATATTTACCTACAGAAGTAATGCCCGCTGATGTTTTAACTAAGCCTTTAAGGCATGTAGCTCACGATATTTGTGTAAAGGGCATAGGTTTAACTGTATAGTACCCAAATTAGGCTAGTAGCCATTAAGTGGGCGTATGTTATAATATGTACTGGCTATCAAGCCTAATGTGTTCTATATTCTTTTTATATTTTTAAATTGTTTTGTCAATATGTCACTTCATTAAAATTATTAAGAAGCAAAACAATATTTTCATTCTAAAATATTAAAATATTTACAACAACTTGCCATAACATAATGAGTGTTGTTGCGTCCTTGTACAAGTCATTTAGAGAGGCCATAACATAATACGATGATTCATGTCTAAATTAATACTCTATTAATGTTTGTGTCATGGGGACGCATAAAAGTAAAAGTTAATGAATAGTCTATTAACAAAGGGCAAAGACCTGGGATATGGCATTATCTCGTACATTTCGATGATGTAAGTTTTCATCGACCGATTTGTAAATATGCGTTGTAATTCCTATCTCTGCAATTAAATTTCGTAAAACAATACTTTCCTACATCAATTTAAAATTTCCCTTTCAAAAGGAACTACTAATAACTATTAAGAGTAATAGATGGAGCTCTCTGCTTCAGTACGATATCCTTACGAGATCTAATAGGCCTCTAGTCTGACAATAATATTTATATACATTTTATGTATATGTACATTATAAAAAAAGTATAATACATCCATTAAGTTGTTTACTTTATGTGTGTTAAACATATTTATTTATTTAACATACTATGGATTGACACATCATAATATTACTGTTGGCTAGCCGTCGCGCGTCGCGGAATTGATTTGTATGTCTTCAGTCATTCAGATTATTATTGTAATTAGGGGGTTAATTTTTGTATAATGTATTTTAAAACCCTAGAGACTGTATTTCATCCTACTGCGAAGTTAAATGTGAAGCGTTTACTTCATAGTATTTATTTATTTACAAATGTATTCAATATTACAAGATTTCACACTACAAATGTATACCTTTAAGATTTTAAATTAACATGGTTATTTTTATTAAGTAATAAATTATTCAAAAAAATTTACCATGTTTTTTATTTTAATTTTGAGGAGCTCGATATTTAATGTCTTGTTCACGAGAAACGTGGTAAATATCCCGTTTTTGAATAATTTTAGAAATGTATACCTATGTTTTTAACTAAATAACAATATTTTTGTTAAGAAAGTTTTTAGGATTATCTATATAGAAAAGATAGCGAGTGAAGTCAAAAGGTTATTTAGTATTTTATATCACATATTTTTATTAATACATCCAATTATTACCATGAATATTTGGAGCTAATGGTTAATTTTATACATATTTTTTACGTAAACATTTGTTTAGGTGTGTTGTTTTGTTTGTATAACCTTGTTAAGTACGGAAGTGTTGTTTTTAATACGCTTTTTTATTAAATTAACAAATTAGATCAGGATATATTATATTAGTTTTTCCTTTTACTAAAAATCTGTTTAGTTGCAAATGTCCTGTCATTATATATTTCCTGTAAATATGGCATTTTAAATATATACTACTTAATTAAAAGTATATAAAGTATTTATTTAAAAATCGGTGTGTACAAAATTACTTTCAATAGTAATTAAAGGGATAATGGATGAACTATATAATCGCTCTGATGTTATTGTCGTACTAATGAAAGTTACATTTATGGTAGCAGGTTCGATGTGAATATTTATATTTGTACAAATTATAGCTTTGTTTTCGGATAATAATAGATAAAACCGTAACTAAGTTCTTGACAAAACTCGTGACTGGTTATTCTATCATCCACATGATTATATAACATGGTAGGTGATACTCTCAACTTTTATAATTTATGATATTTACTACCTATTTAGTGATGATTACTATTTCAGCAATAAGACCGCCTTCGTTTCATTCATTTTTATTTATATAGATAAAGATAACGTTATTAAATTAATCGATTTTACTTGCTATATCTATCGACTTATATATTTTGATATAGATCAATTATTTAGATATTTAGTGGCGTTATCGTATCATTATCGTGTTGTTATCGTGTCGTTACTTACACTGGTTCTCTCATATATACATAACATGAGATCACAGCCAAATAATACTACTCTCAAATAGTGATGTCCTAATGTAGTGAGATAGCTCAAGTTCCTAGTGATGCGTTATGTAAAAAAAAAACTAAAATGTCTTCGGATGATTATGAAAATAAATAGATAAATGAATGCTTCGTTCACGCTAAACTGAACTAACAAACTTAGTAATGTAAAAAGTAGAAGATTAATAGGCTAATTCATTATAACACATTATAAAAAAAAATTAAATCAGTCATCAAAACATAAACAAAAATAGCATGTCTGAGTTATAAAAGTGAAATGAGGTAGTAAATGCAGTATTGAAATAAATTAATTATATAGTAAAGCTGCAAGCGAGCATTAGTTGTAAATTTCACAAGGTTTTTCGTAGTAAAACAGGTTCTTATATTAGCTCATAATTACCTAGACTCTAGATAATACGTCTCTTTCAACGGCAATTACGACACTAATAATTACAAATGTAAAATTACAACTTACACATACCGACGTTAATCAGCATATCGATAATTGCTTGTAAAATTTTATAAAATTTCCAACTGTTTTACGATCTATAGTGTGAAGTTCTCCATATAAAACCTTATTTTACGTTAATAAATTCCTTAATTGTTTTATTTTTTCTGTTGATATTGATCTAATTTGTCTTTATTTTATTACTTATGAGGTTTTTATTGAGTAGCACTACTATAGATTTTTTAAAATGATTAGGTATGCACAATTTTTGTGGCTTTGTTAGTTTCATGTAATCTACAAAAGTAAAATTCATAACCTGTACAAAAATTAAAGTACCTAACATAGTTATTTCACCCTTTTTAAATATTGCAACTACGTCTAAAGAATCAAAATGTTAAACTTTATTGCCTTTTACCTCCGTCTACAAATAGATTAAGGGCGCCAGTTTTGGGTAATGAATGCTATTTGACGCATTTTGCTATTTGAGGTAGAATAGGCTAGTAGGACCAGTTTATAAACTGCAACTTTAAGATTAATAATGCGAAGAAATTTATATAATATATTAAAAGAGACTTCAACCCATATATTGACTCATCACGATATCTCTGGAACCATAAGGCGCGTAGAGACTTGAAATTTGGTAGGAATATTCCTTTCGTCGAGTAGAGGTTAGCTAAGGAAGGGTTTTTAGAAATTCCGCCCACAAGAGGGGCTTGCGGGGGTTAATAACATATATGGCAAAACAATGTTTGCGGTGTCAGCTAATATCTTATATATATAGTAGAGCTCGATGGTAGAAAAGAAGAAGAATCAAAAACTGTTTGAGAAAGCCATATTCACCTATAAAGGAATTTGTAAATAGTCGTATATACAATTTCTTGCAGTACCTACAAAACAAATTAACAAAAGCCTCTCAATTTTTTTTTAAAGTTTTGAGATCTAGTCTGAGACCGAAAATCGAATTCATCTTGAGCAGATTATGTCATAAATTATACATATGTTGATTGGAATTAACTTAAATCTGTTTTTTTTTAATTTCTATAAAAAGAAATAATAAATAATATTTTTAATAACGATTCTTCTCCGGTGGCAGGTTCAGCTCCAGGCTGCAGGTAGCTAGTTAGAGCTCTAGGCTGAGGTACTCCCTCACAATGCTTGCCGTCTCAAGTAACACTGCTTTTTATAATGCTGCTGCTATTACCAATTTAATTTGTAAAATAACGATTCGAAAGTGCTTTTGAAGCCTATTTGGATAAAGTCATTTTTGATTTTGATTTTCTATCTGACCCTAGGTCCAGCAATCAAATATTATATAAATCAGAATCAGAATAACCAGAAGTAAAATAAACCTACGTTTACTATTAGAGTTGCGTATTTTGAATTAATTTCTACTGAACAAAATTAGTAAGACTTTCACTAAGTACCTTCTCATTTCTACTATTCTTCTCTACTTTCATATTATTCATTTTTTTTATTTATATATTTATTGCTAACTATCATTGCGTTGTCATCCGTAGTTTATACTTCTATTTTTGCATTCTCCTAAGCAGTCACTAATATACAGCATTAAACCTTCGAGATAGCCGAGGGCGTTCCCCGCGTTTTGATGTAGAGTTAGTGACCTCCATTTGAATGAAGATAGCGCTACAGACAATTCAAATTTAATTATTCATAATGATGTTACTCTTAAAAGACTTAAAGGTATTTGAAAATCGTAAAATTGTCTCAAAATCACAAATAATAATAAATAATTATTTTTATAACATGTATACACGGTCGTCTGTTTCTAAAGTGGGTAAACAGTTTAATTCTATATTGTAGGTAACAGCTGACTGTTAGGTATAGCTAAAAAAAATGTAATAATATTATAATAATTATTATAAAATTATTGTGTAAGTGAAAGAAATAAAAATTACAAAACAGATATAAAAACTTTTTATGTGAAAGTTGTATTTATAAACGTTGTAAAAGAAACAATAAGTCAAGTGGGAATGCCCCTAAACGGTCGCAAGCTTCGGGTAAGTACAAGAGCTATCGTAAGGAAAATTATATTTTCGACGTTATTATTACGTCTATGTGACGTTGGCATAATTTATGGGTTTTTATTAGTTTATTTTGATTGTTCAACCTCGGAGAAACCGTGTTAGGTTTAGTTTTTCTTGGAAAATTTTATTTATATACCTACTTACAGATGTGCCGCGGTAAAGGCTTACGCATACGCGGCAAAATATTGTAAGCACGTAGCTATTATCATTTCAATGTTACCTTTAAATGATGACAAAGTAGCTTTAATGCAGGGAAAATATCAAAGCGTAAAGTATTTTTTATATATGAAAATATGTTTGTAAAATGTTTTGTCACACCTCACAAATGTTTAAATAGGCTAGAAGATCAAGAATTTTTAGTTATATTAATAACGAATTAAAGAAGATTCTAAATTAATGAATAATTTTAGCGATGAATCAAATACTTTACTTACTATAAATACCTAAGTACTTTAAGCAAGTTTTTGTTGACAGAAAATAAAAATAACTTAAATCTATCTTACTTAATATTTTATACAATTGTCTAAATTATATACACGAAAATGAGCAGGAATCGATAAAACAAAACATATTTAACAATCATATAAAAATAGACTGCCAACTAATAGGTACACTTTCTATCCTAGGTTTAGTTTAGGTTAGGTTTAGGTTTGGATATCCTAGAATCTTTACAGTTTAAAAAAATAATAATTACAACATTTAAAGTAACTAAAAGCTATTGCATAACATGTTACTTGCGCTGTTTCAAAAAGTGATAGTTTCAATTAACACCCTTTAAAAATATGATGAACGTTAAATTGTAAAAAAAATAATTAAAAAAGTAACTATTAATGGAATGATAGCGAATTATCATCATTGCATAATTTCTTTTAGTACAGGAGAAATAGTAGGTACCTAATTATATAAATTTCTAGTGTCAGTCTTTTATTTAAGAAAAAAAGCAAATTAACAAATAAACAACACACTTTAGAAGATTAGGTATTTTTATTTATTATATAATAGTGTACCTACGACAAATTAATTAAAAAAAAAACTAACTTATTGCAGTAGTTTGCATTGTTGTAGCAATATTACCTATATTTTTGGATATGGTTAAATAAATATAATAAAAAATAAATTTTTCAAAGTTCAGACCATATCAAATGAGACCAAATCAGAAAAATCATACCAAAAAAAAAACCAGACATGTAACAGTTGATATAACTATGCGCTAAGTTATTTCATTACACGCCAACTTGCAGTGTCGTAATAGTGTCTGAGTAGAGGCCGGACTGAGCCATTAAGGAGGGGAAATTAGTGCATTATTGACTGATTTCCCTTTTCAACTAGCTGATCGACGGCAGCCGGCTTTCGATTTAAAATACTGCCTGAATTTACTGCATTAGCGTTCAACCATTACGGTTTTTGAAAGGGTACTTTCTTAATATTAACGACATTCATTTTTGAATTCTTTGTATTCAGCATTCCTGCATTTCAGCATTTCGGTTTCGTCCTCAAAGGGTGAGATAGGAAATGATTGTGTTTCACATCAGTTGTAATTATTGATAATTTCACTTATAAAAACAAAAAGCTTTGTGCTATTTTTTGCTTAAATTTTACATTTATCTCTGAAAATTGTGAAATAAAATTAGAAATATATTTCTATAAATTTAGTTATTTCGAACATTATACATGAGGCATTTCTGCACCTGCAAAGCCACGTGATAGCTATTCTTATATAAAACAGTGCAAGAAAGTGTAAATATGTTTAACGAATACAAATCTACTCAATAAGCATTTACTCATAACTACAACAACTAGTTCCACATTTTTTACATTAAACGAGAAAACAATCTAATAATATTTTAAACGAAAAAATTAAATATAGTTACTTAGAAAAAAAAACTTCAAAAGCGCATTATTGTTAACATCGAATTCCCTTACATTTGAAGCTGATAATTTTAGATTATACTCAAGATATTAAAAATCGTGCTTAATAATCGTTGAAAAATTTGTAATTGGTGAAATCAACCAAATAACATGGTAACAATCAATTTTAACTAACTATTAAATAGAAAACGATTCGGCCAGCTATAAAGAACCCGATAAAATTACAAAAGAAATCTATAAAATGATTAAAATTTTCTAATCGCACCAATTAGTGGGTGAATTTATGGTCTCGCTTATTAAAGTAACTCGCACACGGCGCGGTTACGACTGAGACAGAGGAACGCAATGTGAATGCGCGGGAAGGTTTTTTTTTAAATTCAACAATGCACATGTAATTACGTTATTATTACTAAAAGAAAAGCGCTGACAGAAGACAACGTGAAATCAAATTACGCATCACTTTTCAGATAGACATTTTCCCCTTATACTCGTAATACTAGATAAATTCACTTAATTTTAATCAAATAACTAATTTTTATTATAATTTACTACTAATAAAAATGCTCCCTTTTTAATACGTATATACCATTCTAATTAGGTCTTCGAGTGTGGAGTGAACACAATAATAATTAACACTGCTTGGTAATGAAGCGGGTATAAAACTAATTGGGTGCGACTTGAAGGTAGCCACGCGGACCGATTCCGAACGATTGACTATTGTTCGAAATTTAAAAAACCCGACGCGTCGCCTTAAACCATAGATGGATTTTTTTAATACGACTGCTGATTAATTTAGAATTGAATCTCGATTTTTTTTATTCTTTATTTGAATTTGCGTATGTGTGCAATAATTTATGGCACTGATTCAAACATTTTTAACACTTGTACGACAACATTTGACTATTCTCAAGGTATGCAATCGAATACATGTGTTATAGAAGATAAACGAATAATAATATTTATAGTTATAACTTTGTAATTAATAAAATTTAATAATACTCTCATGTAGTGTTATTGTTATTGTGTTTCTCCTTAGTTACGTGAAACACCCAAATGATTAAAAGACTTGTAATGAAACAGTAGTACCTACTTCATCTTGTCTCTAAATAATTTCCTAAAATATTTTGCACTATGTAGTGTGTTAACTAAAAAAGTTTGTACCTATGTGTAGACCATAATTATAGTCTTCAATCCCTGGAACATTTTTTGCACTTGACTACTATCAAGCTAATTTTCCGTGAGTAGCTTCATTTTGATGAGACGCCCAAAAATTTAATATACGAAAACTCTCGATTGTGATAGGTAATAGGGGTAGCTGTAGGTCTACCATGAGTTTTTGTTACAAGCGCACATGACGTAACTACAGTATTAAACGTAGAAACGCAACAGGAATATTTAACTATACCATACCTATTATGAGTATTTCTAAATTTTACTATAGAGTCTATTGAGCACTCGATAAGACTTACGGTTTTAAATGCGTTATATTGCGTATTAGTTAATAATATCTTTATCTTTCTTCCGTATAGAAAACTACACTCAATAACATGTATCGTCTCTGGAAACTCATGGTAGACGTACAGGGGATAGATCAGCAGTGAGCGTAGGACCGGGATAACGTACCACGCAATTTTTAGGACAATATTACTATTAAATTATATAAATATTAACTAACTAAAAGAATAAAAATCAGCTGGATAGTAATAATTTTTGATTACCTATTTGTACGACTAATACAGATATTTGTAGTAACACGACAGATATCTGTATGTATTCTTTGTTTTTTACGTATGTCACCTGACCCCCAACACAGAATTTCATCCGACTCTGAGGAGGCCCTCGAGTGTGATACGTTTATTTATTCACAAAAAAACTGCATGAAGTAAAGACCAAACACTAGCAACATGTAAATAACACACTCAGTACAGTTCCGTCGATAACCATAAAATATTTAAAGAAATTGCAGTCATTGTTTAATATTCATTGTTAATTACATTTCAAATTGTTCCTCTTTGCTTTGATTGTAACATAATTACTGTGAACTAAATTATAAACATATTTTACTTCATTTCGACTGTGAAATCTAATAACAGAAATTAGTATTCGGTGTATTTTTTGTTAATATTGTAGCTGAAGTTGAATTTTTTTAATAGTTTACTAATTAATGTTGATATTAGTATTGAGCAACTACAATGCTTTTAATGCCTTAAACATACGTTTTTTGCTTTTACTAAATCAATAAATAAATTGAAATAAAAATTCTCATCCAAACGATTTAAATTATAATTTATAATCGATTCAATAGATCTTACGAATGGTCCATTTAAATCTTAAAACAAAAAAAAATTGTTTTGTTTATTAGTAATTACTAATTAGTTTAAATAAAAAGTATGATTGGAGGTAATATTAATTGCAAGTCTTATAAACGTTTTACAAGGTAATGTTAATCATATTCATACATCATTATTTTTTTTTCTCTCGAAGG
The DNA here is from genome assembly GCA_905220545.2 of Melitaea athalia. Classification (NCBI taxonomy): domain Eukaryota; kingdom Metazoa; phylum Arthropoda; class Insecta; order Lepidoptera; family Nymphalidae; genus Melitaea; species Melitaea athalia. Next base: position 6,291,618 of record HG992183.1, on the reverse strand, counting down.
CAAAACGATTTGTAGTCTAGTATATCGATAAGGATCTTGTTAAGCCCGCAGGTGATCTACAGGCTAATCACTATCGACTTACGCGGTATCAATCACGAATTACATAGTGGCAATATAATGATCTCAAAATAATGTAATGACGAAGTTGGCCTTTATGCGACCAGCGTAACTCGACACTCGACACGACGAATTTCGACCCTATCGCAGTGTGACAAAAGCGACGAAATATTTCACCAAACAGCCGCAAATACATGAGATCATAGCTGCCACTTGATTTATTCCTTTAACCGTCTTGACCCAAATTCGCGTATTGCCTTTAATTGTTAATAAGCATAATTAAAATGCGTGTTAAACATACGCACAATCGTAAACGTTTGTAGGCCAACAATGAAACGTAATATTGTTAATAATATTATTAGTCATTTGGGTTAATTCGTTTCTAAAACCAGTTATTGTAACTGTATGATTGAATTGTGTTGTATTGTTTTAGAAACTAGATTTACAATTAGACTACAGTTTGTTACGTTTGCCTAAATCGGGTACCATACTTTTACAGAAAATTTGAAATGCCATCCTGCTATATTAGGGTGTGAACCTTATATTAAGCTAAAGGAAGACGATATCCTACAGGAAATGTTGGTTTCTTATTATTTACTATATTCTACTCTCTCTATTCTCTACCGAAATCAAAACTTCTATTAAAATAATTTTTGAAGTGAAACTTCTTTAGGCGCCTGAGGGGTAAAATTTGAGCGACCGGTAACGCGGCAGCGTCATGACGTACAGTACTTGGATGAGTGAATTTGAATTTGACTTGACTGAATCTGACTACTTTGTATGCAGGCAATTTTTTTATTTTATTTTGCTATAAAAAAGAAATTATAAACGCCATTTTAATCTATACTAATATATAAACCTGAAGAGTTTGTTTGTTTGGTTGTTTGTTTGTTTGTTTGTTTGAACGCGGTAATCTCTGGAACTACTAGGCCGATTTGAAAAATTCTTTCACTGTTAGATAGCCCATTTATCGAGGAAGGCTATAGGCTATGTATCATCACGCTAACACCAATAGGAGCGGAGTCCACGCCGACGAAGTCGCGCGCAGAAGCTAGTGTTATCATAAAAGTATCAAAAATTTGGAGCTATTGATCCAATACTGATCTATAATTACAGAATCATAGTTTTCACAGAATAGCGCCTCAAGTACCTATGCCTCAAGTATGTATGTATATTTACGTAAAAATCAAATAAAATTTTATATCTTATTTTCAAACGGTACGCGAAAGTTTTTGTTTGACAGAATTTACATAAATACATACATAGTTACATAGATATTATTATTATTTTAAATTTAAAAATATGTTCACAAATTAATGTATTTAGTAGTTAGGTTTGCAATGGCAATAACGCGATGTGATTAAGTTATTTCAATTGAATAATTATCTTATGAATATTATTGTATTTAGTTTTTACTATTCAAGTATCATAACATAATACATACGAAAATAACTTAATTCTTTGTTCAAAGTTGTGTATGTATTTTTTATATAAATAGTAATAGTGATATTTTACAATTTGCAAAAACGTCTTAAGTTTTTACTTTAAGTATCATAACATAATACAAATGAAAATAACTTAATTCTTTGTTCAAAGTTGTGTATGTATTTTTTATATATGTAAATAGTAATGGTGATATTTTTAATACAAACAATTTATCGGTTTAATTACAATACAAATATCTCCAATTCTTAACCGACTACTAACTACTATTTGTGCTGAATTCCGACTAGTACAATACTAGTCGGAATTCAGCACAAGTAGTCACTATCGTAGAAGACCCAACATTGCCTAAACATCTTTAAATATCAAGTCTTATATAGACATAATTATATAAACGTTTTTTAAGGATAACTTTATGAATTATACTGAAATATTTAACTCTTATTAGATTGCTACTTATTTTCATCTGTTTAACTGACAGCGTAGATCTACGACGCAATGAAATCAGCACGTGATACCAAGCTTACGTGTCAACAGAACTTGTGTTCCATTCATGATTAATTTGTATTAGTTACAAAAAATAAACGAACAATTAAAATATTGTAATAGTTTCAACGAAAAACAACACAACAGCTAATTATCAAAACCTCCCCTCGGGCTCGATTTTAAAGCATATGTAATCAGCTATTATTACGTACCACCAAGAGACCTCGCTAAAAACTACGAATTTTCTATTATTACGATACATTTTTTGATTAGCCCTAATTAACGAATGGACTATTTACCAAAACATAAAATTTACTTACTACGTTTTTCTACCACCTAATTGTCTTATAGGTGTGACAGCCATTATTTTAATTGCGAACTGTAGCTTTAATTGTTGCTTACATTTCTTTCTATATGGTTTTAATGACGCCCTATAATGTATTATATAATGGCGTTCTTATTTGCTTATTCTACGATGTCACAAATTGCTAGTTTTGTTATGATTGCACACGATTCTGTGCTATATTATAAGGGACGATGGGCGTATATCGCACGTGAGTGTTAAATGCTAGCTCTACGAAGTTGCTATTGTAGTTAATATAAGGTTTGGGGCTAAAAGAATAGTTCAGCTTACGTGACTACTTTAAACGTTCCGAAATTGAGTGTGTTTATTCTGTCAAGTTAATGACAGTGTGAATTTTCTATTGAATTCATTTATTATTTCATACATCGAAGGACATTTTGTACTTTAGAATAGTTTTTTAGAATATACATTCACAATTTTTTAATATTAGTCAACAACAACCGCTCTGAGTGTAGTGGTGCGAATAGTCGCCTAAGACACCGACCATTCTCGCTCGGGATGGATATTTGTATTTGTACAAATATTTCCATTATATTATTTATAGCGATCGTTACTCATAGTAGGGAACATATATGATATAACATATACCTAGCAGTAGGATGTTACAAGTGGAATGCGTTATTTAGAAACATACAAAAAATACGTAATTATTTAATGTTTTACTGAAAATATGTTTTTGTTTCCAAAACACCCGAACGGTTGATGGAAATAAGAGTAAAATACCCAAAATATAATTGAAAGAGTGTACATATATACTACTTACATACATACTTTGCTGCGTGGCTACGGCATAGAATTTAGCCTCCCCCTCTCTTCCCGTGGGTGTCGTAAGAGGCGACTAAGGGATAACATAGTTTCACTACCACCTTGGAACTTAAAAAGCCGACCGATGGCGGGATAACCATCCAACTGCTGGCTTTGAAGTACACAGGCCGAAGACGGGCAGCAGCGTCTTCGGTGCGACAAAGCCAGCACTGCGGTCACCAACCCGCCTGCCCAGCGTGGTGACTATGGGTAAAACACATGAGTTCACGCCATTATTGGCGCGAACTTGTGGAGGCCTATGTCCAGCAGTGGACTGCGATAGGCTGAAATGATGATGATGATGATGATGACATATATACTTACGGTGTTTGTGGCTTATTTATCCTTATTTATTAATTCTTACAAAATGAACAAATAAAATATAATTATACTGCTGAAATAAGGATGATGATTGCGAACATTAAGTGCGAACTTAGAGAGACATGACCAGCTGTGGACTGCGGTACACGGAAGCGAAGTTAGACAAATGAAAGAAACAAACAACAAAGTATAAAACGCATATTATAGTATCATAGAAAATAATATTAGCATATACAAGAGTGCTCTAAATATATTTTATTTTTTATTTTATTTTTTATTTTACACTTTGGAAAACTTACAGCTAGTAAAACATATATAGATAACATAAATTACAACAGTTATAAGGCCAATTAAAAGTTTTCGCTTATATACAATTGTTTAGTACCTAATTACAAGCTGTTGTACACTATAATGTATGTGATAAAGTAACTATGGTGTTAAGGATCACAAAATACAACGGTCAAGTGACAAAAAAGCTATCACACAATGTTTTCTTTAATTTTGGAACACTAGTATGGAAAAGATCTACGTATCTCTAATGATATTGTTTTTCTGATTAATATCGTAATTTAAAAATGTGCAGAAGATAGCCTAGGTACTAAAGTACACACATCATTATTGATAAAATATTAACCGACAAAAAATGCCAACATTTTTTTCGCTCGTTTTGAATTCTATTGAAAACGTTGCGAGAGTCGTCGGAACAACAAAGACTGTTTATTGCCTGTAATAACTCGGTACCTTTGAAATGCAGTAACGTTACAAATTAGGAGGGAGAGCGGCATTCGATACTACTTACTATACCTACAGTCTACTATTTTTTCATGGGGTTTTTTTAGATCCTTTTTCACGTCATTTTCCATGGAACGGCCCAGCGACCCGTCCCACGGTGGAGCGTTTTCTTTTTTTTTTTCCTGTGAAATCAGTAAATTGCATATTTGAAAAACTACTCGGAGGTACCTACGTCGATTGAACCGGTGGGTGTGGTTATCGGTGCTTGCTTTCGTACGTACAATAATTTATTTTTTCACCTCCTGTAAGAATAATCTATAAAAAATATGTTTTTGTTTATGATGACTAGCCCGTTGGCGCAGTTTGTAGTGACTCTGCTTTCTGCTCCGGGGTTGTGTGTTCCATTCCCACCTCGAGTCTGGGTGTAATATATATATTTATTTATATATATATGTATTACTTATAAGTGTGTTTATCGAAAAAAAAATATAGCTAGTCGGCTGTTACCACACAAGCTTTAAGTTGCTTGTGTGTGTATTGTGTATATATTTATTTATTTATATGAGTTTTTGTCCAAAGATTTTCATTAGACTTTCTTTCACTTCATTTTGTTAGTAAATTTTCCTGTTTGGTGAAAAATTATATCTGATCTGAAGAAATTTGTACATAATGTCATCTAGTCACTTGTATCAGGAAAATAGTCCTCCCAAGTTTAGTTTTTAGTTGTCGTTGTTAAATCTTGTTACTTTAAATAATGCTAATTTTCCTGCATTATGTTACTGTAGTTTCTTATCAATTCCATTCAATGTGTCGTTCTAAGGTCAGCCGAGTCAAAACCTAATTAAGTTTGATTTAACAACTCTCAACCACCACAACTTCCGATACTTATTAAACAACTGACTAAATAAACAAAAATTAAAACTAAATTTCATTATCACAAACTTAATTAACTGAACTATTTAGTTTAAAAACTTAAGTTCAAATATTTTCACAACTTAAATACCAATTTGTCTATGTTTCTATAATTTTTTATACAATTTTTTTTTCTCCTACCTACTTAATTTTTAATATTTTTTTTTTGAATTGTAAACAATAAGGCTAATAAAAAAGTTTTCTTTCTTTCTTTCTTTCTTTAATTTAGACATACAAATATTCAATAAATATCGCACATAACCCAATAAAGATTAACGGAAATGGTACGTAATATTATTTTGTTTCTTTCTTAAAATTGCCTATGAAACCCAAACGCTTTGCCTCTATACAGCGAACGCTGAAAGGGTTTGCCAGTAAGAGGTAAAGCTTAAACGATTTCCAACATCACAATGTTTTTACGCGTGTAGAAATATCAATGCACACAGACAATACTAACTGTGGATGTATCTCGGGATATATTGTTATGTATTTACTCTCAATATGTATAATTTATTTTAGTAATAGAAATATGTATTTTGTGTTTCATACTTGTACTTGTAATGGTTTTATAAATGTTTCGTCAAAATTAATATCTTGTTTGTATATGATTGTTTATTTTATGTTTACTTTACGAATTTAAAATAAGGAGATTATGTTTTTGGAAGCTTTTCTTATAGGCGATTTTTTTTCCTCGAAGACCATTTGCAAATTTTTTTTTTTTTTATCAAAAATAATTTACTGCTAAGTTGGCACTATAGAATATAAGGATGAAAAATCGGCCAAGTGCGAGTCGGACTCGCGCACGAAAGGTTCCGTACCATTGGCTAGCTAACACTAAACACCAGTAGGTACATTGATTTTAATATCGGGCAAAAATCGACACAAGCGTCATTTTCGTTGTATGAGCCCCCAATTTTTTTTAATTTTATTATTTATTATTAAAGTAAATACACAATTAAGTATTTTGTGAATATTTCAAGTGCCTACCTCTTACCATTTATTGATATCGAGCAAAAATAGGCAATAAATCGCATTTGTTGCCTATTTTTTAGTTATTGTTTAGTTATTTGTTGTTATAGCGGCAACAGAAATACATAATTTGTGAAAATTTCAACTCTCTAGCTATCGCCGTTCTTGAGATACAGCCTGGTGACAGGCGGACGGACGGACGGACGGACGGACGGACGGACAGCGAAGTCTTAGTAATAGGGTTCCGTTTTTACCCTTTGGGTACGGAACCCTAAAAATGACATACTCTCGGGTTCCTTACGGGTTGTAAGTAAATCAAAACTTTGAATCAGTAGTTTTGATATTGACTATGGTCGTTACTTTCCATAAAACACTTGCTATATTCGTGTTTGCGAGTAATAAATTTAGAAGTGATTAAAATAAGATTAGAAATATTTTAATGTATAATAGATTTTAATTTCTTTATGTAATGTAACAATCGTACATAATATATATATATATATATATATATATGTATCTAATTCTTAACTACCTGTCGACTGTTATAACTTATTTATAAACTCGTAAACTGAAAATGTACCTATGTATGTACGTATACATCATTGTTTCTATTTATAATGATAACGAAATCAATACATGCACATAATTTTTCGAATCACTTGATCGTCTTCTTTGTAACATGTGACGTAATTTTCAAAACATCACATAGAGAACAATATATGAATTCTTTTAAAAGAATTAAGAGCCATCAAAAAAATTATTCCTCAAATGTAATTACCGATAATTGCACAACCCTAAATTGATTACTACAATAGAAATTTATAAAATTTGAATTCAGTACTCGAACGTTTATAGGCAATAGATTGAATGGTGGTGCTCATGCGCCTCTACAGGGGGTCGATTACATAACGTACACGCGCCTGTGTGTTAAATTTTATTCAAGCGTAATTATTAGGGAAAAATAGGTCCCACTTCTAAAATTATGTGACATAGAATATAAATATATAAATATACCTACACGGGGAAATATGTCGATGTATGTGTTGAAAGTAGAGCATCTTATAATGTGTAAAAAATAGTATTTTAATTTTATATTAGCTAAGAGCTAACTAAAAAACACCATTTTTTTCAACATTCGAGAATTATGATACTTTTAGGAATTACCAAAATCGTACTCAAAAATATATAAATGTTCTTGCCAATTCTTCTAAGCGCAATCTACATTCGAAATCAATGGTAGTTTGACAAAAACTGTAATTTATTTATTAAAGACTAAAGAAATTATAATTCGTAAATTGTCGGTTCAATAATGATTTTGAAACCTACATAATAAAGACATTTTTGATTTTGAGTGATTATAAAAAAATTCAAATGCGTAATTTGTTTAAATAAAAATTAGCATATAAAGATACATATTTCCATAATAGATAAAATAGAGATAGATAGAGTTAAAAAAAAAATAATATTTAACTAAACCATCGAGTGTAGTCTTAGGCACCCTGTTACGGTTACAGTCGTAACTAAGGCTTAGCTATGACAGCTAGGGGATTACAAAAATTACTCTATCCTAGGTTTTTTTTAGACCTATTGGATATTTCGTTTGGAACGAACTAAAATAAAATAACATTATTTTAATACTAAGTGATATTTTTTATTAACATTTAAAGTGGAAAAACATTTCTGGTTGTTATGAAATATGAAGTTATGATTAGCTCATGGGGCCTAAAATCTTTGTCCTCTGTTATAATTGAATTTGGTAACAGATAGGCAAAAACTGTCTCACACTTATCCCGACTGTAACCTCGTTACAGAACGATAAATGAAACGTAATTGGTAGGAAATTACGCAATAAATGGGAGGATATTATTGAATTTAATGTCAAATTAATCGTGAGGCCCCTCTAACCATCTGTCGCGTCTGCCCCCCGCTGCCGATGCTCGTTCAACAATGAATTTTATTATGTTATTTGTTGTGTTTTAAGTGCATTTGTTAACGTTACGATCAAAGCCGCCGACGTATCGACTCGTACGACTTAGTTACGATACTTCGACCGAAATCTGAAATTTCAAATTTGTTAAAATATAAACGGTTGATTGATTATTATTCTAGTAAAATGTTATTCGAAATTTGTAATTAATAAAAAAAAATGTAAAGGACCAGTGATGTTTAATACGAAATATTTTTAACTCTCATTATAGGGATTTTTCATAGCATCGAACGCTCGAGAGCGATGAAGCGTGCGGTACTAAAAACCTGAATCAGTCATCGAGAGCATCATTAACATCCTAGTTTCGGTGAGCGCGCGAAATGAAGGAAGTTAATCAAATTTCGTTAGCAACGGACCGCCCGGTAATATCGCCTCATTCGTACGAATGTATGTCCGTTCAATTAATTTTTCTCGCCCGCTTGCGGCCCGTTCACGTATCGAGTCGCTCGCGACACCCGAGAGCGCGTCTGCATAATACATCGCTGTACGCTGCTACTGTACGTTGGACTTTAATTATATATCTGCTACAATTTTGCCTTTTTTCGAGTATTTTTCACAATTCGTCTCCCCGACACCCCTCCCGGTCACCCTACCGAACGGCCGCAGAAAAAAAAAGCTTCGTGCGTGTGTGTATCGGACGCTCTCGTGTTCTCGACCGTTGGGACAGCAGTACACGCGCGGCGCGGCGGGCGCGTCTTGAGAGCGCCGCGACGAAACAATTAACGCTGATAACGAACGCCGGAGTCGCCCAACAAAAATACACTTAGACATTTTAATGCAATTAAGCTTGTAGAATACGACTGCGAGAGTCCGATAAGCCCCGCTCAACTTTTCCTGTAACAGGCTGTTATTTCACGATTTAAAATCGGTTCTCAACCCGTTAATGACGCGAGTACAAGTGCAGATCGGCGGCTCCGTTCGGCCGCGGACCAATCTATTTAATAACCCCCGCCGGTGACACCCCGCCCGGCGGCCATCGCCAATTTTAACCCCCCACGTACCCCCTAGCACCCGCCCTGAAAAAAATCCGGAGCGTTTTAAAATTAATGAGTAAAAATCTACACACACACCCACGAGGACGACTACGCGTGTGTGTATGTTCGCCAATAATACCCACTTTACGAACCAAATAATGACGTGTAATGGTGTTCGCGGGCGCCGATGGTATCTAGCGCGAGCCGCCTCGCGGCGGACAGAGCCCGTGATCGCCTAGCCTTTTCCATTAGGAGCAACTATCCGAGAAAAAATTGGAGCTGAAATTGAAAATTCGACGGTTCAGGCGCGCTAATTCCGAGCGAAGCGGCGCCGCGGTGCGAAGCGAACGCAGTTAGATAACATTTGTAGAGGCGAGGGGAGGGGGGGTGTCACCCCTACGCAACGCCGTTTTTATTTTGGCCGGCCTTTGCCCCCTTACCCCCTTCGTTCGTCCAACTTCATCTGAATAATTACTGATTTTTTCGTGTACCGCTGATTATTTCGAATGTTATTTGCTGGTGATAATTTTTCCGCCGCGCCGTTTGTTCGTTTCGGCTCGCCCGCACAAATTCTCTGCTCTGTACACAAATGTACAAACACCGAGGACCGAAACACGTTTTGTTGTTGTAAACTTTTGTGATAGAACCCATCAACTTATTTATAAACTTTATTATTTGAAGATAATGATGTCTTTCTTAATATAATTTTCATAATGATTACAATGAGAACATAAATAATAATAATATTTTTAATGCAAAATTACATCCTTGTATACACGAAGAAATTCAATGTCAAACGACAAACTCACCCTCCTACCTACTGACTACGAAAAAATTAATAAACGTATGACAATTTTTAAAAATATTTAAATTTTACTATTACTAAATTGTTCATAGGAACTATGTAATAAATGAACAAAGTACTAACAAATATAAACATACTTAAAATAATTAGAATAAAATTTTGATAAAAACGTCTTTAACAAAACATGGTTCCTTACCATTAAATTTGTAACATTTATATTCTATATGAAACATTTTAACATTACAAAAGATACCTAGCACGTATATAAAACAGAACACTAAATAATTTAAAAAAAAACTTACTTTATTATCTAAGAATTTTTTAATTAAAATTAGAACGAAACTCGGAGACGAGTTTTGTAATTGAACACAATTAAAACGCTAATCGAAAACTCTAATTATTATGCTTATTCGACAAGTGACAAGTCGGGCCGATGGCGATCGCTTTGGCAAGGATTTCGGAGGGACCACCCACCTCCCACGGGGCCGCATTTTTTCCAGCCACCACCGAAGGGGTTGATTTTTTAAACTGATGACGCGCTTTCATTCTGCGCTGTGCAACTTGGCGCGCGGTTGTATGTGTGCCGGTCGTTGATAAATAAATAGAAAAAAAAAATATATGTGCGCGCTTTGTCGATAGTGTCGGTGTTACTTTTTAGCCGCGGTATCTCGTCTGTGTTTCGCTCCGCTTTGCCCTCGAAATAGAACTTTTGATGAACAATACAACTTCCGAGCGAAACTAAGTGTTAGAAAAAAAAATAGTGCGCTTAAAAGTGTCGAGCTAACGCGATTTGTTTACCGATATATTTTAAAAAATTCAAATAACAATAATAAATAGTAACCCATTATTAATAATAATTATAAAAAAACTAAATAAATAGTTAATAAGTAACGTTATTAAATATTACCTAAGTCCTTTGACATGGTGATAAGTAATCGGACGTTTTTATTGGTCGAGTGAGTTTCCCCGAAGTTTTCCGAAGTTCGTTCAAGTTTAGGCGGCGGAAAGTTATACCACATTCCGATTACGAAGAATGATATATGAGACTATAGTGTTGTAACGACTATTTTATTGAAATAAAGTGAAAAAATTTCGAAAGTTTCGAGGAGAATGACATTGTCTTTCGTAAGTATTTTAAAATAATAAAATAACTATAATATTTATAACATCTTAATATTTTGAGAATAATTGTATAAAGGATACCTAGTTGTTCGTTTTAATACACTCGTAAAAGGCCATACGTACGTTTAATTAAATAAAACAAGTTTATAATTACATGATTGCTTGAAAATATAAAAATTAACGCTAAGACGTAATGTTTAACCTTAATTATACCCATTATACGTGTTCTTTGTACTATAAATAATTATGCATATTAAATGTAATCAACAGTATCCTTATTTAATTTATCAAGGCCAATATTTAATTACCTTTCAATAATTCATATCGAATATTATTTATAATTTTATATAGAATAATATAATTACCTATAAAACACTAGCTAAAAACTTCGTCTACGTCTGTTTTAGAACAAATATCCTATCCATACAAAATATATTCTTACCGCCTAAATGTATAAAATTAAAAACTTAAATACAAAAAAATTCAAAATTTCAATTGTGTTATTTTGATATGAGAAATTAATTTTTTCCACAATTAAAATAAATTATCACAACATTATATTCACATAATAATTTTAGAATTCATATCAAAAAACGATTCGTTTAATATTAAAATATAATATTAATCTCATTAATATGTATTGATTTAAGATTATATCTTAGTTAATTGTACATTATTGTTTTTATATAAAACATATTTCCTTGAGGTAATTCGATAAACTGTTTTTAATGACTGTAATAATTACGGACATACCGACATGGCCTTTCAATGATATTACGAAAGATACTGTTAGTATTATAGTATTGTATAGTTATAGTATATTATTTTATTTATTTATATTGTATAGTACCAACTCTAGTATCGCAGTATTGTATAGTACTACAAAATCGAACAACGATTTCGTGAGTATGTACACATATAGTACAGTATTGTGGTTATTAGTACCCCTAAACTATCCCCTCGATTTCGTTCCCCTAGACTCACTCCACAATTATAATCCTAGGGTAATTATCGTGATATGAACACCGAATCACCAAATAATTATAAAAGTGAAATACCATGCCACTAGTACGTACACTAACAACAAAGGAAAGAAAAATTCACACGCTGTTCTAATGTGGATTAGGGAATTAACAAAATGTAAAAATTTCATCCGAGATTCGCAAATTGATTTACGTAGATCCTAGTAATTATGCGATCTAAGATTTAAATAATAAATTTTATCTATACCTACTAATACTATAAAGCTGAAAAGTTTGTTTAATCTCAGGAACTACTACTGGTTCGAATTAAAAAAATATTGTTGTGTTGGATAGCCCATTTACTGAGGAAGGCTATAGGCTATTTTTTCTTCAAATTAGGTATGTCCTACAAGTCAAAATAAAGGAAAGAAAATAGTGTAAAATGTAATTTTTTTTACGTTCTATGGCTAATCATTGTCGTACTTGACCAAATATCAAAAGCTTTTTCGTCAAAATCTTTAAAAATATATATTTAAAGTTGACGTTTCCGGAATATCAATGCGTCAAAACTTTTAAAATTATTATAAAAAATTACTAATATAATATTAGGTCTTATTAAATAAATACTCACACATCACAATTGTTACTTATATTGTTTTTTAAAGAACCAAACTTTCCACAAACCCTTACACATTTCAAATGTATCGAAAACTTTTCTATTCGTTACTAACCCAAACTATATTAAAAAATAAAAACACCTACATTTTACGCACATAATATTATAACTTTTTATCATAAATTAAAACACATACCTACTTAAAAAAAATATCCACTAATGATTAAAAGAATTTAATTCAAAATTACCCAATAAGATAAACTAATCATTTGCAATAATTTTATGTAATGAAATTGTATCTAAATACAAACTACACATTTTATAGTTTAAACAGGTAAATATGTACATAAGCAAGCAAAGCATTTTCCTCTATTTAAACAGACATATGTCACCCGCAATGATGTAGGTACCAAAACTCGCTTATATTAGGTAAATGCAAAAGAAAGATGTATACCTACTTGTATAGCTGATAGCATCTATATTAATATAACAAAGCTGAGATTTCCGTCCCAATTGGAAAAATTATCTTATTAACGTAAAATAATCCTGTTATAAATAAAGTTAAAGGCTGTATTAGCTGTATACATATAAATACGTTGTGACATACAGGAATGGATCAAATAATTTGACAGGTATGAAAACTCAACAGGGGAAACCGCCACTTAGCGCATACGTATACCAGAAAAACAAATTTTTATCCGGATTTTTCCAATTGCCTTAGAAAAGTCATTATAAAACAATAAATAAATATTTTTCGACAATTCTATATAATTAGCTATAAAATATATTTTCCTTTTAATTATCAATTATTATATCCATAATGATAGCATGTACTTTGTAAATCTTTGTTTTTAGTTACAACTCTGTTAGTTTGCATTTTGGTGTACAATAAAGAATATTACTATAATTAAAGAACAGACAGAAAATACCATACAAATAAAAATTTGTAATTTTACTTTTTTTAATAATTATGTTTGATATTTAAACATAGCATTATATGATAAAACATAATTCAGTCAATTTACTTAGATACGAATCGACCTTTAAAAAAGACATTTATCTCAGAACCAGAGCACTTTTAGGTACTTATTTTAGTAATTAATTTAAAAAATATCAATTACGGAAGCACTTGTCTTTCACAATAATTATGTCTAGACCAAGGTCTAATTAATTAGCCTAACCAAGTCTGAAAGTTGCTAGTTTTTATTACGTTTGTAAATTGAATTATGAATCTCATTATATCAGTTAATTAGATAATATTTATAAATTATATTTTTGAGATTATTAAACTTGTATATTTTTTGATTATTGAATTTGTATTTAAGTATATTTTAGAGTCCCTGACCGATTTGCTGTACCTAATTTTCTATTACGTATTACTTTACCAAATTTACAAGTATGATTGTATATATTAGTATTCAAAAACTTTTTATTAGTTTATTAAACGTTTTTAATAAGACAAGCGGAACCGACAAACGTTGTCCAGTCCGAATAAAAAATTCAAAACCAAGCAGCGCCATCTAACTACTATTGTTGTCAATTGTGAATCATAAGGGCCATGTAAACGATCAAACAATTTGTCAATCTTAATTGTTTCATATAACACACACATCAAACAAAGCTCGCACACGGTCAAATAATTCAAATTATAATTTGACAAACACGTAAAATTTGACAAATTATTTGATCGTTTACGGGGGCCCTTAATGCCCGGCCTCCCAAACTAAAACAAATTGATATATTTACATGCATTATACCTTATTACGGAAATTACACTACTTAATTTTGCGGGTAGATATTACTGGCTTTTGGAGTATCCATACCGGACTACCTACCTCCTTTCTCACACGTTTGCTGCGTAAACACTGATCACTATCGTTACTTTGACCACTACCATTGTAATATCTACCCGCGAAATTCAATCTCGTGAACAAGACATTCGCAGTTAATGTCGAAATATCGAGCTCCGCGAAGAGAAAATAATAAACATGGTAAATATCCCGTTTTCGAATAATTTTCGTAATAGAAGTAACCATGTTAATCTTAAATCTTATTATACCTTTTGTTTGAAATAAATTAATTATAGTAATAATTGTGTTTGCTCGCAAACGAAAAAAAAAACGACTTCAGTTACATCGACAAGTAATACAACGTAATAAGACGAAAAAATAGTCAAGTAAATACGCGCTATTAAAGATTACTCAAAAAGTTGTAATCAGTTTTCGATCTAATTTAAACAAGACTACAAGACAAGTATTAGCTTTCGATTAAAGTAAGAATCATCGAAATCGGTACACCGAGTAAAAAGTTATGCGGTATAATATAACGTAGGTCGACGAAAAAGTAGTCACGTAAATACGCATTATTAGATATAACTCTAAAAGTACTTGTCAGATCTCAATTAAATTAAAATGGGACCACATGACACGCAACACCTTTCAATTAAAACAAAATTGATTGAAATCGGTCTACCCAGTCAAAAGTTCTGAGCTAACATAAATAAAAAAATAAAAAAACATACCGTGTCGAATTGAGAACCTCCTCCTTTTTTGGAAGTCGGTTAAAAATTACCTATTTATTGATTGTGTTTACAGGATTCGGTTGTGCCAAAGATAATTGAGAAAGTTGAGTCATAAGTACTTATGATGCTTAGAATTTGAACAATTTTAGTGACAGATGTATGTAATTAGGTACATAAAAATCACAAAATTACTTATTCAAGTAGGCTTTAAAAACACTTTTGAATTGACATTTTACAAATTATAATTATATTCGTTTTTAATAAATTAAATAATTTTAGTTAATGTGGTTACTACCAACTTGGAATTTAGATTCCGCAGAGATGAATCGGCTAGAAACTCCGCAATTACTCTTTTAATTAAAACTTTCAATTTTTATAAATTTAGTCATCTTGCCTGAAAATACCATAAACCTCCATATTTTTATATATAAAAGATAAAATATATTGTTAAGTAACCGTGGCACCTATGAGTAAATACTAGTTGCCGCTAGCTGGCTTGACAGATATTTTCTTACCTTGTTTAACTGTTCATTAATTTTTTCAAAACTTGACAATATAAGTAGGTACTTTTATAATTAATGTTACAAACTAGGATATTTAAAATATTAAATAAAAAATCGGCCAAGTGCGAGTCGGACTCGCGCACGAAGGGTTCCGTACATTTGACTAGGTACATTGATTTTAATATCGGGCAAAAATCGGCTAAAAATCACTTTAGTTGTATGAGAGCAAAAATAGGCAAAAATGACGTTATTTGTATGGGAGCCCCCCTTAAATATTAATTTTATATTAATTTTATTATTTATTATTAAAGTAAATATACAACTGAGTACTTTGTGAATATTTCAAGTGCCTACCTGTTGCCATTATTGATATCGAGTAAAAAAGGGCAAGAAGATCGTGTTTGTTGTAAGGGAGCCCCCCTTAAACATTTATTTTATTTTGTTTTTAGTATTTGTTGTTATAGCGGCAACAGAAATACATAATTTGTGAAAATTTCAACTGTATAGCTATAGCCGTTCTTGAGATACAGCCTGGTGACAGACGGACGGACGGACGGACGGATGGACAGCGAAGTCTTAGTAATAGGGTCCCGTTTTTACCCTTTGGGTACGGAACCCTAAAAACAATTAGAGCGTAACAGAATTGAAGAGTCATAATTGTGATATAGGTATGATATTGCATGGATACGACATTTACTAGAAATTGATATTGTTAGTCCAGTAAAAGGTTAGACCAAAAAATACGTTTAAGTTTTAAGCGTGCCACTTAAATTGAACGTTTTAACCAATTAGGACTGCGTTGAAATTTTTGATATGACGTTCAAAGATAATTAAGTATTATCAACTCTTTTGTTACTTTAATTAGAAAACTAATTTACAACAACTCTTTAAATTGTATATGTCATATTTAATGTGGTATATTTTATCAGTTAATTAATTTGTTTATTATGAAAATTATTCTTCGTCAATACTCATTTGTACCTACCTATATATCAAGTTAAATATCGTCATCAAAAATTAAACTGTTGTTAGAATAAACATTTTCGAAATAAACTTTTTCTCATGTTTTTAGTTCACATCTCCCTACCAATTTACTTGGTTTAGATAAATAGGACTTTTAAGTAACGCATTCAGCCTGTAACATCCAACTGTTCGGCATAGGCCTCTTTCGCCGTGTATGAGAAGGATTGAAGGTTAATCCACCACGCTGCTCCACTGCGGGTTGAAGGATATGTTCCCAACTATGAGTAACGATCGCAATCAGGAATTTATGATAACAATCGGGACCGACGGCTTAACGTGCTCTCCGAGACACGGTGGGGAGACCCACAAGGCCAAACATCCAAACCGGAAAAAAATATTTTTATCCCTATAGCAGGAATAGGACCCGCAAACCGTCAGTGTTTTAGACAACTACTCGCACCAGTCCACCGAAGCGGTTCTTGTAGGACTTTCGCGTAAAACTACTCAATCAAATAGTGCACGTTGCTAGTCGAACATAATAGGTACATAAAGTTAATTTTTATACAGAATTTCCCACGGGACGAGATTAACTGATATATAGATATAACCAGTAAAAGATATTTGTATACTAAGTTCAACTCATCTTTGCGCGCGGGTATATGTGTGGGTGTAATATATTACGTAGTGACGCGACCGTTGCACTAGCCACTATCCCTGACCGTCTGCTACACAAATTAAAGTTGTATAATTACAAGCGCACGCACACATAGAGCCGCGCGCAAAGATGACTTGAACTAACACTATACTGTATTGTAACTGATCTGCGCGTCCAGCAGGCGGAGTCGGACCGTGAAAGCGGCGCGAGTTCGCCGGAGGGCGGCGGCGGTCGCGCGCAGCTAGCCGAGCCGCGGAGCCCGTCGCCGCGCGCGCGCACCCCGCACCAACCGCACTTGAATGGCTCCAGTGAGTTCGTAACACCGATTTATTTTACTTTTTAAATATTAAAGGCCTCACACTCAATGGCCCCCAGGATTTACTCCTGTGTCGGGGTTCTGTAAACACAATACACAAGCTCCAACGCCCAGAGCACAGCAAACATCTGTATGGGGATCATCCGCGACCGCCAGCGCAACAGCCATAAGCCATGTCGTTGACCTTTGCGCTAACGCGTTGTCAAATTTACTTTACATTTTTTTTTTTTTTTTTTTTTTTTTATACCACGACGGTAGCAATCAAGCATACGGCCCGCCTGATGGTAAGCGGCTACCGTAGCCTATGGACGCCTGCAACACCAGGGGCATCACATGCGCGTTGCCGACCCTTCAAAAACCTATTTACTCCCCTCTTGAAGGACCCCATACTGTAGCATTGTGGGAAAACCTCGGCAGGGAGTTCATTCCACAGCCGAATGGTCCGTGGGAGGAAGTTCCTCTGAAACCGAACTGTACGGGACCATTTGGGCTGCAATGTGTGAGCATGAATTCCCTGTCGATGGCGAGCGGTGCGATGGTAAAAAGTGGCCGTGGGCATCATCTCGAACAATTCTTCGGAACACAACCCATTGTACAAACGATAGAGCACGCATATGGATGCAAGATCTCTTCTTAGACTTAAGGGCTCAATATCGCTCGTCAGTATTGGATCGTCGACAATTCTCACAGCTCTCTTTTGAACCGAGTCGAGAGGACCAAGCTGGTATGCCGGTGCTCCCGCCCAGAGGTGAGAGCAGTACTCCATGTGGGGGCGGACTTGCGATTTATATAAAAGCAGTCTTTGCCCCGGCGTGAAGTACCGCTTCGCTCTATTGAGCACACCGAGTTTTTTGGATGCCAGCTTGACCTTGTCTTCCAGGTGACATCGGAACTGGACGTCGCTGGATATGTCGACACCAAGGATACCAATACTGCTAGAGATGATAAGGGGTGTGTCCTGGAATTGAGGGGCCACAGTGAATGGGGTTTTCTTAGCGGTGAACGCACAAACTTGTGTCTTGGAGGGGTTAAATTGGACTAGATTGTCTCGACCCCAATCGGAGACTCTGGAAAGAATACTCTCGATTTGAGACACAAGTTGTTCGCGACTTTCTACCACAGCGGAACGAGGGATGTTTGCACGGCCTGTATAGAAAGCGTCCCCAGTGCTGTCGTCCGCATAGCAACGAATGCCGTCAATAGATAGTAAGTCGTTGATATGCAGAAGAAACAGCGTTGGAGACAGCACAGAACCTTGCGGGATGCCAGCGTTTAAGCCCAGTTTTGCGGAGCAGCAGCCATCTACAACGGCTCTTATGCATCGACCAGACAAAAAACTGGCAACCCATTTGCACAAACCCTCGGGTAGTCCGTACGATGGCAACTTCGAGAGAAGACCCCGGTGCCAGACCCGATCGAACGCCTTCGCCATATCTAAGCTAACTGCCAATGCCTCACCTTGACTCTCAATGGCTGAAGCCCATCGGTGTGTCAGGTACACCAGAAGGTCACCAGTCGAGCGACCGTGGCGGAAGCCGTATTGCCGGTCGCTGATCAAATCGTGTTCCTCTAGGTACCTGAGGAGCTTGGTGTTAATAACACGTTATTAAACAATTTTTAATGACTCATTTGGATTAATGGTTTCAAAATAAACAGGAGGTAATCAACGTTCTACTAATATTTGATAAATGTAAAATTATGATATATTTGCCAAATCTTGAGTAGCTTTATTAAGGTAGAACACAGCAGGAAATATATTGATCGAAATTGACCGACTAGGGAAGGACCGAACTCTTACAAAAGGTCACAGCTGAATAATACTGATTTATAGTAGTTTTGTATTCCTGTGGGTAAGGGGTTAAGGTCTTTTTTATATAACTAGATGGGCAAACAAGCGTACGGCTAACCTGATGGTAAGCGATTACCGTAGCTTATAGACGTCTGCAACACCAGAATCATAGCAAGTGTGTTGTTGCAAGCCGACCCCATCCCCAGTTCCCCCCAGGAGCTCTGGTCACCTTACTCACCATCACTAACAGGAACACAACACTGCTTGAAAACAGCGTTATTTAGCTGTGATCTTCTGTAAGGTCGAGGCACTGCCCTAGTCAGGCTGCTCCATATTTTGAGCTGGAAATTTCCTGCTGTACCCTACCTCAGTTAAGTGAATCGGCAAAGAGTTTGCAATACTCCTGATATTGGAGGCGACCATAAGCTACACCACCATAAGGCGGACCGTAAGCTTAGAAAGTAAAAACTTAGATATAATATATATGTATATATTTTTAAGTGAGTAAATATGTCTTAATAACAAAAGAATAATTTACAATATTTAATTGTATAATTATGTGTTCTTTAAGACGGTTAGCACAATGTTAATTTTATAGTGTCACTAAATGTTACCTTTCTTCACAGTGGCATCGATGTTTCAAAACCTGCAAAACCTGGCCAACATGCAGCAGAGCATGCCAATGTCACAGCAACAGATGTCCCAACAAATGTCTCAATTGGCTGCCAACCTCCAAGGCCTCACGTCGATGCCATCCAACCCTGTTATCAACTCACCGCTGAACTTGAGCGTTAGTGCACCAGGTAATTTAAACCTTAAAATTTTAAAATTTACCTAATCACTAGTTCTAAGTATTTAAAGTTAAATAAAAAAATCCTCGCCAATATAAGCCAATTGTCGTTTCTTATCCAGTGATCTATGGGGTCATTTTATGTATAAATATAATAATGATAAATGTTGCTTGTCTTGCTTTGTGAACCAACGTTCGTGACAAGTAAATACTATAACTTAATAGTATATAGTAATACTTATAGTCCTATATGTAGTTACATATAAATTCCCAAATACTATGCAAATATTCGAATGTAACCTTTAAGAATAGGTGAATCCGCTATAATTACACCGCCTGGGAACTTATTATTTAATGCCTGTTCAAAACCGTTCACCGCTCACCTTTTCAATTATAGACCGCGTCGGTTCACGCGTCTAATTCGTCTTTTTCAGCACAGTACCGTTCACGACAGACGGTCACTCGACGGTCAGGAGGGTAGACGACTAATTAGACGAAATGGGATAATCAGAGAGACACGGTTTATGCATTAAAATTGCTCTTAAGCCGAAAATCACGTCCATAATTAGGTGATTACCGAAACCAATCGATTAATGAATCTAAGATAGCGGCTCCTCTATACCGATCATTATACCTCAGTCGTAATGGTTGAAAAAACCTATTTAAATAATGAGAATAATTACAGTATTTTTTTCACGAACGCACGGATATAACCTCTGTTGCGGTATCATTAACAGTTTTATTGTCTTAATAGACCTTATTATACATTTTTTTCGGCTCTTAATTGATGCGCCGTAGGAGAGAGCATTTATTATAAAATGTGAAATGTCATGGTTTAAATGAATACGTTATGTTAATGTCAGTTTAACGGGCTTGTAAGGCATGCGGATAATGTTTTAGATTTTTGTGAGACCGTTTTGTTCGCGGTAAATTAGTCTTGCTCGGTTGCCGATGGGTTTTGTGTAATTTTCTATCGTTATTATTACGCGGGTACTGTAGGGGATTGTTAATTACTATATTATTTTATTGTTTATAATTATGAGTAGAAAGTCTTATGTTCGATGCACGATTGTTTCATCAGTAACAAGTTGCCATGACGAATTATATATCCTAAAGCAAATAGTACGAAATTATTATTTCTTTTATAATTTATTACCGCGGCTTCATTGATTTTTTTAATGTATAGGAACAAATTGTAGTTACGAATAGAAACGATAGGAAATACTTTTCGCAACGTCTTAATTTTTTTTTTTTTTGACTCAACTTCATCTTAATATAAAGACTTCTGCGTATTAAGATATAATAAATTATTAAGGTACCAAATGAGAAAATAACAAAAGTTTAAGATGTTATATAATAGATAGATGTTATATTATATCTCGCCATTTTGTTATATCGATAGTAAAATTTCATATACCTTTACCTAGGTATGGGCTCTCCCAACCCAGTAGGAAACAGCAACATGCTCCCACCAGCCATGCCATCGCCGATGCCGCAGCTCATATTGGCATCAGGACAGCTTGTTCAGGGTATACAGGGCGCGCAGTTATTGATTCCGACATCTCAAGGTGAGTAAATAATTAAAAAGAAGTTTTATTTAAAAACAAAATTATAAATCTCTAATTTACCCAGTAAATATACCGGTATTTTTTGACAGCATAATTATAGCTCATAGCATAATAAGAAAAGTTCATCTATTTAAAATTACATGGTTAAGCTTAACATATTTTTATTTGAGTATGTTTGCTCTTAAATAACTTACTTAACTAAGATATTCTGACTATAATAATTTAATTTAGTGAAATAAATGTATTTTTCAAAACAGGCATAGCGACGCAGACCATCTTAACGATCCCGGTAAATCACGTCAACTCGAATGACCAAATGGTGAATTTAGCGTTGAACAATGGCCAAGTAGTGTCCACGTCCTTAGCCAATCTCCAAGCGATGGCCCAACCTCACCAGTTACTGAACTCCAACCAGCAACAGACGCCAAACATTCGGCCAAACATGCTGAATCCAACGCTGTCGAATGCCCTTCTAAATCAGGGTTTGCCAAACTTTTTGTCCAACGGCGCCGCCAATGCCCAAGAGCTGCTACAGGCTCTACAGCAACAACAACCGCAAACGAACCACAATCTTCTGCAAACGGTTCAACAGAATAATATGTCACAGCAAATGCAAGGTAATAATAACAACAACAACAATAATAATATTATACTTTATTACACATTAAAATAAAGAACAAAATTAACGACACAAGCAATTATAGTCGTAAATTGTACAACCAACCAGGCGATCTTATTGCTAAAAAGCAATCTCTTCCAGATAATAAATTAAATTGCTTAAATAAAAATTAAATTAAAAAAAACCGACACAATAACCTGAGTTCCCTTTAAAAAGTAAAAAACGGTCCCCCAACGCGATGTATTTATTAATACTCATATATACCTAGGTACTTTAAGACTGAGGTTCATTCATTATTTTTTACTTTTTAAAGGGAATTCAGGTTATTCTGTCGGATTTTTATTAATTTAATTTTTATTTTATACTTTTTATAGGTAACTACCATTCATTTATTTTTATTATTAATTTTGAATAGTACGGGATCCCTAGTACATATTTTTCACCTGATTACTATCAAGATTTTCCGGGAGTAGCTTCATTTTGATGAGATGAACAAAAAGTTCCTCTTCGAAAACTCTCGATTGTGGTAGATAATAGAGTTAGCAGGAGATAGAGCAGCAGCGAGAAAAAAAAATCAGAAAAAAATGTACCTCGTAAGGTCATCAAAAATTATTACTAACTAGCTGATTTTTTTTCTTTTAGTTAGTTAATATTTATATAATTTGATGGTAATATTGTCCTACAAATTGCGTGGTACGCTATCCTGGTCCTACGCTCACTGCTGCTCTATCTCCTGCTAACTCTATTATCTACCACAACCGAGACTTTTCGAAGAGGAACTTTTTGTTCGTCTCTTCAAAATGAAGCTATTCCCGGAAAATTAGCTTGATAGTAATCAGGTGAAAAATATGTACCTACTAGGGATCCCTACCTATAAAGTGCATGTGATACAATTTCATTTGCGATCCTAAATTGGGTAAATTTGCTGACAATCGGATTTCCATCATCGTTTTGTCCCCACTATATATATTTGTAGATATTGGGTATTTTTCCCACTTTTACTCCCAGAGTTTTTTCAGGGCTCAAACGATTTTCATTGAAGATATTATTTTGTAATGTCCACGTAATGCGCTTTCATTTGAGACCCCACTCAATTATATTTGCAGACATTCGGTTATTCTTCCCCACTTTCACCCCCGTAACTTTTAAACGACTCAACCGATTTTCATCAAACATGTCTAGAAAGACTCGCCCGTAACTTACATTTCATACAAAAAAAACTACATTGAAATCGCTTCATCCGTTTGCGAGCTACGGAGCCACAGACAGACAGACACGTCAAACTTATACACCTCTCCACACATACATACAAAACTACACACATACATACAAATGTATACATGTGCAAACCTGTACATGCACATAGAACTTCAAATTGAATGATCATTTATTAATCAAAGGTAGAAGATCGTCTTCACCGAGACCTGACAGACATTATAAGGAGAGAGAAAACTTCGAGCGATTCGCAGGAGGCTCTAGAGAAAGGAATGAAAGGGAGAATTCTGGATCATCAGCGCTTAACAGTATTAATAGGTAAGTCTTTTAAATACTCTACCGTCTTTAATAAATATTTCCATTTTGTAATTAGTGACATTGCATTTTTTGAATTTTTCTATAATCATTTACAGTTTCCTATTCAGGTAATATACCTATGTGTATAGTAGCATAACTGACCACTATAAACTTAATAACTTAACTTGAACTATAGATTAAATTTGATACATCTATCTACGTAATATTTAAGTGGCTTCAGTACGATGAAGGTAATACGTAAAGTTTAAGCTTCAATCCGAGTTGAAACCAATACTAAACGTACCAACCACTATGGACCAAGAACCTTAATAACTCAAAAAACTATCATTTCAAAATTTACCAAGAAACACATAATAAAATAAACGCGTTTCAAATAAAAGGTCTCATTATAGACATACAATGTATAATGTTTATATTATAAAAAAATGTAATTAAAATAACATAAATAAACGTATTTAATATGGCAAATATCATTGTTCGCACCAACACAATAAAAATATAAAAATGTATGAAATATGGTACAAAAAACACATAGGTCCTAACTTATGGTTATAAATATTCTGAAACAAAAAATGAAACGCGAGTTTTAGTTATAAAAGTGCTACACATTTTTTAATTTGTTTTATAAAAGTTTTAATGGAATACATTCGCAAAACTTTTTGTTTATGATATTAAGGGGTAATATAAGTATTGTGTTTTCTTATGAGAGTGTTTTAAAACTACTCACCGTTTTTGGCTTCACCCGCGTTGATAGGTTTTCGTATTACAGCATACAACCTTCTTCAAAAAACAGGCTATCATGTACAAGCAAAACACCTGAGTTTTAAGAACATACTTACCTACTCACATGTTTTAATACATTTGCTGGACTCGCTATCAATGTCTTGATCTAACTAGTCTAAATTTAAATAAACCTCCTGTTATTAAATTTCGAATACAGTTTCTTTTACAATATAGGTACATAAATCGAATTCAATTTTTATTTTTTATAATAATAATTCTTTAAAATTTTGCAGTTGTCATAGTTAAAGACGCTCAAACAAGTATCAAAATAAATAAATAATAGTTTAAAAAAACACTCTTTTTATAAATAAAAAACCAAGCTAAAAAGGAATAATCTTATCAAATTAGTGTATTGTCATCGGTCCTCGATAAGTCTACTAAGTATAAATGACATCTGAACGTTAGTAGTGGGTCAAAATGAAGTCCAAAGGAAGTTGGTTACAAACATACAAACATATATAGGAGAAGCTAATAAAAAGCGTGTAAAAAATATAAATTAAATTGAACATGAACGAACGATTTAAAAATGTAATTATAGTTTTTAAATAACTCGAATATGATGATAAAAAAATGAATAGATTAGTCATAATATTTCAAAAACCAATAAGTAAACATTAATTGAGTGTGAGGCGTTTATTTGTTCTTATAAAATGTATTGAAGAAATTAGAAGAAGAAAAATAATTATTGCATCTAAAAGGTCTCCTTTTGGTTTTTATTTTGAGTTATTCTTAAATTTTAACGTAACCTTTAATAATAAACCATTATAATACTATAAGACTCTTTAATTTCATGTTAATGTACCTTTTTGTTGTTTCAATGATAATAAAAACTGAGGCAGTAGGTACATGGTTGTTTTTTTCAAGAATCTAGGGTTCGTAGAACAAGCGTGGAATGTAGCAATATTCTTAATACGTAATAATAAAATAAAAATAATTATACTGTTATTATAGGTTCGAATTTTTTAAACATTCCCTAAAACACGATCATTTCGAAGATGTTATTTTTCTCGATAACGACTAGTAACAAAAAAACAAATGATTTAAGTGTTAAATATTTTATAAATGTTATAACGTCATCTTGCACGTGCAGACTAATTAAGCCCTCATACAAATATAATATTTAAGATCTCAAATATTTTTTAACTGGCAATAATATGTACATATGTATAAACTACTAGTACCGTATCAAATATGAAGCAACATAGTTTTACCTACTTATTATAAGAATATTTCAATACAGTTAAAAAGCATATTTGATAAAATTAATTATTTGCTTCGAAGCGTCTGTAGCAGTAATTTCTATCAATTACAACTTGATGATTCTTTATTGAATTAGAAGCGGTATTTAATTGTGTTTTTTTTTATAATTACGCGTTCACTATTATTAGTGTCATTGTTAATGAAAGTATGGTTGATGATATCTTTTGTATGTTAATTTAGGTTGATCTTACAATGATTTTTGGATGAAATTTTGTTTGAAAAAATTACATGGCTATCTTCGGAGTTCTTTCTAAAATATTTTGCACATAATTGAATCATATTTAATTGATATGTATATTTATTAAATTATTCTAAATCCGCAGTAGATTTAGCCCACACGACTGTCCTTCTACCTTCACTAACCTATATCTCCCTCTCAACTTCCGTTTGCCTCGTCCGATCACACTTTTCGTAACGCTCTCGTCACGCATTCACCAGCTTACTACCCAAGTCAAGCGTGCGTTAAGAAGTTTTACTTCAACAATATGCTTAACATAAAATTGTTTCAAAACAAGCCGAACCGGTGAATTTCGTAACGTAAGCTAACCTAACCTAATTTTTTTTTTCGTGAATATATTGATTTTTTTTTTCACAAGCTTTTATATATATATATATATATATATATATATATATATATATATATATATATATATATATATATATATATATATATATATATATATATATAACAATAATGAACACAAAAAAGACATCAAAGGAGATGGGGACTTTTAGGCTAAAATTGTAGTAAGTAAAGATATGCTTTAAAAAATTGTTCATATTTTTTTATTTTAAAATATAAAATATCAGCTCAATTCTGAATCTGGAAGCTGAGAAAAATGAAAAAGATAGTTTTCGTCAAATTCATTGGGTATCGATTTTAATTATAATCGATTAGAGAATTTAAAAAAAAAGGTTTGCACTAGTTAATTAACTCAAAGTATTCAGATACACAATTGAAATTGTAAACAATAAAGTGTATTTAAATAAAGTTACATTAATATCGAAAATAACAATTAAGTAATATCTGATAAACCAAAATGATTATCGATTTCGTATCGATTGAAAATAAATCATATTTTTAATAACAGCTTTGACAGCTGACTGTTATTGAAACTGTGTGTCCCGTCATGGTCCCGTCACTCGTTTCATGTACCTAGGTAATCATGTTTATAGTTGTTTAATGTTTTCAGTGTATTCAGATGCGTCCTGAGTCCATTCCTGATATTTATTTGTGGTTTCAAGTGATTGATATTTGTAATGATTTAATATGATAAACATTAGTGCTTCAAGAACTTAGTGATTGGGTTTTTCATAGATATTGTAACATAACCTTAATTTTACAAAACGTGTAATAACTCCGCTCTCAGATAGTCAAAATATACATAATTTTCAGCGAGGGATCAATAAGCGTAAATACATTAATTGGTACCATTTTCATTACGTTAAATTTTACGTTAAATTTTGGCCCAAGAATGTATGGAATCGTATCCGTCTCCTTTAATGAAGTCTCTCAGAACTTATGCGCGTACGTATATTTAGAATTTATTTTTATTTATTATATTAAGAAAAAATTAATTTCCAATACCAAATTTAAAAATGGTCTCAAGTACAATTAAGTCATGAGTTCACAAAGTAGTAAAGGGAGCTAGGTATAAAATAAAATATGACCGCCCATGAGGGATTAACCGATGTAACACCAAGTCAGCGCGGGCCCAATGACAAATGTTGGTCGTAATTACGTGACAATGAGTGCAATTAGTTCCTCTGTGTACGTTACTAATCAACGGTTTGTGTTGGAATCGTCAAGTAGGGTACGCTTAGACGGAATTCGAGAGGACTCTACTTTTGGAGCTATTAAAACTATTTATATGTAAAGAACATTTAATTGTTTTGAATAATGTCAATCATACACTAGGCTCGCTCGTTTACCAGTTTTGAGAATTGATGGGCATTATTTTACTTAATATAGTATGCCATTTCGTTGGTATGAATCACATCCATATGTTTTATAGCCTACTGCGAATCATGATTAAGAATATAGGTATTCTATAAATTATTATTAGTGCATTTAATTGTATAGATAAATTATTCAGCTTAAGCTATATAAATGGGATTAATTCTATTACTATAGTTATTACGTAAAAACCATTAAAAATTTAAACCTTAGCCACCAAAACTAACACTACTAACTAAAAACAAAACCAAACATTTGTATAAAAAGGCATTGATTTCTTAGTGTTACAAAAAATTATTTAAAAAGTCATTGGTGCCATACCCGAATTGAAATAGTTTTAACTATCTTCTGTTAGCTTAAAGTCTACTGACCATCCGTAATCTTATTAAGTTTTAAAAATATCACCGTTTCCTAAGCTAATAACGATAAAAATAATAATATCTTATTATTATGAAAGTATTTCGATACAAAGAACCCAATTATGTATTATAAAAACATGCAATATTAACGCGCTAAAACGTCAAAATTAATATCCGTGTCTAATCCAACTTATTCTATAATGATTTTTAATTAAATTTGTATAATTAATATTTATAAAAAAGTCGAACTTTTTATCGTACGAATCATTCTCATCGCAATCATATATCAACGATTTAAGTATTTTAATTTAATGATTCATAATCATTGAACATCGACGCGATTTCATTATTTATTATGTTTCTAATTTCATTCCATTCATTTCGAATGATAAATGAACATCGTGCAATGACAGTATTAGCATTTTAATTCATTTGAAATAAAAAGGCACGGATACCGATCTTATCGCTCGGGGGTGAGGTCCCTTGCTTATTACACGTCATTATTGTACTGAATGTAATAATCGTAATGATGTTGTTTTATAGCTGAAATAAAACTGTATTTATTAAAAGATAGAAATGTTTACTTTACTTCTTGTAACGTCTAGTAATGACGACACGTCCAAACTTAGTTATAATTTTTCAGTGTTGTGCTTTATTTTGCTTTAAGTAATTGCTGATGTTTGATCATGTTTTCTTATATCGTTACCATAAACGATAACTTTATAAATCCTGTTAGGCTTAATATAGGTAGTCGTAATTTAGAAATGTAGTTATTAAAAAATGTAATGTATAATATGTAACAACTGCTAGCAAACCTAAATAGATGAGATTGTTAGTGACGTCATATTTCGTATCTTAAAGTTTTTTTTATGCGCGTGTCAAGAAGAGTTGTAGGTTCATCTAAGTTGTACAACTATTTAGTAATCTGTGGTTGTACGACAGTTTTAGATTAATATAGTTAAGATTCCACTACTAATCGTTTAGTGATACACGAGTAGCAAGATACATATAATAAATAACTGAGACTAAGCCAGTCCATATCATACGTCATCAAAATTAAAACAACATTTTACTCTGTAAAGTCAACCTCTGATATACAAGCGAGTAAAAATTGTTATCGAAGTAAAAGTGTGAACAAAACGTAAATTATTAGTAAACCAATTTTAAAATATTAAAAAAATGGAATATGTAAACACTTAAGTTATCTCATATTACAAGTAGAACAAGGAAAACGAAGTCCATTATCTATCTTAATGAGATATTTTATGCTAATTACAGACAGGATGTTACAGTACGAACGCTGCTTTGATATAATTACATAAGTAGTGTTCTATTCGCGTACCTCGTGAACAATTTTCTGGTGTTGGCCGCGCGGAAATATTAAAATATACAAGTACTTAGTTACACTTTACGACAACTTGATTTTCAGTGTGTTACGAGGTTTTGTAATAGAAGTCATTACGTGTGACATTACGGAAGATTTAGAAGCAATTTCACGGGTATCCGATAAAGTTTTTCCTCGCATCCCAGATAACAAAATAACCTTGTTTCAGACTTGCAACAAGTTTGATACATCAAAAATGAAGGCTTGCTTCAAGTTTGCCATGGCAACTTTATAAACTTGCAGCAAGTTTAAATCAAACTTGCTAGTTTCACGGTGACAAACTTGCATGAAGTTTGTTTTTTCAAAGGAAATTCAAACTTGATAAAAAAAGCGTTTATCGCTTATACGTACTTTCTATTATTTATTATTACTAGTAGTTATTATTATCAGTGATTGATGCACTTGCGCAATTTAGAACAGCCCTCCGCGACGATTGCAGCTCCACTGTTTGAAACGTACTCCCTACTAGACTCTCCTGATAACTGTATATATACTAAGTGAGCTTAAAAACATTGATGGCGCGATTCAGGATTCTCTAGATTGAAACTTGAAACATCATCTTTGTCATAACAATATTCCAGCAATATTGTCGCAAACTTGAAACTTCATCTTTGTCATAACAATATTCCAGCAATATTGTCGCAAACTTGAAACTTCACATTTAACTTAACAATATTGCAGCAATATTGTCACAAACTTGCCTCGTCATATTTGACGCAGCAATTTAAAATCAAAGAATATCAAACTTGCCCCAAGTTTACATGCTATCTGGGATATAAGTCATTGATATGCTATCAGAGACTTTATCAGAGGGGCGTGAGACAAGCTCAAGCTATTTCACTTCAAATTCTTGTGGCTTCTAGCGTTGTCAATAAAAGAATCTAATTGAGTAGTGTAAACCGTAGATCGTCGGTTTAAAGGTTTGGGCTAACATTGCTCAATTATTAATTTCTATGCTTAAGAATTCTTCTAAAAGAATATAAAGAGATATCGGAAATCTGAAGTCTGAAACATTTATGAGGCATAAAAAAGTGTGGTGAATTTAGTTTCAATCCTGCACAATAAGACACCCTGTTACTCTATAATTATGTATAAGTACATATAATACGAAAATATATTTTTATATAGTTTTACTATTTTATATTTTTCTTTAAAATCAATGAATAATTCAAAGATAATGATCACAATGTTACTCATGAACCTCGCCTACAAACAAGGGCTTGCCAAATTGCAAACGGTTTTTCATTAATTTTCTAATTTCTCGTCATAATGTAAGTACCTACTAAGTATGTGTACTTGAAAATTATTAATTTTATCTTTGAATACGGGTACCGTAATTTTATTAGGTACTATAAAACTAAATAAATATCCGAGAACTACATTACCCAGATTCACTACTATTGAAGTTTATTGTATCTATATAAAATCTCAATAAAAAGGCTTAATAATTCAAAGTTAACAAATTAGATCAGTAGTTCTTGAGAATTCAAAATAAAGACATATTTTAATAGATATTATCTTATAAATGATGTAGATTTATTGATATAGACTTATAAGCCTTTTTTATAACGTAGGTATAGCACCTACTATAAGTTACTAGAGTTTTTTTTTTGTATATGATTGACTATAAACCGACTCTACTATTAGATGATAGTTTCTATTTAGTTTTATGATAATTTTATCTTATTTTATAATATCGTATACCGTATACTTACATAAACACAATCAAAAATTTCAACGATAGGTTAACAGTCAACTTAAATAAAATCGATGGTCACGCAAATACGCAGTCTGTTTAACCGAAGGTCTTAATGCGAACATATAATTAGGTACGCTCGAGGCATTAAGTATTCCAGCGTATAATTACCTTAGCGCCCGTGACGCGTCTAATCCGAGTAATAGTGATAAATAGATCCTATGCGATATCGTGTTTGAATATATTAGAGTTTACGATGCCTTGTCCATAAACATCTTACATTGCAATATTATCCAGATAAGTTCAATAGGGACTCGATAGAAAGGAACATAGAATAATTGTGTTGAAAAAAACCGACTTAAATTACATCGACAAGTAATACAAGGTAGGTAAGTAGACGAAAAAAATTAATAAACGCACTAGTCGTCACTACGATTTTCAAGGGTTCCCCTCGATTTTTCTGGCATTCCATCATCAGATCCTAGTTTCCGGTACCAACCTTGGAATATCTCCTCTCCAACAAAAAAAGAATTATCAAAATTGGTTCATAAATGACGAAGTTATCTCCGAACATACATAAAAATATACACATATAATTATACGGTCGAATTGAGGAACCGTCTCCTTTTTTTGAAGTCTGTTAAGAACGTTAAATCTTCTGTTGTTTGGTGTCGGTTATATATAAAGTTAATGACCTAATTGAAAGCTCATTGTGCTTAGTAACGTTTTTGTAGTTAATTTAAATTTTAGTCTTCGAAAAGATTGACAACCACAGTGCGCTAGTCTCAAGGCTAATAATTAATCAGTTACATTTATAATCTTGTTTTTTTCGTATGTGTTATGTAGCGTATTTAAATGTTCAAGATAATTCTCATTTATATTGAAACTTCGTACTTTTGTTATGACTTAATTTTGTCGTATTACGTACTTCCGTTTTGTAATCTAACGATGAATTTGTTTGTCAAAATTGCTATAATTTGATTAGTTTTTTCCTATTCTCACATTAAATGAATAAATTACACTATTATATATTAATATAAATAAATTAGACTATATGAAGTTATTAGAATTCTTATCAGTCTTTAAGTATTACATACTTCTTAATGAATTCCTACATTAAGAAAATCTTCGTACTCAGGGCCGGATCTACCATATGGCTTTTTGGGCTTCAGTCTAGGGCCCCGTGAATTCAAGGGGCCCCCAACTAAGTCAAGTCAAAGTCAAAAATAGACGATAATGCGAAATAATCAATAATTTTATTAAATTAAACCGATCGTATGGTTTACAGCCCTGCGAATCGTACGATTAATCAAACCCATTCAATTCCTTTAATTCAAGTCTACGTTCAGGTGTGGGTACTTCGAACTGACAGTCAAAATGTTCGGCTGCCATTACACATTCATCTCTATCGTGGTCCCAAAGCCCCCTAAGCTCACGGTCCGGCCCTGGTCGTACTTGTTTCTGTTTTTACCATTAATCTTTCAAAACAATCGATTATTTTTTGGATAACACATATTAGTGAATAACAATATTACGCTTCAATACAATAATACATATCTAAGTAAAAAACTCAACGTGACCACAATCAATTTAATTAGTAAGTATAAAAATATCAATTTTCCTTGTATACTTGAGTACAGTGAAATATAAAAATTCACCATCTTTCGTAACAATCTTGTTAATAGGTAAAACAATAGCAAAATTAACATAACATATCTTAAACGTGTTTTAAAAAAAGTTCTATGAGCACATTATTTATTCAAATCTTATTATAGTATTATATTATAAATAGGAATAGATAAAGCGTTCCTGATGTTACTAATTATGTTTTAAATTACATATTTTTTATTTAGATAATAGCCCATAACGACTGTTATTTAATTCCTTACACGCTAATGTAACAATGGAATTATTAAAGTAAGATTTTACTATTCGATTGTACCGTGCATCCATTAAGTGAATTTATATGTGTGCGCGTAGGTACTTCAAAGACATTAAGTTAATGCGACCTCATAATTACTGGCTGGAAGCATTAATTCTCGCATCCATAATTAAGTTTAATACCTCATTTCTGTTGGCCTACAATCTAGATAAATATTGTATGTCATTTGGCGTCTATTAAAGTTACATTAAATCGTTGAATCATTGTGAAATACGGGCGTAACGAAAAGTTATATATATTTTTTTGAGAATACAATTTACGTACCGTCGAGGCCGAATTTGAATATAGTTGGAAACATACGTTATAATGTATTGTTTCTAAACGTAACGCACGCTCAATAGAAATGACGTAACAAGTCGGTAATGTGGTCGTGTGCACTTCTTAGAAATAAGGTATTGAAGTATATGGAACATAATGATAAATTATATTTTCTTGGCAATTCATATTTAATTATTAATAATCATGAGAATAATCTTATACTAATATCGATATGGTAAATCCATTTAACCAAGCTTAATGACTTAAAACTTACTGCGTAATTCTGTTTGACTTTCAGCGTATAATGTACAAAAATCGTTACGTATATTTCAATTCATATTTAGACATACATTATACATTTTTTTAATCTTCAAATTATGCAATGAGAGTTACAACGTGTGAAACAATCGGAAATCCACGCTAATTATAATGAAGATAACCTTTGAAACAAAATTATCCTGTCATGTTTCTTAAATGCTTATTTGTTTTAGAAGTAGGTTCACGAAGTATAAAAATTTTGACAGTTACAATGATGTAACTACGTCCTACAAATATTTACTAAAATTACTCATAACTCACCATTCTAGTTTTGACTAATGCTTCCACTGCACTGCTTGCTTTAGAGTTTAGATTATAACCGAATGGGGAAAAGATTGATCTTTGTGCGACTCTTATCAATGTTTACGACTTTTATAGATATTCTTCACAAATTTCATTATGCATGTCTTCTAGTACATTTGCTATATTTAGGCCTCTTCATAACCCTATTTGAAGTACGCTTTTTCTAATAAACTATAATAAGTGTCAATTATTGATCCATATAATTATAACATTTTACTATAAATTGTAGCCGACACAAGCTTTTGCACATTATGCGGGCTTTACACGCTACGATAAATTGTAACAATTTATCGTAACGATCCAGATTGTTACAATTTATCGTTGCGTGTAGACGGGAGATTGTAACGATTTATTGGGATTGGAGTTGGAGTGACTAGGGACACGAAAAAAGTATCGATACTTTGTGGTATCGAGTACATTTCCTTTCGATACCGATACTTTAGTACTCGATACTTTGCATTCGATACTTTTACTCAATGAGTACTTTTTGGGAGGTATCGTATCGAAAGATTTACATGAGTACTATTACACTTTTTCCTGAAATTTTGAAAACATTTATGCAGTATTTGTACGATAATTTAAAGCGACGACCTTTTTAACCGACTTCCAAAAAAAGAGGAGGTTCTCAATTAGACTGTATTTTTTTAATATATGTTAGCTCAGAACTTTTAACTGGGTAGACCGATTTCGATGAATTTTGTTTTAATTGAAAGGTGTTGCGTGTCATGTGGTCCCATTTAAAATTTAAATGAGATCTGACAAGAACTTTTAAAGATATATCTAATAGTCTATAGTCTTTACTCGACTACTTCTTCGTTGACCAACGTTGTATTATACCGTATAACTTTTTAGTTTTTACTCTGTGTACCGATTTTGATGTTTTTAATTTAATCGAAAGCTAAGGGCCTATGCAAACCACGTTTTTCAAAAGCGCCGTCGAGGCGCGTTTGAATCGATACAAACGCCAACAAACTGCTCTGTAGGATAAAAACGCGCCGTCGACGCGCGTGTCACGCGATACAGACGCGATGCAAACGCGCGTGTGTATCGATTTAGACGCGCCGTTGACGCGCGTTTGAATCGATACAAACGCCAACAAACTGCTCTGTAGGATAAAAACGCGCCATCGACGCGCGTGTCACGCGATACAGACGCGATGCAAACGCGCGTGTGTATCGACACAGACGCGCCGTCGAAGCGCGTTGAATCGATACAAACGCCAACAAACTGCTCTATAGGATAAAAAGGCGACGTCGCGCTTAAAAAACGTGGTTTGCATAGGCCCTAATACTTGTCATGTAGTCTTGTTTAAATTAGATGGAGATCTGATTACAACTTTTTGAGTAATTTTTTAACGGTTCACAGGAAAGTGGACATAAGGTGCCAATCAAACCACCAAGTGTAAATTCATGCGACGTTTCAATCCTTTATTGGACCATCATCAGGCATCTAAAATTTATAAATATGTGAGAAAGCTGCACAACACATATTTATAAATTTTAGATGCCTGATGAAGTGATGCATGAATTTACAATTGGTGGTTTGATTGGCACCTTATGTCCACTTTCCTGTGAACCGTTAAAAAATACTTATAAAAAATGGACACCTGGACACAACGTTAAATAATGAAAATTTTTGAGTAATCTTTAATAGCGCGTATTTACTTGACTATTTTTTCGTCTTATTACGTTGTATTACTTGTCAATGTAATTGAAGTCGGTTTTTTTTTTCGTTTGCGAGCAAACACAATTTTATTTTTTTGGTCGACTGACATATTTGGAAACAGTCGTTCAGTATTTGTGCGAAATTTGAAGCGACCTTTTTTTTTTAGAAGTTGAAGTATCAATTCCTTCCATTGAGTACTTTTGTACTCGATACCTAGAAGTATCGATACTTTTGTTTCGATACTTTTATGAGTACGATACTTTTTTTTCGATACTACTCATGAGTACAGTATCGATACTTTGTATTCGATACCGTGTCCCTAGGAGTGACTCTTTCGATTTGTTGGAGCGATAAATCGTTCAATAAATTGTTACAATTTATCGTAGCGTGTAAAGTCCGCATTACGAGTAAATTCTGATGAAATTCTTAAAACACCTTATAATAATTACACATTACCTATCCTGTAACATAATTATGTTTTAAATATCCGAAGGTTTGAATGAACAAACTGAGAGCCTTAGGCGTTTATAATTATTGCGTTGTGCAGGTTGTAAGTCATTATAATGCGTTTTATTACTCAACATGAAGAAAACACGGACGTTGCCAATTTTTGATTCGACATACTATTAAATTTATATTAATAAGAAAGTTAGTTCTTTCTTAATAATAGGCATGTTATTTCGAAGTTTATTAATTTATTTTTATTACTATTTTTTTTGTTTTTCGTTCGATTCTTTATTTGAATGATTTATGATTTTGATTTATTGTTTTAAACGAAAAATAATTTACAAAATAGGTGTTAAACTTTCTTTATTGCGATTTATTGACTCGCTAAACTATTTAAGATGTCTAAACATTCAATAAAAAAATAAAAGAGGAAAAATATTTTGTTAAAACTAGTTATTTCACTTTATTTCTTTAAGAACTATCTCTATTTTAGCACGAGAGAGTGCTAAAATAGAGACAATAAATTAGAGTACCTAATAGTTATTTTTTCCCCTGGTGAGTGAGATATTTAGAGCTCATTGGATGAATTATATGTGAATCAACATCAAGGTCAGCACGGCAGGCAGCTACTATGACCACTACACCACACCACATAGTCGCTTTCATAAAACGTACTTACTTTTCAAGTGCTCGACAAAGTCGGAAGTACGTCATACGGCGCATATAATTATATTATCGTAATTAAAAACGTCATAGCATACATTTCTAAAAATTATTTATGATGCTTATTATCTGTTACAAAGATGCAATTAATTACTGACTTGTACAAGATATCATCCGTAGATTTAATATGATACCTATGAACAACTATTTTTTTTTTTTTATAAAATTGAGTTGTTAAAACCTTTTTTGTTTTTTTGTTTTTTTTGTAATACTTAGTTCTAATTATGAAAATATAATTTAATGGCGAGTGAATACGTTTCTGGAGTATGTCAAATTAATGAGATCAGTGACGGAAATAAGTGTATTAATTAGTAATTATGCCAGTAGGTAGGTAGGTACAGTTTCGTAGCAATGATCTTATCACAAAAAAAACGTGTAATTTTGTTTTTTTGGTTTATTAATTATACTTTGTTATTGAATATAAAACTACAAATACAATATATTTCACAACCACGTACCAAAATAAACCTTATGCTAGCCGCACACACGCAATATTATTGTCAATAATGTGAGTATTGTCAATAATATTGCGCGTGTTCGGGTCGTATTGTCATATTGATCAATATTATTGCAGATTTCCGGAAATTTTAAATTTTATTGTCAATATCAGGGGGGAGGGGGGTTATTGTCAATATTATTGTGTGTTTGCGAGTGGTACTGCAATATTTTAGTTTGGCAACTTTGGCAGGAGCATTCAACGTCTACGTACGATTGATTTTATCATTTTAATTTATAAGAAAATGGAAGACGAAGACAGCATAGAAAGTATTCCTTCAATTGAGAAAGAATGTTTAAAGGAATTCATTAGACTGTGGGAAACTTGTCCTGAACTTTGGAATACATCTGCAAATGATTATCGGGACAAAGTGAAGAAAAACATTGCGCTTGACAAGCTACTCGTTATTTATAAGAAGATCAAACCAACATGCACGATAGAAGACGTAAAAAGGAAGTTAAATTCTTTACGAACCAATTTTAGAAAAGAACTTAAGAAGGTTACAAAATCAAAATCAACGGGTATGGGAACTGATGACATATACGTTCCCACCAGTTGGACGTACTATGAATTACTTTTTTTAACAAACGATGAACAACCGGTAATTCAAAGGCAGGTTAGTTATGATTTATTTATTATTTATTGAATAAGCAGAAATGTAGATACACAATTAATGTTTTACATATTTTTACAAAAATATTGGCAATAGTTATCTCTTATCATTTTAGCACTTCTCGTATAGTTTTTACATTGACTAGACTGCAAGTCGCTTAAATTGACTTCTGTGGAGTCCTCCATTGCTTTTAAATATATGGAACCTTGCTCTTTAATTAAAAAATTATGTAAGTAACAGCAGGCTAAAGTGAGTGTAGTCACTTTTGAGGGTTCTAGATTTATGGTACTCTGAAGAACACCAAAACGTTTAGCAAGTATACCAAAAGCACACTCAACTGTAGACCGAGCACTTGACAAACGTTTGTTGAATATAAGCTCATTGGAACTACAGGTTTTTTGGGAGTATGGTTTCATCAAATTCGGACCTAGAGCAAAAGCTTCATCACCCACAAATACGTATGGATATAAATCTGTGGTATTCGGTAGATTCGTAGGGCTAGGTAAATTCAGTAATCCTTGTTCGTAATGTTGCCAAAATTTGGAATAAAATAGTACTCCACCATCAGATATCCGGCCGTTAATTCCAACATCAACCATTATAAATTCTTTGTCTGCATTTACTAATGCCATTAAAACAATGCTGTAAAACCCTTTATAGTTGAAATAACGTGAGCCTGTGTTTGCTGGCCTCACAATCGCTATGTGTTTTCCATCAAGTGATCCCAAACATGTAGGAAATCCATATTTGCGTCCAAACTCATCAGCTATTTGTTTCCATGCTTGTTGCGTTGCGGGAATCTGAAACAAATTTTAACATTAATATTTATTTTTTACAGGAAGACGTAGAAGAAAGGAACGTAAATACTGAATCACAAGATCACCAAAGGTATTCAGTATCGTCGATGGATCCACCGGCACACCCAACTCAAACAAGAATGAAGAAAAAAAAAATCGATCATCAAACTTTAATAGAGCGAGCAGTATCATTTATTGAAAGAAATGACAATAATAATAATTCCGAAGATCAAGACGAATATCACCACTTAGCTATGGTTTGGGCTGCAAAGCTTCGGAACCTGACACCTACTCAGAAAATGTTTGCGGAAAAAGCAATACACGATGTTTTATTTGAGGCAGAACTACAAAATTTGCATAGAAATTCCGTTAAAATAAATGATGGTAATGATTCATCATCAATTAAATCCAGAGCAACAACAAGTACATATTATGTTCCATCACCAACTACATCCCCAAGCACAAATAATTCTAATTTGTACATTTCAAGTCCATCGCCTCAGTCTGTGTCACAAACTGTTTTTGATTTTTCTAAACAAGCAGAATTGATTCAAGATCAAACCCATATCAATGAAACTGCTACTCTATATTCTTTTAGTAATAACAAACCAATCATAAGATCCGGAGATCCAGCTCAGATAATTTTAAAACCCAGAGAAAACCAATCGCGACACTTCAATGTAGTTTCTCAAGAACAAGATACTGTATATTATGATAGTCCTTCTATAACAACAACTACAACAACAGCTGATGTGCATTGTGATGCTGTGGATATCTCTGATCCATCAAGAATCACTTTAAAAGACTTTATACAGACTTATCAAACTAATCAGTAGATTTGGTGATTTTGTGCTTTCTTAATTTGATTTTAATTTGAATTTCCTAATAAAAATGTTTATTAATATTTTTTTAGTTTTACTTACCTGAATATAATCTCTCAAGACATAAATTAATGAATTACATGTCTCCATGACTGCTGCACTTATAGCCCGTGGCGATATTATAGCGGAATACTTTAAGTCTTCAAAGCTTCTACCAGTTGCTAAAAATCGGAGAGTGACTGCCAACTTTTCTTCGGGTGTTAAAGATTTTCTCATAATAGTATCTTGTTTTTTTAGGTAAGGTGATATTAAATTTAATATTTTATGATAACTGCTGTCTGTCATTCGAAAATAGTTTTTAAAATCATCTTTTTCAGTAAGCCTTAGTTCATTAATTAATTGAAAGTGGCTCAATTTGCCTTTTTTTTGCATCCAGTCTTTAACCCATCGTTTATTTTTACATTTCTTTTTATTCTGTAACAAACTTAGTACAATAAACAATATTACAGCTTTTTTCTTTTTATCCATTTCGCACAACACTTCCGCGTGAGTCGAGGATCTATACCGGATTGTACCTGTTTTTGTTAGTAAATATTGACAATAATATTGTGCAGTATGCGGGGCCTTATATTGATCAAAAATATTGTCAATTTTATTGTGCCAATAATATTGCGTGTGTGCGGCTAGCTTTAAACCTCTTTTCATTTAAAAAAAGAATTATTACTTTTTTTTAATTTATTAGTAAAAAGGTTACATTTTTTCAAAAAAAAAAAAACTATCAACGACAGATATAATAGAGGTCGTATATGCCGGGATATTGAATTTTTTTTCACCGAAACTGTCATTTACAAAATAATTAAGTATCTCCGAAAAGCGTAGTCTCGTCGAGAATCTAACATGTTGATAAATTGAAGAAACAATTAATGTTTGCGCCGTAGTGTGAGTGACTCAAGTGTATGGATACAGACGCACATGTTTAGGTGTGCACGGTTTTGTTCTAGTGGAAACGTGTGTGGCAAGGAAATTGGTTCGCTAGAAAAATGTGCATTTATCTTATAAATTGAGTTTGGTAAATTACTTTTATAGAATATTACATAAACAATTTTAAGGATTTTTAAACGTTACAGAGAGTAGATTATCCGAAGGGAGAAAACTATGGATGATTGTGGCTGTTAAACTTTAGGATAGTTTAGAAGCATTGAGCTTTTATTTATAACTAATTTTAATAATAAATCACCGAATATATTTTATTAAATAAAAAAGTGTGTATACTTATGTACGCACGTAAGAAGTTATACTTCATTGGCTTCATTAACTTCATGTTGCTAACTTCTTCTTCGTTGACTAGCTAACTTCAGGTTGTGGGTTTTTTTCGTGACGGTGTGCGCGCGCATCGTAAAATAGGTATACGCTCATAATTTTTCCTTAACGCGCCAAAAGAAGTATAACTTCAAAAAAGCAAAGTACACATGTCAGAAGTGAAACTTCTTTTACAAACTTATCTAAAAATCTAATTAAAAAAACGAATTTAAAATCCAAACAAAAAACTAATTGAAAAAAAAAAACAAAAAGCCAACGACACGCGGTGTTCCCAGGCGGTCACCCATCCAAGTAATGACCGTCCCTGACGTTTCCGTGTTAGCGGTCGCTCAAATTTTACCCCTCATGCGCCTAAAGAAGTTTCACTTCAATAATATTGTTTCACAAAATATCAATTCAACAAAAACACAAAACATATATGTACTTAGAACTACGATTAAAAAAATAACTTACAGCACAACCAAACGAAACTCGTAACGCGCACTGTGTCAACGCATATCGACATTAAAAGTCACTCGCATTTATTGTGTGCAACGGATGAGGCCCTAATTAGCCCGCAAACATCACTAATGCAACGACGCACTTAATGAAACGTGCCTCATTTAAACATCGCCGCGAACGAGCTGCGACCAAGTTGCAACACTATTGTTAACGGCGAGGACTTAGAGATAAAAAAAAACTGCTTTCATAAAACGTTCCTTTAAAAGGATACACTGTTTTAGTATTATCATTTTATAATTAAAACGAGTTATACTTTAAGTATAAATTATGACACTAATGACAGTGTTGCAAAATTGTCGTCTTTTGTTTTTTTTTACGTGATTTACGTTTGTTAATTTAAATGTCTCTTTGAAATTATATTGTTTTTACGTTCATTCTTTGTCGTAATTTTGTCGTATATGGTATGATATTTTTAATTAACAATTAAGTAAATATCGTTATAAATGTCAACTTAGCTCAACTGTAAGTCTTTTAGTCGCTTTTTTTGTGCTTAATGAAGTGTAAATACCAATGATCATAACCTGTTGATTGATTAGTCTTTTTTAGAAATATTAATTATAAAAATATATAATTATGTTTTGTAAGAAATAACTGTTAAAACTTTAACATTTGACATATAAAACATTGACAATCATAAATTGTGCAAGTTAATATTAAACACAAAGCTAATGGGATGTAAGCCAATGATTTCTACACGTAATTTTCAAATACTTACATTTTTACTATCTTACTATTAGCCGATTATTTCACTTAGTAGGTACTAGCATTTTAGGTGAAATATTCGGCTTAGTTTAGATACTGTAATTTAAGTTAAGGTGTAGTAGTATTTTACAATTCAACTACAACACTCTATTATACACATTCAACCTCCTCACAACGATAGTGTTAAGATTTTGTTTGATTTTTTTGTTCATACAACTAGGTCGGTAAACAAGCTTACGGCTCCCCTGATGCTAAGCGATTACCGTAGCTTATAGACGCCTGTAACACCAGAAGTATGAAGCGTTTTGTAGACCTTATTTTACGTGGGGAAAATCCATCATGGTTACCCTCCGGCGCGGGGCGCCAGTTAAGTCAGACTGCCACTGACTAAAAACCACCACGTGTGAGCAGTCGTCCGCCTGGGTGGGGCGAGATGGGGTCGCGCTAGCAGTCGCCACCTCGCCCCGGAAGCGTGTTGCAGACTTACCCCAGACCAATCCCCTCCAGGAGCTCTCACCACCTTATTCACCACAGGAACACAACACTGCTTGAAAGCAGCATTTAGCTGTGATCTTCTGTGATGTCAGATTTTGAGCAGCTTATTTCCTGCTGTGCCCAACTTCAGTGAAAGATTAAAGGCGACATAAATAATTATAAGTATGAACTTATTTTTTATTAATATAATACTCCAACT
Source organism: Melitaea athalia (assembly GCA_905220545.2). Lineage (NCBI taxonomy): Eukaryota > Metazoa > Arthropoda > Insecta > Lepidoptera > Nymphalidae > Melitaea > Melitaea athalia. Next base: position 6,248,768 of record HG992183.1, on the reverse strand, counting down.
GCATTCATATTATCTACTGTTTTTTTCCAATTTTTACTTTTATATAACTGACGATTAGTAAGTAGAAATGAGGTAATTCAAGCGAATAAAGTTGCAAGAAACCAACTTGGTAGTGTATACAATTCTACGAATTTTATAACTATTTAATGCATTTAATAACAGAATAAGTTAATTACTTATATTATTTTTAATAAAAAATTACACCCATAAGAAACTTCGATTGTTAAATAAAATTATTACATTCGAGTAAACAAACATCTGCTATATGTAACAACTAGAATGTATGACATATTATAGTTTTTGCTTAAAACTTACCAAAGTATTACCTTTTACATCATTAAAATTCCTGTAATCACCATTACTATTTATGGGTTATTAATTCAAACGGCTTTTTAAACACAATATTATGGTTTTTGTGCAAAATAGATTTAACTGAGGTAGGGTACAGCCGGAAATATCCTACTCAAAATCTGGAGCAGCCTGACTGGAGAAGTACCTCGACCCGTTTTCGTACTTATATAAAAAAAGATTATTGAAAATAAAAAATTAAAATTTTTTAACAGATAGTTTCAACCTGAACTAAAATGTCCAGAGGACATCCGATTTTTTTCGCTATTTTGAAGTTATATCTAAAAGTAACTTAGTTCGTCAATTCCATTTCAAATATCAAGATAACATACTTTATTTTATACATACGACGTACAACGTAATAATGTTGAATACAAATTAATAAATAAATTAAAAAAAACGAGAAGTAATAGAGAAGGAGATATAAAAAAATTTAAATTAAGTTCAAGTTAAGTTACAAGTTAAGTTCGAATTAAGTTTCGGAGGAGTTTTCTCCCTAACACTGTGACACGAGAATATTATATATTATTCTATTAAACTTGGTTAAAAAGGCATTAAGAGAAAAAAGGGTTTTAATCATCATTAGAAGCATCAGCATAATTTTTTTCATTTAAAAATTACCTTCTTGATATACACAAAGCAAAAGAGCTTATTAATAATATTACTGAATGACTGTGTCTTTTGACAAAAAACCGAATTCCAATACGCATTTCGAATGAAATAGAGTTATCAAAATCGGTACACCAAGTAAAAATGTACGAGGTAGCACACAAAAAAAATCGGTCATACGAAGTCATAAAAAGTCGATTATAATTGGATTTTCTCCAAAAGAAAAAAAACCGACTTCAGTGACAACGGCCGTAGGTACTCGTACATGAAAAAATAGTCAAGTAAATACACATTATCAAAAATTACTCAAAAATTAGTAATCAGATGTCTTTCAAATTTAAATAGGACCACGTGACAAGCATCAGCTTTCGATACAAAAAAATTCATAGAAATCGGTCCACCCAGTCAAATGTTCCGAGGTATAATACATAAATAAAAAAAAAGCAATCGAATTGAGAACCTCCTCCTTTTTGGAAGTCGGTCAAAAAGGAAGGAAATTACATTGCACGTCTTATCCTCAGGCTCTCGGCATCAAACGGTGAGATAACAATCACAACATCTCACTCGAACGCGGGCACGACAAGCAGCACTGGTAGTGTGGGATCCGCGCCCACGGCCTCGCCGCACCCCCCGGTCAAACTGTCACCCGGATCCGTGAAGTCACCGGCCCATGATGACGGAGATCTACTGGCTGATTCGCCAAGTAAGTACAATTGTTTAACATCCTATAAAGCAACAATGTTAATAAGTGAAAACCTGTAGCCTATTCGCCTACCCTAGGCGCCAGTTTCGACAAGCAAACCAACATAAACCAGTTATGATATTCTTCATTTATAAAAAATTGCAACCGCAAAATAAGCAACTGTCAACGGTTACTTGTTAAGTTGACGGTTGCGTCAACTTATAATGCTTTTTAATTTATTTTTCTTCATAACGTCGTCTCAATGTAGTATGAGTTGATAAATATATTATGAAATTATAGTTATGTATAAGCTTTTCAATATAAAGTATGTATAACTATAACATGTAACGCAGGTTCTTACAGATAAAATAAATAATTCGTATATGATAAATCGTGATTCAAAACATTTTATTTTAGACACTATTTATTTGAATCTTCGTAAAGCATTTGTTCTCTAAATTTTAAATCAACCGATTTAAAACGAAACGTAAATGTCAATTAGAAACTGCAAGTTATTTTAGACTTTTCTAACTAGATTGTACTCATCCATAAAAGTTTCCCGTTCTAAGCATAGGCGATCCATTAGCCGACTCGAACTTTAACAATGTATAGTTATTTCAACTAATACTGTAAAGAGTTGAAAGTCAGACAATGTTTAGAGTTAGTCACTTCGTCGGTAGCGGAGTTCAAAGTCGATTACGTGTAAGGTAAGTATGTTTTTAGTCTATTTGTATACTGAAGTCTAGTATTTGATTGTTTTATAAACACTACGCAGTATTACAGATTGATCAAGTAATGAGTTGACGGTTGGTTGCTCTGATCGCGTGTTAACTAGATTTAAGTTTAACTCAAAATTAAAAGAATGTGTGCTTAGACTTGTGATCGAGATAATTACGTCTGCTAAAGCTCGTTATGTACAATATGTTGTCAATTATATTGAATTCGTTTATTAAGAGATGATCCTAACTTCTCAACTCCTTTTGGCAATAATAGTTACATCATATAGCATAACATAGTTTAGCGTGCCCTAAAACAAAGACATTTTTAAACTCAGACCTAAATCTTACGATTTAATTTTGTTCAGACAAACCACATCTTCAACTTTATAACATCTACTAGCTTCTGCTCGCGACTTCCGATTTTGAAACATTCTTCATTGGTGCTCGACTCCTATTGGTTTTAACGTGATGATATATAGCCTATAGCCTTCCTCAATAATTGGGCTATCTAACACTGAAATAATTTTTGAAATCGAACCAGTACCTCCTGAAGGTGCGTACGGATTGCGCGTTCCTGTGTTACGCGTAGTTGGGAAACACTGTCCACGCGTACATTGGATACGCGTACAGCTCCTGTACGGACCGCCGCGAACCTGTACGCGAGGTCAATCGATCCAGAGCGCTCCGCGAGCCCCAGTCATTCGCCAAAAAATAATAATAATATATAAAAAAAAGAGAAACAAACGGAAACCTAGATGGTGGATGAAAAAATTGTATCGTGAAAGATTACAGTGTGGAAATAGGCTAATGGAAGATATAAATTATGAAGAAAGTGGGGACAAAAATTTTGTGAGAATGAGTTTGCAAGATTTTGAAACAATTCTTGAAAAGGTAGAACCTAGTAGAGAGACTCGGTGAAATTCATAAAGTTGAATCAATCTGATAATATTTTCATTATTGAAACTCGAAGAACACGCGTGTTTATTCATTTTGCCGTCCAAATATAGCGTAGCCGGCCGCGTGAGTCCTCTTTGACGCGCGACCAAAAACCGACCGACGATGGCTCGCGCTGCGAGTTGGCTCGCGCGTTACGCGTACCCAAGAGTGAACGCGTAGCTGCAGGTATGGACTAGGCGTTCCGAATACGCGTAAACTGAGTACGCGTACCAGGGTACGCGCAATCCGTACGCACCTTGAGATTAGCGCGTTCAAACAAATAAACAAACAAAAAACTCTTCAGTTTTATAATATTAGTATAGATTTGAGTAGATCTCACTTTTTTGAAAATAGAACAATAGGATAACAAAATACCTATTTTACAGATACTATTGAAAATATTGAAGGTCCTGAAATAAAACTAAATGATTATATTTTTAATGTAAATTCAGTAACAGACGGCTCGCTTGAATTCTATTTAAAGTTGACTATTTTCATTGTCCCATTTTACCAATTTTGATATATTTAAAACGTTTAATGTGTGTATCTTCAGACCCATTAACCTACCGTCTGGTCTAGACTTTTATTTCTGATGCTTGACCTTACTTGACTTAGACTAATTTGTTATTCTAGGTCTTCACTAAATTATAGATTTTTAATTGGATTTAGTACGAACAATGTCGTTTGGCTGTTACAGTTATAATTGTTTAGTGAAACGTTATGTAAGCTCAAAAAAAAATTAATTAATTTTTATTACACATAAAAGTTACATTGATTGCACATATAGGTACTTTAAAAAAAATCAAAAACACAAAGTGGTAATTAACTACTTCATATAATAAAAGTGTACGTTTTCATTATTTGAAACAAAAGTTTAATGGTCTTTTCAATTTTATTTACAGTAAAATTATACTTACATTAATTAGTGCAATATCTCGTCTAGACGTCGTAAGAATGTTTTTGTTACATCGATCAAATATAATGTCTATTTGCTTTAAAACTACCGATAGGTTTAAAACAAGTCATCTAGTAAACAGTTAATAATTTAAAACAAGTTCGATTATGATATAAATATATCTTATTAAACATTCTTATTAATTTTACTAATTGTTCTTAGAACTTCTGTGAAATGTGTCAATTAATATATGAGAATGCAAGGGTGTTATTGTCTGCTTGGTCATTTCACACCGGATGTTTGAATTGTGTTATATAGTTGAAAGACTGAATAATTGTTTTTCATGAAACTAATGTAGAAGTAGGTAATTAAGTAGACCTTGTAACACGCTTACAAGTTACTATTCATTTTTTTTTATAATTATGTATTTTTTTATGTTAAAATGATTCAATTATTGTCTGTTAAATATTTTTAGCGTTACTTTTTAAATCATAAATCTTAATGCCAGCACGAAACTACGAGTACAGTTGAGCTAAATTTAAAATACCGAAATATGAACGCATTTCCAATAATAATTTTTTTTGGAAGCTGTTTTAATAGTAATTATACATATACAATGAAACTTAAGATATATACAATCGTAGTTTTCCATCATAACATTGTACTTTATATATTACAAAGCAATTTCAAATTTAGAACTACTCTATGTTATCTCTCGTTTGAAACCACGATGAAACATCCTAACAGTCGCGACCACAGTCCATTATACTAGTATTTATTTAAATTAAAAACTTTTATGTCGAACCGCAATCTGTAAATAAAACTATATTGTTATTTATAACAATCCAGACATACCTATACATTGTAAACTATAAATGTGTAAAACTCTAAATTCTTAAATTTAACACTCGCATTACGATTTCCATATATTATGAAAAGGTTAATGTCGTGATAACATTATCGAATTTAACCTTAACATAACCTTTTTTGTTTATTAATTAATAAATAAATTCAAAGATTTTGATTCGTATGCTTATTTATGCCTATGGTTTTTCTTGTCCTGATTTCATACTTTTTGTTCGTATTTATGAAATTGTATTATACGTATATATATATATTAAGATGGTTTAGTATTTTTCGTCCTAATACAGAACATAAATGTGCCTTTGTATGTTGTACAACTTCCACTGTATAAAAATATCACTACGTATTTCAACAATATTTTTCATTCAGCGAACTATCCATACTAGCTTTAAAACTGACTCGCTTGTATTAACAAATCATAACATTCGTACCTATTTTACTAAAATAGATTTTTATAAATATTTTTAGACCGACAGCGACATTACATCTATTTCAGACTACTTTAAAAATTACCTAAGCGTTATCAAACGCGTACGATCCTAATTCATTACTCTATCTTCTGGCGTATAAAACATAAGTATTAAAGAAGTAATATACAATGTAGTTTTGCTTTTTTACTATTCTTTTGTGATTAAATTTCTTTTAAAAATAGGATGATTGATGGATTCAGCTTGTAATATCCCACAGCTGGGCAAAGGCATCTTTCTACCTGTAGGAAAAGATAAATATATAGCTATAAATATCTACATTACCTAAATGAAAAACAATATCTTAGTCTCATCATCACTACATAGTATAAAACAAAGTCGCTTCTCTCTGTCTGTCTGTCCCTATATATGCTTAGATCTTCAAAACTACGCAACGGATTTTGATGCGGTTTTCTTTAGTAAATAGAGTGATTCCAGAGGAAGGTTTATATGTATAATACATGCATAATATAGTAGAGGAACACTGATAGTTTTTGCAACCGTGCGAAGCCGGGGCGGGTCGCTAGTAAATTATAAAACATTGTAAATATTTATTTATAATGTGATATTTAAACCTGACTCAATAGGTCACGGTTTTGTTTGGAGTTAATAGCTTCTGAAAGCCAGAGCCTCGTTCACACCTTCAGATAATCTCATACAATAATTTGTTATCGACGAAAAAAACTTTTTTATTACATTAAATAAATTTACTTATAAATTTTTGTTTTTTTTTTTTTGATATATAATATAATTTTTAATATTTTTTCTAGTTTTCCTTTTAATTAATATTACATTTAGTGTAAAACGGAAGTAGGTGTCTGCTATTTATATACTCATACGTAATACTTGTTATATATTTCAATGCGACATCTGTAAATAAGTACAAGGAATCAAAATAAAGACAAAGTTCCAAATCGAAAAACTATGCGCAATTTCACTTGTAATGATGTTTACTAAACTTTAATGATAGTACTTCACTCCTTTTTACTTTCTGCCTCTCACGATACTTAGTTGATAGAGATTTTTGTCGGATTAATTTGATCAAATTAAAAAAGTCAAAAATTCTATAATAAGTAATGTATCTACATGTGAAACGCTTCGGTTCTTGTTCTTCTTTTAAAATAATAGTTTGCAATGGAGCCAAAAGAGCATAGAGGCTTTGGTCAATGTGACGTACAATGGAGTATACACGATAATGCATGGCCGGATTTAGGGGAGGGCAACCGGGGCTTCTGCCCCAGGGGGCTCTAGAAAAGAGGGGCTCCCACAATGGACTTCGAAAAAAAAAATTCAAATTCAGAGTAGTAACACTATTTTTCGTGTTTTACCTTTTTAAAAAATTGTCCATTTTATTTGAGAAATAATTTGGGGCCAAGGGGCCGCCACTCCTTTTTTGTCCCGAGGGCTCCACACCTCTAAATCCGGCCCTGCGATAATGATACTCGTAGATTGATGCGGTAGAGTTTACAAACTTCGTTAAATTAAAGAGAAAACTTTACAAGAAATAGTAAACAAAATGGATATGTTAAATTAGATTATTTACATTACATTTTATGTTATACACGTGTTTAATTGAGTTTGCGAAAATATATTTTTAAAGGAACTTTTGGTAAGTTTGTCGATCAATATAATATCGTATCCGTGTCGTCAGTAGAAAAAGCGTCGTCGGTCTTCCCCGAGGCCCCAGTTCTATTGATTACTATTTAATTCGTTGTTAGTTGATACAATTACTAAATTACTCAGTTCCTCTGCTGTTTACTGGCAGCACTAATTTATCTATATTAAATAGATAGGGTACATTTAGATAGGGTGAATAGACAATTGTTATGGTGTAGTGCCACGAAAGTTCCATTAACGCTGAGTCTCAGGTTTGGTGGAGCACTTTTGTGTTTGTAGAAAGGAAATGTTTTGTTTTATACAATTGTTTTTTCTGGTATGGTTGTTTGCCCTTGTTTTCTGTACCTCTGTGAACTAATAAAAACATTGAGTTGTTATTATAAACACTTGGTAAGGATCGTTACTTTTGGTAATGAAATTATCACCAAACCCCGGTGGAGCTGCGTGGTGGTGGTATGATTCTTCTTCTACGTGGCAAGGAGTTTGATGATAAGATGTATACAAACTGCTCTGATCTTAAGATCAATTCAGGGTGAAAAGATTCGTTTGCCTTAGTTGGAAAGTCTAATAAAGATTCCGACAAAGGAATTAGGCGTTTGTCTTTTGTTCAAAAACATGTACAGCTGTGCTCACTATACTTTAAATAAGTAAGGTTTAAGTATATCGCTATTTACTTACGACACTAAAGCTACTACTTTTTGTAATAAACATAAATCTGCTTTGTTTTGTTTAATGTTAAAGGGGTGATAGACGTGCGAGTAAGTACGCGAACTTGTGGCTCGACGAGCTTTTTCGCCTGTGTGTCACCCTAAGTACGAGTACTTTAAAACCGCCGAGTAAGTTCGTTGGCGATCTGACAAGTTTGAAATTTTGCTCGTAACCCGCCTCCGCTCGTACGTGTGGCAGCACTTCGAGCCGCGAGCCGCCATTTTTGACCGACTTCCAAAAAAGGAGGAGGTTCTCAATTCGATTGTATTTAATTTATTTTTTTATTTTTATGTATGTTAACTCAGAACTTTTGAGTGGGTGGATCGATTTTGATATTTTTTAATTTAATCGAAAGATGGTACGTGTCATGTGGTCTAATTTAGATTTAATTTATATCTAACAAGTACTTTTCAAGTTGTATCTAATAATGCGTATTTACTTGACTATTTTTTCGTCGACTTACGTTGTCTTAAACTAAAAGTTATGCACTTTTCAGGGTGTACCGACTTTAATGATTCTTATTTTAGTCAAAATATTATGTTTGTCATGTGGTTCCATTTAAATTTAATCGAGATTTTACATGTACTTTTTAAGTTTTATCCAATAATGCGTTTTACTTGACTGTGTTTTCGTCACCCTACGTTTTATTATCTATACTAATATAATAAAGCTGAAGAGTTTGTTTGTTTGATTGTTTGTTTGTTTGATTGTTTGTTTGTTTGTTTGAACGCGCTAATCTCAGGATCTACTGGTCCGATTTGAAAAATTCTTTCAGTGTTAGATAGCCCATTTATTGAGGAAGGCTATAGGCTATATATCATCACGCTAAGACCAATAGGAGCGGAGTCCACGCCGACGAAGTCGCACGCAGAAGCTAGTACCTTATAACTCTTTGCTGGGTGCACCGATTTTGATGTTTGTTGTATAAATCAAAAGCTAATGGAGTAGTAAACTTGTCATGTGGTCCCATTTAAATATGATCGAGATATAATAAGTAATTTTTTAAAGTGAACTTTGATAACGCGTATTAACTTGACTACGAGTATTTTTTCGTGTATGTGTTACTTGTCGATGTAATTGAAGTCGGTTTTTTTTTTCGTTTGCGAAAAAACACAATTTTGTTTCGCCAGTCAGTGGACGCGCAACGCTTGTAGCGTAGGTATTTGTAGTTTTTGTTAATTTTGATTGAGAAATTTCTCAAAATGAATGTTTTAAAATGTAATACGATACAATTTCTCAATAACACAAAGCTTCTGCTGTCGACGACATCGCAATACAGAATGAGTAAGCTCCACGTGTGTCACCGACGTCGAGCCGAGTAAGTTCGCGAGCTTAAAAACCGCGTACTTTAAGTTCGTACGGATAGACGTACAACTTACTCGGCCGCCAACGCGTACGCCAACTTACTCGGCTCGACGTCGGTGACACACGTGGAGCTTACTCATTCTGTATTGCGATATCGTCGACAGCAGAAGCTTGTGTTATTGAGAAATTGTATCATATTACATTTTAAAAACATTCATTTTGAGAAATTTCTCAATCAAAATTAACAAAAACTGCAAATACCTACGCTACAAGCGTTGCACGTTCACTGTCTGGCGAAACAAAATTGTGTTTTCTCGCAAACGAAAAAAAAACCTGAGAAATATCTAGCCGTTTATCTTATTTAACCGGGACAAAGGAAACACACGTTGATACTTGGTTGACCGTTTATTCACACTCAAAAGACTAGTTCTTAATACCCCCTATTTATACATAAAGAAATAATGCTTCTACCTACATATATTACACCTCCCCACTTAAAATACAACTATAATTAATTTTACATATTAGACTTAAGATCTAAATAATAATAAACAAAATTCAACAATAAACAATTAAATCAAAAATACAATAATTGAACTTAAACATCTATTCCGTATCTAATAACAGGTTTTCTTTGGCGCTTGGGACGGTTCAGCGGTGACTGGGGTGAACAATCATTAGAAGAACAAGGTTCATTTGTTGCAAGGTCATCTACCTGTTTATCAGGCCTACCGTTATCATCCTCTCCACCGATATAAATTTCTGGTATTCCAGTATTTAATTCAAGGTTCTCTTTATCGTCTGGTTGTGTGACGACCTCCCCCTCACCTGCCGAGCTCAACATTCCCGAATAACGGGATTTGCGCTTTATTTGATCAATATGTCTATGGAACTTCTGACCGTTACCGCCCTCGACAATGTACCTTTGGGACCCCTCTCTACTTACTATCGTACCGTCTAGCCATTTATCGTTACCGCCATAACCCCTAGCCATAACTTGGTCTCCTACTTGTAAGTTACGTGGCACACCCCCCGCATATTGTACTTGGCGCGCCTGTGCGTCCCGCATGCTCTCCTCACGGGCACGTTCGCCTCTTAGGAGATCCAACCGAGAACGAAGAATACGCTTTTGAAGCAACATGGAAGGGCTTTCACCGGTACTACTATGCACGCTATTTCGATATGACAGCAGAAAAGTTTGAAGAGCAGCGTCTACATCGACTGCCTCCCGCATGGCCTTTTTAATTACACGTTTGCAAAGCTTCACTGCATTTTCCGCGGCCCCATTGGATGAAGGATGATAAACCGGCGAAAACGATTGACGGACACCATTTCTTACCAAGAAATCTCTGAACTCGTGACTCGTAAAAGGGGGCCCCCGGTCCGACACGACCTCGGTCGGTAAGCCGAAACGTGCAAACGTTGCCCTTACTATTTTTATGACAGATGTAGCGTTCGTTCGAGGCATTTCAAATATTTCCAGCCATTTAGTACTGGAATCGACTAATATTAAAAATGTTTTACCCCCTAAAGGGCCTAGGAAATCTAAATGAATCCTACTCCATGGACGCAAATCGTAAGTCCAAGGACTTGGAGGAGCGCGTGGAGGTGCCTGGGCCTCCGCCGCGCACGTTTCGCATTGCCTGCACACGGTTTCCACATCGACATCTATGTTCGGCCACCATACGTAACTCCGCGCTATCCCCTTAGTTTTAACAATACCCATGTGACTAGCGTGAAGTTGCTTCAATACTACACTACGTAACGCAGCTGGTACTATAACCCTATAGCCCCACATTAAACATCCTCGATCTATATATATTTCATTACGCTTATTATAATATGGCTTGTATTCTTCACCCTCCGGGCAGGTCCCAGGCCATCCAGAATGAACGTAATAAACTATTTTACTAAGAAATGCGTCCCTGCTAGTTGCCGTTCTTATATCATCATTAGTCACGGGCAAGAAGGTTTCCACAAAATTTAAGTACGTACTTTCTTTGATCTCTTTATCCGTGACACCGCACTGCGGCAGCCTAGACAACGCATCCGCACAGTTTTTTTGTGACGACACGTACTCTATCTCATAATTATATCCCGCTAACAACATCGCCCATCTCTGCAACCGCGAAGCCGCCATGATCGGAATGCCTGTTTTATTACCAAAAATATAAGTAAGTGGCTTATGGTCTGTTCTTAATGTGAAACGCCGACCATACAGATATTGATGAAATTTTCTGATTCCATATACTATTCCCAAAGCTTCCCTATCAATCTGTGAGTACGCCCGTTCGGCTGCCGTTAATGAGCGCGACGCATAAGCTATAGGCCGTTCGCCCTCGGGAGTACTGTGTGAGATGACGGCCCCTACCCCTACACCGCTCGCGTCCGCCGTCAGTATTAGCGGCAAGTCGCTTGAGTAATGCACTAATACTTCGCTAGAACTTAGTTTTTCCTTTATACAATGAAAGGCCCTTTCACATTCTTTAGTCCATATGAATTTGACATTAGCTCGCAGTAAATTGTATAGCGGTGCTAAAATAGTACTAACATTTTTTATAAACTTAGCGTAATACATGACCATACCTATGAAAGACCTAAGCTCAGATACAGTGGTAGGTGCGGGAGTGTTAACAATAGCCTTAACCTTTTCAGGATTCGTATGTATCCCTCGTTTATTAATAACATGCCCTAAGTAACAAATTGACTCCTGGAAGAATTCACATTTTTCTTTCTTTACCTTGAGACCACTAAGTTTTAAACGCTCAAATACTTTATGTAAATTTTCAACATGTTCTTGATTATTCCGTCCCGTTATTATAATATCATCTAAAAATACTCCTACGTATGGTAAATCCGAAAATAATTGCTCCAACCGTTTTTGAAAAATGCCTGGGCTAGACGATAACCCGAACACTAAACGATTAAACATAAAAAGTCCCTTGTGCGTATTAATGACTGTATATTTCTTACTGTCATCTAATTCAATCTGTGCGTAGGCCTGTGAAAGGTCTATCTTAGTAAACAACTCACCCCCGTGTAACCGTGCGAGTAAGTCTTCCGTACGAGGTAGCGGGTAACGGTCAATCTCGATTACCTTATTGAGAGTTAATTTGTAATCAGCGCAAATCCGTACATTACCGTCTTTCTTCATAACTGGCACTATCGGCGTGGCCCAGTCCGAGCGCTCGACAGGTGTGAGGATGCCATCGCGCACCATCTGCTCAAGCGCGCGCTCCACCGGCTCGCGCAGCGCGTACGCCAGCGGGCGCGCACGCATGAACACCGGCCGCGCTCCCTCTCGTATGTGAATGCTCGCCGCGCCACCGGTGAACCGTCCGAGGCCCTCCGCGAATACTTCACAATATTTGGAACTGAAATCATTGATATTGAAATTATTATTGGTTATATAATTCATTGCATCAATTTCTAGTTTAGGTAATTTTATTTTTAATTCTAATAACCATTGCCTCCCCAATAAAGCAGACTTCGCATCACGTACTACATATAGATCCAAATATTTTTCTTGCCCGCCGTATTTAACCAGAGGTCTAATTACTCCGACCGGGCGCACTGTCTCCCCCGTATAATATTTTAAAATTAATTTACAATTTTCTAATTTTAAATCATATAAATATTTTTTATAAAATTCGCTACTTATACATGACACTGCACTACCCGTATCACATTCCATGGAAATGGCTTTATTTTGAACATCCAAGGTCACCATGAATGGTTTACACTGTTCTAAGGCTAACTGGTTTAGTTCAACTACTATTACCTCATCACTCTCTTCACTATCTGTAGACGTTGCCGCTTTCATCGAATTTTCCGTCTCGATGTTATAAGCGCCCGTCACATTAGGACAGACCCGCTGCAGGTGCCCTTGCTGCTTGCACGCCCTGCACACATAGCGCGCAAATCTGCACGGTAACCCGCCGTGCCGACCGCCACAGGCGCGACAGCGCGCCCCGGCCGCCGCCTGCCGCCACGACGACTCCGCTGTCGCCGCTGTCCGCTCCGCGCGCCGGCCGAGCTCACCGCTCGCGGCCGACGGCCTCGCCGCCGCTGTCCGCTCCGCGCGCCGGCAGCGCGCACCGCTCGCGGTCGACGGTCTCGCCGCGGCCGCTACTGCCGCCCGACACACTGCCGTCACCGCCGGCACTCCGCCCGACGCCACAGCCTGACTCTCCACTGCCGCGGCATCCTTCTCAGCTGCCTCCATGCTGACGCCCAAACGATACGCTTTCGAAAAATCGAGATGATCCTCTTGAAATAAACGCTGCCGTATCGCTTCACACTGTATACCGCAGACAAATTGATCCCTCAGGCTTTCTTCCAACCACGTCCCGAACTCACAGGTTTTAGACAGTTTTTTTAACGCAGCTACATATTCCGCTAACGATTCACCGTTCATTTGCTTCCTATGTCGAAACTTAAACCGTTCGGCCAAAACACTCGGCTTGGGTTGCAAGTGTTTTTCTAGAATTTTAGTTAACTGTTCGAATGTTTTAGATGACGGTTTATCTGGGGTACACAAATCTACTAATAATTCGTAGCACTCTAATCCGACTACGGTGATTAGCGTTGGCACTTTTAGTTCGCTGGCTATTTTATTAACAATAAAATACTGTTCTAAACGCTCCACATATAACCGCCAATTGTCCGACCGCACATTAAATTCCGCGATTTTCCCGATCGACATTTTTATGTTATAACACTAATAATACTATTATAAGATGCACACGTAAGGTCCACTCGTCGCCACTGAGAAATATCTAGCCGTTTATCTTATTTAACCGGGACAAAGGAAACACACGTTGATACTTGGTTGACCGTTTATTCACACTCAAAAGACTAGTTCTTAATACCCCCTATTTATACATAAATAAATAATGCTTCTACCTACATATATTACAAAACCGACTTCAATTACATCGACAAGTAACACATAGACGAAAAAATACTCGTAGTCAAGTTAATACGCGTTATCAAAGTTCACTTTAAAAAAGTACTTATTATATCTCATATTGTGTTAAATGGGACCACATGACAACTTTACTACTCCATTAGCTTTTGATTTATACAACAAACATCAAAATCGGTGCACCCAGCAAAGAGTTATAAGGTATAATACAACGTAGGGTGACCAAAACTCAGTCAAGTAAAACGCATTATTAGATAAAACTCAAAAAGTAAAGTGTAAAATCTCGATTAAATTTAAATGCAACTACATGACAAGCATAATATTTTGACTAAAATAAGAATCATTAAAGTCTGTACACCCTGAAAAGTGCATAACTTTTAGTGTAAGACAACGTAAGTCGACGAAAAAATAGTCAAGTAAATACGCATTATTAGATACAACTTGAAAAGTACTTGTTAGATATAAATTAAATCTAAATGAGACCACATGACATGTACCATCTTTCGATTAAATTAAAAAATATCAAAATCGATCCACCCAGTCAAAAGTTCTGAGTTAACATACATAAAAATAAAAAATTAAATTAAATACAATCGAATTGAGAACCTCCTCCTTTTTTGGAAGTCGGTCAAAAATGGCGGCTCGCGGCTCGAAGTGCTGCCACACGTACGAGCGGAGGCGGGTTACGAGCAAAATTTCAAACTTGTCGGATCGCCAACGAACTTACTCGGCGGTTTTAAAGTACGCGTACTTAGGGTGACACACAGGCGAAAAAGCTCGTCGAGCCACAAGTTCGCGTACTTAAGGGGGTGATAGACGTACGAACTTAAAGTACGCGGTTTTTAAGATCGCGAACTTACTTGGCTCGACGTCGGTGACACACGTGAAGCTTACTCATTCTGTATTGCGATGTCATCGACAGCAGAAGCTTTGTGTTATTTAGAAATTGTATCGTATTACATTTTAAAAACATTTATTTTGAGAAATTTCTCAATCAAAATTAACAAAAACTACAAATATCTACGCTACAAGCGTTGCACGTTCACTGTCTGGCGAAACAAAATTGTGTTTTCTCGCAAACGAAAAAAAAACCGACTTCAATTACATCGACAAGTAACACATAGACGAAAAAATACTCGTAGTCAAGTTAATACGCGTTATCAAAGTTCACTTAAAAAAAGTACTTATTATATCTCGATCATATTTAAATGGGACCACATGAAAACTTGAATACTCCATTAGCTTTTGATTTATACAACAAACATCAAAATCGGTGCACCCAGCAAAGAGTTATAAGGTATAATACAACGTAGGGTGACGAAATCATAGTCAAGTAAAACGCATTATTAGATATAATAACTCAAAAAGTACTTGTAAAATCTCGATTAAATTTAAACGGAACCACATGATAAGCATAATATTTTGACTAAAATAAGAATCATTAAAGTCGTACACCCTGAAAAGTGCATAACTTTTAGTATAAGACAACGTAATTCGACGAAAAAATAGTCAAGTAAATACGCATTATTAGATACAATTTGAAAAGTACTTGTAAGATATAAATTAAATCTAAATGAGAACACATGACACGTACCATCTTTCGATTAAATTAAAAAATATCAAAATCGATTCACCCAGTCAAAAGTTCTGAGTTAACATACATAAAAATAAAAAATTATATAAAATACAATCGAATTGAGAGCCTCCTCCTTTTTTGGAAGTCGGTCAAAAATGGCGGCTCGCGGCTCGCAGTGCTGCCACACGTACGAGCGGAGGCGGGTTACGAGCAAAATTTCAAACTTGTCGGATCGCCAACGAACTTACTCGGCGGTTTTAAAGTACGCGTACTTAGGGTGACACACAGGCGAAAAAGCTCGTCGAGCCACAAGTTCGCGTACTTACTCGCACGTCTATCACCCCTTTTACTCGCACGTCTATCACCCCCTGACTTTCAAAATAATCAGTGTTCATATACAGAGTGTAGAAAATAAAGAGAAGGTACAAAAGTGCAGTTGATAGTGTTGATACAAACATATCTGCGGTTATATGTCATATAAAGATAATAAAAAAAAAATTTAAGGTTTTGTTCTTACCCTACTCATAGAAAAATGTGGTGTATATTTATGTAATTAAAAAATATATATTATAAATATATTTTTAAAATATTTATTATTTCGTTTAAAAAATTCTAACAATTCCACGTTCGACAACGACCATTACCCAGAATTTTAATCTTGAATTAAAAATTTACAAAAGCGGTCAAAATAAAGCGTAAGTGGCGACATCAAAGGGACCGACTCGCGCCGCATTCTCGTCTCCGACTAAATTAATTAATTAACTAATTAAAACCCATTACAAATAATTAACGTAGTCGATAAAATTGAGCACAATCAATAAAAGGAACAAAGAAAACAGGTCCCTTAAAAGTGTATCTGAATCTGGTCGGCTTTTCTGTAATAATATATACATTGTGTTTACATAAATACATATATTATGTATTTCTGTATATATATATCAAATAAACTCTACCTACGCTACGCTACAGCCTTTAGCTTAAATTTGTATTTTTAGCCCATAATTTTGATCTTAAAATTTAAATTTATAAAATACTCAAACTTATTAAACAAGAATTAGCTAATTTTCATTCGACGTTGATAATAGATATTCCATAATGAAATAGGATTTTAATTACGAATCGAAACGAAAACTTTGATAATATTATGAGGGTCAAATTTATCGAACGCGGCTTTATTCCTCCAATAAACTCTTGAAAGCACTCAAATGGTTTACGTTTGTAATATAAAATTAATCGATACAAAAGCTATACCGTTCTTAATCGTAATCGTAACACGAAATAAGTCGATTCGGTTCGGATAATTTGATCTATTAACTATGTTTCAAAAATATTTTTAATTTGCGTGTCCGATTATAATGTGCGAGCGATAATATTTCTTGTAACGTTCGCTATACAATTTTCACTTTACATGATCAATGTAATCACTTCAAATTTTATTAAGGATAATCAACCGTTGAATACAAAATTTTAATGTAACGGCTTGTTTCTATGATCGTTGAGTTTTACATCACGATGTTAGCATGTGAGAGAGGCATTAACCGCCCTTCAAAAAACGCAAATCCGATATTAGCGGATCGTTTTGAGGAGAAAACTATTTTGGGTATATAACTATATATTCAGATTAAATTAACTTTATGGTAGGTTTTCAGTGTACTCGTATTTTTCATAATACTTAATATCTAAAAATTGTTAAAATTATGTTTAAATTAAGAGCGCTATTTTCAAAAGTAATGTAAAATTTACAACATTTAAAATTAGTTCATTTAATTATTTTATTTAACCGTAAAGTTAGGTGATTACGGTCACATCCTGATTTTTTATATATCAATCATGTATTTTATTTAAACATTGTTGTTATAACTAGGATATAAGAATTCCAAAAGTAATTTCGAACTCAATAGAAATACGTTCAACAATTAATATCTAGACAGAGAGAGGTAACCTTATAAACAGGCTGATAATCAGGTAATACCTATCAAAAAGTTCTCAACGTAATTAAGAACGTACCTATCTAAAACACGCAAATTCCGAAGAAAGTAACTGCCAAAAATACTTAATTGGCATTACTTTTAAATTGTTCTCGTACATGTAACGCGGGTCAATAAACGTTCGGACAGAACAACACGCAAACTGTAATTGTATCTAATTAATTTATAACATGTATTAAACAATTAAGAGTACGGTATCTTGATGCATTAGTATTGAATTCGGCTCGCCATAGTTACCATCGCTTTTAGCCAATTGACTTATCTTTGTAAATTAATTAATGGGTGCGTCTCATCACGCGATACTGGATAATTGGGAAACAAACTCACAATTGTTTAGTTGTTTTGAAGATAAGATAAAGACATCGTATAAATGAAAAATTAAAAAAAAGAGTAGTGAACAGTTGCATTGTTAAAATTCGTCGAGTATAATTACGACAATCAAATCATTAACTTCATACTTCCAATTGTTTTCATTATTATTATTTTTTTCGTATTTTGTCAAGTGAAATTATATGATCCAAAGAATGATCACTTCAATTATTTTCATTACTTTGATGATTTCAATTATTTTTTTTTAAAATACGTATTAATTAGTCAAAATAATAGCGGGCACACTGTGACACAATGTAAAAGGGAATCATTTCGTATTGTAAAAATTTGAACAATACTCAATAAGGATATATTTTACATCGAGTTTATAGCTTCTCTTAATTTATTCTGATATGATTTACGTTTATCGAAAAAGTAAGGTCAAATCTTGGCGAAAGATTAGTTTATTCGTTTCTTAGATTAAGAAATTCTTGTAATTATAGACGACTACACACGACCCAAGGCTGTCACAATAACAATTCATCGGCGCATAAACGAAATTACGAATCGTCTACGTTTGGTACACCGTACACCGGTAAATGGAGGAACGATTGCCAATTTACCAACCCTACCTTGTCTTAATTGGTGCAGACTACTGCTCAAACTAGTGGGGTAAGGCAGGGAAGTAATTTGTCATCGGTTAGCTAAGCAGGGGGACGCTGCCGCGGTACGTCTCCTCACTAATGATATTCCGCATAATTAGCACCGCCACCATCTGCTAATTACATAAATCACCCACTAAACCTATCTATAATCTTAACTACGAAGACGCTGTAATTACATTTACAAAATTTTTTCTAACCAATCTTGTTTCTCTGGATGGTTAACTTGATCGGTAAATAGATATTTTTAATTGTTTCACATTTAATTTATATACATTTTTTTCTTTTACTAGATCAACCTACCATCAGTCAGTCATCCGGCAACGTCGTGGATGGCATAAACCTAGAAGACATAAAAGAATTCGCCAAAGCTTTTAAGTTACGGCGATTAGGTCTCGGGCTAACGCAGACGCAAGTAGGGCAGGCTCTCTCTGTCACCGAAGGGCCAGCATACAGCCAAAGCGCTATCTGCAGGTAAGGATTTATTTAATAATGCACTTTCATTTATTTTGCTCACTTCACCTGTTATTTTTATTAGTATTCATTTGTATGAGTCTTAATAATGACACAATATTTTGAACAAATACCTGGCAATATCAAATGTTTTGTCTGTTGAATTAAAAGCGAAATGGAGTGGCACGCTCGGTTGTATCATTTTATAGCGATCGGTAACTAATAATGTTGTAAATTATATTTAGTATTTAATTACAATTTCGGGTCATCAAATCATACTTTAGTCAAAACAACGTGACTCTTTTTGAGTCCGTGCCCCGCGGGGCTAAAAACAAATTTTATCGGTCAGTCGTCACGCAGATATTACAATAACTTTTTAATAACGTTAATTGAAGTGATTTGTAAAACAGCATGACTCCTTTCATTGCTTACAATTCGTTTAATTAATTACCATTTGGACGGCTTCCGTTCTGTTACGCTGTCTTGGCCTACGATTTTTTAAGGCCAGACGGGCGTGGTAATTAAACATTTTTTTTACACCAACAAATAGGTTTACATACATTAAGAATTTCATTTTCATCGACATAAGAATATAAGTGTAATTACTATAACATTAATAATATTACGACGGTGGTCATTTGAACATTTGATAAATTAGTTAATTTTATCGAAATATGTTTTACGCGTTCCATAACTCAGATTACGATCCTGGGCTTGAATTCATAAATAAAATAAATATAATTATACTTTAATATATTACGTTGTTTTTTATGTTGTATTCTAGATTAAATTTACCATTTTATAAAACACTTTTTAATAAATTATTGAAACAGTTAGCTTAATAAATAAATAAAAAGTATCAATAAAGTAAAAAGACATTGAAGTTTGCTCTATTATAGAACATGAAAGAAATTTGTATTCGTATTAAGGTCACTAACACCTCTTTTAGACCTCTCTTGTTACTATATTATACTTACGTAAATATTATTAGTGTGTTATTGTTATACAATAAAGTGTAGAAATACATACATAAAATCGAAACAAATAAAGTTAAATTAGTTATAGCGAATAAAAAGTACGGTAATGACAAAGTTATAGATTTTGATGACCAATCCGTAATCAACAATAAAATTATTATTTGTACAGCCTTGTTTTCATTACACAGGCTTCGATTTACTAATAACGTTTAATTGAAAGTAAATCAAATGTTCAAAAAACGTTTTTCAAGATTGGACCGATCGAGCAAGGAGGCAGACAACTCTAAAGAAATTTCAACTCGGCCCCAACGACCTCGTTCGTATAATAAAATCATTAATCGTTACTTCTGTTCCAGTTAATTAATTATCTTGGCGTAATTACTTTTTTCGTGTAATTAAAAGAGTAGAATTCCCCTGTCTTTGTCCCGTCGTGATTTCATTTTCCATTAATTTTTCTTTCGCCCCAATTTGCTATTGTGACGCTGCTACACGGTCTCTACCCCTTTGATTATGCTGGACTCAATTAATTTGCATTATAATTAAAATTTATTATTCCTGAATACACCTTATGCATCACTTAGACGAGCCTGATGACGCTGCCGGCTGCGCTGGCAAAGGAATCTATTATTTTTTTTATAACTGCTTAATAGGAAATGATTAATTTATATTTTCATATTTTGAAAGGAAAAAGTGTTATTATGAATAGAGTACATTGTAAATACCATTTAACGTTCCATTTACTTATACATCATGCGACACCTTAGGTTGTCATTGATCTTTACAAATACCGTTGAGTCGAATAACTTTTCATATTTATATGGTCAATGTGTCCATGATCATTGTCGATGTTGACAAATATTGAATTAAGCATGGGCGCTGGTATTACAATTTTATATCAGACAGACTGCGTCAACGCATCTCCCGCCTGTAACAGAGGTATTGTTTACTAACATTTAAAATTGATTTTATTCTAGAATCGACACGTCTACTGTAATAGTTTTAAATTAAAACATTTCGTAACGGTTATTTAATCGCAAATAGAAAATATTAGCTCTTTTAAGATTCATAACTATGTATATAGAAGAATAAACCTAGCGTGCGACTCGATTTCCTCTTATGCTTAACATTGAACATAATATGTTGTGCTCCTTAGATATTCCGGGGAGTGCTTTCACAGAACATACTCTAACATATAATTTGTTACCGTCCCCAGTGCCCTGGCTTCGCAGATGCTAGCAGCTCAGCTGTCTTCACAACAACAAAACATGTATGTGTTTTGTTTCTTTACCCTACACCGAGTACCCTCGAAGTTACCGTTGACTGATTACAATTTAATATTTCACTAAGTACCGCTAGATATATTATGCTAATATAAAAAACGATAGCTTCGACGATACTACCCCGTTACATACATTAAGCACACGCTTCCACACACTAAACGACGACGCTCCTATTCGTACGACGATTGTCTTTAAATCAAAATGTTTCAACGCTGTTTAATGTTATCTAATCTCGATCGGCGATCCGTGCATACCACGTGAATGTAAGCCGCATACATTTATTTCTAATTATGGGTTTTGGGGTTCTTTTTCTTTTCCTTTTCACACGTACACCATATTTACATACGAGTAATTACTGTAAGGCGTTATGCATCAGGCGAATCACATTTTGATGTTAAGACAAACGCGCAACACTAATGTACCGAGCACATGCAGTTTGTTCGACGCTATGAGTGATCGTTGCGAGAATTTTATTAAATCTTTTGTATGTTACGTCTCGAATAATTTCAAACTTTCCATCTTATCTAGCATGATGTATTATTTCATTACTTTTTTATTATTATTCTTTTATAATTCATTTTAGCGCAATTCAAAGCCAGGGCATTGGCATACGTTACCTTTCGTTTCTAATTGAATTCATTTTATTGTTACCATGTACGGTATTAATCAAACTGATTACCTCGCCGGCCTAAATTGCCTATTGTTTTTTTTTCTGTTGTTGTATGTCTAAACGTTAACGCAATGTCAATGTCCTGTATTTTGTGCCTGTTAATTTGGATTGGGATAATTTTATCGCGTAAACGCTTCATCGCGCTAGATTTTTTTCGGTGCGTGCAAGTTTTCTAACATTAAAAATTTATGTTCGATACAGATTTGAGAAATTGGATATAACTCCAAAAAGTGCGCAGAAAATCAAGCCGGTGCTTGAACGTTGGATGAAGGAAGCCGAAGAGAGGTAACTATTACTGTTTGAGTGAATATGTGCGTATTGTGCAATCGTGTCCGTGTCACATTTGGCCTTAACGCTTAGCAACGTGAAAGATATTTCTCAAATCTGGACTAACTGAGCTTTGGTTAGGTTATCTGTGCACCTCTATATGCTTTGTTTTATCTATTCCTTATTGTTTATAGAATGTTACTAACACATTCACACTTACCTCTACACACTCATTATTGTTGACATTTTGATTATTGCTAAAACTTTTATTTACTTTCGAATTGCTTATATTTTTACACTGAATGCTTACATCACATTATTACACATAATAGTATATAAGCGATTTCATTATATTATATAAATCTAATTACATGTAACTTACCTATATTTTTAATAATTCATGTTCACGTATACTGGGTGTATTGAATACATAATTGATTAAATTATTAATTAAATTCAATTTAAAATTCAATAACAATGTTGCTTATTTGTTACGACACGTCGACGGTCGATATGGAAATAATAAACAGTAATAAAATCAATAAAGCGTCTTGAACGAATTCACTTAGGTAGGTGCCGTTGAAATTTTAAATTTTATAAGAAAACCAGGTGTCGCTTAAATCCCCGAAGACCACTTAATATCTTGTAAGGACCACTAGGATCTATCGATTTTACATTCTGCATCATTAAAATGCATTATCTGGATGCAACGGGACGGGTTTAACATTGCAAATGGTGCGTTGAATTTGCAATCGGCTCTCTCTCTCTTGGTGGTAATTTTTAACGAGCGCCTTGGTTAACGAAAGTCCTTGAATTAATAAAAAAATGTAACCATCCGTTTCATCTTCATTAATGGTAACTAGCAAATCATCTTGTTAAGTTTTTAATTGTCACCTCACAATAGCGGGTGTGTGTCATTTGTTGGTTCATTTGATTTTACCAATTCCGCAAATTGAATCGACATATTCGATTTTATTGCAATTTTTAATTGTTGAATAATAATTAATCTCTCACACAATTCCTCTTTCATTTGATACATATTAATTACATAGATACTCGTTTAAAATTAATACTTAAGTAAATTGGAAACTTTATTTATCGAAAAAAATTATAATTAATCGACTAACATTTTTTTTTATCAAACTGTGAATAAATCATCCCAGTTCATGGTTTTCTAGATCCTTCTTTTTATTCTTTACAAAATAAATTAAATATAATATATTTATATTTCCGACTTCAATAAGTAGGTATAAGATAACGTTTCAGGACGTAATTTCCAAAAGTAGTCAAGTTCACTTTTTAAGCTTCAAAGTAAGGTCATTTGCTTTTTTTTTAATACAGACAAATTTAAAGTTATTTTTTAAGAATTTGTATTGTGCTAGCCTTAGTTTGAAAGGAATTAAATTGGTTCCAATTCTCAGACAGTAGATGTTCCATCAAAAAAATTTTGTCCAAAAATTTAAGATGTCTACTTTTGAAAAGTACTTCTTAATTTATACCTGTATATATGTATGTGTATGTTCTTCTGTCACCAGACAATATCACATGTAAGTTATTCCTGACTCAGGATTCATATATGTAAGGAGATTCAAATGTCATTGGTATTATGAAACCAGACCAAGGTGTATCTATTTGCATTTGACGTTCATCAGCTTATTTTGGTTTTCAATATGAACTTGAAAAGAAATTAAATCTGATCTACTTCTAGTTCATAATTGCATGTTTTATTGCATGTATTTTATATTAAGGTACATGCTTCAATGCTTAACATCGTAATGGCTTTCTTTCATATACTTACGTATCTTTCACACGCGCCGTAATATTTGTACGCGCGTTAATTGTTGAGGATGTATATCGTTTTGCATTAAATTTTCGTTTTTATATATAATATCAGTACGGTAATTTTTAGGGTTCCGTACCCAAAGGGTAAAAACGGGACCCCATTACTAATTATTTTTAAAATGAAACAAAGTTTCAACATTACGTGTTGATTTTTTCCGTTTTTTTTTTTCTGAGTACTCTTGTATTTTTACGGTAAAAGATATATCTTTTGCTACATTTTCAGCTTATTTGTTACTTTTTTTTTAAATAAAGATTTAAGGCTTTGTTACATTATAAATAATCACTTAATGTCTTTTAAACCCGGACCAATATCAAACAGTATTAGTTAGTTCTGTAGTTAACCTTATCCGAACGTTTAAGCAGGGTTTAATGTATGCATGTAAACGGTTAATAAAATATAATAATGATAAAAATATCTATTTCCAGGTACGCATCAGGACAGAATCATTTAACAGACTTCATAGGCATGGAACCGAGTAAGAAACGCAAACGGCGGACCTCCTTCACACCTCAAGCTCTGGAACTACTCAACGCACACTTCGAAAGAAACACTCATCCTTCTGGTAAGTTATTTTATGTTATTCGAAATTTATTACGATAACCGTCTCCTTATATATTCGTAACTTCTGTCTATTTGTGTTTAAAAATCGAACGTGCGATAGTTTTTCATTCAAACATTCAAATTCAAATCGAACTCATACATATATTATATCTATTTTTACAGGCACCGAAATAACCGGTCTCGCACATCAGCTGGGCTACGAGCGGGAAGTCATCAGAATATGGTTTTGTAACAAACGGCAGGCTCTAAAGAACACCGTTAGAATGATGTCAAAAGGAATGGTCTAAAAATAAATTAGGACATTTAAAATAACATCGGATTATCGTAACATCTATAGGAAATATACTAAGAAATGCAACCTCAGCTGATAGGTACTTACCAAGTGTGATATTAATTAAATACATTTCGTTCGTCATTTATTGAAAATAATTGACATTTTTTTTATATGTTTATGTTACTTATATCTGGCATTGTCAAGGACATTCACCTAGACCTTGACAATGCCAACGTAATTAATCAAAATGAATAATATAATGTTAAAAGTTTAAAACCCGTTACACGTGTTTATGTATTTGGTACGACAAGGTGTTACTGTTTCTTTATAATGTACACTTAATGAATGCGGTCCTTTTCATGTAAGTTGATACATTACGATAAAATTAAAATAATAAATATATTATTTAAAACTAAATGTTTGAAGAATACGTTTAACAAAGTACCGACTTGTACTCATTATAATTTCATTATAATGAGTACAAGTCGGTACTAAAAACGCATTCGTTTTACATTATTCATAACGTATGCCTTTTTAAATATTGGTGGCTCAACTGGTCACACTACCAACCGTTTTTCAGTACGGGTATCACACTTGGTAATTTGATAAAGTAAATAATTTTACACAAAAACTAAAAGATTATGCCGCAAGCGAAGACACGTAGTCTTTCTATCATTATTTGCAAAACTATACAAGCATGCTACGTGAATTTTTGATTGGGTTGATGTAATACTGGCCTTATTCGAATCTTGATGCGATTCCAGCCAAGTGTAGTAAAGTAATACGATTTTTTTAAATATTAATGTAAATTTAAACATTTCGACTGATATATTCGTCTCGACGTAGCTACTTTTACAATGGTATATAAATGGTAGTATAAAATAGGTGTTTAGTACAAAATTAACAAAAATACGAGTATCCCGATTTAAAAATATACTCTTTACAAATTTCATTTAAAACGTAGTGATGTGAACCATCGATCGCGATGAATTAATCTAATCTTGACGCTTATGAGAATCTAATTTAAGAGGCCGTTTTGATTTTTAAATTAAAAAAAAATGCATTTTGTAAATATAAGTACAACACTTGAAACCCGAACTTATGGCGATAAAGAAATGTAGTTTATAGACACATTAATTTATTGAAATACTCTGAGTTGTTTCGTTTTACCTAGCGAATGTTGCACTTTATAGTTTTAGGGTTAATTAACAATATTTGGAAGTAGTTAAAATGTCGTCAATCTTAGTGGCCTACTTCATTTTTATAATTTTCGATTATTATTATTTTTTCTGTTAATAGATAGGTTTAAAAGCGATATGTATAAATAATTATATGCATTGTCGTAAATTGTACATATTGTTCTCGTAATTTTAGTTTATTAAAATGTATTATTAGTTTTATGTAACTATAACTGAAATATAAGTTTAGCTTTGTAAGATGTTCGTCTAGTATTCAAGTTGGATATTTGTTGCAATATTAAATGGGTTCTTTCAAAAGTACGCATTCGTTTCCGTATTTGCAGAATACGTGTTTGTTTAAATGGAATTTTCTATTGTAAAATACAAATAACAGCAGGTCTAAATTGAAGTGTTGATTTACCTTATCTGTGCATATTATTTGGGTAACTACGAAAAAAACTAATAAAATTGCCTCGCATTTGGAAAGTAGATTTCGAAATATATACTTATATAGATTTTCAAAAAATAAAAAAAAATTATTATATATGTTTTAAGAGAAGGTGCCCGAAAAGTATGCACATTTTTTTAAAATTTTTTACAAGCAACTATCAAATCTTTACAGAATAACAAAACCTTTTTATTGAAAGAATTATCTTTTTTTTTATTTAACATAAGTAACGTTTTTTCCATAAGAGATTTAAATAAACAGAGTAACTATTGATGTAAATAGTTGAAATGAAAATTTCATTTAAAGACCTACTGTTAACTGTATTACCGTTAGTTGTAAGGCTGTAATTTAACGTATGTTAATGACCAATGAAAACCAACTTGTGATCATTAATATTTGTACTGTTACCTACTACTTAACAAGAGTCGTTAAAAAATAATATTATAAAAAAATTGAACATATTTTTCGGCTGTTGAAAAAATTGTAAATACAATATTAAGGATAATAAAACTATTTGGATTAATATTTAGGAACAAAGTGAAAAAAAATATTATCAAAATTTATATTTTCAAAAATTATTACAATTGCAAAAAAATGTGTATTTAAAAAAAGGAATGTTTGGCCATAATCAAAATTTATCGAGTACTGATTTTTTATCGACCGAAGCACACCACTACACCCACAAACAAGCAGTACGGTAAACAGCGACTTAAGAAAAATTGTGCAATGCGATAATGCACGTAATGTACTTATAACGGAATCAGATATCTCGTACTCCAATATTCAATTTTTAATGTTAGATCTAAATGGATACCATAGGATTATAAGTATACATATTCTGTGTTTCGATAGATACAAACATTTTATAAATATCAGCTATGAGGAATCGATTTTAAGCATCGCATAGTAACGAGCTTTCATGTCGATACATTATAAGTAACGAAATATCTGATCCCCAACAAACTTTAGTGTAATAGATCGAAGCATAGAATGCTAAGTACAAATAATTAATTTAACGATAAACTGCTAGTCCGTTACATATAAAAAAACTATTATTAAATTTGATTACATTGCAAAATCGCGTTGCACCCTGGTTTTCATGATCCGCATGTATTTATAATAATAATAGTTTAAAATACAATTATTAAAAGTCTACTACACATAACTTCATCTGTAACACATATTCAAACCAAACTGTAACAATATCTAATAGTGTATTAATTTTTCTTCCTGTAATGGTACCGAATGGATGACTATGGCTGCTGGAATATGAAGAGACGCAGATTAAAGGCAGATAACTGTTTGAATGATTGTTTTATTCACACACCTTAGGCGTAATCAACTTATTACCATCAATCGTTGCCACAAGGTTAAACTAATATATAAATAATGACCACTTTAACAGTCAAATTTACAACAAAATAACCCAACGAACTTTTCTAGACCTATATTATATTTCACAATTAGGTACGTATTTAATGAAATCCTTATCCAGTCAAAAAAGTTTTTTTTTTAAACGAATACTATATTTTTTTTGTTTCTTTATAATAAACTCATTTGCTTTTGTAATAGAAAAACCCTATGGATTTTACCCTAGAGAGCCCCAAATTCTTATACCGAGTTATGAGAATTTGGTCTGCATTTATCCATGTTTTATGAGATTTGATGAGATTTTTTCCGTATGGAAGGAGACATCATCTCAGAATCATTAAAATAGTACAATTGTCTTAACTTATTATTATTAATTATTATGATTTTTCTGTTCAAAAATTTAAACTCACTGGTTTCGCACATTGGTGGAAGTGACTAATGTGAAGTTACGCAAAATAAAAGACAAAATCCAAATACAAGAGTACATAGTAAGCTAGTAGTTCCCGAGTAAATCGACCGTAATAAGCGAACATACGGCCACACGAGTTACTGTGTAGTATTTTTAGTACAACAAGTAGGTACTTAATTACATAAATATGCTTCTACTGGTCTATTGGTTAATTCTACACTTTTAACCTGTGTAAGTCTGTGTTGTTCATTCTTGATTTATACTTGAGATTTTTATTTTATTCACTAAGATTTCGAACTGTTTCGAATAGTATTTTAGACGTAAATAATAATTTACCTGTACAAAAATAACTGTCTAAACCAGGGATGGCGAACCAGTGTGGCACGTTTGCAAATTTTGATGGCACGCACTAAAAATTTTTTTTTATATGTTACCTTTTTTGATAGAAATGTGTTCGTGAATAAATTAATAAGATGTGAGACAAATATCAATCGTATATATTTCTTGTTTTTTAACCCCCGACGCAAAAAGAGAAGGGTGATATAAGTTTAACGTCACGTGTCTGTCTGTGTATCTTCTGTGGTATCGTATTCGTAGCTCACAAACGGATGAATAAATTTTCGTTTAGTTATTTGTGTCATAGATAATTTTATCCCAAGTGTTCTTAGCTACGTTTCATGAAAATCTGTTTAGCCGTATGAAGACCATTAGCTCTTTTCAAGTTGATGAGGGGATCTGACTAACTTCCTCCGATCGATTCGACATTTAGTACCGCGTTACTTCAATTATATTGAATGTAGGTATATATAGGGTAAGGTAACCATGACCTGATCAGCTGTTTGAAGATCATCAGCTCTTGAATAACGGATGAGGGGATCTGACTACCTTCCATGTCTTATCGATTCGAAATTTTGTAGCTCGTTACTTCAATGATATTGAAAGTATATGGTAAGGTAAACATGACTTTAAATATGACATGTTAGATATTTTGAGTTTTGTAATAAGATTAGTCAATTTTATATCAGCACGAGCACTAAATAAAAGAAAATTTCAAGAATTGTTAAACGATAAGTAAACTCGTCGTACAATAGCTTACTTTTATACAATAACTAGCCGACCCGTGCCCACTTCGTTGCACATTAATTATTTTTAATAATTACTTCTAACGACGATATCTCAAAAACTATTCATCTGATTGATATAGTGTAAAGGGCAATTTTAATCTACATTAAATTTTTAAGCTAACCAACATATTTATTTCGATAAGGATTAATACTGAACTAAAGAAAATAGCTTTGAAAATAACGTAATGTTTTTATTTACAAATTTGAACAAAAAAGTGGTTATTGTAAGTCAACCGTAAGAGATAGAGATATGCTGTCGCGGACTTTTTTGTAGAATTTTTATAGATTTTGAATTCGCTAATACATTACTTAGCTATATCTTTGCTAGTTTACGCGGCGTTCGCGAGGAAAGGTCCCCGTTGGCGAGATTTTTTGCGACCTCTTCAACATTTATTGTCGTATTTCTGTTAATTTACATAAAAGCATAATAAATTATATACCTACCTAAACCTTCCTCAAGAATCACTCTTTCTATTGTTGAAAACCGTGTAAAAATCCGTTCAGTAGTTTTCGAGTTTATCGCGTTCAGACAGACAGGAGGACAGACAGACAGGAGGACAGACAGACGCGGCCGGGGGACTTATTTTTATAATAAGTATAGATGTACGCTGGTTTAGCCGCGGAAATGTTTGCAAAAGATTATTTTGTAGATTATTTGGAGGAAATAAGACTACTTCTATATTATAATCAGAACATTATTGACCAATACAATCAATTACTCAATGTAGAATGGCTAGCACAGTCATATTTTTTCATTGATTTAGCCTATGTTCAGATGACAAGCGCTTAGCGCGCGTTGAACGCGCGTTAAATTTTTTTAGGGTGTTCACATGACACGCGCTGGTCAGGCGTTGAACGTCCGTTGCCACGACCACCATGGTTCAGTACAGTTCTTGCATTGTCGAAGATGTACCTACGTAGAAACAGTTAACGGTGATTTTATACCGACGGCAGAAACGACGCAACAGAAGACGGAGATATTGATACGGAGATTTTATTAAAAAGAGATTAATAGATAAAGCGTATTATTCGGTGCGGGATTACATGGTTGATAAAGATGTGTGGACTTGTGACGCTGTATTTCATGCACGACATTACTAATTTTGTACTAAATTACAGTTTATAATTTTTTTTCAAAAAGAGTAACTGCGGAGTTTCTTGCCGATTCTTCTCTGCAGAATCTACATTCCGAATCGGTGGTAGCTTCTTAAAAAAAAAACTTAATAATGACCTTAAATTAAAATTTTGTAAATTGACGATTCGAAAGTGCTCATGGGGCCTATTTGAATAAAGTTATTTTTGATTTTGATTTGATTTTGATTGGGTCCACCCAATTTTGTCACATAGGCTGACTGAAAGCCAGTACATAATTTTCTACCCTAAATTAAGGCAATTAGGACTCAAATTTTTTAACTACTTCATAATGTCCATCAAGTCATTTGATGATTTACTGGCTCTCATAAACAATGAAGTCGTAATATATAAGAACGCTGTGCCATATAGCATTTCACCAGAAGAAAAACTCCTATTGACATTGAGTACCTACTGATACTGATGAACCCTAAAATACGCCAAACCACGTCGAAAGCGCGCGCTCTTCTGAACGGTAACATAAATATAAGCAGCAAACGTGTGAGAAAGGAGGTAGTCCGCTATGGATACTCCAAAAGCCAGTAATATCTACCCGCAAAATTCAGTCTCGTGAACAAGACATTCGAAGTTAATGTCGAAATATCGAGCTCCGCGAAGAGAAAATAATAAACATGGTAAATATCCCGTTTTCGAATAATTTTGGTAACATATAAATCCAATGATCTCAAAGCGCGTGTTGACGCACGCTGACAAATGTCGAGCGCTAGCGCAGCGTTCAACGCACGCTTTAAAAAACGCGCGTTAGCATCTGTACGGCCTGAATAAAATTTACCTATGTAGTTGTAAACGCGCGTGAACGCGCGTGAACATAGTCCATTGGAAAACATTTTCATCTGAACATAGTCCATTGGACTATGTTCAGATGATAAGCGCTTAACGCGCGTTTTGATAACGCCATTTAATTATTTTGCAATATACCACAGCGTAAAGAGAACCAGTGGGCCAACGCGTTTAGGGCCTATGCAAACCACGTTTTTAAACGCACCGTCGACGCGCGTTTGTAGCGATACAGACGCGATACACACGCGAGTCAGACGCAGCCTGTAGACCTTTGCACACCTTTATAAATTCAAAAGCGCGTTTGAATCGCGCGTGTGTATCGATACAGACGCGATGCAAACGCGCGTGTGTAGCGAACCAGACGCGCCGGTGCCGCGTGTTTTAATCGATAGAAATGACAACAAATTGCTATATAAAATAAAAGCGCGCCATCGACGCGCGTTACTAAAACGCGCCGTTGACTCGCGTGTGTAGCAATACAGACGCGATGCAAACGCGCGTGTGTATCGATACAGACGTGCCGGTGCCGCGCCTTTGTATCGATACAAACGACAACAAACTGTTCTGTAGGATAAAAGCGCGCCGTCGACGCGCGTTTCTAAAACGCGTGTCGACCGCGCGTTTAAAAAAAGTGGTTTGCATAGGCCCTAAATGTCACTTTAAGTATTTTTTTATCTTACAACCTGAAAACAATCACTAATTTAAAAAAAAAAAAAAACTAATTTAAAATACAACAAAAGCTATAGTTGAAAAAAACCAAACTCAAATTCTGTCCCCTTTGCCGCCCCAAAAATCCGCCGCCCTAGGCTCAAGCCTACTCAGCCTGCTGGTAAATACGCCACTGGCTGACTGCATAATAAAGGCGGCTTAAAAGATTTGTCGATGGAAAATTAAAATGATTTTTCTTATTGTACGTCATTATCAAAGAGTATATAACCACTACGTTTTAAGAGACGGGAGTCCCATACAAATAGCGTAAAATCTAATAAGTATGAAATGGAAGCGAAAAGTCTTGCCAATATGAAGCCGCAAACGTCATCTTCATGACATACGTAATGCCAATATCAAGAACAAAATAAATAGGGATTTCACGTGGATTTCACAGAAATTATCGATATCGATATTTGTCGATACGAGTGTGTGACCCTTATGACAATTTTTGTTAATAGTTCAGGTAGGTTAATAATAAAAATAAAAAAAAAACAAAGTATCTATACTCAGAGTTTTATTTTGTTCAAACTTTAACAAAAAAAAGTGTCCTGTTTTGTCCTGGAGTGGAGACCGCGTCTTGGCAAACGCAGTGTGGGACGTCCTCTGGCCCGTTGGACCGACGATCTTCGTAAGATTGCCGGTGTAGGCTGGATGAGGATTGCGGCTGTAGTAATTATGATCATTTAAAACATCTTCTCTTTTGTCACTTTTAGCCACATATTGGATGTGTAATGGAAAACTATGGAACATTTCATCTATTAATGGATTTTTAGCAATATCAATATGTGGAACAGCATTTTTCTTTAACTGTGTTTTCCTTTTCTTGAAATATTTTGTATGAAAATGCTTGCCGCAAATATATTTTAATTGATTCAATTTTTCTACACGTTTATCAAGTTTTCGTTACCAGTCGCCTTTACCCATTGTTTGTAGCTAAAAAGAAAACTATGTTAAAATTTGTAATAGATACCTGATGATAATTAATAAAAATACAATTATCTCAGAGGAATTGCAAAGAGTACTTATATCTTTGACCAGAATCGTTAGATTGTTTTGAGTAATACTTAGTCTGAGTTATCAGATTGGTATAAAGAGTAGTAAATATTAATAATACATTTTCACCTCTCATCTGTTCTTCAGTTCAAATCAAAATTATCGATAAAACATACACAACACTATTCTTTGCATATCAATAAGGTTATGCATTATTTTACTCGAAAAACCAACTGTTTGATGAAAATTATGATTTACACAGTTATTTTACGCGGTAATAAATTATATTCTGCACTTACCGATCTTCGTCTAGAGGAAATCTTGCCATCAAATATTCTTTTTTGGCCGTCCTTTCGACATGTTTTTGCACCACATATTTCGCACTTTTTCTTTTGGAACCAACTCATTTTTGCCTTAGACGATCACTATACCCAAATATACGCCAAATATATAGCAAATACCTAATTAGATGGTTAAATTTTTTATATAGAGCACAGATCCGACTTCTCAGCTACCACAGTTAGGGCAAAAAAGAAATGTCAAGTCAAATGACACGATATGGCGGCCAAAGATGGCGGCGAAGTATAATCCGCCTAAATTCGAATGCCGTCAATTACATACTGCTTTGTAGATGTCGATGTTTTTTCAAACTTAGACGGGTTCAAAATTCGCTCCCGTTTCATACAATCGTTTTTTTACCTTGAAGTTGCGCCAGGCTGGTCATTATTTTGTCTTTAAAAATGAAAATAGTAGAAAAATCACTTACAGTCCTACAGACAGTGCTGTGCCGATATATTACGAGTATTGTACATCATATTACGTAATGCAAAAACGAAACGTTATTTCAATATCAGTAAATGTCAATGTCAGAATTTCAATATGGCGAAGCAGGATTTACGTCAAGTTAGAAGACTGGGAAGTGATAATCATTACCTATTTGTAGTTATCGTAAATTTTACGCTTGTTTGTAAATAAAATAACACAAAACAAAACACTTGTGGTACTCTAGCGAAATCAAGTAAAGACGATATTTTTCGCTGCTACATGAAATGTCGATAACTCAGACAATAATAAATACATGAAAATCTTAAATTTCATTTTATAGGTATGATATTTAGTGTTCGTGTTACGTCAACATTAGGGAAGATGAGGAATACCTACAGCACACGCGTCGCTAATTGTTAGGGCTATGATTCACGAGGTTGCAGGTTACGAGAATGCGTAATTGAGTTTTTTATGTGGACGATAACAGAGGTGTTGACATATCTGTTAGGAATCCGGTAGTGTATAATTCTATGAAATGATCGAGAGTGTGTCGCGTCGCGCCTTCAGCAGCTCCAGCGGCACATACAACGTTCGCGCCTCGGAGCTAGCGCGAGAACGCAAGCTAAACATCTTTAACGTCACTGTTGTTTTCTTGGATGATACACAGCAATCTTTTCAAATTGAGGTATGTCCAAATCATTTCATAATGAAAATAAAAATATTGTGTGATTTTCTTATATTTAATAAAAATGCTATAGAAATAATTATTATTTTATATTATCACTAATAGAGAGATTTCTTTCGAAAAAAACTATTTTCTCTTATATTATTATATCCTTGCCTCCTGTGATGAGTGATATAAGTAGAGTTATACCCATTTTGTGATTTTAATGTATCATAAATAAATATAGAATTTTTTGGTTTCATTCACACTCTTCTATCTTCTATAGTTAAAATTGAAATAATTGCTTAATATTCATTATAGAAAAAGGCAAAAGGGAGTGTGCTACTTGAGCATGTGTTTCAACACTTGGAACTCGTGGAAAAAGACTACTTTGGTTTGCAATTCACAGAAAATGGATCACCTCCGAATGCGACAAATACTGAAATAACGGTAATTTACCTATATTTAATTTTCTGAAAATAAAATGTCTCTCTGCTCGTAAGCAGGAATAAAACTATCATTATAAATTATACATACTAATATTTTCAATATTATTTATTATTAGAAAAAACTACAATTTATTAATATAAAGAAATTACAAATAATTGTGATAAGCAGTGAAACGAAAAACGATAAATAGTTGTATAGTACACTGCACATAAAATACCCATTTCTAAAAACAATAAGTAGTCAATAAAGGCAAAGTTTGAAATAATTTTTGTAAAAAAAACCTTCCTAAAATGACAATAAATTCCTATTCTTTTCTCACAAAAAATCACCCTATTGTATAAGGATTACGTCCTAATCAGTCAATAATCAGTAATTACAAGTGTCACAGTCACTGCACTACACCTTATCAGTGTAAAAATCCACTACAATTATTATCATTAAGACTAAACAAGAATGACTCATCACTTGACCCCTAAGTGAAACCATATGACTTGTAATGCTTCACTGAATGGTAGGTTTTTTTGGTTTATAATTATATTCTATAGTTTTATACTATCTGTGAGTCACTCAGGTATTAGTTTTTTTTTTGTGTTTTAGAAGTATTTAAATAATAATCTCTTTATAAAACAGAAGGGGGTGTCTTTTTAAACATTTTATGGTAAATAAATTTGAAGTCTTCTGATTCATATTTTTTGTTCTGTGTGGATATGATATTCAAGTTTCTAAATGGAAATAATACATTAAAACATTGCATGTTTCAATTATAAGTTATACAGTTTTTGCTGTCCTAAGTTTGTTTTAAATGCATTAACATGCAATGTTTAGTACTAGATTTTTTTTAATGTATTTAACATGAGTGTTTACTTTTTGTCCCCTTTTCGTCCATTAAAATATAGCCTATGTCGCACAATGATAATACATTTAGGGTTAAAGAAATTTTGAAATCAATCGAGTAATTTTTGAGTTTATTCTTTACAAACATTAAGAAATTCAAATCTTTTCTATTTATAATATTGGTGTAGCATGTTATTTTTATTTTATTTCAGCGTTGGCTTGATGCTGGTAAATCTGTCAAGAAACAAGTTGGTATTAACGCTCAGTTTTGGTTGGCAGTACGTTTTTACCCCCCTGAGCCTTGTCGTTTAGCAGAAGAGTTCACAAGATATCTCCTGTGCTTGCAACTGAGGAAGCTATTACTTGATGGTAGAATGTCAGCTCCGAAGAATACTGCTCTTTTGTTGGCATCATTTACTGTACAAGGTACATTTTGACTATTGAGTGATTTTTAAAATGAAACTTCTTTAGGCGCATGAGGGGTAAAATTTAAGCAACCGCTAACAGTCAGGTCAGTCCAGGTCAGTACTTGGATAAGTGGCTGCTTGGGAACACCGTGTGACGTTCGCTTTTTTTTTTTTTGTATTTTATATTGTTATTTTAAATTAGTTTTTTTTTTTAATTTGTTTACCAAAGAAGAA
Organism: Melitaea athalia; assembly: GCA_905220545.2. Lineage (NCBI taxonomy): Eukaryota > Metazoa > Arthropoda > Insecta > Lepidoptera > Nymphalidae > Melitaea > Melitaea athalia. Next base: position 6,212,311 of record HG992183.1, on the reverse strand, counting down.
GTTTCACTTCTGACAAATGTACTTTGTACGCTCGAATTTTTTATTATTAATTGCTTTATGAAAGATAGGTACAATGTCAAGATAATTATAATATTGAAAGTTTATGGATCATAATGTTTGTAATATCATACTATAGTATTCTTAATACAGTTTTAAATAATGTCGATAAATTAAAACACATAAGATGACCTGATGACCTTATTAACACTTATTGTGTGTACCATACATATAGCTTTTTGTTACATTACTCATCTAAAATTAAATACTAAGATCATTGCTACATAATAAAAGTAGATAACATTGTTTATTTATAATTATATATCATTATTACCTTATATGTATACAAATTACACTTTGGGACACAAACACATGCAGGAAACACACAGGAAAATTCAATCAATAATTGTGAACAATAAATTCTAATGTTTTGATTTATTCATTTTCTGGTAATGTTTTAATTATTTCTCTTTAATATGTTTTTGTTATTCTGTAGAATGTATTTACTAATACTTATAATACTTTCCTTTATCATATTAATTATATGTATACCCTTGCATTTATTAGTATGTGTTATAATGTCCTTTGCCAATCGGATTTTGTCTTCGGAAAGAGATCGCTTTTTTAGCCATAAGGGGCCATCCATAAATTACGTCACACTTTAAGAGGGGGGTAGGGGGTAGACGAAGTGTGACAATGTGTGACAAGGGGGAAGGAGGGGTCAAAATTTTGTGACGTCACATTTCCAAATATAATAATATCAAAACGTAAGTACAAAAACATGATATTTCAACTACCTATCAATAACTAACTTCAAAAATTAGAGTTTTATTAGTTTTATAGGTGAACTGGCATTTATAAAAATGAAAATAAAAATAATGTCGAAACTGTGATCAGTTTGCTCATGCAAAATTGCAAAATATGTGACGTCACACTAGGTGGGGGGGGGGTCTCATAAATGTGACCATCTGTGACAAGGAGGGGGGAGGGGTCAAAAAATCGAGAATTTCGTGTGACGTAATTTATGGATGGCCCCTAAGGACGCTGTTTGTATACTATTACTATGCGTTTTACACACAATCTGTGTAACTGGTGTTACTTGTAATTTATGGTGTACAATAACACACATCAACCTATTGCAGTCTACTGCTGAACATAGGCCTCCCCAAGTTCGCGCCAGACATCGCGGTTTTCCGCAATCCTCATCCAGCCTACACCGGCAATTTCACGTAGATCGTCGGTCCAACAGCCGGAGGACGTCCCACACTGCGTTTCCCAAGACGCGGTTTCCACTCCAAGACACGTCTGCTCCAATGGCCATCGGTCCTGCGACACAAATGTACAATAAAGCATATGTAATTTATTTATTCATGTTTTACAGCGGAATTAGGAGATTATAACGGAACGGAACACCAACCAAACTATTTGTCTGAATTATGTTTATTACCAAAACAAACCGCTGAAGATGAGAGGCGTATAAAGGAGTTACATAAGTTGCATAAAGGACAGTCACCCGCTGACGCAGAGGCTAATTTTCTAGAACATGCCAAACGATTAGACTGTTATGGTGTGGAATCACATCCTGCAAAGGTAATGGTTTAATTGTATAGGTTTTCATTGAAGTAAAATTTCATTACACACGCTTCACTTGGGGAGTAAGCTCGTGAATGCGTGATGAGTGCGTTACGAAAAGTGTGATCGGGCGAGGCGAATGAAGCAAGAGAGAGAGGTGCGAGAACATATTTTCGTTCTCTAATAGCCAGTTACGTTTCGTATATCTATGTCCTAAGACATTGCAGGTCTCTTGTGCAGGCCTATTGCTAAAGAAGTTTTACTTCAGTCGTGTGGTCTAAAGCACACTCGTTTTTGTTAAAATTGTTGAATTAATTAATTTTATTAGCATTATTTACTTTATTAGGTCTCTAAAACACGTCTTGTAAAATTAAAAAAAAAAAAAACAAGACATGATCATTTGAAGTAAACGACGAGTTGAAATTAAATCAATTATTATAATAACAATAATATTTTTATGTTAAATTACTTATATATTATTAAATTACTTAGATATTAATGACTACTCTTGAGATAAATTAAAATTTAGATTAAAAAAAACTAAAATTTGTGATAATATGGTGTCTAACCAAACTAAACAAAAAATACGATTGAGGGCTAATATTGTTTTAAGTTAATTAAAAAAATTACTTTTCAAAATAAAGTAAGTAATAATTTCTTTAGTCTAAAAATGTTAATCTTAAAATTGGTAATATTTTCAGGATTATAATGGAAAAGACATACTGATTGGGGTAACGTCAATCGGTATAGTCGTATTTCAGAACAATATCAGAGTGAACACATTTTCATGGAGCAAAATCGTCAAGATTTCTTTCAAGAAGAAGCAGTTCTTTATTCAGCTGAAACGAGAACCAGTAAGCTAATTTTACAGTATATACAACTCATACAATCTTACTTCTCACAGTTATTTATTAAGGGAGTCGAAAGCGTTTTTCCAGCTCATGAAACAAATAACTCGTAAATCTAAGTTAATCCATAGATTTTGCCAAAAAAAAAACCATACAGACGATTACACGACATTACCGACAGAGTCTATTCTTTAACTTCCCATTTAAAATAGAACAATAAAACACTTTAAAACGGTATACACAATCAAAAAAATATATACTCACTTTATTGTTACATAATAATATTTTTAAAGTAATAAATAGTTTCAATGATCCTTAATATTTTTTTACACAGTCAGAATCCTACGACACAGTACTGGGTTTCAACATGCGTTCAGGGCGTGCAGCGAAGGCCCTATGGCGTTGTAGTGTCGAAAGACATGGGTTCTTCCGTTTAAGGGCCCCTCGACGCCGGCCCTTACTGGGGGCCCTGGGAGCCTTAGCGGGGGTCACTGCTCCCACTGTGGCGAGGACTGAAACCCAGGCGTTGGAAGATGCGAGACGGTCTCGATCGAGTAATAGGAATTTTGTTCGGTAATATTTCATTGTCTTTTGTTTGTATGAATAAAGTATTTATTTTAATAATCAATTGATCTGATTTTTTTCTCTTCTAAAATTTTCTTGATGATTTAATTTTTGAAATGATTTATACAATTTAAGGAACTAAGTTTAGCTATGCTCTTTGACTTTTAGTTGGCCCATTGGCTTCTAATTAGTCAAGGGTCGTGGATAAGTTAAATATAGAATAGAGTTCATTGAAAATTTAGTGCTGTTCACAAATCAGATTATCATAATATCGCTATTAATTATAAAAATAGAACATAATATCTTTGCCAAAGTTAATTCGAAATTCCATTTTCAAATATCAGCCGTAGCAGTTCCCGTACTCGCGAACGGTCGGCCGGGGCTTCGCCGGCGCAGGGCGGCGGGGCGGCGCGGGGGGCGCGCGTCACCGCCCACGAGGAGCCCCCGCCGCGCGCCGCCTGGGGGGACGCACGAGACAACGACAGAGACGAGTGAGTCGATGCATTCCATTTTCAAAATCATTTGCGGCGAGCGTGACGTCTGAGTCAATGTGTTCCATTTTCAAAATACTTTGTGAGTGCGGTAGTGATGAGTAACTCGTCATTTTAATTTGAGGATGAGGAAGTCCCTCATTTTAGCTTTTGAGGCCTCACGAGGCGCGCCTCATTTGAGGCGAGGTAACGTACGAGGAAAGCCGAACTCATCCGATTGTTCGAGGATTCGAGGAAGCGGCAAGCGTGAGTCACGCGCGCCTCACGAGTAGCTAACTTATAAACGATACACTAAGTACTTTTATTTTTTTAAATTATCTTTATCACTTTGCTTCAACGACGCGTTTTGATGCGCGCTGTTAAACGTTAAGTACTTATTATTTAGGTAATACTAAACCAAATATTTATTCATAACATAAATAATGTTTTTGTTTTAAATGATTTTTTAAATTGGAGTACTTACCGAGCTTAGCTCGGTATTTTTAGTAAATCGTGTTTTTTGGAAATCATATACGAATTACATATTGATAAAAAATGAATAATATTTTTCAATTTTACCGACATAATAATAAGAAATATGAACTGGTTATTTAAATAAAAAATCGCGAGTGCAATTAGAAAAAAAAAAAATCATACGGGGATTTGAACCATCGTCTTCTCAATTAATCCCGACCGGCCGATGTCCCACTTGACCCCTAAGCTAATACAACTTAATTAACATTTGCGAAATTTACCTTCGTATTCTAATGAAGCCATAAATAATTACAATATTGTAGCCATTTTTTCATTGTCTAAAAACAGGGATATTATAACGAAATTTTCTAAAAATGATTGATTCGGATTTTTACATCTCCCTCACACATCATGTTCTTTCGCTGATAAATTTTAGACCGCCTACAAAATAAATAAACGAATCAATGACACTTGAATACCAATCTAATCTAGGTGTTTTTAGAGTTCATAATTAATGTTTAGAGTTCATGGTAATACCAATACGTAATAAAAATATTCTCTCTTTAATTTTTTTTCAACTTTTCAGTAATGAAAATAATATTAGTAAATGCGTAGGTACCTACTCTAGTGTATGATATCGCGGCGTCTCGCAACATTCGTAATAATTTGTAGAAAACATATTTATACTTACATTACAAATATGTTAGTTATAGTTATATGTTAATAATGTTATTATAGTATACAATAATTTTGTTAGTAATAGTTATGTATATGTCACAGTCAAAACTCTTAATCAGTCAAAAGTACTATTGACTAGCGAAATCAGTCAAAAGTACTTTTGACTAGACAAGTTGGTCAAAAGTGGTTTTGACTGAAAATTATTGGTTATTAGTACTTTTGACTGCAAGTTTGCGGTTAAAAGTACTTTTGACTGACGCTCTCCGTCAAAAGTAGTTTTGACTGCAAAAAGGCGTCAGTCAAAAGCACTATTAACTCTTAAACTCTATTAACTCTTAACTAGTTTAGTTTTAACTGCAAATTAGATAGGTTAGGGTTATTTTTTTTGTTTCTGTGACAAAAATATGCCGATAAACAGTCTAATATTGAAATTAGATAGGTTAAGGTTATTTTTTTTTGTTTCTGTGACAAAAATATGCCGATAAACAGTCTAATATTGAAATTAGACAGGTTAGGGTTATTTTTTTTATTGTTTCTGTGACAAAAATATGCCGCGACCACCTTACTTTTTAAGAGTTTTGACTGATACAACCAGTCAAAACCACTTTTGACGGAATCATTTAGTCAAAAGTACTTTTAACCAGCTCCATTGGGTAAAAGTACTTTTAACTGTTATTTTAGTCAAAACCACTTTTGACCAACTTGTCTAGTCAAAAGTACTTTTGACTGATTTTTTGCAGTCAAAACTACTTTTGACTGATTAAGAGTTTTGACTGTAACATATGCAATAGCGTAAAGTGCATTTTCTTCACTTTTACGTATTTTTAACCAGACTTGTGTTTAAGTTATTCTTTTAATTTGATTTACCTAATAGGTAGAGTGTAGAACTTCGAGTGAACTGTTGACGGAATCGATTAAATTTGCAATGGATTTACTATTTTGAAAATTTTAAGCGTGAGCATAATATGTTACATCACAATTACACAATAACACACACTACTATTACAATGTAGGTACTCTGTGTTAAGCATCGATTAGGTATAATGGTCTAAGATCCGGAATATAACAAAATATTCCCTCATCTGTTAATTAGATGAAACAATTTTTTATAGGCTGATTTCAATATTGTGAATTTATAAAAACACAACCTCTGCCACATAAGCCTGCTGCAAATAATAAAACTTTAAAAAAAAAATTTTTTTCTTCTAAAAAATCTTTTCCCTCTCATGTTAATTACATGTAGTAAGCTAAAACCGTCAATATTTTACATTATATACCTGACTATAGTAGGCACTCATCTCTACGATTGCTACACTTACCTGCAGCCAGGTCAGTAACCTCAGTCAGCAGTAACCTGGCTGCAGGTAAGTATAGCAATCATAGAGCTGGGTGCCTGCTACAGTCAGGTATATAATGTAAAATATTAACGGTTTTAGCTTATTACACGTAGTTAACATGAGAGGGAAAAGATTTAAAAAAAAAAATTGCAGCAGGCTTATGGTGGCAGAGGTTGTTTTTATAAATTCACAATATTGAAATAAGCCTATAAAAATTGTTTCCTCTAATTAACAGATGTGGGAAGATTTAGCTTCTCGGATCTTAGACCATAATGAAAAGGCAACAAATAGATGTCGAAATTTTTTTATTGACAATAATATTTAAATAACATTTTAACGATAAATCAACATAAATAGTTTTGCTTAAAATTAAATTGAGTAAACATAAAAAAAAATATGTAAAACATGTTTTAAACAAAATTTAAACAACAACAAAAATATATTGTTCTTAGCATAATTGAGATATTATGTACTACGTTTCTTAGAAAGAAATTCCCTAGGAAATTCCAAATTATACTGTACTTAATAAACAAACATCGCACTTTGTAAACGTACGTTTTCAAATTTACTGAATGAGCTTGCGCATTCGTAAAACATACGATCAGCTAATGTTTATTGTTTCTGTGTTTCAAATCAAATCAATACGAAATTACCAATGATATTAGAAAAGAAAAATAGGTAGATAGGTTATACGCGCACCGCAAATGGCACGCCAAAACTATGCTAACAATATGCTAATTACTAATTAGCAAACCTGAGCTTAGTCGTTGCGCATTGCGCTATCGTTGCAGCATATAGAAGGGCGTTGAAAGTAATTTGAATTTTGTTTTTGCACCGAAAAATGCCGTCGTGTATGATGAGATTCTGCACAAACTACACAAGCAAGGTTTCCAAAAGTCAAGGAATCACATTTCATTCGTAAGTATTATTATCATAATATTTCCTTAGTTTATTTCGTATTTTTTTACAAATTCAACAATAACGTATTTTAAATAATTTGTCAGAAAAAATCGAGAGGGATAAAAATACTCAAATGCGTGAGTTTGAAAGAGAGGTGAAATTGTCTCCGATCAAAGAATAATAAACAGATGGTCTCTTCTGAGTATCGTCAATTCAAATAGTGTGCATATTTCTTGTTTTAGGGAAGGATAAATTAACTATGTCATAATTCTATTAGTTTAATATATATTAGTTCAATATATATATATTTAATTTTGACTGATTTTAATTTAATTTTAGTATTGATTGGTTTTAATTAATTTGAATTTTGACTTTAATTGTTATTTTAATTTAATTTGAAACTAGTCAATACTGGATTTTTATTTTTATTTTATTTTAATTTTAACTGAATTTTAGTTTGATTGGATTTTTATTTTATATTTAATTGAATTTTAGTATAATTTGATTTTTAATGTCAATATCGAGAATTGTATTAAAGGAAAAATTAAATCCGATTATTTGTGCGTTCAATTTTATTAATCAAAGTGTTGTCTAACATTAATTTTTAAGTTATTAAATGTTACTAACACTTGCATGGATTAAATCTGAAATAAATAAACTATTATAATTATTATGTATACGTATACGATTGTTTCTAGATTTCCATTAAATGAACTAAGGCGCATCCAATGGGTGGATATTGTGCGTAAGCAAAGAAAAGAAGAAAGCTGGCAGCCTAACACTGCAAGTAAAATATGTTCAAATCATTTTAAGGATGATGATAAATATATGATTGTTGTTATAATATATGTATTTCTTTATTTTTAAAACGTGTTTTATTTTTCACCTACCTAACTTTTATTCTGTTTATTTGTTACTAGCTTTTTCCCGCGGCTTCGCGCGCGTAAAATTAGGTGTCACGTAAAATTTTGGGACAAACGTGCATGGCAATCGCGTTATTATAGGGCTCGCTCCGCGCCCAGGAATTTTTAAAATCGGTCGAGTATTTTTGAGCCTACTCACGACAAACATACATACAAACAATTCCTCTTTATAATATTACTATAGATATAGCCATAAATCCCGGCTACAAGTTTTGTACACGCGGTTTGTACCTTCTGCCTAATTAATTTGTTAGTCTATGATGCCAAAGTGCGGTGATTGGTGGCCCGAATAATATTTGTTTACATTCACACCATAGAGAATAGTAATATAACTGAAATAGAGAGCCCTCTCTACGATTATTTTTGCCAACACGACATTAACGCCATCTGTAAATCGTGCCCCTATACTAACCGTCCCTAATGATATCTTATAAATATATTTTAATTGATTCTAAAGTATATTACTTACTACTAGTAAGTAATATACTACTATTACTCTAGTAGGGGTAATAATTATCGTTCTAAATGATAAATAAATAAAAGAAAATGTTATTTTTTAACTTTATTGCTTAAAAACACTGTACAATTACCACAACTTGATTTTATCACTAAACTAACGTCCTTATCGCAATTTTAAACTAGTACTTAATAATAAAAGCGTCCTTATCACACTTAAAAACTAGTTGTTTATTTAATATACCTAATCAAAGCGTCCGTTTCACAAGATGAAAAATCAGTTTAACCTTAGTTTAATACAAATTAAAGCGTTCTTTTCACTGCTTATTCAAAATAGTGTCAATATCACAAAATAACACTAAACCCGACAAAAACTGGAAAATTAATATTCACAACCGTTCAATCATCAATGATAAAAATATAAAATTTAAAATACAAACAAGTTTAAATTTTAAAATGTCTATTTTATTTTGACTTGATTTGACAACAAACAATGTTGTTGTTTTAAAATTTATCCCCAATAGGAAAAGGCAAAAGACTATAATCCATACAGCCTAGTCTGAATTTGTATATTTTTTCAATTCTTGACAACAAACAAGTTTAAAATACCAACCACGAAAAAATGATCCAATTCAAACATTTAATTAAATTATATATATTTTACGTGCTGTTTCAATATAAATTTATATCGATTCAAATATTTAATTTGTTACTTATAGCAAAAAAAAAAAACAGGATAATTTTTTATGTGACATTATGCTTTCTTTTTAAGTATAGGTAAATAGTTATTTTTGTATGCAAATTTAATTGGTATGCGTGTACTGGATTGCTGAATTGACGAGTGCCAACGTAGCGACATCTATTGATAGAACTTGGTAGTCGCTAGTAATAAATTTAAGCAATAGTTTCGGGGCACGACTAATAGATGACACTGCTAATTTTTTACTGTGGCCGATGTTCTAAGTTTCCAGCCCATGATTCACACGCAATATTAAAACATCTAGTTGTCACCTTTTTCTTATTGTTTTTATCAAGCTATCTCTTTTACTTGTACCGAAACGTAAAATGAATGTCGCACGGCGCGGAACACTTTTTTTCGGTTGTTTAGTAAATGTATAACATATCTGTTTACAAGAACATCATTGGAAATCACGAAAACAATAAAACATTAACTACTGAAGTTGACATTTGACCATTGACCTTGACCACAAGTGAAAAAAAAATCCACAATAATTTGACAATTATTAAAGTTACCAGTTTAAAAAACTTTTGGGTTGCTAGGATTTCATTAGAAATCCACCAATAAATAAAAAAACTGTGCTATAAAAAATATATCTATTATGGATATATTTATATCTGTTATGGATTCAAAATAAATCTATAGTATTTATTTCACATGAGGTTTACATAGGTAAAATTACTCGTAGAAAGTAAAGATGATGAGACATTTGACGATTAATCCTATAGTCTATAATCTTAAACTCAATTTGATTGACGCGTGTGATTGATACATGGTAGTGTGCGTAATATTTTTTTATAGTGAAACTTATAATACATCGTCTCAAACTTTTTCGTCTGCGTTGTGCAATTCGTTTTGACGGTCGGCCACCTAGTAGACACTATTGACAACACACAGCTGATGTTAGTTATTAATTTGCTTGCATAGATGGCGTGCACATGCAAAGAAAGGGTGATTGTTCCTATTTCATTTTAGTTCCTTGAAAAAAAGTTTCACTTTTACCGTGGTTTCATAAAACCACACGGAGGTTTTTTATTGGTTTAAATTTAATGCATTTTAAATGCGTAATTAAAAAAAAAATATAATCATTCTGCACTCCTCTAAACTATAAGCGTGCGAAATTTCATTCTTCTCCTACCGCGTAAAAAGTGGTACAAAGTTTTTGCCACACGTTTTAATATTATCTGAATAATATCCTAGCAAACATCATAATTTCATTAGGTACATAATATCAAAATCATAATGTGTGTAGTACTGTGTTTTCAAAATTTCGACTCCTCGCCTCACGCACTCTCTAACTCGCTGTTCAAATTTCAATTATGAAATAAATAAGTACTTCCACCTCATTGAGGATTCGTCCTCATTGAGGATTTTTCCTCATTGAGGAATCGTCCTCGTCGAGTCCTCGTGAGTTCGTGACTCGCGAGTCGCGTCAATAATGACAATGTGAGGACGCGTCAAACGAATGAGGCGGTTCAAAATTGAAATTCGAGTAACTCTTTCAATTTGCTATCACGAGTACCTCAAATGAGGTACCTCATGAGTGAGGGACCCATCTCTAGAGTGCGGTTGGAGTCGATGCATTTGGTCCAGGAGGAATCGGCGCATGAGTTCTGAAAACTATTCCACCTCAATTTTTTTATGCGATCTTCTTCAAATTGCCCTACTGATGATATAAATGCGTGTTGCCATTGGGCAACCCGGTGCCATGTTACTTAAACCGAAATTGTTTAAACAATTGCAAGGAATTGCTATTTTTCAACCAGACAATTTTTTTTAATATTCTTTATTAAAATACAAATATCCAAATTTGAGATTTTTCGAACCTTTAAAAATGCATATCTCTAAAATATTAACTTTATCGTGAAATGACATAGAAGCTTTTTTATTCGTTTTAACATAAAGTTAGAATGGGGTCTCGAGATGATTTCTCATGATTTTGAATTTTTTTAGAGACCCAACAAAAGTAATAATGAAAAAATCGAATAGGAGCAATGTTCATTTGTCTTCATTTAAGTGTATTTTTTTTTTGTTCCACAGCAGTGACGGTGGTTTCTTAGAACGAGCTCTCCGCGTACCGCTCACGTATGTAGACGAATCTGAGTCTGACTCGGCGCCGGAGAGGGGGGAGGATGGCGACACCGGCGACGGCGATGGTGATGGCGATGGTTGTAAGTCATGATATACAACTACTAATATTCTAAATATAAAAGTTTGTGAGGATGGTAGTTTATTATTTTATTATTATGAAATTTGGTATGTAGATCGTTCAAAATTCAAATTGTATTAATGTGAGACTAAGACACAATATTTTAGCACAAAATTTCTGTTCTAAAGTCCGGTTATTATATTTAAAAAACGGGTCATAAGCTCCGATTCGAGGGTGGAATAAGCTCCGATCCTTCTCCTACGTGGATAAAGATAGTTATGTATGTATAATGTACTAACGGCCGCCCGCGACTTCGTACGCGTGGAATTAGTTATTTCCAAGTAATTTTTAATTATATTCGAAAAAGCTAAATACTCAATGAAAGGAAAAATAAAGATAAAAACATTAGACTTTCATATAAACTACCATCCACTGTTTTAACCCCAAAAGTGGGTTGATTTCTAAAAATACATTATTAGTACATTTCCACACCATTTATAGAGCATACATTTTAAATTTCAAGACAGTTACTTCAAAAACATACGACTTTTATACAAACTTCCAACCCCCGTTTTACCCTCTTAGGGGTGGAGTTTCGTAAAACCCGTTATCTATCATACCTAGTTATATATCATCACGCTAAGACCAATAGGAGCGGAGTCCACGCCGACGAAGTCGCGCGCAGAAATAACTAGCATAATGATATGTAGCCTATAGCCTTCCTCGATAAATGGGCTATCTAACACTGAAATAATTTTTCAAATCGAACGAGTAGATCCTGAGATTAGCGCGTTCAAACAAAGAAACAAACAAAGAAACAATCAAACAAACTCTTCAGCTTTATAATATTAGTATAGATAAAATATTTTGAATTTGAATTGAATGTACGTTCTCGTGGCAGTGGTGGAGGCGGAGGGCGCGGTGGCGGTGCGGCTGTCGGCGGGCGCGGACGGGCGCTTCGGGTTCAACGTGCGCGGCGGCGGCGGCGCGCCCGTGCTCGTGTCGCGCGTCGCGCCGCGCACGCGCGCGCAGCTGCAGGAGGGCGACCAGGTCTCGACGCACGCTTGCTCAGCGACTCTAAGCCTTATGCCTTATATGTTAAAGCTCACACTCGTAGTTATTCATTCGTATCTGCTCGAAAGCGATCAGGTGATGTCACAATGTTGTTTAGCGTGTCTAAGCCTTATGCCTTATATGTTAAAGCTCACACTCGTAGTTATTCATTCGTACCTGCTCGAAAGCGATCAGGTGACGTCACTCTTGTTTAACAAGTAATCCTTATGGATTATATAATATTAAGGCTCACACTCGTAGTTATTCATTCGTATCTGCTCGAAAGCGATCAGGTGACGTCACACTTGTTTAACAAGTCTAAGCCTTATGGATTGTATATTAAGACTCACACTCGTAGTTATTCATGTCTAAGTAAAGTGATCAGGTGACGTCACACACTTGTTTAGCGAGTCTAAGCCTTACGGCTTGTATATTAAGGCCCACACTCGTAGTTGTTTAGGTCACGTCGTACTCTTGTTTGCGAGTCTAAGCCTTACGGCTTGTATATTAAGGCCCACACTCGTAGTTGTTTAGGTCACGTCGTACTCTTGTTTGCGAGTCTAAGCCTTACGGCTTGTATATTAAGGCCCACACTCGTAGCTGTTTAGGTCACGTCGTACTCTTGTTTGCGAGTCTAAGCCTTACGGCTTGTATATTAAGGCTCACACTCGTAGTTGTTTAGGTAACGTCGTACTCTTTTTTAGCGAGTCGTAAGCCTTACGGCTTGTATATTTAAGGCTCACACTCGTAGTTGTTTAGGTAACGTCGTACTCTTTTTTAGCGAGTCGTAAGCCTTACGGCTTGTATATTAAGGCTCACACTCGTAGTTGTTTAGGTAACGTCGTACTCTTTTTTAGCGAGTCGTAAGCCTTACTGCTTGTATATTAAGGCTCACACTCGTAGTTGTTTAGGTAACGTCGTACTCTTTTTTAGCGAGTCGTAAGCCTTACTGCTTGTATATTAAGGCTCACACTCGTTATTTATGCGTACCTGCTTGAAAGCAATCACGTGACATAACACCACATACGTCCATGCGCTGTTCATAGACTAGCCCGTTATCATTTAGGCATCTTCAATGCCTTATTATTCATTTATTATTCATAGACTAGGGTGTTAACGCTGTGTGCACTGACCCTGCTTTCTGATCTGTGTTCACGCATCTGCATGACGGCAACGTCACTAACCTTTAATTTATTCCACAGGTTATATCGATAAACGGCAAAGATGTGGATGAAATGACGCACGAGGAAGTAGTGCAAATGATTAGAAATACGAAAGGCGTCCTCACTTTACTAGTGAAACCTAATGGTAAGTTGAAGATTCTTTTTGTAGTAAATCCGTTAATAACTTGATACTTGTGTCTCATGAATGAGTGAGTTTGTTGTAACACTCCTTTTTATTTGTACAAAAATCAAATTTATCGAAAACTATTAGTATAGTAAAACAATTAATGCTATTTATAAGGGATTAAAGTTATCAGAGTATACATATTTATAATGATATTATATATAAAATAAATAAATCTTCTGTTTTTTTTTTGACACGGAGAAAGTGACCATAATTATCATCAATGTGATAGATTATTGAATTAATCAAACAAGCAACACTATTTTTACACTTGACGACACGTTGGCAAAGTGGTTACATGACAAAAATTTGTATTGGCCATACAGATTGTAGTAGTCTGGACGTATGTCCTTGTGTATTGCGTTTCTGGACCCCCGACACAGAATAACATCCAACTGGAGGCCATTGAGTGTGGAGCGTTTATATATTATTTATTTATTTCAGCGGTTTACGACGCAGATGAAACCGGGCCAGAGGAACCGGCGGTTTGTTTCGTACCCATAGGGTCGGGCAAGTTCGAAGGCGATGCTTTGGAACAGTCCATGCTTTTACTGGGCGATGGGCTGGCCAGCGGAGCCGCTTTGAGACAGTACGATACCCTACTGAGACGTTTGGCTGATGAGAGCTCGTCAGTCTCCAAACTGCCCCAGAACGTTAATAAGAACAGATACAGGGATATAGCGCCTTGTAAGTATTCTGAAAATGTGTGTTTCTATGTTTTCAGAGTATCCAACAATGCCAATTGACAGCCAATTCCAAAACTAGTTTCTTTAAGGGCCTATGCACACCACGTTTTTTAAACGCGCCGTTGACGCGCGTTTGTAGCGATACAGACGCGATACGCACGCAAGTCAGACGCGTAGCGTGTAGACCTTTGCACACCTGTATAAATTCAAATACGCGTTTGAATCGATACAGACGCGCGTGTGTAGCGATACAAACGACAACAAACTGCTCTGTAGGATAAAAGCGCGCCGTCGATGTGCGTTTCTAAAACCCGCGTTGACGGCGCGTTTAAAAAACGTGGTTTGCACAGACCCTAAAAATGTTTATTTCAAGATTTGCGGACATTTTTAAAACTCCAGTACAAATCCTATTACAAATATTCATCTGTCTTATCCTAAAAGCCCAAATTATATATTTGGGCTTTTAGGATAAGAACTAATTATATATTTCATACTAATTAGTTTTGATCACTTTAAAGGAAAACTCTAGAACAAATCAATTTTATTCTAAATATATCCTCCCACAGATTTCCTGGTTTTTATTAGGGTTCCGTACCCAAAGGGTAAAAATGGAACCCTATTACTAAGACTTCGCTGTCCGTCCGTCCGTCCGTCCGTCCGCCTGTCACCAGGCTGTATCTCAAGAACGGCGATAGCTAGACAGTTGGAATTTTCACAAATTATGTATTTCTGTTGCCGCTATAACAACAAATACTAAAAACAAAATAAAATAAATATTTAAGAGGGGCTCCTATACAACAAACGCGATTTTCTTGCCCTTTTTTGCTCGATATCAATAATGGCAACAGTTAGGCACTTGAAATATTCACAAAAGACCCAGTTGTATTTTTACTTTAATAATAAATAATAAAATTAAAATAAAATTAATATTAAAGGGGGCCTCCCATACAAAAAATTAAATCATTTTTGCCTATTTTTGCTCTCATACCACAATTAAAGTGATTTTTAGCCGCTTTTTGCCTGATATTAAAATCAATGTACTTACTGTTGTTTGCCTAGTCAATGGTACGGAACCCTTCGTGCGCGAGTCCGACTCGCACTTGGCCGATTTATTGAAAATAACGTCTCACTTCAAAGAGTTTAAGAGTTAATACTCTAAAGTGTTGTATGGAATTTCTAAACATTGTTTTTTACAAAATAATTTTTTATAGATGATTCAACGCGTGTGATATTAAAAAATGGACCGACCGGCGACTACATAAACGCATCGTACATAAACATGGAAATACCTAATTCAGATCTAGTACTGACATACATCGCTACTCAAGGTAATATTGTACTATTCATTAAAATAAAAAAATTATAATAACTTTAAGCAGCAAGACTCATTTTAAGCTAAGTATATATTGTTTTGAAGGATAGTATTTGATATGATTCATAATTTTTCATATATCTATACAATTACCTTGATTATAATAAAAATTCAAATTTTATAGTTGTTGATTTTCCTTAAAACGGTAATTTAGGTACATATAATTTCATTTACATAAAATACTTTTGTGCATTTTAGGTCCCTTAGCATCAACAGTTGGTGATTTCTGGCAGATGGTTTGGGAAAGCGAGAGTAGTTTAATAGTTATGTTAACAGTGTTAGTAGAACGGGGTCGAGCCAAATGTCACCAATATTGGCCCAAAGTTGGAACCACACCTTTGAAAGCCACCAGTACTCTTTCCGTCCTTACAAATAGCGAACAAAACTTTGGACATTACATCAGAAGAGAAATGACAATAAAGGTGAGCATAAGATATATTAATTTGTATTTGATTACTAATGTGTTAATAGTGTTGGTTAAATGAAATCGCGTGAGGTGTCTTTAACACTACCTTGGCGACGCGTTAGCGTAGCGGTCACAGCACAGGCTGTTGCGCTGGCGGTTGCGGGTTCGATCCCCGCTCACGACAGACTTTTGTTTTGGCCATACAGATGTTTGGCGTGGTCTGGGTGTTTGTGCAGTCCTTGTGGGCTTCCCCATCGTGCCTCAAAGAACACGTTAAGCCGTCGGTCCTGGTTGTTATCATGTACACCTGATAGTGATCGTTACTCATAGTAGGGAATATATCCGCTAACCCGCATTAGAGCAGCGTGGTGCATTAAGCTTTGATCCTTCTCCTACATAGGGAAAGAGGCCTATGCCCAACAGTGCGATATTACAGGCTGAAGAGAACCATGGTCACGGGAGGACTGACCTCGATCTCCACTTTCCACTGGGCATTTAAAAAACTTAATAAACAGCGATAAAATCCGAAAAAGTTGTTTCATTATAATAAGTCATTTATATAATAAGTTTTCGAGCAATTTGTCCTGCCTGTGTTGACATAGGGAGTCGAGACATGGACACTGACGAAGCGACTGGTCCCCAAGTTTAAAGTCGCTCAACGCGCAATGGAACGGGCTATGCTTGGGGTTTCTCTCAAAGATAGGATTAGAAATGAGACTATCCGCGAGAGAACAAAAGTAACTGACATAGCCCACAGAATTAGCAAGTTGAAGTGGCAGTGGGCTGGTCATCAGTGTCGCAGGACCGATGGCCGCTGGAGCAGACGTGTCCTGGAGTGGAGACCGCGTCTTGGCAAACGCAGTGTGGGACGTCCTCCGGCCCGTTGGACCGACGATCTACGTAAGATTGCCGGTGTAGGCTGGATGAGGATTGCAGAAAACCGGCATGTATGGCGCGAACATGGGGAGGCCTATGTCCAGCAGTGGACTGCGGTAGGCTGATGTGATGACTAATTAATATAATAATAAAGGCTTTATTATTATTGTTAATATGCCAGGAGAGTTCGAGCGGCGCCAGTCGCGCGGTGTGCCAGCTGCAGTACGCGGGCTGGCCGGACCACGGCGTGCCGGACGACGCGCCCGCCTTCGTCGCCTTCACGCGCCTGTGCGCGCGCCTGCGGAACCGGCGTGACGGTGAGGACGGTTAGGCCCATCCACACTACAGTGCTGGTCTCACCTCGTTCTCGGTCCGATCTCGATCCAGCGAACAAGAAACTGAGTTAGGGCACAGCAGGAAATTTCCTACTCAAAATATGGAGCAGCCTGACTTGGGTTGTACCTCGACCTTGCAAAATATCACAGCTAAATAATACTGTAGAGGGTTGCGGGTGTTGGGACGATTAACGACGGAGTGGGGGCGAGTGTCTTCGTAGAAAGAATAAGGCGTATATTAAATGAAGATGTATTCGATTATATCTGTTTTTACAGTAAACGAATTTACCTAAACACACACACACATACAGTTCCAATTTATTTGAATTCTGAATGCATGTACCGTTTCCCTATAAAGTGCTAGTAACTCGTTCCAAATACTTGAAAGCAACTTAATTAGGCGCTTCATATGTCCCTACGATTCGATACAAAACAAAATATTTAACGAGAGATCATTATTTCAGTAAACACAACGTTAGCGCAATTTAAAGGATCAGTGGCGCCATCTCTTAGCCGCCTGGCGTACTAAGGCCCTTAAATTTTCGAATTATTGATATATTGTTGAATTGTTGTTACGTGTTAAATAACACTTTCCTCCTTTAAAATCCGAAGTTGTCCCAACGAGGTTTACTTCTTATTAGGTCTGGTAGGCTGTTGAGATAATTGTGGAGTCGTAGCCTTTCGGGGTCTTCCTCGTTTCCTCAATGGTCGTGCCGGATCGGGGACTTCTTGCTTGGATCTCACATACGGAGTTATAGTTGAAGAGCCACATTTAATTTGGCACCTGTATCTATGTATGCCTTCCCATCGTGACCATTCACTTTGAGGAATACCATTGGCCTTGAATGGTTTTCCCTTTCGATGTTTATAGAGCAGAAGCCTAGGTTGCCTTTCTTATTGCTTGTGTCCACTGGTTTTGCAGAGCATAGTTTGCAATTGGTTCTATATACACCTGGAGTGCCGCATCCATAACAGGAGAACTTGACATCAGGAGCGGAAGAGGTACCTGGAGTCGCAGCTGTAGATGTAGCTACTACAGGTTTGTTGCCGTCCATAATTCGTTGTCGCTTTCTACAGTCATCGAAGACATGGCCTAATTTCTTGCAGAAGTTGCACCTCGGTTTCTTATTGTTAGTGCTGCGAGGGTTGGGTGCTGTTGATGTTGCGTTCCCAATATTATCCCGTTGTGTTATGTTCTTTTCTTTGACCAATGCTTCGACACCCAATGCCTGGTGTAGTAGATCGTCAAATGATGTTATCCCGTCTCTAGGTACTTTTTCACGAATATGTAGGTTTAGAAGTCCATAAACAATGTCTAACTGTTGCTTCTCCGTAAGTTGCTCGTGCTTCGGCAGCTCCGCAAACAACAAACGCTTGGTGGTTACAAATGTGTCAGTAGGTATGTCCAGTGTCTGCTTTTCACCAAAGATCTCCATGTATATAGTATATTCTGGCCTCGACGGCGCGAAGGCCGCTCTGAGTGCGTCTTCAAAGTCAGCCCACCGCGTGACGGAACACTTGGCGCCTTGCCACCATTTCGCCGCATCATCCTTCAGAATCACAGGTAAGCTCGTCAGAGCGTCCTCATCCGTAATATGTTCCAAACGCTTGAATACGTTTACGGCGTTGAGGAAAGCCTCGACGGTTTCGCGGTCCTTTAGGCCGTTGTATGTAGCCTTACACGTGGTCATTGAACGGTGATGTGGTGAAGTTCCAACTCTGGATAAAAGCTGTTGGAACTGCTCTTCACTCAGTGTGACAGACATAGCTGAAATGCTCGAAGTATTCTTCTTTTTCTTTGTTGGACACGTCGCTGTCGCTTTTCGTCCCGCTCTCGTAACGACGAAGGTCGTGGTTTTCCGAGGCCCACCGTTGGTCGCCACTGTAGAGGGTTGCGGTTGTTGGGACGGTTAACGACGGAGTGGTGGCGAGTGTCTTCGTAGAAAGAATAAGGCGTTTATTAAATGAAGATGTATTCGACTAAACGAATTTACCTACACACACACACACATACAGTTCCAATGTATTTGAATTCTGAATGCATGTACCGTTTCCCTATAAAGTGCTAATAACTCGTTCCAAAAACTTGAAAGCAAGTTAAGTAGGCGCTTCATAGGTCCCTACGATTCGATACAAAACAAAATATTTGACGAGAGGTCATTGTTTCAGTAAACACAACGTTAGCGCGATTTAAAGGATCAGTGGCGCCATCTCTTAGCCGCATGGCGTACTAAGGCCCTTAAGCTTTCGAAGTATTGTTATATTGTTGAATTGTTGTTACGTATTATTACAATACTGCTTTCAAACAGTGTTGTGTTCCTTTTGGTGAGTAAGGTGACCAGAGCTCCTGGGGGAATTCGGGATGGTGTCGTGTCGGCAACACGCTTGCGATGCTTCTGGTGTTGCAGACGTCTATAAGTTACGGTAATCGCTTACCATCAGGTGACCCGTTTGCTTGTTTACCGACCTAGTAATATAAAAAAAGAAGTGAACAATAAGATTAATTTTAAAACCCTTTTTCTTCTAGTTGTACCAACAATAGTCGAAGAACTAAACAATGAAGAGGAACGAGTATTAGACCCTCCTATGATAGTACATTGTTCAGCTGGTGTGGGCAGAACTGGCGCCCTTATATTGGCAGAAACCGCACTAGAACTGTTAGCGAGGAAACAGCCCTTATATCCCTTGGATTTAGTGAGGGCTATGAGGACTCAGAGACCCATGTGTATACAAAATGCTGTGAGTATAACTTGTTTATTTAAAATTTTAACTGATTTTTCACATGGTTTTTATGCTACAATGCAGTATATTGCAGTATCTACCGTCGAAAACAATTTTCTTGTTTTTGTTATCTATACATATAATAAAATGGTAGGAAAGTCAAAACTGTACATTGAATATTTTTTTAAAAGAATACTTGGGGTGTGATCTACAATCGATACCGAAGCCAAAAATATAGTTTTTAGAATTTTTGTCTGTTTGTCTGTTTGTCTGTATGTATGTCCGGGATAAACTCAAAAAGTACTGCATGGATTTACTTCAAATTTGGCACGAATATTATTAAGAAGTCGGGTCAGAACATAGGCTACATATTATCACGCTATCACCTACGGGGAACGAGCAGTGAACGCACGCAGACGACGTCGCAGGCAGCAGCTAGCTAGTCCTAAAAATGGATAGTCTCTCATTCTTGTGCGCGATTATATGTGTGCGTTAAGTTTGTAGAATTACAACAAATGTGTTTGCGTGACAAGTGGCACAGTCAAGTAGACTTGAAAACTGCACTTGTATAAGAAAAAAAGTCTTCAACTGAATTTTGTGCTGTATCATTAATCGCGCGCAAGACTTAGTAGAACTATCTATAATAAGGTTTTGCTTGCAATCTGTGGTTATAATAGTTACATACTACATTGCTAGAAGATTTGTTTTTCTGAATACTTTAATCTTTATAACATCAATTGATGCGTAATAGTCTTGTGTCAGAAATATCACCCTCGATCCGTGTGCAGAACCTATAAATTTTTCATATACTATACTAATACATAAAGCTGAAGAGTTTGTTTGTTTGTTTGTTTGTTTGTTTGACGCGGTAATCTCTGGAACTACTGGGCCGATTTCAAAAATTCTTTCAGTGTTAGATAGCCCATTTATCGAGGAAGGCTATAGGCTATGTGTCATCACGCTAAGACCAATAGGAGCGGAGTCCACGCCGACGAAGTCGCGCGCAGAAGCTAGTAACAAAATATATGAATTATTCCATGGAGTTCAATCCACTACATATACCAGCAATAATTAGACATTTGAAAAATAAATTGAAACCAAATTTATCTGGAATTTTAAAAATCTAAAATTTTGTTTAAGGGGGTCTATACGAATCGGACAAAATCATGCTCTTTTTCAGGTCATTTTGTGACAAAACTAAACAAAATAATATATAACGAATAATTATTTCATAGAGATTGGGTCTTCATCTTCAAACAGCATTACGTTTTTTAAATCTAGTTCTTATATATATATCGTATTAAACGTTTTTCCATTACCATTTTCAAGAAAATGAACAAAACGGGTAGACTTTCGGGTAATGTTTGTTCTATTATACACATATATTAAGTTTTCTAAAAATAGTATGAGCAGGAGGATATGTTCAATTTTAAATGACTGCAAAAAAATAATACAAAAATGCCACCAATAGTCTTAAAAAAAATAAAAACTGGAGCTAATTTTTATACACATTTTGCTATTAAAGATGATTCTTATTCCATTGCAGTAAGGTTTATTTTATTGTTGTTTTTTGTTTTGAAACATAATTCAATTTTTCGAACGAGACCTCACTTCGCGCTCGGGCGCTGTGGTGAGTGGACGCCATGTCGCTTTGTTAGCAACCGGTTACGTAGCAAAACAATTATTATTTTATAAATTTACGTATTATTTTTCGATAAACCAAATTTGATACTTGACAAAGTAAGATCATTTTATAATCACACATTTTTATTGCGTTATTTTATTTCGCTAAAAGTACATAGCTAGTATTTTTGAAGTGGAACTTCTTTAGCTTGGAGAGTAAGCAGGCGCGTGACGAGAGCGTTACGAAAAGTGTGATCGGTCGAGGCGAACGGAAGTTGAGAGGGAGATATAAGTTGGTTGATTTTTGATTTGATTTTGAGTTAAAATTTGATCGATCGGTAACGCGGCAGCGTCAGTACTTGGATGGGTGACCACTTGGGAACACCACGTGACGTTGGCGTTTTTTTTTCTTTGTTATATATTATATTTAATTAAAATTAAAATAAGAATTAGATTATTGATAAAATATGAAGCTACTTTATTGAGATCCATTTTATTGAATAATAATTATTTTAAACTACCTGTGCCCGCGACTTCGTCCGCGTGGAATTTAACAAAATAGTAATTGTTCAGTTCGCAGTTATAAAATAATAATAAAAAATCTAAAACAAAAAGTAGCCTAAGTTACTCCTTATTACATCAGCTATCTGCCAGTGAAATTCCCGTCAAAAACGATCCAGCCTTTTCAGAGATTAGCCGGAACAGACAGATAGACAGACAGACAAATTATAAAAAAAATGTTATTTTGGTATATGTACCATGTATACATACATACATATGAATTTAGTTAAAAGCGGTTATTTTAATATTACAAACAGACATTTCAATTTTATTTATTTGTATAGATTTAATATGTACCTAATTTGTTTTATTTTATATAGCCTTTATTATATTTATGTCAAACAGTCTTTTTAATAAATAACCCTGAAATCCTTTACTTATTTCATTTATTTACGAAAGTATTATTTATCACTACTTTAAAAAATCGGCCAAGTGCGAGTCGGACTCGCGCACGAAGGGTTCCGTACCATTGACTAGGTACATTGATTTTAATATCGGGCAAAAAGCGGCTAAAAAAAAATCACTTTTGTTGTATGAGAGCAAAAATAGGCAAAAATGACGTTTTTTGTATGGGATTTATTTTATTAACGCCTTTAGCGCGTTTTTACTTGACTATTTTTGAAGTGAAAATTCTTTAGAATCATTGTGATTTCAAACCGGATGCAACGGAAAAACGCCAGGGAAGGGCGCGCCGTGCTACTAACACGAAAAAGGATGACACATTGTAGCGTTACGCTCATTGTAGCGTTACGCTAATTGTAGCGTTACGAAATTTGTAGCGTTACGCTGTTTGTAGAGTTACGCTATTTGTAGAGTTACGCTCATTGTAGCGTTACGCTAATTGTAGCGTTACGCTAATTGTAGCGTTACGAAATTTGTAGCGTTACGCTGTTTGTAGTGTTACGCTATTTGTAGTGTTACGCTCATTGTAGCATTACGCTATTTGTAGCGTTACGCTAATTGTAGCGTTACGCTAATTGTAGCGTTACGCGCATTGTAGCGTTACGCTAATTGTAGCGTTACGCGCATTGTAGCGTTACGCTCATTGTAGCGTTACACTCATTGTAGCGTTATGCTCATTCTAGCGTTACACTCATTGTAGCGTTACGCTATTTGTAGCGGTACGCTATTTGTAGCGTTACGCTAATTGTAGCGTTACGCTCATTGTAGCATTACGCTATTTGTAGCGTTACGCTAATTGTAGCGTTACGCTCATTGTAGCGTTACGCTCATTGTAGCGGAAGTTTCACTTCTATCGTGTGTGAATCGCACACACACCTTTTTTTTGTTTTATTACGTTGTATTACTTGTCGATGTAATTGAAGTTGGTTTTTTTTCGTTTACGAGCCAAACACAATTTTTACGTTTAGAATTCGTCAAAAAAATCGTAAAATGAGTAAAAATACTTTAAAAACAAGCTGTCCGCCGGGCTCCCACTCCTCTTGGAGGAGGAGAGAGTGTCACTTGTATCAAATCGCAGCCCTCACCCTCTCCACTCTACTTCATAATCTCAACCGTCTCATACCACACAATTATATGTATATGACTCACACCTCATAAGGAAAAACTAACAAAGTGAAACAAATAGTATCAAAAAGTGACTGAAGTGGGTATTGGTATATTTATAAATAGTTATTATTTACTAAAAACACAAACACTAATAAAATATATTTTCGTAGGTACCTACGTATCACAAAGAAATATAAATTGTAATAAAATAAAAAATATAAATAAATAAAAAATTGTAAAGTATCAAAGTAGTTCAATCCACTACTATTCTTACACCTAACCGTGCGTACTGCGTCGCTTGTGTGTGTGACTCGTGTAAATGGTCGATTCTATACCTATTAATTTTGTGAATACGTCCTTAAATACTAGTTATCTTTCTTAAACCCTGAACGTATCAAAATTTGAGAATAATCAGACGATTTAATTGTCTAAAACGTATGCTGTAACTACCTATAAAAGGAATTATATGTATATTTAATACCTAAACATATAACTAAGTGTAATTTTTTTTACATGTAATTCTGTTGCTTGTTATTATTAAATAAATAAATAAATATGTGTTTTCTTACCACAGAGTCAATACAAGTTCGTATGTGAAAGCATACAAGCGGCCTATGCTATGGGTCTCACCGACCCATCCAACTGATGACCAAGCATTCCCTATGGGGAATTTTATGATACACTAGCTCATATATGTACTAAGGTAAGCTCGGTATTCTATTGCAAACCCGTCTATTAACTATAGATATGTATAAAAATATATTCTGCAGTATGATATTCTAGAAGTTTCCATACAGAGAAGCCATATAAACACAGCCAATGCCTGTAAATAAATAAGCAAAGTGTTAAGTAAAATGTAAATGGTTATATCGTGTTCAATTTAAACAGGATTTTAATGATAATTAACTGTCTAAATTCATTAACAATCAACATCATAGGTAACTTCTAAATATCATACTATGTGTGAATACGTAAAACCTATATGGCGCCACTTCTAGATAAGTTATACAGCGTATTGTATCACCAGTTTTTTTGTAAATATTTAAGAACTAACTGAAGAATTACAGAAGGTTTAATTTAATCACTCAATGCTTTTGAAGTATTATTATTTTTACAATTGCTACAAAGTTTCAATTGAATAGAACGATTTTAATTTATACTGTAAAGGGCCCCGTAAACGATCAAATAATTTGTCAAATTTTGTTTGACAAACGTGTTTGTCAAATTATTTGAACGTGTGCGAGCTTGTTATATGTGTTTCTTATATTTTAACATGAAGTTTAACAAACAAATTTGACAAATTATTTTATCGTTTACAGGGCCCTTAATATTTATATCGAAATATACGTATATCAACTCTTTTAAAGTATGTAAAAATAAATTAAGTTAGTAATTTAACCAATAGTTTAATTATGATTTTTGTTAAACACGGATAAAATGGGTATTAATTGAAGAAAAATAACCAACAATACATTTTCTATTAATTCTCAGTTTCATTAACTTTTTAAATGCACATACATGTATATAATTTTTTATGTAATAAAATTTTATCACGACTTACAATAAATTTAAAAACAATTGTAAGCCGCGGATAAAAAAATTAAATTAATAAAAAATTATATTAGTAAAAATGTTAAATAAAATTAATTTTGTGCAATTATATTGTAATAACACAGATACATATTTTATTTAATAAGATATTATAAACTCGAATAAAATAGATAACGAAAAAACATATCAATGTAAAATAAAATGTATATTAATTTATTTTCGTTAATTCTTTTATTTATTTTTAGACTTATTCGATTTACTAAACTATAAGTAGGTAGGTATTACTTGCCTTCACAACGAATTTAATTTCTGTAATTTTATTTTCTAACTGTACATATTTTATCTGTAACTTTCTATATTATCTGTGCCATTAAAATGATCAACCATTTTAAATGTTGAAGATACCTAAAGTTAAGTTAAAATGATTTTTTACTCACTAACACGTCATACACAATTATTACTAAATATTTATTATGTAACGGTATATAATAATTTTTCTTAAATACAGCATATTGTTTCATTTTCAGTGATAAAAAGTATTATTTTAAAATTTAAGTCTAATTTCTGTCTGTCTATCTGTAAAACACATATAAACATCTATCATCTTGTAAAGACTATACTTTTAATCATTATTTCAGTTGTTTCACTTTAAAAAAATCCTTTATGTATGTAGGTATAGTCCAGTCGCTGAAGAGATAGAATTTCGATCGGTGTACGAAATTCTTTCTCTTCAGCGACCGAACTTTAGTCGTATCATAACTCGTAATAATAAGTCCGTTAATTGTATAAATATCTTTATTTAATTTCTTCTAAAACAGTATTAGATTAGTATATAATGATACACACAAAAGTGTTCTTCGAAAAAGGGACCGAAATGAAACGAAATCGATGTTATCAAGGTCATTTGTAAATACGTAATATCATGCATATACCTACTGTAATGTAGATGTCATATTTAAATTCGTCTGATTTCAAAATAAAACCCATGTATGGACTTAAATTTAGTATATACATAATCTATTTACGAACATATACTCTTATGCACGTGTCGATATGCGAACTATTATATTCATACTTTTGAGAAAATACAGTTTTAAACAAAAGTATAATACAACACAATAATTTTACCCAGTATCTAACGATTCAGTAAACATACCTACCTCTTAAAAATTCTCCCAAGTTCGTTTACATAATGAGCCTCTGATATTATAAATCCATTAAATCTTCGTGCAGTATATCATATATTATGACGTCATATGTAACTAAAAATGTGTGCAACAATACACTGAACAGCTTTTTAATGCTCTTCTAAGCAGATAACATCATCGGTTATATGAAGTATTTAACAAAATCCTTCTTTAGAAAATTCTGCTTGATAGTTCAGATCAATATCCTTTTATATTATCAGACCCATTAAGTACGAGTATGTCATGTACTATGACGTCACACTGCACTAAACATGTGTGCATTGCAACAATACATTTAGAAACATTTTGATGTTCTAAGCAGAAGTAATGTGAATAAGATTGCTTATACGAAATATTAGATGATTTATTAAACGTATCTCTCTCTAGAAAATTCTATGTGATAGCTCGTGTAAACTTCCCCTGATATTATAGACCAATTCAGTACAGTATAATTATCATATAGTATGACGTCATACTTTGTACTGAGCGTGTTTATTGCTATTGTAATTATAAATAAATAGTCCGCACATGGAGGAATAAAGACGAATATTCAGACAGCAATATTAATAATCAATGTATAGAAAGTCATAAAAAAGGTAGACTGATTTATAAAAGTTAAATAAGTAAAAATTAAATTACAATATACTGCTCGTAACATACATATATTTTTGGACAGCAATTGTATTTGGAAATTTCTGTGTAATTGTGCAATAATTTTCCTTCAATTTTAAAATCAATTCATGCGTTAATTTTAAGAGTATTATGTGTTTTAAAATCGTCACTAACTAATTTTTACAGTGAATAGTTTTTTCATATTTCTTTTCCAAATTAAATTGCCTTTACTTTTAAACTATACGTATTCTTGCAACCTTAAAAGGTGCTACTTAAAGCTAAGAACCTACTTAGTAAATATAGCGTTACTAGTGTTGTAGTGTAGTATAGAAATAAGACATATCGATATATTTCCGACGTAGGCCCAGTAAAATAAAACAGGAGTTTGTGACCAAAACGTCGCAAGTGCAAGGTTTATTATTGCTTTTCTATGCTTTTCGTTATTGAAGTATTCTGTTTTAATACTAGTCATATAAATTCTAAATTTCTTTTAAGAACCAAGAGTTTTATTATTTTAAATTTTTTGTAATATTAAATGTTACACTTACTTTTTGTACGCTAGGTCCTAAATTTTGTACATATATTATAATGTATTTTATTGATATTTTGTATCTTTGTAAATTTGAAATTGTTTTGTGGGTTTTAATAAGCAGAGAAAATTTCATGGAAACATTTTAATGTTAACATTTAAAATGTTTTATTTAAGGTTTTTTTTTAGAATAAACGCACAAAATTAATATAAAAAAATTAAATAATTATCTCGTTTATTTTTTTATTTTCATTTTTTGTATCAAATTTTTCCGACACATTTTATTTGACATTAATATTCACAATTCTGAAAATGTTTTAAATTTAGTTATGTTTGTAACACGACTTATTCTTTAAACAATTTAATGTACAACTCTCTATGACCTGATATATTATGTATACTTATAGAAAATAATAAAATAATTATTACATCAATAAAAAAGCGATGTATATTTTTGTTATTAATTTATTCTATTTCATTTGTAGTCTATGTTTCATTATACATTGTTTTCTTTTACTAACTTGAAAATCTTTTAAATTGTCTACCAACAATAGATAAAATGCGTAAGGTTGCATAAAATTGATATAGCGAGTGATGAAAGTCTTTACACATCAAAATATACTTATAACAAAATTACCTGACTAATCAAACTCAAAATCTTTTCCATACAAATTAACTTGTCAATCAAGTCAAGGAGGAGCTTAATCTTTACTTAATTATTACGATATCTTAAATGTAATACAACAGTTTTTTTTTCTAACTTTTTAACACCTTTTAGATATACTCGACAAACAAAAACAGTAATCGTTTTATAGCATTTTCATAAGCTATAAAATGTGGTTGTAATCTTAGGCTAAAAAATTTTGTTTCTTAAACTTGCCATATGTAAAATAATGTTACATATCTTAATCTTGCCAGATAAAACATTATTGTAATAATTTTATAGGTTATTGTGGACGGAGTAATACGTTATAACAAGAGTCAAAAATGTAAATTATGATTTCAAAATCGAATACTATTGGGAGTTATAGGAAAAAATCGTTATAGCATGAAATAATTGTTTCCCATTTCGTACGAACGACTTTTTATAACTTATTTGTAGGAAACAATTATTTTCTTTTAATTTTTTTTTTTTCAAGATATTTTGTAAATTTTAGTCACACTATGTTAAAAATTTTGATGTAACTTTTTATAAATTTTAGTAAAACTAAGTACATTTCTGTTAACACTAATTTTAATTTGCGTTATGATTTGCTGCATAACACTGTCGGTTTGTATTTGACTTAACGAACGGGCCTCACCAGCGAATAACAATCAATATGAGCGAATGACTGACGTAGATATAAGCGTTTTAAGGTTTTCTACTGTAAAAATACGTTTCATTCAAACGATGCCAAACAAAGACTTCAAATCGAATCAAACAAACTTATCAGCAATTTGTTACTGATTATAAAACAAGTCGAGACTTGTCTCGTTTCGTGTGAAACGTATTTAGTTTGTTTGATGTTAGATAAAGTTTTACGACGATCGTCCAAAATTTTCTATTGTGAGTTTAAGCTTGTACGACTTAGGCTAAAGGCCGGACCGCATTACAGCGGCGCTGCGCGGCGCTGCACAGCGCGGCACAAAGCGTCAAAATATTATTTCAATCATATCGTATGGTGCATGTCGCACTAGAGCGGCGCTGCACCGCGCGTCGCCGCACGTCGCGGCATAGTTGCCTCCGAGAGAATATTTTGCCGCGCAGCGCCGCGACGCGGTGTGCAGCGACGCTCAGTGCGACATAGCAAACGGCGCGTCGCTTCAGTTTTTCAGTACAATAGCTTATAGAATTTTGTCTTCGACATTCTGAAGTAAGTGTAAAATCGTGCAGTCTTTAAGAAGTCGAGGAAACAAATAGTGATATTCGCCTTCTTGATTGCGTGACCTTGGTATGTCAGCAATCCATTTCTTCTTCTTTTTTTTTCTCTTCCATAATTCTTTCATCTTCTGCACACAACAAAGAAATGAGTCGTATAGAAGCAAATATAGCAATATCCACTTTTTTGCCAAACAGACCTAACAATAATATCCTGTCATTTTTCCAATATTTTACCATTATCGTTTATTATTTTTATCATCTAAAGGCTAGCATATATGCATTTT
This sequence comes from Melitaea athalia, assembly GCA_905220545.2. Taxonomy (NCBI): domain Eukaryota; kingdom Metazoa; phylum Arthropoda; class Insecta; order Lepidoptera; family Nymphalidae; genus Melitaea; species Melitaea athalia. Next base: position 6,182,691 of record HG992183.1, on the reverse strand, counting down.
AACAATAAAATAGAGTTGGTTCAAAAAAAAAAAACATAGGTTTAATTAAGTACAGAAAAATATTTTATTTAAATTTCTTAAAACCACTCCGATTGGAGATTGCTATATTTGCTTCTACACGACTCAAATAATAACCAAATCCTCGTCACTATCGCTCATCTTGCAACGTTGCTCGCACGCGAACGGGTATAGAAATGACGCGAGCTGCCGCTTGCTGCAGTTGTAATGCGATAGGTACCGTCGAGCGACGTGAAGCGACGCGCCGCGCAGCGCCGCTCTAATGCGGTCCCACCTTAAGCGCGCACTAGTGAAGTCATCATCATCATCATCCATCATCACTAATGAAGGTGCGCGCATTTGGATACGTAAGTCACGTAATAAAATCTATAAACGCGGTGACAGTGACGCAAAAGTCACGGTGACAAAAGTCATTAGTGCGCGCTTAGCCTTACCGCGATTGTCATTTTGAAACTTCCGATATTTCGTCAGACATATTTCATGGATGGTTTTCCATTACATTTTATAAGTGTACTTTTTATGCATGTTCCCTTTGAATGCCTAGCAATGTCAAATATGAAAAAAAAGGAGTTATAAGAGACCAACCAAATTTTATTTTTGTACTACTAAATTTTGTAATTATGGGAGCCTGCACTATTAGGCCCTGCGCGCACTAGTGACATTTTGTCACCGTGACGTTTTGTCACTGTCACCGCGTCCATCATCCCTAATGGAGGTGCGCGCACTTGGATGCGTGACAATTCGGTGACTTTTTTGTCCGCGGAGGACGCCAACATGCCCGTGACGCGACAAAATGTCACGTGTCATATGTACGTAGGTTGGCAAACATGGTGTAGAACTTTCCACTTATCAGCCTATCACTCCAAAGCGGGTGAACCCAATACTTTTTATTATTGTATTTCTTTCTATTTCTAAAAACGAGCTCACAGACAACCTATATCTGTATATAATCTGTCACTGCAAGTGCGCGCAGTCGCGAAGGTGACGGTGACGTGACAGTGACAAAGAATTTTTTGTCACGGTGACAAATGTCACTAATGCGCGCAGGGCTTTAGAGTTTTTTGGACTAATCGTCGTAGTGGAGTGTTATATTTTCTACCTAGTGATGTCTTTACACAGTGCTGTGCATATTTTTCTGTGACAAAAATAATAATAAAATAAATTAAATAAATATTTTTGTTTTATTTCACGAAAATAATTATCTTTCGCTCGCTTAATGTAGCTTTATACGAGTATTAAAATTTAATTTACCAAAAAAATGTAGTTTTTTTTTGATGAAATGTTATGAACGAATTAAAATGAGTAAATGAAAATAAAATTTTAGTTTGAACTATTTTTTATAAATTCTATTAATTGAGACTTACCAGAGAAAAGCTGATACCGATACACAACCATTTCCTCTACCCACAGTAGTCTGGAAGTGATCGCTTTTCAGATATACGTAAGACCGTCCTTTGTAACTTACGATACTTTGCTGTATTCCTTTTTTCTATGCAATATTATTCAAGAAAGTGTATTATTATTATTATTTAAAATCATCATTTCTGTTTCATTCCACAGCACAGAAAACAATATATTGCCTGAATGTATACTGTAGCCACTGTAGGTACCTACACTACAATCTCGTTAACTCCACAGATGATAAATGACTAGTAGGCTCTACTAGTAGGTACTCTCTCATTAAGAAGGTCGTATATATATGTAGATATTCGATAAAAAGTCTGTTGAAATAATTATGAACTAAATCTAAAGGGCCCCGTAAACGATCAAATAATTTGTAAAATTTTACGTGTTTGTCAAATTATTCGATCGTGTGCGAGCTTGTTTGCTGTTTTTTTTATATATATGAAAACATGAAGTTTGACAAACAAATTTGACAAATTAATTGATCGTTTACAGGGCCCTACTTAAGCTGTTATTTATAAATTAGCGTTGTGTAATGCGAGGCTGACGTTCGATTTTTAAAAAGATAATCAATTTTCCGTACTTATACCCCGTCTGGCGAGTAATTAGCTTTTTGACAGCTCACGCCTATAAATTACAGTTTTTTTTCCGGAATAACGTACTAAAAATTTTACAGTAATGTCATACTTTATTGACGATTTGATTGATTGGGTGAAGTACCCTGTGCATAACAAACAACCACAGACTATGAAACAGTGCTTGAAATAATAAATCGATAATAAATCGATCATAATATGATAAAAATAATTTTACATCATGTGATTATTGTTTCTATAAATTTAATACAAAAAAGGAAATAAAAATAGTATCTATGACCCCAAGATTGATTACTTGCAAGGAATTAAGTCGGAATCTTGAAATTTAATTGCAAACCAAGAATAAAGAGCAATAACTCTGTTAATTCATTTATTTATTATTTATATATTTCATTTGTAATTTAAAAAACTAATAAACGCATAAATAAATAATATTTTTAAACTAAATGTCTTTAATTAAATCGATTGAAAGTTCTTCTTAAATAAAATCGATTATTATTTCGAATCGAATAAATAACGTGTGAGGCAGTCACTAATGTCAAAATTTCTTGAAGTGTCAAAAAGATCATTAGTCGCCGGACGGGGTATAGGTAATCTGAATATCTGATAGTCTAGTCATACTCGTAGAAGACGTAGAAGATGAATTGAATGCCTCGCTGTCAAACTGATTTTAGATGCGTAAGTGTATTCACGTGAAAATAATAGTAACGAATAAACGGAATGTACCTGGGCGTTTCTTTATTTTAAGCTTACATCATTTTAGGTACCTATATATACCTACGCTTAGGTCTTCACAAAATAATGATAGGTACATTTGTTTTTAAAAACATCTGACTACGACTAGAAATATACCTATATAGGGTAACAGCACCAGTGGCCAGCCAGGAACCAGTGGTCAGCCTTTTGCGTCGTTTATTGGTCATAAATATCGCTACAATTAGAATAAACGGATCATGTGTACTTGAATAGATACTTTGATTCCTAATTGATTAATACGTCACACGATAGTTGCGGCAGGGGATCAGGGGGGAGAAATAAACTCGTTCCTACAGGTGACGGCGGTTGAAAAGAGCAGTAGTGCCATGTCCGCCATATTTATTACTTCGCGTGGTGTTCTTTTTAAAGGTAAGAAAAAATATGTTTTATTATTAAATGTGATAGTATTTTATGCAATTTGGCTTTATGTATTACTTCATGTATTGAATTATATTAAATTTGAATAAAAATATCGCTGATTAACGTAAATATTGTGGGGGCTGACCATTGGGACCTGCTTTTTTATATAAGATCCATTGGTCGGCCCCCCGGGGCTGAACACTGGATTCTTGAATAATTTTTAAAATTGCGAGAAAAGGCGGTCATTAGAACCGTTAAATTAAAATTTTCAAATTTAGTAAGGCATGTTCTTTCATATTCCTCAAAAAACCCAGTGGTCAGCCGCGTAAAACATTTTACTTTTACGCGGCTGGCCACTAGGTGTTGCCGATCCAGTATTCAGCCCCGATCTTGCTGGGTACAAACGAAGATACTGTTAACTGACCACCCATAGACTTTAATACGTTACGACAAGGTTTATGTTCGTTTGTAAATGTACAGTTAACAATGTTTTCGATTGTACCCATTTAGATAGTATTTTTAAGGACGTCGGTAGACTACATTTTAGTTTTACCTGAAATAGTTACAAAATCTATTTAGGTAGTTTGTATTTCAGTAATTGAAAAGGTACATATGTAAAGAATTTTTGATAAGTAATTCTGTATATTTTTCAGCATAAAATGCCGCCAAAACAAACGTATCCTCCAAAAAAACTCTCTTTCGCCATGGAAGCCATACGAAACGGAATGCCGATAAGCGAGGGTAGTAGAAGTTTTGGAGTTCCTCGAGGTACAGTACAAGATTGGTTCCATCTACGTATTCCAGAAGGCTCAAGATATTAGATTCCATTTTTAAAAAAGCAGACGAAATTTCCTGGTGGATTAGTATCAAAAATTGACAAAATGTGAGTTTCCCTTAGAGACTGACAATTTATTATATACGGACCAAGCAATAGTAAAGGCCAACGGAAGATCTAATCAATAATCAATCAATAAATAAAGTGATTGCTCCTAGAGGATATAAAAACATTTAACAAATTGTCAAAGGAAGCGAAAAGGAAACAATTACTACTTTAGTGGTTTTTTCAGCAGATGGAGATATTTTACCACCATGCGTAGTAATTTCTTATGTAAAACCTCCTAAAGAAGTTGTGTCTAGAAGGTATACCAGAGATCATTGGTTCCTTGGGAAGTCTGATAGTGGCTGGATGAAAACCGACATAGCTATTCTATGATTATGTTCGTGGAGGATTCAATAAATGGCTTAAAGATATGATGTGCAAAAACCTGTGATACTCTTAGTTGGCGGCCACAAGAGTCATTTAATAATATTTACATAATATATAAGTATGCATACATAATAATATCGTTGATTTTCATATAAATAAAGTTTAATAAAATGTTTTTATGATTAAGTTCTAGAAAATAAGAAGACAAATAAGTACTGTGATTGTTTGCTTGCGATAATATTTCGGTCAGGTGAAATTTATTTTTTGTTTTGATAATTTAGTTATAAGAAATAAGAGATACCTAAAAATATAGTTGATTTTGATATAAATAATGCTCATATTGATCTCATACTTATTCATAGTTATAAGGGCTGAATACTGGGTTCATCGAGGCTGATTATTGGATTTTAGAGGCTGACCACTGGCAAAAAGTGCCATTTTTTGTTTGAATTTAAATATATATTTTATAAAGAGAAAGATTTGTTTTGACATATGTTGTTTAAAAACTATAATAAACAATTAATTCAATCATGTAACACGTTTCATTATCCGACGAATCCTGTAAAAATGCCAGCTTTTCAAACTTCAAAAAGTTGTTATGAGGCTGACCACTGGTGCCTTTACCCTATTTGTGTATGTGAACATGATTATGTCTGAGGGTGACAAAAAGATGCGTGTTACCTATCACAAGTTTCTATCGATGAAGGTTAAATTTTTTCTATTCGGTAAAAATAATTTTTGCGTAGTAACAGGCGCCTCTGTTTATTTGTTTTCCTCGCCTCGCCTCTGCTCGATACTCCTACACCGCGAGACTGTATTTATTTACACAATAATTACCACTACCCAACCACGTTTGAACTCTATAACAAGTACCTACGTATTTTCAATAATCGAATATTATGAACAGGAATATTTGCTTGTAAATGTAATGTATTTACTAGGTGTTCTATCTACTTAACATATTTTCATTTTCAATAACGTGGCAACGTGTCTACTTAAAATTCCATTCAAGTAGAACATGGTGTCTAAACAGATTTTTATAAGGAGTCTACGCCATCTTTTCCGCAGTACAACACAAGGGTAATTGTTTCACAATTTCAAAGTTGAATCATTTGCCAAAAGTAACGAGTAAGTATTGACAAAATAATATTTGTGTAGGCCATAAATGTTTATCGAGGTTTGGGGGTTTGTGTTTGTGGGTCGTATGTGGGTGTCTGGACCTCTATACATTCTATGAGGTGCCGTTAAGTGTAAGACGTCTATTTATTTGTTTAAATACATATAGATAGAGTAAGCTACGTCTTACCGATTTTAATGATGGCTGGTTTTTTTGGAAAATCTATATATAAAAAAAGATTTCCACCCATACCTATATTGACTCATCACGATATCTCTGGAACGATAAGGCGTAGAGACTTGAAATCTGGTAGGAATATTCCTGTCGCCGAGTAGAGGTCAGCTAAGAACGGATTTTATGAAATTCTACCCATAAGAGGGGGTTGCGGGGGTTAATAACATATATAGGATAACAACGTTTGCGGGGTCAGCTAGTAGTTTTATAATTTATTTTACTGTATGGTATACTAATTTTTTTTTTTTTAATTTTAAGCAAAATTTTGTATCCTTTATCAGAAATAAATGGCTTTAACGGAATATTTAAAAGCGATTTTTATTTAATTTTCAACTTGGACTTATAAATTTACACTAGAAAGTCAAAAACGTAATAAAACCTTTCAGAAGAACAAGAAGAAGACTTCTACATATTATGTAGTAGTTAGCAATCATAAAAAACTAACATAGCTGTTCTACGCTTCGCTGATACAGTAATGGCAGAAGTAAAGTCCACACGACATTTTACCATGATAAACGACTAGTAAATGTATATACCTAAATGTATCACTTCGCCTTCAGCCAATCGTAGTCCACTGGCGTGAACTCATGTGTGTTGCCCATAGTCAACACGCTGGACAGGCGGGTTGGTGACCGCAGGGCTGGCTTTGTCGCACCGAAGACGCTGCTGCCCGTCTTCGGCCTGTGTATTCAAAGCCAGCAGTTGGATGGTTATCCCACCATCGGTCGGCTTTATAAGTTCCAAGGTGGTAGTGGAACTGTGTTATCCCTCTTTCCTCGCTTCTGCTTCCTCGCTTCCTGCTCTCTTCACCCACGGGAAGAGAGGGAGAGATATAAATGTATATACATACATATACTATATATATAACAATGATTGTTGGAATCATAGAAAATAAAATTAAGTAAAGCATTTTAACTGTCGGAAAACAAAATATTAAGAAAAAGACAAATAAATAAAACATAAGTAATTAAGGTTTGTACAAACATTTTTCAAAGCAGGATAAGTTAATTTTACGACCCGCTTCCCCGTGTTCTGTAGAGAAATCAGCCAACTTTCATGTAACGACGAAAAACTACTACATGAACTCGAACGTATTTCACGTCTACAAATTGAAAATTAAATCATTATTATTCACTAGTTACTCCTTACTCTAAAATACCTATATATTTATTATAATATTAATGATAATTATACTATTATACCTATATGTATATCTAAATATATACTTACTCTAATATTATTGTTGAAGCAAAAATGGGTTCGTTATTTTTATTTGTTATAAAAATTACTAATAACGAATTATATTATCTAAATACAAGTTGCAACAAACCAATTTGCACATTACATCAAATTAAGGCTGTGAGTTAAGGCATTACACAAAACTACATAAATAACAGTTAAACAAAATACACAGCCTATTCGTAATCGCTTATTGACTGAATAAATCAAACTGAAGCAATAGAAACCACTACTTTCGTAGTAAAATGAAATATGGAGCAAATGGTACGTAATAATCGAGAAATGTTTGCTACGGGGCAGTCGAGCTACAGAAGCCGCTGGGGCGCCCGCCGCCCGCCCAGCGTTAAACACGCGTCGACGCTTGCAACATGTGGGCTGCGCAATCGTGATTATTTACATAAACAATCGCGCGACGATTATGATCGTTTATGTAAACGATCATAAATTAGTTAGACAATCGTAGAGTTAGTTAGATAGAACATCGAATAAAGTGCCCTGCTACAGTGTTGTTATTTTGTTGTGAAAATTGTGTTGTGTAAACGGTTTATTGCTAAGATTAAAATTAAATTATCACGATTGTTGTGAATTTGATGGTATAATAAGCATAGTTATGGTAATAACAGACAGTTTGTAATATTATGCAATTAAAAGTTCCTTACTTATCAAACCTTAGAAACCTCTTATTAATTTTAGAAGAAAATAATATTAGTTTCTGATATACTAATTCAGTTTTTATATGAACACATATTTATATAAGCACCATAAAAAATAAAACCAAATATCATAACATACTCATGAAAACAAATAAGGTCATTGTGTCTAATAAGGACCGGGTTTTCGGAAATGTACTTAATATATACTTATCATATACTTACATTTCCATGAACTAATAATATAAATAAATTTTGGATGTTTGTTTATTTATAAGATCATAATCAAATAAACTATTCTATTAGACAAGTAATATAATTAAAAGAAAACAAAAAACCCGCCTGCGTAAAAAACGGAAAGAGCAAAGTCAACATTTTTTAAACTTTCTTATTGTATTTCTTTATTATTATTACGGTAATAATAATCATAATATACATTTTTGAAATCCTTGTATTGAGCCCTTTAATTTGACACCCATACTAAAGTATTCTAAAAAAAAAATTATTTCTTCACCAACTACAATGGCTTCGCACAGCCGCCATGTTTGTTTTTTTTTTAATGTCACCTATCTAAGAACACTTGGGCTGCTAAGACAAATCTAACGATATCTCAATTATGCAAATCCGTTCAGCGGTTCTAGAGAAATCAGGTAATTAAGAATATTACATACATACATACATACATACATACATACAAGATACGCGCGAAAAACATAACCCTTCCTTGGCAGTCGGGTAAAAAGAAAATGTTGTACAGAAACAAGATACCTATGGCCAGATACTACAAAAAAAAAAACTTTTTTAAAAGCTTATCTATGGTCGTTATTGGACACTAGGTCGAGGGATAAATAAGGTCCATAATTGAACTGTAAGATTTTCGGCTTTGTGTGTCAGAAAAATCAAATCTTTAAAAGGCAATGGGGTTCAACTACTACTAAGTTCGTGGTTTTCAAATAATATTAGGAAAATTCATACAAATTAGAGTCGTGGTACTTATAAAGGAAACGAATATAAGTAATAACTAATTTATTTTTTTGTTATAAGTGAAAGAAATCGTAGTTAAAAGTTGTATAAACAACTTTTAACTTTTATTAAATCTAAACTAGCTTAGACTGACTTTACGTAAAATGTCGACAAATTTTTAAAGTTGTCCATAATTATAATATTTGTCATAAAAGTCACACGAATTGTTAAAATTCCATCGCTGACAAAATAACACGCAATCTAGGGTGGGTTTTTGCCACCCGGGGCCCATCGATAATTTGCCGCCCCATTCTTTATTTTTCAACATTTTATACCTGATCTACATTTTTAATTAAGTTGACAGTTAAAAAAAGACGAAATTATCGGCCGTTGACCTTGATTAGCTTTTTTAACACATTCAGTTCTGTCGAATTTTTTGTTATTTAAAATGTCAAAATGACCGGACTATTTAATTCATCAATTTTACGTCAATACAATTAGAACTCAGTGGACGATTTACAAATTAACCTCCAGTGGGCTAATAAATTAATGCCGCCTTTTAAATTGACAACTTACTAATAATGTTCGTTTGGTTAACATTGTTAAATATGTTTTACTGCACTTGCAGTTTAAAAAATACGAATCGTATCTTCATTAAACTTTCTATTAAAGATCCGGTTAGTGATGATAATGAAATTATTTAACTTATGGAAGGTTTATGTTAGTTTTATACAAGATTTAAAATCCATAAAATCATCAATTTTATATCATCGTATGAAATCTTTCTCATTAATTTTGATTAAAAAAAGAGATAATGCGTTTAGCTTTTCTCTACTTAAAGTAAATCGTTCATAGTTTTTTCCCGATTTAAGCAAAAAAGCCCCTTACCCAAAAAATCGGTCAATAGTGTGCATAGAGTTATTTGAAGTGCTATGTCTAAGTTTGGTTAAATGTTCGTCAGATTTTGTTTTCGCAGGAACGAAGATAGACTTTTTAACGATCCAGATTCTGGTTTTTGGAAAATTAGTTAGTTTTAGTTGCCTGAGTAAGTAAGTTTCTAAATCATTAAGATACATTTGTTGGAAGTAAATTGCTTTTTCCGTCAGGATTGATGGTGAGAACTCACTGATTTGACTAGAAACTTCTAGTTCAATTTGAGTCAATGATTAGGATGAAGCACGTGTTAATCCTGAAATTTTCTTGAATTTTAAGTTATGCTAATATCTTCTTCAAGTTCCCTAATTTTTTTTACACAAAAGCTTGTTTGAATGCTCTCATAGTTGTAGTAGGTTTTACATTACTGTCTAGCTGAAATTGTAGCAAAATTTGTACAAATATTTTCTTTTAAATATCCCGTCTCTGCTATAATTCATTTTCATTATAGGTACCTACCTAGGGCAGATGCCGTACCGTTTCAGAAGCAACCGGTGGTCATATTCCTAAAACAACAACCAAACAACTTTTGATTAGATTCATTAATAATAATAGAAGTTGTATTTTTGACTCTATGAATACTGATAAGAAAGGCCTACTAGAATATGACGTATGTGCCATCACGACCGTCAAGGGGAGGTGTTTATATTTGTAGGAAGATTTATAGTGCTGTCTCAACGTCCTTGGAAACCCACCCACCGTGCATTCTGATCACGTTTGATAATATAATATAGATCGAAAACTCTTTTAATACCTATATATCAGAAATTGATCATTATTCTTAATGGAAAATATTCTAGTTCAAATGACTTTTTATTTAGAATGTAGCAGAGTGTATACTATATACAATATTAATAATTAAAATTAAGTACACAGATAAGTGAAAGACAAACAACATACTATTTTTTTAAAGATTAATCATTGCCAAATAGTCAACTGATAATCTAAAATCAATTGAAAATCTAGAAAATCAATTAGCAATCTCTAAAATCAATTGACAACAATTTACAAAAGTAATTGAAAATCTAAAAAATTGTTTAAAAATCCCACAATTTAGTTGTTTCTAATCTATATTTACTAATAGTTTCTTTCAGATTTACGTTACATCAAAAACTTTGAAAAGTAATGCGGTTACTATCCTAGTAACTAGGCAAGTTACCTAGTTACTTGGCTAGTTACCCTTAACTTGCTCAGTTATTTTTAGTAGCCATGGTAGCTTTTGCTAAGTGATTAGATAAATATTTTTGGATATGTATCCGAATTCTCATAAATTTCGTAAAGTAGGTACACATGTATGTATTGCGAGAGCGAGTGAAAACAAATTTGCTCATTAGGTGCCTATTAACTTAATGACTTACAAGCCTACTTATCCTAATATTCATTAATTAATTAAATGGACTTGGCAACTTTGAGTTATTAAAATATAATTTAAATTTTTATCTTGGTCTAGACGTAAGATATAGCCTAGTTATTATTAGAGACATATTAGTATAGTGTTTCCTAAAATTGATAACAAAAGTGCGATACATATTATTATAATACTAGCTTCTGCGCGCGACTTCGTCCGCGTGGAATAGGATCAATTATGTCATACATGATTTGTGCGAAACTTTAACCGTTTACGCACCGGAAGCTCTCAAAAGGAAAAAAAAACCCGATTTTGAAATATTCTTCATTGGTGCTACGCTCCTATTGGTCTTAGCGTGATGATATATAGCCTATAGCCTTCCTCGATAAATGGGCTATCTAACACTGAAAGAATTTTTCAAATCGGTCTAATAGATCCTGAGATTAGCGCGTTCAAACAAACAAACAAACAAACAAAGAAACAATCAAACAAACAAACTTTTCAGCTTTATTATATTACAGTATAGATTTTCTGAAATGTAGTTTTGTAGAGCTAAAATTAACGTCCCGATATGAAAAATATATAAATAAATAAATAAGATAAATAAATAAATGTATGAAGAGCTTTTATTTAGAGAATCATTTTGTATTAAGTAAAGTTTGTACCTAAGCCTTAAAAAGGATGTTTTTTTCCTCATTATATAAAAATTTATATTGACTCTCAAAGACGATCTGCTGCCTTGTGCCGAGGACGCCCTTCACATTTCTTGACCCCATTAGATTAAAATAAAATACAATAAATTATTTATGGTTTTAGAAATTTCAGAGTGTATCGATTAGAATGAGACAACAAAACATTAATCCATTAATGATAATATATTGGTTTACGTAAGTTGTGACTAAAGTACTATTGTTTTATGTATAATGCATAGCAATTTTTATAAAGAATGCGCTATCCCAGCGATTCCAAAACCACTTTGGTCAAGAGACCACTTATCCAAAATGAACTTACAAAACTCATCTTTGCGCGCGGCGTTATGTGTGGGTAAACCTTGTATATATACAGTGACTTTATTTGCGTGACAAGGGGTACAGTGAATAAAAAAATATAAATACAGTTATTAAAAAAAAAATTAAATTAAAAAATTATATCTCGGTGACGAATAGTATACGTACATACATAAACTTACGCCTGTATCCCGGAGGGGTAGGCAGAGATAAGGAAATGACACTTGCCACGATCCTGACAAACCTAAGCGAAAACGCTTCATCAACATTCATTAGTCGTTCCATACACGCACGCCGGTTTTGGTAGGTACTATTTATCTTGTCCTTATTTAATACTGGAACTTTATGAATTTAAAAAAAAATTTTTGTTAAATGCATGTTTATTGAACATATTAATCTGTATCGCTACTAGAAGAATAAAATGATGAATTTTCGGATTCGCTGCTTTCACCAAGTTTAATTATTATTTCAGATTACATATCGAAAATTCTTCTTCTTTTTTTTACGTGTTGACAAGTATCACGCCACATCTCTTCATCAATTTGACTTTAACGTTCATTTATTAATTTCGTTATTCCCGTCACATTTTGTTCGATAATATGCGAAGCAATACAATTTTTTTTTTAATTCGCCATACATTTTCTATCGGGTTTAGTTCAGGATGATACGGTGGTAGTCGAAGAACTTTTATGTCATATGGCTGAAGTATGTCATCAATCTTATGACAAATTAATATGGTCTTTTTTTTTTTTTTTTTTATCAAGTCATAAAGTTTTTTTTATATGTGCATTATAAGTAATCTTTTTTTCTGTCAATCATGTCTATGCATTTCTGTTTTGCGGTCTTTATACAGAGATTTTAATTTGGAGTCAATTATTTTTTCCTTCAGCCATTTTTATTTTTTGTTATTTATTCTCTCTGATACCCTACTGCCATTGCTGTTCTCTTTCGCACACTGTTTAAACGTTCATTCAATTTTGATATTAATTTGGACCTGCACTGCAAATTGGATCACTTATACTAGCTGCAATATCACTTTTTTTAGAAATTCGAACACCTTGGCAATAGTTTCACGAGTCTAAAACAATAATAATACGTTCACGTTAAAAGTAATATAATTTTCAAGTAAGTTAGTAATGTAGGTATACATTATTTAATCATAATAAATATTAATAATATCGAAATTAGCACATTGAAAATATTTACCTGACTCCTTAAACATTTTTTCCGTGAAGAACTAGACATTTTCTTTAACGACTGTACCGGTGAAAAAATAACCAATAAGAAGAGACGTGTTGTTTGAAATTTCGAATGTCGGTGGTCGCGTCACTGCTACACAAATTAAAGTTGTATATATAGTTGTTTAAGTATAATATATATCTGCTCAAAATATGGAGCAGCCCGACTGGGGTAGTACCTCGACCTTACAGAAGACCACAGCTAAATAATGCTGTTTTCAAGCAGTATTGTGTTCCTGTTGGTGAGTAAGGTGACCAGAGCTCCTGGGGGGATTGGGGATAGGGTCGGCAACGCGCTTGCGATGCTTCTGGTGTTGCAGGCGTCTATAGGCTACGGTCTTACCATCAGGTGAGCCGTACGTTTATTTGCCAACCTAGTTACATTAAAAAAAAAATTACAAGCGCACGCACACATAGAGCCGCGCGCAAAGATGACTTGAACTAACTATACCAATTTAAAAACTTTCAGTCAGTCAGTTCACTGAACCAATTACCAATTTAAAATCTTTAATCATGTCAAAACTGTCGATTCCTGAAAACACACCGCTTTGGTCTAAAACTTGGTTTACAATAAAATTATTAATAATATGAGTGAAAAATACGAATAAATAATCATTAAATGTAATAATATATATAAATATATATAATAAACAAAAATAAGAATAAACTTTACAAATACATAAATTTCTTTAAAGTATTTTCTTTACAGAGAGATAGGGAATACACTTAAAACCGATAAGGACTCCAATTCGTTTCCACATCAATAATAAGTCTTTTTTCGAATCAATGACAAGTCCACCAAAGCGTGATAAGGGTCACTGAGCTTATTTTATCACAAAACTTGATTATATTTTACGGAATTTCAATACTTAATGGAAACATTTTGGGAAATTCTGAAAAAGAAAATCATTACTTTCTTAATATACAATAGTAAACGCCGTCCAAAACATAAGTACATAAACACAAAGACTAGACAAACATCTTTTAACACGTATATATTTATTTTCACGAGCACGAGCGTATTCAAGCGACACCTGAATTTGGTATTAAATTTCAAGGAATTTAGAATAGAATCGTGAAAATAAAGAACAAGTAATTTATAATAAAAATTTATTACTTAGAAAATTTTGTCGTTGATATAATAAAACATAATCTTAAGTTATAAATAGACAACGCGCATTTAGTCTGTCACATCAAACTGCATAGGCCACTTTCTCCATGTAGGAGAAGGACCGGAGCTTAATCCACCACGCTGCTCCACTGCGGGTTAGCGGATATATTCCCTACGATGAGTAAATAAATATCGTTATCAGGTATTTATGATAACAACCCGGACCGAGAGCTTAGCGTGCTCTCCGACGACTCAGAAGGACAGACATTCAAACCGGAAAGAAATATTTTTTACAAATAAAAATATCCATCCCGAGCGGGAATCGAACCCGTAAACCGTTGGTGTTTTGGGCGGCTACTTGCACCAAAACACCCGAGCAGTTTTTTTTTTTTTTTTTTTTTTATTTGTTCAAAATACAAAAAAGCACATAGTTAAAACTTATACATAAGCCTGCCACGAAAACTCACAAGAGCTTATCCGGACAAGCCGCCGCGTCGCATATCATATTATCATATGATATCTTTATCGTACCGTACCATGTTATAGCCATTAAATTTAAACTAAGGTAATTACCAAAATTTTGTAACTATTTAACGCTTAAAGATTTTAGTAGATGTTCTTTTAGTGATCTTCTATATTTTCGTTTGTCCAAGTATAACTCTTGTAGGTCTTCGGGAAGTTCATTAACAAATGTAGGTATAATAGTTTTTAACATTCTAGCTCCGTAAAAATTCCTAGCATTCGGCACAACAAATTTTTTTGAGTTTTGGATATTTCTTAGGGTATTGGGTCTACATTTTTCGATTAATAAAGAAGGATCATTAACTTCATTTAGGATATTGAATTTCACCAAAGTAAATACATCCATGACCTTACAATAATTAAAAATATCACCTTCATTCAAGATACGTTTATTTTCAAATTTTGGGATAATGGTTTTTAATAAACGTAACTGTAAAGCATAAATACTATTTAAATGTGTTTTATAGGTTCTACCGTAGCTACTCAGTCCATAACTGATAACAGATTGAGCCAGGGCTAGATACAGTGTTCTACAGATTTTATATGGGAGCTTATGTTTCAATATAAACAATCTACTAAGTAGAGATCTTAATTTAGAGCAGACGAGGTCTATGTGAGGCTTCCAGCTAAATCTGTTATCAATAACGATGCCGAGATATGTATGTTGATTTACTTTTTCTAATAGTGGACATTGACAATTCAAACTAATACGACTACTATGGAAACATTCATGAGTGTGGGCCATGATAGCAGGGGAGGTAATAGGTACGTTATGGGAAGAATGTATATGTATAAATTTAGTTTTTTGAGCGTTAATCACCAGCCCAACATCATGGGCCCATTTACAAATAAGATTATAGTTGTTTTGCATAATATTTTCAGCTTCAGATACTGATCTATGTGCCGCAATCAAACAAGTGTCGTCGGCAAATTGATAAATGGAGCCTTGTTTTATCAAATTACACATTTCATTAACATAGAGGAGATATTCAATTGGCCCAATTACAGATCCCTGTGCTGTGCCATTTGTGGTTGGATACATATTACTATAGCAATTGGCAACTTTAACGGTGGTAAAGCGATTCGCATGATAATCTTTTATTAAATTTAGTAAAGGGCCTTGAATTCCATTTTGTGATAATTTACATTTTATTTTTTTTATTTTTTTTTAGTTGCTTTAGGGATGTCTAGAAATGCACAAAAAAGTATCTTGACAGTATAATAAGTATTTTGACTGCGAATTTTATAATATAATTTTGCTCACAACATTCTTATTACCAAATTAAATATGTGTCATACGTGAATAATACAATAAGTATAATATTATAAAAATTCAAAGTATACAATCGAATCCTGGTCTTTAAAGCGTACTCATTATATAGGCTATTTGATTCGTGCCGTAGATACTAAGATTGGTACGTAAGAAAACTTTTTAACAAAAAAATTAAACCGCTGAAAAAAACTGAAAAGCAAAAAATAATAAACCTTTTTTATTTAGTTCAACAAATGCAAGTAAGTATATGAGGGCACACTTGGTTGCGAGTGGTCGTGCGGAGAGCGCATTTTTGGAATGTTAATGCTTACAGCTTATCGCTGAAGTTTGCTCGTTGCATTGTTAATTTGATTTGGTTATTTCTTTAATTTTGCTAACTTGATTAAGTTTAGCCTATCGCAGTCCACTGCTAGACATAGGCCTCCCCAAGTTCGTGCCAGACATCGCGGTTTTCTGCAATCTTTATCCAGCCACCACTGGCAATCTTACGTAGATCGTCGGTCCAGTGGGTCGGAGTATGTCCCACACTACGTTTGCCTACACGCGGTCTCCATTTAAGGACACGTCTGCTCCAGCAGCCATCGGTCTTTTGACACAGATAACCAGCCAACTGCCGCTTGAACTTGCTAATTCTGTGCGGGCTATGTCGGTTACTTTCGTTCTCTCGCGAATAGTCTCATTTCTAGTCCTATCTTTGAGAGAAGCCCCCAAGCATAGCTCGTTCCATTGCACATTGAGCGACTTTAAAATTTTGGACTACTTAGTCAGAGTCCACGTCTCGGCACCGTATATTAAAACAGGCAGGACGTATTGCTCGAAGACTTGCATTTAAGCATTGCGATATCTTTTAAGTGAAGTGAATCTTTATATTGTAGTAATAATATTATTATTGTGAATTGAATTAGAATCAAATATGTTATTTTTATTATTTTAATACATTAACTCGACGCTCACTCACTCATAAATAAACACAAATGTCGCGTGCTGATATAATCACCGGTGTGGGAATTCTAAGAATTGTATTTATAGATATTAATATTTATAGCCGTAAGTTAATGGGTTCGCTGAAAAAAAATAATTGTGATTGATTGATGTACAATATAACGGTCACTTAAAGAAATGAGGTTTTTCTTTCACATTTAAAATGTTTTCATATTGCACAACTACGAGTACCTGCTTGATATTTACGAGTTTTTTACAGTAGGATACCATAATATACGAGTACCTATGCGAGAAGATAAGCTTCATACCTAGTTTTTTTTTCAATATTTCAAATCGTCGTCTTAATTTATGCTTATATTTGTACTTTAAAAAAATCATCTTTTGCATATTTTGTAGTACATGAACCCTTTTGCTACGAATTTGCCAAACGTAAGATATGTACTTTGTCGATGTAAAGTGATTTAAGGGACGATGGATACAAATATCTCTTACAGATCTCCTCATTAATTCGGCTTGTAGTTTTCTGGAAAGTGATCGTTGTTTTAGCGATATGGACATCTGTTGATCCTTGTTGCAATTAGGTTTGTTTTCTATATTTATTTTAAACATAATTCGCTTCAATTCTTTAAAAAAAGTTTTTTCATCTCCAGAATTATAGTACCTAGTTGGATTTTTGTTTTGACGAAATCTGACTAAGTTTGTTTCAATCCAATAATCGTCTGTATTAATCTTTTTTAGAATGAAAATGACAAAACAAAACCTTAACTTTCAAATTTTTTACCGTAAAAACTGTTCAAAATGTGAGGAAAGATGGTGATTACTTTCAAGATCAGGTGCTTCTAGCATGTTTACTGCACGATGAAATGGCAATCAACATTGTGCTGTATAATACTTCTAATGTGGCTTGCCGGAAATGTATCACCAGAAACATCTTTTATTAGAATCAATACTTTAGAAAGTCTAGAAACTACAGTGTCAATAGAAGACGAAGATATGAGAACATCACCTAAACCAGATTTGAAGACTAGACACTTCTTTGGAAGTCTGAATATAGATGAACCTTTACTCGAAATGCATTCCACTTTATTTAATCTTCCAAATTCAGATGTGACTAGCGTTAAGGTAAGTAATACTTCTGTATCTAGATTAGTTAAGTATTAAGGTCACATATGATGTCGCCACAACGCCTTTCCATATACTTCTACGGCAAAACATAAGCATGGTATGAGTACCGTGCCCTGGAGATGTGGCTAAGCTTTTATATTTTTGATTGAAAGTATATTTTTATGACACTTTATCCAAAATGGAAATTTGATATGATATCCTAGAAGACGGCTAAACTTGTTGCTGTCTATAACAAAAGCATTGATATAGAACAGTTCTTATGGTTACTTTTTTATGAAAAATAGTTTTAAGCATGTCTATTTAGTTTCATTTGAATGTTTTCTTAAATGTCTTAGGTAAGCAACTTTATTGACCTAAAAAGCATCGATAACTATAAAATCTCTATTAAAGTTATTTATATTAACTATTCAATTTCAAATTACTTCCAGAGGTACGTTTATGTCTCCCAAATTATGTCAAAGTCATGTTTATAATTTCCGTTATAAGGAGACGTTAACTAATTTTGTTATTCGCGTGATCAATAGTTTCTCGATTAAAATAAAAAAAACACTAAACCACGCCATAGCGTTCAAAACATTTCTTATTTTACATTTTAAATTTGTAACACAACAAGAATAATAAACCAGTATCGGCCCCATAGTATACTATCACATTTACGTTAAACATAAACCATAGTTTGTCTTGGCTCTACGCTGAGGTGAAATATATTTTCAACGAACACCACATCGCCAGTCTGGAAGTTTAATGGTAATCCGATTGTCCAATCTATCTATACCCGTATCGACGCAACGTCATTTAGCTTCAAGTGTTATATATATGTTATTGATAATATATCGATATTGATAGCCGATATCTAAATAGGTGAGTATACACTATTTCAGAATACTGAAGTTTTGTGCGCATTTTATTCCTAATAAAGTAACGCGTCGTTTCTTTTATAATCTTATTGAATAAAACGTATAAGTTACTACGTAAATAATATTTTAAATATGGCTCAAAATAATATTAGCTGTAAATACGGTGCTTATTAATAAATACATTTATTTGGATAGTTTTACTCAAAGATCAAGTTTGAAATAAGAGTCAAGCGACAACGCTATCTTTCGTGTTTTTCGTGTAAGTGTGACTGTCCCTTAATACACTTTTAGTTCCTAATCACCAAAAGTCTTTATAAAATTAATTATACGCGTGAGGTACACGTTTGCTTTCAATATTGTTTACGTGTTTTGCGTTTAAAATAAAGTTACTATCAACATATCCTTTGATTCATGTGCTATATCAGTTATCGAATTGTTTATTAGTGTTCCGTTATAAGTCTATGATGGATGTGCGTTTAAAATGCCTAATTGTGTATATCCATGTGTGTTTTTATTAACAACATTGTCGTGCAGTTTGTTGTGTTCATGTTTTAATAACTCTGTTATTGATGATGAATCTACTATAAACCAGCCAGAATCTGATAATGTGAGTAGCATCTAATCAATAATTTTCGTTGTACTAGTTGACTATATATCTATATTTTTCCCGCCATTTCCGATCGAAAGTGTAGTGTATATGTGGCTCCACCTATTTGAAATGTAATGAAATTGACATTACATACATATTTATACACATTTGTATGACTAAGGATGATTCATACGAGCAACGCGTTAATGAATCTGTGCCTCCTGTGACAAGTGATACAAGTCAAAAATCATCATTTTACAGGAGAGTAAAAACAAGGGTTCAAAAAATTATTGTTTGTGAACTAATGGGCTAGGTTCAATTTGAGTATCTCCTGTTGTAGGGTTTACACTGTTGGGGCTACAATTTCTTTCAATATACATTTAAGTTTTTTTTTTTAAATATTTAATTGTAACTGTGACTTATAAAAAAACTTTTGAGGTGTATTTTTTTCACAATTATTATTTGTTCAATTATGTGATTAGTGATAAATGATACTTGTGCAGTTATATTACTTTACATCTATAACTTGTCTCAGTATAAACTCTAGAATAATGATCCTAGCAGAATGCTCTCCAAATAAAAGATAAACAAACAACAAAGATAACCCTTAAGACTTAATTATTATTATTTTTTGTTATCTCCTATATACATGATTTCCCTGAATTTTACAATTTTACGAAAGTTTCAGATTCAAAAGGATATATTATGTAACTCTAGATACGATAGTGTTAACGTGAAAAATGTACTGAAAATTAATCGTGAAATTCAATACAATCGCACTTAAATAACAAAGCACGATAAACAGTGTTGAATACTTTCAGTGATTACT
Source organism: Melitaea athalia (assembly GCA_905220545.2). Classification (NCBI taxonomy): domain Eukaryota; kingdom Metazoa; phylum Arthropoda; class Insecta; order Lepidoptera; family Nymphalidae; genus Melitaea; species Melitaea athalia. The sequence goes on along the minus strand of HG992183.1, from coordinate 6,162,373 downwards.
GACAAAGAGTTACAACTTAACAAATATCTATATTTATGAATTTTATAACAGTTATATCCATTTACATAGAAAAATAAATCAGTAGGTAACTATTGCAGATAGAAGAAAGTGAATTAGACCAAAAAAATGCGTTGTTTTTTTTTCTGATAGTGTTCACGTAACAAATCACAAACAGGGAATAACTCGTCTTCTATCATCATAGGAGGCACAGATTATTATTTATATCGACTATAATTATTGTTTATCTTTCATAGATTTCACATTTCCGTTTTCTTTTTAAAATAAAAGTCACGTTGTAGTATGATGTTTTTTAGACTATTTTTCTATTACCTTTATGATTTTGATTGGTGCTTCAGTCCCATTGGTTATAGCACAATATTTTATAACTTATAGCTACTTTAATAAATGTTCTAACACTAAGAATTGAAATGAAGTGGATCAGCAGATGGTAAGGCGCTATTAATAATTGTGTTTGCTAGCAAACGAAAAAAACCGACTTCAATTACATCAACAAGTAATAGGTACAACGTAAGTAGACGAAAAAAATTAACAAACAAACTAGTTGTCACTACGATTTTACGATTACGCAAATAAAGGAAATCTGTTCATAGGATATATTCAATAACAATGAAATTCAGAATCTAATCTTATTGTACAGATATCACGCAAAAGCTGCTCCCATAATATTCAATGCAATTTGTTATGAAAATTTAATAATAATTTAACCAAGTGCGGATCCAGGGGGGTTAATGGGGTCATGACCCCCTCTGGGCTGGGTCCAGAACCTAGGACCACTAATTAAAATTGTTAAACAAGTTTTTGTCACAATATAGATATTTTTAAGTACAGTACATACGTACATTAATAAAATACCTACTGTTTACCCGTATCTATCATTATCAAAATTAAATTATAACTTCTTGTGACTTGACCACGACTATGTGACCCCCCCTCTCCTGGCGCCAAAGCTGGATCCGCTCTTGAATTTTACCATAAATCGTACAGGCATGTTTCATATTTAATGTATCATGTACGGTCAGATTTATTAATGTGAATCTCATATTAATATTCTAAGTTACTCTCTTTTCAAAGGAGTTTTTTTTCTGAGTAAATAGTGACCGCGAAACCTTATACAGTAAAGTACATCCGTTGACTAATATTCATATCATTGTGTCATAAAAAATTTCCGATTACCTATTCGTCAAAAGCTTTGGAATCTTATCTAGTTATCTACTATTCTACCTTAAAAAACATTCACAGATATCGAATGACAATGCTTTAGTTAATCTGTGTAGTTGATTATAAAACAAAGAATTAAAGATTAAAATGATAAAATCACTGCATCAAGTTATAATACATTCTTATATATTGTGTTATATGCAACGAAACATAAATTATAAATAAAACCTGTAAAAAGTACTAACAATAATATATTGAAATGTTAAAAAAAAACTAAATTACAAAATCAAAATAATTTCCTGTACACATAAGTTAGTAGATGTTATAGGCTTTTAGCCTTTAAAAATGGTAAAAACCAAAGAAAATTATAGTTGGATGGAACACATTGGAAATGAAAGAGAATACAATGAAAATGAAAGGAAAAATAAATTACGGTCGATCTGAGTTCGGGAAGTGGTAGGGTATAAACCGTTTTTTACCCTGGTTTTAAGGGTTTATCTCGAGTTCTGGCTAAACTACAAGTTCTATGGACAAAAGTTTAATGGCAAAGTTGTAGGTAATAAAAAGATCTACAATTTTTGTATTGACACTTTTTTCACATAACCTTTTTTCTTTTTCTTTTGTTTACCCAGAGGAAACCCTTTATGGTTTCCTGCAGTCCGGTGGAGCCGTAGGATATGTCCGACTCGCACGGACTAAAACCTCTAGGGTGTTCCACCGATGCGCCTATGGCGGAATCGCGGGGACGTTATATAGCGCTACGGCAAATTTTTCACATAGCCTCAAAATTTATGTGAAAAATTCAAAAAAACCTACACACTTATTAAAATATACTTAGATTTTGTTAAGTTGTTAATACATAGATTCATGTCGAAATTTTTAAAAATTTATATTTAAGGTAAAGATTAAATTTAAGGTCAAGCTTGTTCGCTTTTATTTTACTTACTTACTGATTACTATTTTTTGTTTCTATAAGTATCTAATTAATGGTTAGATTTTGTTAAGTTGTAAATACGTTAGGTTCTCTTCGAAAATTTTCACATTTATATTTAAGGTTGGATTTGGATTGGATTGGATTTCCATCCTAATTTTCTCCCCACCACATATATTTGCTAATATTTTGTATTTTCCCCACTTTTACCCCAGAGGTTTTTCAGGGCTCAACTGATTTTCATTGAACATATATTATTTTGTAATGTGCACGTGATGCGCTTTCCTTTGAGACCCCGCTCGATTATATTTGCAGACATTCGGTTGTTTTTCCCCACTTTCAGCCCCCACAACTTTTAAGCAACTCAACCGATTTTCATCAAACATGATTGTCTAAAAACACTCGCCCGTAACTCACCTTTCATACAAAAAAAAACTAAATTGAAATTGCTCCATTCTTTCGCGAGCTACAGACAGACAGACAGACAGACGGACGGACACGTAAAACTTATAACACCCCTCTTTTTGCGTCGGGGGTTAACAATTTCAGCTCAATGGGTTAAAATGCTTCAAAATTGCGTTGCAATATTCCACCCTACAAACAAACAAACATACATGCTTTTAAAAAGTGTGATAATTACAAGTGGATGACATCACTATACATTTTCAGAATAGTCCGACAAATTCCTTATCAAATTAAATGATTCATTAGGTTCCTTGATATATTCTATTAATAATACATAATATGTAATGTATGTTTGATTTATTGTTAGGCTCCCGAGGCGATGTGTTATGAAATACTACAAAACAATGTTGATCTTATTATTTAAATCAAACAACCAATTCGTAGCTTACAACAATGTTGTTTTAGGACTTGTCTAGATAAAACAACACATTATCTTCTTTGTGATAATTTGCTTTTGTTGTTCACTGTTTGTTTGTTGTGTTTCGTTTCCTTTAATTATTATAATGAAACTATTTACTTGTTACAAACAGTAAGTAATAGTAAAGAATTCTCATTTATTTTAATATTCTCATCTTTGTTTACTGGGTAAAAGTTTGTTTTGTTAGAATAAGACGTCTCTAAACTTACGTTTGGTTTTTCAATTACAAATAAAACGATACAAGTGTCGCTTTCAATAATTCCACTACTTAGCATGGAAAATAAATTCGTCTTCGTTGTATGTTCGTTCGTGTTGCGTTGTTATGTTTTAAAAATATTTTTATTGTAAATATTTGTTTCAGTTTTTAATTTAACAACAATAAATTAAGTATTTTACTTACCTATGCTACTTTGGTTACTTCTGTTTGATACTCTAACGAACTGCTATTTTTACCGCTGCAATTGTTATATTTTAATTAATGTATACTAGTTTATTTAACATACGCTCCTTCAATACAAAAGTCACACATTTCAAAAAATATCAAAAACGTTTTTTTTGCATACAATGCATCTTAAACGATGCAACTTTAATATTTTGCAAACCGTCGTTTTATGATCCAAAACACCCGTAAACGCACACACGTTAGTTTTGTTTTGTACCGTTTCTGTAACTGAATTCCGCGCAAAAGTACCACATTGTGAGTTGTCAACAGTCATTCGGCATGAGCAGACGCATTTTTTTGTGAAAAACGACCACATTCCAAACAACTGCTAAAAGAGAGGTGAAATTATATATTCAAAAGTGCCACATACAAAAATATAGTGGTATTGCAGATCACATACACGAAAGTATTTTATCATTTTTATGTGCAATAGTACAATATTTCGAAATAAGGTAGTTTTGCATTTATAAATTTGATATTTTTTCTCTTATTTTTGTATGCAATACTACCATATTTTGAACATATTTCGAAATGTGGTATTTTTGTATTTGAAAGTGATTGTGATAAATACATTTTATTTTACATCAAAAAGCATCAATGTAGTTTTTATGTTGTTTTGTCTAAATGTTTTTGTAGTTTTTGTCTGTGAATTCAAGACCTATATTAGTAGGTAAGAGTAATAAATTTAAGTTAAAAACAAAACAAATCTTTTAAGCTATAAAAACGAAGATGCATAAAACTCTTTCATAAAATTAACTGATATAGGTAATATTAATTTTACCCTTAATTGATGATCTCATGATAAGATTTTAACTATTTTTTGTTTTCCCTTAGCAAGTTTACTATGTAGTAAGTAAGTATGTGCCATTTTCTTTGTTAAATTGACGTTTTGTGAGGTTGTTATCTGAAAATAAAACTCAACTTTTTCTAGTTATGGTGGTTTAATTTTTAAAATTTTAATGTTCTCGAAGTCAAAGTCTATATAATATTGTATATATACAAAACTAACTTATCTGCATTTTTTCGAGAATCCATTCTAGGTATGGTTAAGATTGCTTTATTGAGAAACAGGCTATTTAATTATGCATCTTTTGATACCAAAAAAATCTACGTAAGACACATAGTTTATACAAAAATCATAAAATAAAGTAAATTATTTTTTCAAATGCCTCTCCTGTATAATTTGCCTTTTTTGACATATGGTGCTTTTGTATTAAAGGAGCGATATAAGTTAATGAAACCATTATACATTGGGCTAGTTATTACAGACTCAATAATCCATTGACTGATTTATGACGAAATATCTGAAATTATTATTTTTGAGTTATTAGACTTTTCCCATAGTTTCTTGTACTATTCTGATAGTTTTTTTTTTTTCGTACTAATCTGGCAATAGCATGTAACGCAAGGTAACGAATGTATAATTATATACATTTGTAACACTTACGTCTACGTCAAGAGATATTTAATCTTTGACTAAAATATGTACTTCTCTACTTTTCACAGTATGGGCGCCTTAAAAATTGCCGCGCGGCGGCAGCGCGGCCGCAGCGCTGCTGCCGTAGCAATCTCGCGTTGTTATTTACATAGATTTACAAAGTAGCGCGGCCGCGCTGCCACCGCGCTGCTGTCGCGAAGCAACCGCGCGTTGTTATTTACATAGATTTACAAAGTCGCGCGGCAGCAGCGCTGCGGCCACGCTTAACTTTAAAAATGTTGCAATGCATGAATCAAATTCAGGCCATATGTATTTACCATAAAAAGATGTAGGTAGAACTTATCTTTCAATTAATAATAAATGAGATCAAGTATGTAGTTACTACAAAAAAAGGTATATAAATAAATACTTAATACTGTAAGCGTTCTTTATAATACTACCTCTATACACTATCCTATTGTTTCGCCTGGATGCAAATCTTTAATTAATAGCTAACAGTAATATTGTTTTGTTTCAGGACCCTGTAGAAGTTACCAGCGAACGATATACAGTACAGCATGCGGCTCTACCTAGCGGTGTTCGCGTGTTCCCACAACCTCTCGCTGGCTCGGACCACGAATTGATGTTCAATGTAACATGGGATCCACCTACTGGTACGCACAGAAATAAGACTAATTATAATATGATACAGACTTATATGTAGATTTCTTGCAAAAGATGTATCTATATCACTCGGCTGTCAACTAAAACACAGGCATTTAGTTGCCTACCATAAAAACAGACGATCAACTGTGCATGCTAAACATATAATTTCTAGGTCTTTTTTTATCAGATTAGAGAGTTAATGTACCTTATGGATGCTTGCAACACTGGAAGCATCGCAAGTGCCTTGTTGCTCCTACCCCTGATTCCCCCTTGGAGCTCTGGCTACCTTACTTGCCACAGGATTTCGACACTACTTGAGAATAGTATTTTCCCCCTTTTTATTTGGTACTTCCCCAGACGGACTGCTCCAGATTTTGAGCAAGAAGTGTCCTATCATAATTAAATTCTTTCTAATTCTTCTAAACACATAGTCATATATCAATCCTGATAATTATAATTGTTATAAAAACATACTAACTTGATCACAAAAATAATTTAAAGTATTTGTTTGAAGAAATTTTATCTTATCTTTTCACTTGTTTACAATAAAAAATATTTTAATAAGAAACGTATGTAAGATATTATTAATTATTAAATTGCATTCATTAGTTTTCATTTCAATCAACTTGTACTTTGAATCAACATATTTGTATGTACATATGCGCTTACAAATATTTTTAGTTTTCCCTCGATTTATATGTTACAAGTATGTACTGATCTTTGGTCCAGGGAAATGCAAAACATATAAGCTCGCAGACCACGATACACATCTGAAAGACCTAAAGTAATATTTGTCATAAAAGGAAGTTAAAACAGTCAATTTTCGGCTGAATCTTTGTCAAGTTGATATATAACATTTAGAAATTTTATTCTCAGGTCCTCATGTTCGCGAATACTCTCTGGAGGTCCACAGCATGACTGATACAGTGGACTGCCGGTCTAACTTGTGTTACGAATCCGACATTCCAGGGGTGAGAACTTAACTAATTATATAACAAATTTTTAGAATTTCAAACCGAAGATTAAAAAAATAGTTTTTGTGTCAATATGTCTTAAGATAAACAAACAAAAACAGACAAACAAATAAACTCTTCAAATTAAGCCAATACAAATTTCGAGAGAAAAATTATCAGGTTTATAACATATAGGGCAAAGAATGCAACATATTATGTAAATAAATGTATGCGTGATATTTAGAACGAAACATATTTTAAATATTTTCTTAATGTTTCAAAGAAAAGTTATGAAATATTAATATAAAATATCTGGATAAATCCAATCACTGTTATTTTTTCATTACATCCGCGCATAGGAATAGAAATATTCAAGCAATCAATTCGAAATCGATCATCATACATCTATAACAGTCTGTTTAGAAATATTTCTACAAAACAGATATTAAAATCACGAACATATTTTGAAAACCACAACGTACAAGAAATGTACCAGTAAATGTTAGTAGACGAAATTTGAATCACATTGTTGACACAAAGGTCCACATAGGTACACATAATTATATCTCATTTGTTTCTCCTCCTTACTGTTTTAAAATATAATGATATAAGAGATAAGTACAAAAGCCACATACGATCAGATACGATTAACAGTCAAAACCGTCTAATACTTGTTACAAGAAAGTTAAAAAAAAAATTTATAGTCTCAGAAAATTGGTAGTAGATGGCAAATTGACAAGAAAATATTAACTGTCAGCCGTTTAAACCCTTTTAACATATACATATACTAGCTGTCGATAAAATGATCTTTGATTTTCTTTATTAGCATGTCGCTAATTAGCAGTCGATCGAGCGAGCGTGCGAGCATCCTGCATTAAATGCCTAAGCTAACTAACATATTCATTTGGATAAGGATTGATACTGAACAAAAGAAAATAGCTTTGAAAATAACGTAATGTTTTAATTAAAAATTTGAACATAAAAGTGGTTATTGTAAGTCAACCGTAAGAGATAGAGATTTGCTATCGCGGACTTTTTTGTAGCATTTTTATAGATTTTGAATTCGCTAGTACATTACTCAACTATCTATTCATTATTGAGACAAGTCAAAATGTGTGGATGGAAATAACTTCAGTATTGGATTTCGAATGTAATCATGCGTTAATATAACTTTTATAACAAAGGATTTCGTGAATCGCTTCAAAACTTTACCCAGATTGGTAAAGTTGAATAAATTTATTTCAACTATTCTAATAAACTAAAGCTTGTGGTACTGGGGAATCATTAGTAGATTTATCTGAAGGCAAAAATAACAGAAGTAAGAGGTTTAGTCTGAGTAAATGTTTTATAATATTAACAGAGATTAGTTTAAGAAGATTAAAGCATATATAAAATAAAGTTTATTTGTATTTTCGTGGTATAACTTGTCACACAGTATAGTATAAATTAAAACTTATTTTTCATTTGATTAGGAATCGCTTTGGAGTGTGATCCCAGCATATGCGAGCCCTGTCCATGATGGCTGCGCCGTCAGACCAGGCTGTGCATACCTAGTGAAGCTAATTGCACATCCGTGGGATGGTCACACAGTTGCTAATCTCAACGTAGAGCTTGATGGTAAGTAGAATTTCTTTAAAGAACTTCTCATTGCTTAAAATACTGCAATCGTCTTCGTTCAAACCTTAGCATACAATATGGCCTCTTAAAAATAAACTGTTCAAGTATAGTTCCTGAAACTTTTTAAAGTAATTGATGAGTTAAAGATCCGAGAAGCTAAATCTTCCCTCATCTGTTAATTAGATGAAACAATTTTTTGTAGGCTTATTTCAATATTGTGAATTTATAAAAACAACCTCTGCCACCATAAGCCTGCTGCAAATAATAATACTTAAAAAAAATTTTTTCTTCTAATGTATAGTAATGACAATTTAGACCCTAAACTACCTACTGATAATAGAATGCCACAAATGTGGAACTTTAGACGTATTTCCTGCCACTTCCTTTAAGGGTATTTATAGAAATAGGAAGTGTTTTTGCCACTTTTTTATTACATTTATGTATAATTGCTTAATATTATAATGACTTTTACTGCATGAAGTCGAAAAGTGTGGGTTCTATTAACGTTCTATTAATACTTTCGTTTGTCACAAATAATCAATAACATCAAGTTTCTGAAAAAAAAACCAATTCCTTTTCGTATAGATCCAAATATACAAAAGAAAAACAAACAAAACTCTCGTTACATGGAATCGTACAAATAATATTGCTATTTTTGCTCTTAAAATGCTATAATCAACTATCCATTTATTTTACGATTCTCCAGAATAGCCCGACTGGAGTATGTAACCATTACATAGAAATTTGTTTACTTGTGTAAAATTTTTATTACATTCAAACCACGACATTGATTAGATTAGATTTATTATGAGTATAAAAGGTAATAATAGATTTTTTAAATACACTTCACATACGTGCATCTTTGCGCGTGGCGCTTTGTGTGGGTAAACCTTGTATATATACAGTGACTTTCTGTGCGTGACAAGAAGTACAGTGAAGTACAAAATATAAATACAGTTATTTCAAAAAAAATCAAATAAAAAAGTACACATAGTACATAATTATGTCTTCTGACATGTATACTGTTTGTAAAATACAAAAAAAACTAGTTGAAATTCAAATAATTCCTTAAATAATATAAATTCCTTTTTTTATTAGTATTTTTTAATTAGTTTGCCAAAAAAGTTTCACTTCTAACATGATTGTGTACTTTGTACGCACGTCTTTTGTTTATACTTATTTATTTCCAGTCAAAAACAAAAGAAAAACAATTGCTTTATATACCTGAAATATAACGGCTTTTCCTACTATCTTTGACCTTTCAGTAAAACTTAAAGAATGTAGTTTACGTCGTTCCAAAGTACTTTCTTTTCAATGTATACATCATTAGCTAATTGTAAATGCTAAATGGAAAATTTTCATGTGTCGCCTTGCCCAGCTCATACGGTGACGAATCGGCGAGACAGGTCAGGGTGTGTTATTTAATGAATATAGATTAAAAATGCTCTGAATACGTTATTTGTCTATGTTATTTGACAATTTTAATATAAAATTTACTCAAGAATACACATAGGATCCTTAGGTGAACTCCGCAATATTTATTTTACATAGAAACTATATTATTGTATTATTTACATTTTGTGTTTATAATAGTTATAAGTTACCTACTTATGGTAATCAACATACTCATCATTTTCTATGATTTTTGTATCTTTTATTTATTTCGCTTATATCTATATTGCAATTTAGTTTAATTATATTTTATATAACCAATAATTATAATAATTTTGTGTTTTATACATGTTTCTTAAAAGGTAGGTATTATTTTTGTACCTTTAAATTTATGAATCTGAAAGTGCTTAATTTATTAAAAGGTAACTTTTTTTTATGTAACTAGGTTGCCAAACAAGCGTAAGGCTCACCTGATGGTAAGACCGTAGCCTATAGACGCCTGCAACACCAGAAGCATCGCAAGCGCGTTGCCGACCCCAATTCCCCCCAGGAGCTCTCATATCTCTTTCATATCTACATTAAAAAAACATACACACATACGTACATTAAAAAAAATGTCGAATATTGTATGAAAACTTGTTCAGTTATCTCAATATAAATATCTATATTTCTGTTAATTAAAAGTTTCGTTTCGCATAATAAAAAAGTTTGGAAGTAATTGAGTCAATCCCGATGTCGACTATCCAATAAAGTAAAAAGTTTTAGATTTTAACTTACCTTCTATCTTGTATGTTTTAACTGTTAGCATCCCAAATGACTTCATTTGGGAATATTATAACTATTTCGAGTTCATAGTGATAAAAATAATATAACGAAGTAGAGCAACTCACACTTTATTTCAACAATCAGTTCTCTATGACTAACGTGCAACGTGCTTATAATATTTTCATCATCGCTTAAATACTCGAATCGCTTCTTTTATAATTTAATAACCATATTCTCAATTGATTTTATTCTATTCAATTCATATTGATTATTTTCTATTAAATAGCAATTTTGAAGGTTAGTTATTTCGACTACAAAAATGATAATGTTTAGGCCTATAAATAATTATAATTATAAATAAAATCAAATCAAAATTAGTGACTACTATAATTATATATTATCTGTATGTATATTTATGTTAAAATATGTAGCTATATTAGTCAACTGTTACCTAATAGACAACCGTTTGTATACACGTGTGATACACGTCAATGTTTTAACTTTTAATACTAATTATATGAATAATTAATTATTACTAGTGGTCGCCCAGTGGTCGAAATTTGACTATAATTAAAAATTAAAATTAAAAAAAAAATTTAAAATAATGAACCCTTTTTTAAATGTTTTCATAGTAACATGACTGACAATCAACAAAAGAGTTATACATTTATTGATTTATAATATGCGTGTGTGTCAAATACATGGTAGTGTGTGTAATGTTTTTTTATTTATTGATTTAATGTATTTTTATGCATAATTTTATAAAAATATTAGGATTCAGCACTTCTTCTCTATACAAACTATAAGTGTCAAAAGTGTACGATATTTCATACTTTTCCATCAGCGTAATTTTCGTAAAAACTGGTACAAAGTTTTTGCTTCACGTATTAATATATAGATTATCTAGAGATCGTAATTACAAGAAATGCATAGACAAAAAAAGTATAGGTACCTACTTTATATCCAATACAACAAAGCGACGTATTTGTTTCTTTGCTTGAATGAAGTAATTTTATCAAGGATGATTAAAGATAATTATATTTTCGCATAAGATACAGTTTATGTCTTCATTTAATGTTATGAAAAACAAACGCATTGATTCATATGAAACGGTATTATTTGTTATATGAATCACATTGATGGATGAAAACTAGACATGATTGATATCGCTATATTTTATAACGCTTACAAAATTAGAACGCTCAGAAGATTTTGATGAATATGTGTAATGAGTATGTGTACCGTTACGCGGCACCTCCCGGTAGTCTTTTAAGAAAAAAACAACACAATTTGTTGTAAACTATTGCAGTTTATTATAGTCCAAACACTAACAGTAACTGTCCCTAGAACACCTCACTTTCCTTTTCTAGATAAAAAAATAACAATAGTGACGCGCTGGATGGTAAAACGGCAACTGACTGACCGCGTGGAAAATTAAATATTTAAAAGAAATTGAAATAGCGGCGTCAGCATTAACTGCGTATTAAGGCTAGGTAAAACAGTACGATGAAAAATTAAAAAAATTTCACACTGCATGCCTTCAATCTCTGACCTCATTAGACCAGTTTCAAAACTGTAATACTTTCTTAGAAAGTATGCTTAGGCTATAAAACGTCACATAATGATCCAAAAAAACCATAAAATTTCAACCAGTCAATAAAAACGCTTTATTAAATTCGAACACTATTACACTAGGTAGGTACCATTACACGATGGGCTTATAGGGCTTATTAAGCTTTGACCTAATCCGGATCTAAGGGTCGAACCTTTCAGACGGTTGTTAACTAAAGTGCAATGCTAATCTTTGTTTTAATTACCCCAGTAAGTGACAATCCCAATTAGTGGTCTTGTAAGGTACCAAGTTTGTATAAATCTTATAAAGTATTTGAGAAGGTATTTGCACGTTAATGGAGCTTGAGGTATTAAGTAAAAGCGTGGACCGTTTACCGACCGATACTGCTTTATACATTAGTTCAGAACAGACTGAAATAAAAATGTGTTACATGTATATTCTTACGACTAATATAGTAATTAAATAATAATTTTTATTAATCTTTGTTTGTTGCTACAAGTATAACTCGAGAGTGGTGAAACAGATTTTAAAATTTTCTTATACTTTAGTATGTGGAAGGTTCTTAAGGAATATAATACATAAAAAAAATTGGAAAATTTCAGCAATTGTACCGATAATTTCAATTTCACACGTTTAAAAGTCATGTCTGTCTGTCTGGTTATCTAGTAACTCATTAAAAATTTGTGCATGTACACTTGACAGCTAATATAAAATGTATTAACAGTTAAGCCCAAAGGCGTTAGGTTCGAAGAAAAACAAATAGTCTAAGATCAATTTTTTTTCAACTTTTTGCTGTAAAAAACAATGCCTTCTCTGTCTTTTTGTTATTTTTGTGTTATCTATCCTTTTGTTTATTGTACTCTTTTTTGTTTCTATTATTTTATTTTACTACTTATTTTTTATAATTTGTAAACCAAAATATAGCTAAGTAATAAAAAAGACTTCTTTCTTTCAAGATCCCACGCCATGCCCCCGAGACCTTTCCAATTTTCTGATGGACTAAATGTATATCTTAATATATATTATAAATCTCGTGTGACAATGTTTGTCCTCAATGGACTCCTAAACCACTTAACCGATTTTAATCAAATTTGCACACCGTGTGCAGTTTGATCCAACTTGAAAGATAGGCTATATTTTATTTTGGTATATGTAATTATTATATTTAAGAAAAAAAAGGCGGTACGAAGTTCGCCAGGTCAGCTAGTATGTAATAAAATAGTAGTAGTGTGTACAGCTTACTCCTACTCACCCAGTCACCCAGTGCCAATTCTCAAGAAGTAGTGCGTAAGAATTGTACGTACTAAGTATTATCCTTACAAAATATTTTAGCCAATCTTTTTTTACGAATAAATTTATTTATTTATTATAAGAGATTAGATTTATTTATTTAATATAAGAAAGGTCTGGCGGGCCTGGGATTTCACTCTTTAAAAATATTTACCTAATGCGTCACGACTTACGACACACGAACCTCGAACAATATGTACGAAGTAATACGATGCTAAACACACGTAATTTTGTTTGATTGAACAGTGTGGCGATAATTAATATGAAATCTTATAGGTGTTCGGTATATTCATTAGTTTTGTTTATGTTTGCGGATTTCTCAGTGTTTTGACTGGTATAATATACGAGTTTCATCAAACCTGACGGTCGTGGATTTAATACTAACTTATAGCGGATATTTCTCTGTGTTTTTACTCTGGATGTTTGTGGTTCTTAATAATCTCCGAATTGTAGTGTAGAACTTAAGTCTCATAATCTAGATTATTGTTATGAGCACGAAATAGCGGCTAGAAATGTATCTACCAACACGCAAATAAGCAGCATAATGGATTAAGGTCCAATACTCTTTCTTTCTTTTGTCCATAAATGGGACATTGACAGGCTGTATTAAATCAATTCCTATTGGTTACGCCTATGTAGGGTTTCAAATTCAACCAATTGATAGCTGTTTTTAACAAGTCTTAACCACAAGTTTTAGTAGTAAAACTTTCTCAATTAACAATATTGCTTTAAATTGGTTTAACAAGATTTCAACGTCCAAAAATGGTCATAGGAACAAGCAAGCAAGCACATACGAATAGAAAAATAAACTCATTAAATTAATATACTTCATTCAGAAACAGCCTATTATGATTTCATAATAATTTTTGATATGTTGTACGAACAATTTACTTATTTTTTATTGTCGACTAATACGAGTTGTGAGACGTTACGATTATTTTTATGAGAAGCGTTATTAGGTACCTACATGACGTCGTTTTTATTAAATTACTTAATAAGTTGATTGAAATATATTATCTTTTCTCATTGCTCTACAATATTACAAAATTTTACTCAGTTTTGGTAGTTCTTTGATTATTTTAATACTAACTAGCAATTATCCGATCCTTCTCCTACATGGGGAAGAGGCCTATGCCCAACAGTGGGATATTACAGGCTGAATCGTCGAATCGTAATCGTAGCAATTATTGATATGACATAACAAAATTCGTAATTAAAAAAGCTATATACTTAGATAAAATTAAAATAATTATTGTATAAAATTCTAGAAATCCGTAGTCTGAATATATTTCATGTAAAAGTCAAACTAACAAAATAAGTTGTTATCGTATCTTTTTTATAATGTTTTTTTACAACTTTTTATATTGTGTTACAAATTAGAAGACATATAAATCTTGGCAAGTTTTAGAAGTTAATAGTTTATTGGAGTATAATACACATATGAAGTTCGTCACAATTGTGTTAATTAGGTACAAAGAAGAATTTGCAAACACATACTTTGTAATAGGTGATAAGCTTGTTTTTTGGATAATTGCCCAAATCATCATTATGTAACTCATTGCTCTAAAACTATATCATAAACGAAATATTAAAATGTTTGTTTACTAATCTCACTGGAAGTTAACAGTTTTAACATTACTCTCATTTAGTTTGTGAAATAAGTTTTTACTATGATTAAAATAAATAAGACAATTATAGAAGACATTTTAAGTTTTTATATGCAATAAAATATGTAAATACTAGAGGACGACATTATTTAAATAAAGTTTGTTTTCAGAATGCGTGGCTGGGGTGTGTTCCTGCGCCCATTCTCCACGGCTACCTACTCCTATAGTATCAGCTAAAACCATATCAATACATGGAGAACTTTTCGTAAATATCACATGGTCTCTTCCGAAGCCGAGAGAGCCGAGACGACTTCCTCCAAGATTGAAAAAACTGTTTTATTTTGTCAGGTAAGTTATTGCAAGTACATATTATTAATTTTATTTATTATTTTAAAAAAGCACTTTAGCTTGACGTAAGATTTTTGCTTGCCATCTGGATCGAACAAGTGAATTTGTCGTATATAAATAATTAAAGAAAGATATGATTTAATCTGGGGATTTAATCAATTGACTATTTCTTTTACAAGTTTTTTCAACTCGTGAGTCTTAAACTTTGTGTACATCATTAATGCCGTTTTATCAAAAGAATAATAATAATAAATTTCAAAATGTACCATTTCATCATAGCCAAACTTAAAGAAACCCTCAGCCTCTTATATTTTTATATTCAAGAATAACTAGGTTTAGGTCTATGTAACAAATACAAAGATTTGGCTTCAGTAAAAAATTTTGTCTATATAAAAACGTTTATAATTATATTTGATAACTGATTGATATGGAATTGACTGTGACGTAGACTTTCGAACTTCTTCCATCGAAGTTGGCATTTATTTTTACATTAATTTATGAAGTTTGATTTATTATTTACGAGTGCTTTTACAATACTTCGAAGGTGTATATTTGATATTGTTTCGCTATTTATTTGTTAAGTGCTTGATTATAGTTTCTATTAGTTTTGTGGAGATATATTTACAAATTACAACATAGATATTGTACTGAAGGCAGGCTACATAAATATGAATAGCAGACACACGGTCGTCTGTTCCTACGCGGGTAAGCAAATTAATGCTTGTGTTACAGGTAACAACCGACTGTTATAGCTAAATATTTTTTTGATAAATAAACATAGAAATAATACATATATAAATACACATATTATTATTATATACCCAGACTCAGGTGGGAATCAAACCCGCGACCTGGGGAAAGCAGTGCTACTAAAAAATGCGCCAACGGGCTAGTCGCGCTATGTGTGCTATGTGTGGTCTAGTAACTATAGCCTTCCTCGGTAAATGGACTATCCTTCACAAAATAATTTTTCGAAACGAACAAACAAACAAACTCTTTAGCTAGATAATATATCAGTATAGATTAGTATTTTTTAAAAAGAAAATAAATACTTTTTTTAATTTGTAGAGTCAGTAGTCGAGACAAATAAATCTCAACACGATTAATGCATAATGAGGATCATCGAAATTCCTTTTATACGTCTAAGAGTGACTGAAACACTTTATAAAAAATTTATTTCTCATTTCACTCTGGATTTCTTGTTATTGTTGTGACAGTTGAGAAGTGTGAAGTTGACACCAGACAGAAAAGGTTTTATAAGATGTTATTTTTTGATTAAGATAAGCATGTTCTTACGAGTATTTTATTAATTAAAATTAATTCAAAACTACATAGAGTATGTTACGGTACACTGTTTTACGACTCATAATAGTGACACAATAAACGTCAGTGCAGGTTTAGCCTTAAAATTAATAAAAATAAAATAAATACATCCATTTATTATTTTATACACATAAGTTCACGCCATTTTTGGCACGAACTTTTGGAGGCCTACTTCCAGCAGTGGACTGCGATAGGCTGAAGAGATTATTCTGATTAAGTTGTGTGCAAATATTTTAGGCTAACTGAACGTATCTCTATTTGGCGTAAACTTCTATGAATTTTAAAATGATTTCGCATAAGAAAAATTAAAATATTATTACATGTACAATTTTTATATAGTTATCATCATTCGCGGATACGTGGATTATTCGAAATATATATAGGCACATATAATATAATATAAATAACCTACTTACGCATTTTTAGTTACTTAAAATATTTTTTCAGTTTAGAAAGTTTTGGAACGTAATTTAAATATTTGCTACAAAAGTTTTCCAATTCAGAGATTTAAGATGCGAGAAATTAAAAGAAAATTTTTAAAATTAAATTAGTTACTACTTGTTAGGCCCGCTTTTGTGTTATTCTAGAAATAAGAAAAAAAAACGGCTTGTATTTCATGAATTTAAAACTAAATCTATTTACGCTTTACAGGAGAATGTACCTACTCTTATTTATGTATTACGATTTACAGGAGAATAAACTGAGGCTTATAGCAAAAAATTAGGCATGATTTTTGTTAATTTAATCTTTAACAGAGTAACATCCTTAGGTAAATAATATTTTTCTATTTTCCTATATGATGACGTAATTATCAAATAATACCTACATACGATTAAGAAAAAGGTCTTTTCGAGAGTTTTTGTCATCTGTTTGTATTTAAAATCGCGCAATTACTGGTACAAAAAATCAGTGTTATCCATTTATATATATATATATATATATATATATATATATATATATATATATATATATATAGATGTGCCGACTAGTCGCCGACTAGTCGGTTAAGCCGACTATTCGGCCGCTTTTGTAGTCGGCTAGTAGTCGGCGACTAGTCGGCAAAAAACACCGACTAGTCGGCTTTTTTTTGTATGTATTTCTCATTAATATGTACTATATCAGGGGAACTGAAATGAAATAAAACCTTGATTATTCATTATTATTTGGATTTTATAACCAATCTTACACATTTCGACAAGTAAAGCAAACCAGTCTTTTCTTCAGTAATAATTTTCTAAAAAATACTGGCTTTAAAAGAAGACATACATAATTCGGTACATAATTATATATAACATCAACAAAACAAAATTGGTAGAGTCAGTGGGGCAAAGTGCGCCATACTTTTTTCATAGTTGACTTTGGTGCAAAATTTCTTGTGTTTAAGTTCACGAGTGATGCTAAGTCATGGTACCATAAGGATCTGTGATGTTTTGCAACAACAACCAATGTCGTGTCATTAGAATCTGACAGCAAATTAATGAATTTTAGCAAAAAATTTGAAAACAGTCTTACCAGGCGCACTTTGCCGGCAAATCGGGTAAGTGCGCCTTGTATTAATAAAACGTAATATTATAGCATTAGAATAAAAACAGCCTTATATTATTATAGAAAAACAAGAAACAAAACGAATGATATTTTTTTTTTCATAGCCACATTCTAGAAGAATCTATGCATTTAAAACCAAATTTCGGCTAAATGCGCCATACAATCTTAAGTCAGAGGCTATGAACCTTTTTTCTAAATATTGATAATCGAGTGTCAAGTATATTTTTTCTTTTATTTACGATGGGAATACCCCATGGTATTCTCATCGTAAATGGAACTACTTATTTGGTATTATAAACAAACTGAAATAAGAAGTTAGTCATTGAAATTAGTTATTAAGTGTAATATTTATTTTCTCGCCTTAAAACAAAAATGGGAAACATGACATTTTTGAACAACATTACGATTTTCTCGAATTTTAATATTTCGTATTGCCTCCTCGTGCTTCCATTCCTGCGTTTACCCAGTTTGGCATGCTGTACACCAAGTTTTTTGTACGATTTTGGGGAATATTCTCCCATTCCTCTGTGAGAGCAATTTTGAGCTCACGAAGCGTAATTTTTTTACGCACCTCCCTAGCTGGTCCCAAGCATGCTCGATCGGATTGACATCTGGGCTGCGTGCTGGCCACTCCATACGAGTAATGTTCATCTCTTGAAGGTAGTCACTCACAATCCAATATGTATGAGGTCGGGCATTGTCATGCATAAAAATAGCATTCTCACCCAAATTGACCATAAATGGACCAACGTGTTCATTCAAGATTTCTTTTTCAAATTAATTTGCAAGATTTGACCCGACCATACAAACAAGCAAAGAAACATTGCAAGTTAAATAAAGACTTGTAACAAAGACACATTTTAAAAAGTTTGTAACCTCTGGATTGCGGCGAAGTGCGCCATATAAAAAGTCAGTATGGCGCACTTCCCCAACTATATAAATTTTAAGTTAGAATATTTAACTGCAAAAAAATATATAAATTTTACTAGATAGGAGTGAGATATAGTCAGAAACTTAAAGAAAAATATTTAAATTGTGCATTTACCTCACTCGTATGTTGGTGAAAACTAGATTTCTTGAGATTTACGAAGATGATCAACCCATAGTCATCTCTGCTCACCACTTTGAATATCAGTGAAAATAAAATGGCGCGTATCTCAAACTCACATGACTAGAGCCATCTGTGACTTTCACCAAGAACTATGATTTAGTTTGTAGCATCGATATAATATAGTGTCACTACTAGTATCCAATCGGTAGTTTTCGAGATATTTGTGGTAGGTGCACTTGCCCGGTAGGCGCACTTTGCCACATTAACCCTACCTTCTTAAAATTGGTATTAATTAAAAAACAAAATAATATCTTCTTA
The DNA here is from genome assembly GCA_905220545.2 of Melitaea athalia. Taxonomy (NCBI): domain Eukaryota; kingdom Metazoa; phylum Arthropoda; class Insecta; order Lepidoptera; family Nymphalidae; genus Melitaea; species Melitaea athalia. The sequence goes on along the minus strand of HG992183.1, from coordinate 6,143,073 downwards.
ACTTAAATCAACATTTATTAATTCTTACTCAAATAAAAAAGTAAGTAGGTATTTTTTAATTACCAACAAATTAAAAAATAAACATTCAATATTTTAAACACGAACTTTTTGTTTCAAGAAAATAAGAAGAAACATAGGAACTTTCTTTGGCTTGGGTTTGCGACTCGCAGGAATCCTCTGTACCTAAACTTTTGATCATAGAACCTAGTTGAGGTACCAGCGTTGGATGTCGATGTTTTAAATATGGTTATACATGCTTGAAGTGTTTGCCGCTTTACCTTGCCCACCACGAGAAATAATTGTTTGACATTGGTTACACTTAACTTTACGAAAATCATTGTTCACCTCGTCAAATCCATCCAAAAATCCATACGCGGGATTCGCGTTTGGACATGATTGAATTTCTTTTTCTTCAATGAACAACAACAATATTCACGCAGTAGTATATTCACATTATTCACAAAAACTTTATTTTTTACACTTAAACAGCACTATGACTGGCACGTAAGCAAAGATGAACTTATTTCATTAGCGAACTTATTAGCGACTTTAGCGAAGTAAACACAACACGCATAAACAGGTTCCAACCTGCTCACGGGCGGCGGTTGCAACTAGTGCGCGAACAAGCTGAGAACAAAGTCGTACTGAAATCCCCGAAACCGAGATCGGCCTAGCCGACTAGTCGGCCGACTAGTCGGCCTCTTTACAGCCGACTAGTCGGCTAGTCGGCTAGTCGGTCAAAGTGGTAGTCGGCACATCTCTAATATATATATATAAATGACTAAAAGCCAATACATTACAACTTATTACTTAAGAAACAGTAGTCAAGATTAATTAGTAAATAAATCAGGTTGTAGTCACATTCATTCCCATAAAAAAATCTTGTGGCAAATTAAAAAAAAATCTATTTCTGCGTCGTTTCTTATATTTAAAGTTCAAGTATCAAATAACGAGGCTTCAGGAAAATGAGTGCCGTTATCACATTTCTGTATTCCATTTATTCGTTTCGTTGCTACGAGTATGATCGGTATGTGCTGGGGTGTGGTAACAAAATAAATAATGAATACAATATGTATCTGATACAATGATATATATATATATTTGTTGTTTGCGAAACAATGACGACTTCTGATTTTTTTAATGTTTACTATATTATATTGTGTATTAAGTTTACATGTTGATTATATTAAAGATATTTCAAGGGTGAAAACATTGACACCATTTTGACACCATTCAACAAAACATTACTAAACATTCAAAGCCATTCATAGCTTGTCGGTAACTTATCAATAACCGATTTATCTTCAACCCATAATTAGAAAAATAAAATTTACGCTACAATTAACACAACTAAAATGACTAATTTCCCTTAAATATTGTCCACAGCCTAGGAAAACAAATGGTTTCCAACACCCATCCAGCACCTTGGTTCGCACATACCGTATCCCGTAGAGTCGACGCGGTGGGTTTCGTCGATGAAACGGACAGTTGTCGGTGGCAGTTGCTACCGGTGACGGAGCGTAATACCGGGCGCAGTGATAGTGATAGGCGGAGCGATCGCAACATCGTTCTTGACGTCAAACTGTTAGCGAGAGTCAGTTTGGTTGACGATCGTGGATGCGTCGGGCCAGCGGGAAATGCTACAGCGTATGGTAGGTTGTCTATCAATTATGTGTTTCTACTTATTTTTTCCTATATTTATCAAATTTAGACGTCGCGTTGGCGCAGCGGTCACAGCACAGGTTTGTGGCTGTTGAGCTAGGGATTGCGGGTTCGATTCCCGAACACGACAAAATTTGTATTGGCCATACAGATGTTTGCCGTGGTCTGGGTGTTGGTGCAGTCCTTGTGGATCTCCCCACCGTGCCTCGGAGAGCACGTTAAACCGCGCGTCGGTCCCGTTTGTTATCATGTACACGTGATGACGATCGTTACTTATAGTAGGGAATGTATGCGCCAACCCGCATTGGAGCAGCGTGATGGATTAAGCTCTGATCCTTCTCGTACATGGGGAAAGAGGCCTCAGGCCTTTTCTTCTTTTACTTTCCTGCAACAAATTAATATCTTTTGCTTATAATTGTTTTTGATTGTCATTGTCCTTAGATTTTTTAAAAATTACTGTATACACTTATTACCCCGCATTGGAGCAGCGTGGTGGATTAAGCTCCGATCCTTCTCCTACATGGAGAAGAGGCCTATGCCCAACAGTGGGATATTACAGGCTGTATCGTGATCGTGATCGTATACACTTATCGTATGTAAAAAAGTAACATTATTAGTTGTTTCATTTCAAAGTAACATTAGCTAAAATAAGCACAGAGTTCATTTATAGAAAATATATTGTGACAAGAACATAATAGAATGATTTTTTTTTTACACAAAATTTAATTTTTTATAAACATTGTCATTCATGAAATTCATAAATTAAAACATCAAAATTCGAAATGCCCCAATTTGTAATACCTATGTAAGTGGGAAAAATTTGTTGTAAATTTTTTATTTATTTTTATTAAATAAAAACATAACCCTTCCTTGGCAGTCGGGTAAAAATACCAACTTATACTTTCCACTTAAAAGTTTGTTTATTATTTGTATTTTTTCTTCTTCTCTAGATCCGACGGCCGTCTCTTCAAGGTCTCCAGTAGCAGCATTCGTAAGTATACAATTTATTTGATTGCGACAAGTTTAAATTAAGTTCTTCATATTGCTAAAGATAAGGAATACGGGTCAAATATCTCTATAACTAACATAATTATATAAGAGATTTTTCACAGTTTAAAATACGTACTAGTCACTAAATTAATATACACAAGTCAATATAATATTATTAAAGAAAACCCTACTTAATTATACATTATAAGCCTAAGTACTGGAAATAAAAAACGGTCTAAAACAATATTGCTTAATTACATAATTATATTTTTAAAATAGGTAATTTAAACTGTCTTATGAAAATAACCCTAATTTTGTTTCGCCAGTAAAATGCCACAATGCTTACTTGTTTTAGACAGTTAAAGTTTGTTTTGTTTATGGCAGTGTTTTTCAACCCTGTTCATGAAAAAATATTTCGCGACCCCTCGATCCTCCGCTTTTTAAACATGTATGTATGTGGATGTTACAGTGTTACAAATATTCACTCTATACGACGTATTTATACGTCTCCATAATTTGCCAACTAAGCTCAAAGAGAATCTGCTAGAATCATCTGCCGATGGGATGTTACACTTGGAAATCTAGTCTGCTAATTTGGATACCTTTTGATTAAGGAGAAAAACAGAATACCCCGAATTGACGACTGAGGCTTTGAAATCAAAATCAAACACGACTCCATTTGCCACCTCGTACTTAAGCGAGTTGACATTTTCATCAATGGCCCAAATAAAAAGTAAGCAAAGAAATCGCTTAAATTTGGAAAACGATATAATTCTATGTGTAGCAAATATAGATCCACGATGATAGAAATTGGTTAATAAAAACAAACACAACCTTCGCATTAACATAGAGTCTTAGGATTTTATTTTTTGTTAATTTGTTTGTACTAATATAAAAATGTTTATGCGTATATTATCCTTTTGTTAAAATTCTCTTACTTAATAAATCAATTTTTTTAATAGTTATTTTTTTTTTACTAAACTTCTCTCGGACCTCTGACGACCCCCTACAGAAGCTTAGCGACCACCCAGGGGTCGCGACCCACAGGTTGAAAAACACTGATTTATGGTAACTTTGAAAACAACAGCGCTCCCATTAATATTTCTATTTTCCATTTTACCAAATTTAATACCACCCAATACCAGATGTCCACAAAAAAAATCAATTATTATATGATTTATGTGTGTATTTATTGTATAACTTGTACCTTTGTAAGATTGTAAATTTTTAAAGAATTAAATATTTTGAAATAAATCTTACGATCAGCCTGTAATATCCCACTGTTGGGCATAGGCCTCTTCCCCATGTAGGTGAAGGATCGGAGCTTAATCCACCACGCTGCTCCAATGCGGGTTGGCGGATATATTCCCTACTATGAGTAACGATCGCTATCAGGTGTACATGATAAAAACCGGGACCGACGGCTTTACGTGCTCTCCGAGGCACGGTGGGGAGACCCACAAGGACTGCACAAACACCCAGACCACTACAAACATCTGTATGGCCAATACAAATGGTGTCGTGTGCGGGGATCGAACCTGTGCCACCAGTGCTGTGACCGCTGTGCCAACGCGGCGTCTATTGTATATATATATATATTTATTTTATGATATTGACAGGCATTATGGGCTGTTTTTGGAGGAGCCTGCGTATTGGCGATAGTAGCAGTGCTAGCAGTTAGCGCACGAGTGGTCAAATCGGTATTAAACAAATTCCGCCCCGCTGCCGCCTCTTCTCCGCTGCAGCCTTTAGGTCATCGACCTCTTTGGTTTCCACTGAGCCCGTGAGTACATATTTTATTAACTGAATGTGTAATCATTTATATTACAAACGTAAATTTATATTCAATACTGTTACATTTTTTATGTGAAGAAAGAACCAGGTTAAAAAAGTACATGTCAAAACTTCTTTAAAAATCGGTCTCATATTGTATTTCATCACAATCCCGATCTACTGAAACATTTAGACCACACTTTTATCCTCACAAATATTTTATACAAGCATAGGGTATCACAATACGTCAATTCCCAAATCTTAAGGAAAATTTGATGGAAGAGAAAAATCTTTCGATTCGTTTAGCTTTAGCGGAACATTTTATTCGCCGCGACAGGAATTACCGTAATTTAGAAAGAAGTGTACCTACTTGAAACGAAATTTCGAAAAGGGCAGAACGTCAGAACACTCAATCACCAACGTGATCTCTGAAAGCAATCTTAATTGGAAAGACTTAACTCTTGGTTATATTTTCACTAAATACATAAATATTTCACTTCATAGTAAAATACCGCTAACCATACTGAATGTATAAAGCAGGAAAAGTAGACTTACATATAAATACGTCTAGTATTCTTATCTTATTAACATGCCTAAGAAGGTTAAGGGTACCTGTACTGGAAACATTTTAGTCCACTCTAGATAAAAAGAGTTTTAAAAGTAAAGCCCGATTTCTATAAATAGGTAACTATTCGACTTTTATTCGTACTTCTAGAAAGTTATCATCCAGTTGCAATTTTTTACCATTCATTGAATGTTTATAGGCCATCTAAAATACTGGTCCTTCTTGGAATAACTTATAACATCCTTCAATGTAGCGATGGACCCTTCAAATATTAAGTATTACTTTATTAACACAGCTGTAACATTGCTATGAACAAATCTACAGGCACTGTTCTAATTACAGTGTGACTACTCGTAATAATTACTTAATTATTATGAATGAAATACATATGTCTTAGAATATTTTAATATTAATAGCTGTATATATTTCTGTTACTTTATTTAAGACATATCATTATATTATGTATGAAGGTCTCACTCCGCTTCATACGGGAGCAGTCCCATTTAACTTATCAAAGGTCAGATGCGGGATCGACTACGTTTTTAAGCTTTGTAAAGTATTGATTTAACTTTTATAACTTCGAAAGAACGTTAGTGTTCATTGAATATCTAATCTAAAATATATTTTTTCGATAGTGGATATTGGAGCTAATGCTTTGCTAAAAACTTTTTGACTTCGGTTTTTAAGTTTTCTTATTCTTAATCTACTCAGTAGAATATAGTAAGAAGAACCTGATAGTGTTTAACCCGTAAAATACCCACTGCAATGTGAAAGGATGATGAAGGCGTTGATTCATTTAATTGTTATTTTTGTTTTTCATATACCAATAATTTAAAGTTATATTTTCATTGGTATAGCAATTTATTAAGATAAAAATACACCAGAATTATTTTTCAATAACAAAAAATAGAACTGTGACAAAAATAAAAGTATAATTACTTGTTTCATTTTTAATCTTGTTTAGTCCTTTTTTATACAACTAAGTCGGCGAACAAGCGTACGACTCATCTGATAGTTAGCGATTACCGTAGCTGATAGACGCTTGCAACACCAGAAGCCTTGCAAAAACGTTGCCGACCCTACCACCCTTTTCCTAGATCTCTGCCTTATACACCACAGGACAACAACACTGCTTGAGAGAAGTATTATTTAGCTGTGATCTTCTGTAAAGTTTATGTGCTACCGAAATCAAAACATTTCCTGTTGTGCTCTACCTTAATGGGTAGCAAACATGCAAAGCCAAACAAGCCAAATTACACTGCTCATAAAAGTAGTATATTCTTATGGCGAGTAAGGCAACCAGATCTCTTGGGGTGCCACCAGATCTCTTGTTGTTGCTTTCTATCCAGCAGACCGCAGCCTTGTTTGCCATAAAAGTGGCATAAAAATACATTTATGTTACGTGCAAGCAAACCTAACAATTCTTCACGCCGCATTGAGCAAAATGTGATGAGATTACCTAAAGAACCTATGTAACTTAACTGATAGACACGCGTTCAAACAAGTAAGCGGTACTGCGTTTGTAAGTGCTAATTTTATGTTTAAAATTCATCTTACGATAAAGGTGTACACTGTTAGGAAACCCGCACCACTATGTTGAAATATGTGACGATTGGAAAAATGTAGGTATATTTTGTTCGCCAATTTTTAAAATTACGTGATAGGTTTAATACATACATATATTCACGCCTGTATCCCAGAGGGGTAGGCAGAGATTACGTTCCTCCACCTGCCACGATCCTGACAAACCTCTCGTGCCTCATCTACAGTCATACATCTTCTCATACACTGTCGGCGATTGTGCGTACTTCTTACTTGGCCGAATCCCAAGACTTCTCGGATTTGATCCTCGAAAGTCCTTCTTGGACGGCCTTTCGGAACTACGCCCGCCAATTTACTTTTGTAAATACCTTTCATAACCCTACTTTCACTCATCCTTTCAATATGTCCAAACCAACGCAGCATCCCCTTTCTTACTTTCATAACCACATCTCCATAATCTCGATTATGATCTCCATAATCGACCATAATCTCGATTTAATATTTTATCTTTATTGAGGATAACAAACGTTTGTGTACTAATTCTTTAGGATTATAAGATTGAAATAAGCATACCTTTCACCTTATTGTATTCGTATAATATACATATAGGGTAACAAGATTAGTAATTAGGCTATTTGTAGTCTATTAGACGCCATGTCGTAAAGTATGTCTTAACATGAATGCATTACAAAAGACTTTTAAAATGATCCGATTATACGTGTCGGTTCCTTGACAACCATTTATACCTATACAATATTACAGATTACGCAAAAATTTTGGTCGTTCGAAGATAGAGTTGAAGTTGCTCAACGATAGGACAAAAATTTGAGCGAGATTTTATTGCACCACACGTTTTTCTTAACCCATTTGGGGTTTGTATTGTGCAATAATGCATTCTATAGGAACTAACATTATAAAACTGAAGAGTTTGTTTGTTTGAACGCGCTAATCTCAGGAACTACTGGTCCGAATTGAAAAATTATTTCAGTATTAGATTTTTTTATCGAGGAAGGCTAAAAGCTATATATCATTACGCTGAATAGGAGCGGGGCATCAATGAAGAATGTTTCAAAATCGGGGTGTTTTTTTTTCGAATATTTCCAGGCGGACGAAGTCGCGGTCGGAAGCTAGTTTGGTAATATTTAGTTTTTATGAGGTTTACGTATTACAAAAGCAGCAACACCTATGGAAATAATGTTCGAGTAAAAAAACTCTGTACAAAGTCCTATTTACCTTTCCTCTCTCTGTCTTTGCCCTCTTATTAATGCATACGCAATTAATGAGGCTCTTACTTTATACAGGAACAGGCGTCCAATAAACAAAAGGGATTGCCGAAGAGTACCTTCGTCTATCTTGAAATAATCAAACTTAAATTACCGTCTTCTAACAGTAGACGTAAACACTTCGTTTTCAAAAGTATTAACCTTAATTATTTCAAAGTGCTCAGGCTCTACTTCAAGTTTAAGATTTGCCTCAAATTAGCAGTTTTCTACGTTTTGAATAATATTTTAGCTTCATGAGAAGTATTGGCGAGTACATACATCTATATAATACTAGTGGTCGCCCAGAGGTCGAAATTCGACCATTATTAAAAGTTTAAATTAAAGAAAACCAAATAATTATGACAATAAAGCACCTTCTTAAATAACATACATAAAAAAAAAACATACGTGTCGAATTGAGAACCTCCTCCTTTTTTGGAAGTCGGTTAAAAATACCTCAGTAGCAAGAATATAGCAGAACATTTAAATGTTTAGTTTTAACCAGCTGACCACCAATTTGGTGTATTTGTTCGAAAATTTTGCCCGTACATAGATTTAGCGAGATTTATTTTTATTTAAGCATATAAAAAGATGAATTTGATTAAAAATATAGGTACTTAGAAAGTAACGGAAATTACAACATAAAATGATAAAATGTACTAATTTTATTAAGAATGTGACAATTACAAGAGGAAACGATAAAATATACTTACAGTGTGGAATTTAATTAATTTTATGTATTTATTTGATGTCGTATGTAAAATAATAAAAAGGTTCTCTTTTTTATATATGTACTTACAATAAAAATTATATTAGAAATCTAATTATGCAATTGCAGTCGATCGGATGTTATACGTGTACATATATTTCTGCGATTTATTTTTATTACAAATACTAGCTGTGCCCTGCGGTTACACCCGCGTTACTTTGAGGAAAAACGTACTAAAATATTATAGCTGTATAGCCTATAAGCCTACCTCGGTTAATGGACTATCCAACACAAAAATTATTTTCAATTCGGACCAGTAATTCCTAAAATTAGCGCCTTTAAACAAACAAACTCTTCAGCTTTATAATATTAGTAGGTATAATATAATGTTATCGACTTGACGACGCGCTAGCGCAACGGTCACAGCACTGGTTTATGGCTATTGCGCGGGCGGTTGCGGGTTCGATCCCCGCACATGACAAACATTTGTATTGGCCATGCAAATGTTTGCCGTGGTAAGGGTGTTTGTGCAGAGCTTGTGGGTCTCCCCACCGTGCCTCGGAGAACACGTTAAGCCATCGGTCCCTGTTGTTATCATGTACACCTGATAGCGATCGTTACTCATAGTAGGGAATATATCCGCTAACCCGCATTGGAGCAGCGTGGTGAATTAAGCTCTGAATGCTCTGATCCTTCTTCTACACGGGGAAAGAGGCCTATTGCCCAGCAGTGGGATATTACAGGCTGAAGCAGCAGCAGCAAGCATATAATCTTATCACTGTTAATTTAGTTTAATGACGGAACGAATACTCATTGGTTTCATACTCGGACATTATATTAGTCATCTCTTTCGTTACGCCAATCGTCAGTGTGAATGTCTCTTAACCTTGCATAATCTATCGTTGTGGCATATAAGATTATTTTTTTTTGTGTATTCACGTGTTGCGAAAAACTACTTGTTTTACATTTTAGAACGCGTCCGTTACGTATTCAAATAGTTACTTTTGTTTATACCGACTGACTATTTCAGTTTTTGATATTTGTTAATTTTTTTTACGTATGAGTATGTTGAAGTTTTATGGCATGTTTTACAAATACATATTCTGTCAATTTCTAATTTATGTGACTTAGAATGACCAGTTAAAACTATATAGTCTTATATAATTATTATATTTTACTTAAAATCGTGACCGCCTTTTTACTTAACTTTCCAAAATTGTGTTATTCTCATAAATAAGATTTAAAAACAAACAGTGCATGAGAAAAACCGTGTGAATACATACAAATGAGCTTGAAGCATAGCGATAGTATCGTGCAGCGTCGAACCGAATACAATGAACTGATCGTTTCCTCTACCGATCCATCGTGATGTTATCTTATGTAATTGCATAAGCGTTGTTGATGACTTCAAAATTAAATCAAGTTATGTAAATAGTAATAGTATGTAATGGCGGTCACAGCACTGGTTCGTGGCTGTTGCGCGGGCGGTTGCGGGTTCGATCCCCGCACACGACAACATTTGTATTGGCCATACAGATGTTTCCCGTGGTTTGGGTGTTTTGTTTGTGCAGTCCTTGTGGGTCTCCCCACCGTGCCTCGGAGAGCACGTTCAGCCGTCGGTCCCGGTTGTTATCATGTACATCTGATAGCGATCGTTACCTCATACACTCATCTCGTTACTCATAGTAGATAATATATCCGCCAATCCGCATTGGATCAGCGTGGTGGATTAAACTCTGATCCTTCTCCTACATGGGGAAAAAAAGGAGGAGGTTCTCAATTCGACACGTATGTTTTTTTTTAATGTATGTTAGCTCAGAACTTTTAACTGGGTGGACCGATTTCGATCAATTTTGTTTTAATTGAAAGGTGTTGCGTGTCATGTGGTCCCATTTTAATTTAATTGAGATCTGACAAGTACTTTTAGAGTTATATCTAATAATGCGTATTTACGTGACTACTTTTTCGTCGACCTACGTTATATTATACCGCATAACTTTTTACTCGGTGTACCGATTTCGATGATTCTTACTTTAATCGAAAGCTAATACTTGTCTTGTAGTCTTGTTTAAATTAGATTGAAAACTGATTACAACTTTTTGAGTAATCTTTAATAGCGCGTATTTACTTGACTATTTTTTCGTCTTATTACGTTGTATTACTTGTCGATGTTATTGAAGTCGGGTTTTTTTCGTTTGCGAGCAAACGTAATTATATTTCATTTAGACACTTTATATTGTACGAGCGCTTTGTTTGTCGAAACAATGCCTTAAAATTTCTTCGTTTGTCCTTACTGAGTCACCTTCGTTTATTTTTAGTTTTTAGCGTTCCGTACCCAAAGGGTAAAAATGGGACCCTATTACTAAGACTTCGCTGTCCGTCCGTCCGTCCGTCCGTCCGTCAATCAAACAAACAAATTTTGTAAACGTCAAACAAATTTTGTAAACTTTATTAATTAATGCTTTAAGTTTTTATAACTAGCAATTCAAGGTTAATCGCATAATATGTTTCATTAATAGAATTTCAAAGCACCTTTGCGTTTTTAAAAATGATTTTCATCAAAATTTTAATTAAATTTATTTTTAAAGAGGATTGATGGAATAAATTATTTCTATAAATAATGTTTTACATTTTTATTTACAAACTAGCTTCTGCGCGCGACTTCGTCAGCGTGGACTCCGCTCCTATTGGTCTTAGCGTGATGAGTGATGACACATAGCCTATAGCCTTCCTCGATAAATGGGCTATCTAACACTGAAAGAATTTTTCAAATCGGCCGAGTAGTTCCAGAGATTACCGCGTTCAAACAAACAAACAAACAACCAAACAAACAAACTCTTCAGATTTATATATTATTAGTAGGTATAGATTGATATACGCTTAAACTCATCTTTTTCACTTTTATAATCTTGTACCGAATAATATAAATCTCTAGATATCAATATAATATATTATATTCGAAGCTTTATAATACTGAGAGAAGCCTATTTTTACCTGTGTATCTTCTTAGTCGTACACTCTTGTCAGAGTGGTCGTGGTTGCACTGACGAGGCACATGGTGGGGTGTTTGGTGCGTCGATATCATTTCCGAGGGTAGCTCTCCTGGCGATGTGCTTCCATTCCTCTCTGTTGGAGGCGTCGCGAGTACACTGAACCATGGTGGACCCAGTAGCCCTTGCGATGACATCTATCCAGCGGGTTGGCGATCGACCGCGTGCTCTCCTGCCTTCCACCCGGCCCTGAACCACCAGTCTCTCCATCGAGTTCTCATTCCTAGAGATGTGGCCAAAGAACTTCAGTATTCGTAGTTGTACAGTCGCTGATAGTCTGTCTTTAATACGAAGTTCTCTGAGGATGGATACGTTGGTGCGAAACGCCGTCCACAGGATCTTTAGGAGGCGTCTCCAGCACCACATCTCTAATGCGTCGATTTTTCGGCGATCCTGCTGTCTCAGAGACCAAGTTTCGGCTCCATAAAGAAAGATTGGAAACACGAGGCATTTCATCAATCTGACCTTAGTCCTCTTGGTAATCCTCCTGTCTCCCCAAATCTTTCCCAGCCGCTCCACAGCAGACCTGGTGATGGCGCACCGTCGTCTGATCTCGTCGCCACATCCTCCAGTACTTGATACAGCAGAGCCGAGGTAAATATAGTTCTGTACCACTTCGTACCTGTGTATAGGACTATGATAATAACCAGCTTATTATCAGATTACAATTCATTACTTATTTTAGTAGTGGATTCACTTCTTTCGATTTTTCGGAAGAAACATAAAGGAAAAGAAACATTTAAACGTAGGTAAGTAATATATAAGTATACGTAGTATTTCATGTTACTAGTACAAAATACCATTATTCTAACAATATTATTTTTACTTTTTGTTTTATCCGCTTATGGCTAGTCTCAATAACCTATCTATATTACTGAACTCGACATACTAAAGTTTTTCCATAACATCCAATTTATCTTTTATTGCAATAAAATTGTAAACCGAATTACGTAATATCTTATCTTATACTATTAAACGAGCAATTCTTGTATATATATATATTTTCTGAATCTCGGAATCGGCTCCAACGATTTTCGTGAAATTTAGTATGCAGGGGATTTCGGGGGTGAAAAATTGATCTAGCTAGGATTCATTTTAAAAAAAATGTCGTTTTATCCCTGTTTTTTAGGCAATTAAAAAATATCATTAGAATACGTAGCTAAATTTCACAATTGATATCATAGTTCAAATAGCTCAGGTAGGAAATTGACCGGTACCGAATCGAGAGGTCCCGAGTTCAAATCCCACACCTCCAGATCAATCGTTTTTTTATCCTTTTTTTTTCTATTTGCACTCGTGATTTTTTATTATTATGTCGGTAAGATAGAAAAATATTATTCATATTTTATCAATTATAATAGATAACCTATTTAGTAATACACTAGCTGACCCGCGCCCACTTCGTTGGGCGTTAATTATCTTTGTGATGCAATTATATTGTGTAGCTCTTAGTACTGTTTTATTAGGTTCATTGTTTAGAATTTGACTTATAAAATCGTAATAATATCGTGTATTTATTATTTTAAATCACAGAACCAAATAACATACTTTATAAATAAAATGTTGCTCCAACGCCATCTATCAAAAAACGAAAAAACTTCGTCGTCGATTGACGTTGGTTAACTGAAATAAGAGTAAATAAAATAAGTAGACTAATAAATAGCGATAGATGGCGATCGTTTCTTTGTCATTTTGATAATATATTTTAATATTTTTCTTTTTTACTGAATTTTTTGTACAATTACAATAAAATATAGTCTATGTCACTCCTGAATAGTGTAGCTTTTTGTTAGTGAAAGAATTTTCATGATCGGATCAGTATTTGCGAAGATTATCCCCGATATACAAATAAAGTTATAAAATTTTCCTCTTTATAATATTAGTATAGATTAGTATAGATATTTAAATTTACGATAAAAATGAACTTCCGATCACTGCGGTCAACATTTTCTCTTGATGAGAAAATTAAAATAAATTCTCGAAGAATTACATGTAGACCAATAACGGTAAAGAAAACAAATTGTTTTAGGGATATAGTAGCGCACAAAATATGTAAAGTAAATAATTATGATGGCGCAAGATCCAGATGTAATCTATAATTTAGTTTTCAAATTAATCTTAGAGGATATAACATTTTTAAAATTAAAACTGTAGATATAAATGTAAATTGTACATTTAGTGAATGGGCCTCTGAAGGTATTTGTAAGAGTAGAAATAGGTTTTACGACCTGTACCTACCTACAGTAAGAAGCAATGGAATCAGGAGACTAGATTTTTGGCTTACGTAAAACAATATTCTAAAACTTTTGAAGCTGTTCTGCTATATGTATGGCTGCTAAATCAAAATATATCAAAGATTACCTAATAGTATCTGTGGGAAACGTAATAAGCAAACTATAGATACCAATATAATATAATAATCAAACAACAGCAGCTCATCTGATGACAAGTTGGCATACGCCTTTGAAGCCTTTTTCGATAAAATACCCATTGACTTCTTTTCGACTGAATTCATCTTCAACTAATTCTACCCAACTTCTTAAAAATAACGTTAGCAAATGTAATGTTCATTTTTCATTCTCGCGGGTTGATTCTTTAGATATTTTAAAAGCGTTTAAGTCATAATTAAAAAAAAATTGCGTGCGTACAAAGTACGAAGTGAAACTTCTTTGGCAGACTAATTTAAAAAAAAAACTAATTGACGAAAAAAAACAAAAAGCCAACATCACGCGGAGTTCCCAGGCGGTCACCCATCCAAGTACTGACCGTGCCCGACGTTGCTTAACTTCGGTGATCGGACGAGATCCGGTGTATTTAACGTGACGCGTTTGATCCGTCAAAATTTTACCTTTCATGCGCTTAAGAGAAGTTTCACTTCAAAAACAATGCACAATGATCTGTGGAGCATTTCATTAAATTAATTAGTACTATCATTGATTACCTCGCTCCGTACTTATCTTTAACACTTAACAATGCTATTAAGGTGGGTTCTTTTTCAGATTTGGTTAAATATAGTAAAGTTTTACCAATTTTAACCGACTTAAACCGAAAGGAAGAGGTTCTCAATTGGATTATATTTTTTTTATGTATGTTACTTCAGAACTTTTGACTGGGTGGACCGATTTTGTTAAATTTTTTCTTTAATCAAAAGGTGGTGTGTGTCATTTGGTCCCATTTAAACTTATTTGAGATCTAACAAGTACTTTTCGGGTTATATCTATTAATGCATTTTTACTTGACTATTTTTTCGTCGACTTACATTGTATTATACCGCATAACTTTTTACTGGGTGTACCGATTTTGATGATTTTTAATTTAGTCGAAAGCTGATGCTTACCATGTTGTCAAATTTAAATTTCATCGAGATCTGATAACAACTTTTTGTGAAATCTTTGATAACGCGTATTTACTTGACTACTTTTTCGTCTACCTCAGTTGTCTTGTCGATGTAATTGAAGTCGGTTTTTTTTTCGTTTGCAAGCAAAGACAATTATTAAAAAGGCACATCGTAGTGATCCCAGTAATTGTAGACCCTTTTCAACCCTACCGTGCTTAAGTAAAACTTTTGAAAAAAATATACTAAATCAACTAAAATAAAAAAAAAATAAAAAAAATAAAAAAAAAAATAAATAAACTTCTTTTCCATTTTAAAGTTAATGGAATTTTTCATAGTGAACAATGTGGTTTCACTAGAGCTCTCTCAGTGCTCTTTGGTCCTATTTGAATAAAGTTTTTTTTTATTTTAATTCATATTTGAATATGATTTCCAAAAAACATGATTTACTAAAAATACCGAGCAAAGCTCGGTCACCCAGGTACTTTGTATTAAAATAACTTAGAATTTTCGACGTTTGTATCGATCGACTAACGTAGGATGTAGGTACTTAATTCGGAACTTTATATTTAATAAAGTTCATAAAAAATACCACCCCCATAGATTTATGATTTATTTCACAATTTTCTATATTAAAGGAGGAACTCAATAAAGTTAGTTTATTGGCTTAAATTAACATTACATTTTGTGTTTCAAGATCGATTTGTAATTGTAACTGAATACACTACGATCACGATTCAGCCTGTAATATCCCACTGTTGGGCATAGGCCTCTTCCCCATGTAGGAGAAGGATCGGAGTTTAATCCACCACGCTGCTCCAATGCGGATTGGCGGATATATTCCCTACTATGAGTAACGATCGCTATCAGGTACAACCGGGACCGATGGCTTAACGTGCTCTCCGAGGCACGGTGGGGAGACCCACAAGGACTGCACAAACACCCAGACCACGGCAAACATCTGTATGGTCAATACAAATGTTTGTCGTGTGCGGAGATCGAACCCGCAACCGCCCGCGCAACAGCCAATCGCAATCCAGTGCTGTGACTGCTGCGCCAACGCGGCGTGAATACACTGAAAATTAATCCAATAAAAAAAAACCTTTTTAACCGAATCTTCAAACATTAAGCTTCACAAAGACTAACATGTTTGCTTACGAGTATGTTAATCGTATTTTGAATGTTTGTGTTGCTTTAGGTTAAGGGTTATATATAAAATACATACAATTTCTACGGTGTTTAAAATTAAGTTATGTTTGGAATATCGACCGCTCTCTTTCATCTCTCTCTTAGTCCCCTTGATAAACATACTGACATTTTTAACGATTTTGATATTATGTACTTACTTTACATTTCTAAAATTACTTTTATGTTATCTATAGGTATTATTATTTTCTAACTCTTTTTCGTCTCCATAGTTTTTTCAAGAGATTCTTTTCAACAAAGTATTTTAGAAGTGTCTATGACATGTCCTGAAACACAGACTTTGCATTGTCTCAACAACTCTCGCAATATGATAATTATGTACCTGTATTATGTACCAATGAGAATTTAATTAAGTGAATATCAATGGATTATAGATAGCAAGTAAACCTCCTCGTCTTGTAAGAACGGATATTTATCAATATAAATAATATAAAGTAATTTTAACTTTGTTGAATATTAATCTCCTTACAGGGATAATTATCCTTATCCCCATTTATTTATATCTTTGAACCCGTTCAATCTATTTTTACACGGCTCACTTTCTTGTTGTAGATATATAATTCTCATATTTTTAGATAAAAGCTCACAATAGAAAAGTCTTTCACAGCAAAATTCAGTACACGATTAAATAAATGATAAACATGTATTTATTTTGCTGTGCTGTGTGGCTACGGCACTAAAGAATGTAGCCTCCCCCTCTCTTCCCGTGGGTGTCGTAAGAGGCGACTAAGGGATAACACAGTTCCACTAACACCTTGGAACTTAAAAAGCCGACGGATGGCGGGATAACCATCCAACTGCTGGCTTTGAAATTCACAGGCCAAAGACGGGTAGCAGCGTCTTCGGTGCGACAAAGCCAGCCCTGCGGTCACCAACCCGCCTGCCCAGCGTGGTGACTATGGGCAAAACACATGAGTTCGCGTCATAATGTCGGGCGCGAACTTGTGGAGGCCTATGTCCAACAGTGGACTGTGATAGGCTGTAGTGGGTAGTGGATGTATTTATTTAAAATTCTGAATTTCATTTAGGACATACGACTGAATTTATAATTATTAAGCAACTGTCAAGATTATAAAACAGTAAGTTTATAGTCTTGAGTCTTGACAGTTTTTTGTCAGTTTCTTAAGCAGAATCTATATTCCGAATCCGTGGTAGTTTCGTATTAATTACAATTAATTAACAATTGACATACATACATACTCGTACATATAAATTACGCCTCTTTCCCGAAGGGGTAGGCAGAGACCACTTCTTTCCACTTGCTATGATCCTTACATACCTACTTGTTTCGCTTTGATTAATATACAATAATACTAAATGACGACTCCAAAGTGCTTTTGAAGCTTTCTTGAGTAAAAACATTTTAAATGTTTAAATAAACCACTAACAATGATGTTCCAGTATTTTCCGTATATTATTATACGCTACTATGTCAAATTCGTTTTCACAGTCCATAAAAGCTAAGAATAACGATTGTTTATGGTTATTATAAATATTTACTGCCTAGCTGATTGTGTGTACTATAATGTACGTGGCGAATAGTACAAATACCTTTACGAAAACTCACCATCGTCCTATTGCTTCAGTTATTTTTTTATCAGGCTTAATGTTTATCTCATTTTTATGCATTTTTGTATTTTTATTAATTATTTAAAAAAATAGCCTATATAACTCCTGAATAGTGTAGCTTTCTGTTAGTGAAAGAATTTTTATGATGAGTATTTGCGAATATTACCCCCTACAAACAAACAAAGTTATTACCTCTTTATAATATTAGTATAGATAAAAAGTTTTAGATGAACTTAATTTTTATTGAAGAGGTCGGTAGCAAGATATCAGTCTAGAATTTTAAATTCGTTTAGTTTCATTAGAAATATTATCTGTACTCTTTTATGTTTTTTTTTTTTCGTTAATATAGGTACTCCTTAAAAATAGGTACATATTCGTAAGTCTGGTATTTAAGACGTCTACAAATTGGAAATATAAACAGTAGGCTATATTCGCATACAGTATGTCATACTAAAAAAAATACGTCTCTAATGAAATGTCATAACAAATAGAAATCATTCATAAAAAAATCCTTGAAATTCATCGCAAGTACGTTTACAAATATTATGCAAGCAATTAATGTTCATCTTCATCCAACCTTCAACTATCATTTCTTAATACATATAATAACATTTGACGGACACACAAAAATAGCATACAATTGAGAAGTAATCCGTTAAAGAAGGTTAAAGGGTCATTATGATATGCAATGAACTTAATTATACGTCATAATAGGTAAACTATTAATTTACTTTCTTTGACGAAATTAAATTAATGAAAGGCTTTTTCAAATGCTAATCATAATCAGCGATTCTTTTATTCCAATAAAATGATATGAGAATGGAAATCATACTAAGTACACAGTAATTATAATGTACCTACTTGTAAACTAGTTTATCCTATTACGCTTAGGACAAACTAGTTTGGACTAGGCTAAACTAGTTTATCCTATCACGCTTAGGACAAACTAGTTTGGACTAGGCTAAACTAGTTTATCCTATCACGCTTAGGACAAACTAGTTTGGACTAGGCTAAACTAGTTTATCCTATCACGCTTAGGACAAACTAGTTTGGACTAGGCTAAACTAGTTTATCCTATCACGCTTAGGACAAACTAGTTTGGACTAGGCAAAACTAGTTTGTCCTGAAATCGGGTTTGGCCGGTAACATATGCATTTTATTATCATAAAACCATTGTATTGTTAGGTCTTTGAGTAGAAATGCATTAACGTAATAAAAATTTGTCTCATTTAACTCAAGTAGACTTTGTCACTTATCACGCACACGCATGCGCGCATGCACGTATGCTTGCACACATTCACGCATAGCACGCATGTACGATTGTACGCCTACGCACACACTAAGTAAGGCACATAAGAACTTTTATAAGTCTTATTTGAAGTATCCGTAACAAGTTATGTTTACAGACTTTGCAATAAATAAACGACATTTGACTAACAATTAAATTGAATGTATATGAAATAATGAATGTATATGAGAATGTATATGAAAATAACAAAGAAATTGAATGAAAATTGTTTAATCTTTAAGATCTTATGGATGCTGTTTGCTATGTGAAACTTTAATAGTATTATATGTAGGGTCACTGCGAAAATTTCTATAAGTACCTACATACAAATTTGTTTTAGTGCATTATTTGCTGTTCTAGTAACAGTGTTATACAGAAAAAATTTTAGAGCTTACTGGCTGCCCGGACAGACTTCGTTCTGTCACTTCTGTCTGCTGTGTTTTTTTTTTATTTTTCATTTTTTTTAAGTATAAAAACTTTCCGTGGGATTTAAGGGACATACAAAAAAAATTGGCCTAATTGGTCGAGCCAACCTCCAGTTATGAGCTTAGCAACATTAATTTTTATTATATAGAGATTATGCTCTAAAAATCCAGCAGTCTTCGTGATCTGTTAAAGCACACATTGGTTATAGCATATCGTTATGGCCTTAAACTACCGTACTACTACTAAAAATTAAGTTATTTGCTAAAGAACACACTACAACAGTTAGATTTCCATGTTTGCAAAACAAGGAAGCGTCCGACTCCGACCTAGTTTTTGTTATTTACCAAGCCTTGCCCGACTTAATCACATCGTAACGTAATCGTGATGAAAACAAATGAATCACGAATAAACTACTTAGCTACTTTTATTACCTCAAAGCTTCATCTCTTTCATTCTTCTTTTATATAATAAAACATTTAGTCTGCAGATGTCATCAAACTAGATTTTTTTTGGTACTACTTTTATACAAACCACTAAGGTGGCAAGCAAAGTTACGGTCCTCCTAGTGGTAAGCAAAGTTACGGTCCTCCTAGTGGTAAGCAAAGTTACGGTTTTCCTAGTGGTAAGCAAAGTTACGGTCCTCCTAGTGGTAAGCAAAGTTACGGTCCTCCTAGTGGTAAGCAAAGTTACGGTCCTCCTAGTGGTAAGCAAAGTTACGGTCCTCCTAGTGGTAAGCAAAGTTACGTTCCTCCTAGTGGTAAGCAATCACAGTAGCCTATGGACATTTAAGATATCAGGAGTCCGAAAACGTGAGAAAAAAAAAAACGATAAAAGTAATTACTTTTGAATTTAACTTCAACGTCGAATAACTTTGAAAGGAGTGAATTTAATTTAAAATGTTAAGAAACTTTTTTTGTTTAGTATTAAATTTTCTTTGAAAAAAAGTATTTTGAACCATAAAAATATTGATATTTCTAGTAATTACATAAAATTGAAAATCGAAACGCAAAATTGAAAAAATAAATCATTGTTTAAGGCACGATTACAAGGAAACGGCTTATTTTACATTAATTTCCTAAGAATAAGTTTTTTCTAGGAAATTTATTTTCCTTTATTGATTCGTATTATTTCATATCAAAAATTTAGATCTAGCGGGTATATCGTTCCATAGCTTAATTGGCTAAAGCACCGACGACAGTCCGTCGGAGATACGGGTTTGATCCCCGCTGGAGTGAATTTTTGATATGATATCTTTAAAAATATTTTCAGATAGATAATTTTTTTTTTATGTTAGTAAGTCGACAAACAAGCGTACGGCTCACCTGATGGTAAGTGACTACCGTAGCCTATAGACGCCTGCAACACCAGAAGCGTCGCAAGCTCGTTGCCGACCCTATCCCCAATCACCCCCAGGAGCTCTGGTCACCTTACTCACCAACAGGAACACAATACTGCTTAAAAACAGTATTATTTAGCTGTGGTCTCCTGTAAGGTCGAGGTAGGTATATAGCCTTTAGCCTTACTCGATAAATGGGTTATCTAATGGGGTAGTACTACCTACTACCCCAGTCGGGCTGCTCCATATTTTGAGCAGAAAATTTCCTGCTGTGCCCTACCTCAGTTAAGAAGAATTGAAGAGTTTTGAGTAAAAAAATGCGATTACTTTTAAAAAACCTATAGTCGTAACGATACACCCCTTATATTATTATTGAGGGCTCAAACTTTCACGATAATCTTTTATTAGTTTTTTATTGGCTCAGTCTAATATACAATCTTTCAAATTTCGTTTTAAAAGTACTTTTGAAGCTTACTCGACTAAAAAAACATGATTTTTCTTTTTAAATCGTCCCTACTATAGAACTAGAACTACAAGTATTGAAATCACTAGATTGCGCGAGTATAGGTAGTATATAAATTGTATTGTTTATTAGTAAACCTATCCAGGTCCCAAATGTTTCATTACGACCTTTAAACCTATACATAGTATAATAATACTTGTACCTACAACACATTGTTTATAATTATTTTGTTATTTCAGATCTTCGAGAACAATCACAGTTTTGTTTATAAATATTCATTTTGAAATGGTATAATGTTTAAATGTTTTTGAACATTATTTAAATGTCTCTACAATTTACTTTGATGTTGATTGATAAAACAATTTACTTAAATAGAGTAAATTTTATCGTACCGTGATTTATTTAAATGAGGCCTTTACCTATATTATTCCTGGACCTGTTCCCTAATTTAAATAGATATTTTAGATGTGGTTCTTAAAGGCAATTAATCGGTTCGTTTGCGACATTTAGGTACATCTAATTAACAGCAGAATTTTTTAAGATTTTTTTTACGTTTTGTTATCTTTTTTTATTAATCTTTTTTTTACTTTTGACTGGGTAGACTGATTTCGATTTTTTTTTAATCGAAAGGTGGTGCGTTTTATGTAGTCTTCTATCAATGTAATTGAGATCTAACAAGTACTTTCGAGGTAAGGTAATACATGTCTATAATAATGTCTGTATTTACATGACTATTTTTTCGTCGAAAGTTGTATTATACCGCGTAACTTTTCACTGGGTATACTGATTGTGATGATTCTTGTTTTTATAAAAAGCTGATGCTTGTCTTGTAGTTTTATTTAAAGATCTGTTGAACCCTTTTTGAGTAATCTTTGATAACACGTATTTACTTGACAATTTTTTTACTTGTCGATGTAATTGAAGTCGGTTTTATTTCTTTAGCGAGCAAACACAATTATCAAGATATTTTATGGATGGTAATTGATAAAAATTTAGATTTTACTTCTGATAGCTCACTTCTATTTAATGGATACAAATTATTTAGTCCTTTATTGTAAGTATTACAAATAAATCACGAACGGGTTGGCGGAAAAATTCTTGGCTATATTTTTTTCACCAATCACCATTAAAACCAGGTTTTTAACAGAAAACCCTTGTAAAGGGCGGTACAGAATATTATAACAACTTAAAGGAAATCATACAAAAAAAACAATGGTTGTAACAGTTAACATTTGACATGGACAGTCTTTTCTAAGCAGATTCAAATTTATCTAAATCAACCCTTGTTAAATACAAAGCGGTGTCATTCGCAGTAATTTATTAATTAAATTAACGAAACACAAGTTATCACATCAAAAACAGGTACAAAGTAATCTCAATTAAAAGTGATGCGTATTTGTTTTTCATACAACACCGCTTTAATTTTAATTAATTCATGTGCTGTACTTGTGTGTTTGTAATATGTTTATATGTAGCATATTTGAATGTATGTAATTTTCCATTTCACTCCCTTAACTTTACTCTTGTTAAATGTATCTTAAGCTTTTTCTATCACAGTGGGGAATATCTAACAATTAAAAAAGGACTGCCTAATTGAATAAACGTTAATTTTACAAACTTCAAAAATTTATAAAGAAAACAATGAGTTCAATTCTTTATTAATTAGCAAAAACTGCCTGAAAACTTTTACGTTTTTTTTTCTCAGAAATGTTTACTTGACTATTATGAGTAGAAAAAACAACCATTCTTTTCAAGTCTTTCTTATCAATAAATAATATTTACGTATATTAATATAGACATTAGACCCTTACAAAATATAATGATTAGAATTCAAGTTACGTCGACTACAGTACAATGAACTAAATTTATCCAATGCCTAAGAATTTTATCTTAAAATTATCAAAATTCAAGAATTATTGATAAACAATAGGAGTGAGTAAGCCGTTTGTTATGCTACAAATATTTTTAACCCATTTATTGGTACGTAGTGTATTTTGTAATTAGTAATGTTTCCCTATCTTTCCTTTTCAAACCTATACTTAAACATTATTCTATACATATAATAAAATGGACGCTTTAAAATATTTTTGAGGACTACATAAAATACTCTTTTTCTCATTTCTTCAGAGTATAAAATATCTCCTACAATTTCATTACAAAAACTCAATAAAATGGTTGGTGCGATTGCATTAAAACTCCTACTTAGGTCTACAGACACCTGCCACAAAAACTAAAATTAATTGTATTGTATAATGTGTATTGTATATGCAATTGTATCATGTTATGTATATACACTACGAGTTTAAAAAACGAGTAGGTATTAGATTGTGTGAAAACAAAAAGTATTTTATTAACGGTTGTAAATTTGAACA
This sequence comes from Melitaea athalia, assembly GCA_905220545.2. NCBI lineage: Eukaryota > Metazoa > Arthropoda > Insecta > Lepidoptera > Nymphalidae > Melitaea > Melitaea athalia. Next base: position 6,119,526 of record HG992183.1, on the reverse strand, counting down.
AGACATTTTTACGATTGCAGGATTTGAAAAATACATAGGTATTTATTTCTAGATTTTCTCTTAGTAGTAAAATTTTATATGCTCATATATATAGTTTTTGGTTTTGCGTTTGATTCTTTATGTTTTGACAGTCTTTTTTTAGGGTCCCGTAACTCAAAAGGCAAAAACGGAACCCTTATAGGATCACTTTGTTGTCCGTCTGTCTGTCAAGAACCTTTTTCTCGGGAACGCGTACAGGTATCAAGCTGAAATTCATATCAAATACTTAGCTCTAACGTCTCTTGGTGCTGTGAAAAAATCAAACTTCTAAGTTTTCTTCTTCTAAATTTTCGTCCCTCGCAAGGAAACAAAACCTACAGGGTACTTCCCGTGAACTAAGAATCTTGAAATTTGGTATGAAGCAACGTCTCATAGGAAAGATAAAGGAAAAATTGCGAAAAGCATACATTTTTAGTTACATCATATAATAAAAATATTTTTAATAATTTTGTTTGTACGGTACCCTCAGTGCGCGAGTCCGACTCGCACTTGGACAGTTTTCTGTTTTATTCAAACCAAAAAACAAACATAATACTTTATAACGTTTCTTATTGTTTATTTCATAATACCCGTCTTCTTATTTGCCTTAACCTTTTAAATATTACGAATAATATTTTGTTTATGAAATATCGAATTACTTATTAAGTTATTAAATTATGAAGATATAAGTGAAATGTTGACAAGAATATTCTGTTTTCTGTGATTAAAAGGAAACCCAAAAAAATATCCTTACCGGACTTAATTAAAGACGAATATGATAACGTAGGACTTTCGCAGATTTTTATGTATAACTAGGTATATAAAACACTTAATATATATTTATATGTGTATTTTTATGTTTTCCTTACAATTACGGAAGAATTTGTTTTTATTATTGAACATAATCATATCAGAGAACTAACGATTACGATTCAGCCTGTAATATCCCGCTGTTGGTCATAGGCCTCTTTCTCCATGTAGGAGAAGGATCGGAGATTAATCCACCACGCTGCTCCAATGCGGGTTGGCGGAAATATTCCCTACTATGAGTAACGATCGCTATCAGATGTACATGATAACAACCGGGACCGACGGCTTAACATGCTCTCCGAGGCACGGTGGGGAGACCTACAAGGACTGCACAAACATCCAGACCACGGCAAACATCTGTATGGCCAATACAAATGTTGTCGTGTGCGAGGATCGAACCCGCAACCGCCAGCGCAACAGCCACAAACCAGTGCTGTGACCGCTGCGCCAACGCGGCGTCACTAGTCAGAGAACTAAAAGTATCATATTTCTACTATACTTAGACTTTCCAATGTAAATACTAATTTTGGCGATTTTTTTGTAACAATTTTGTACAAACCTTGACAATTTATTATAAAAAGAAGAAATAATCAGATAAATCAATATAACCTCTTTTATTATAAATATATTGAAAAGAGGTTTGATGATGATTGACTGACAATTTAACCTTCGATATATTTTTTGCTATTTATAAAATACTTGAAATTACAATACGAAACTACTTATATTTCAAATATTTTTATAAAGATATAGCCTTAAATTGGTTTGATTATAATTATTAAGTGAAATAAGTGTTTATTTAAAGGTGGCGTAACAAATATATTCTAAATTATGGTTATTTATGCAATGAGTAATTGTATTGTTTCTGAATCTCATTGAAAATTTACGTTATATAATATTAAATGTTAATTTATTCTCTCATCCTTATAATAACAAAATTTGGGAAATTGTGTTTATATAATTAAAAATTGAGTCGATTTTATTGAAGAAGTAATAAATTAGCTACATTTCCATAAGTAATTATCGGATTTAAAAACACATAAATGTTAATACATTATGTCATAATATTTTGTATAATATGTTAGGTTTTGCCAGCGTAAGTCAAAGAGAATCTACATAAATATACTTTGAGGTTGAACTAAATTCGTATTAAATAAATAAACAATAACTCAGAACCAAACATTAATAAGAAGCATTGGTACTTTATATTCATTCAAAGTTAAGGCTCGCCATTTCCTCTGGGAACAAAACGAAATAGGTTGTCAAAGTTTATACAACAACTCCATTAGCCGTTGATCAAAAGTAAAACATATTTATAGCATATTTGCTAACATCATCTATCTATCTATACATGTCTATATTTATATCTATCTATATAAATAAAAACGAATTGCCAAATTGTATGAAACATCTACACCAAATTGGATATTTCTTTTTTTATGTACATTGCTGACGGTACAAGGTAGTGTATAAAAGAAAATTAAATCGACATATTCACGTAAAAAAGGGCGTTACCAAGACCGCGCGTCAACTAGTAAAATAAACTTACAGCTATTTTTAAATTATAGTGATACAGTTTTATATAAAATGCGTGTTATCAGATGTACGTATCAAGGTTTGCGTAAATTAGAGCATACCTACTCTGTATCTATGTATGTGTGTCATTCTCACAGCCTCGCGCACACATCAGTCAGTCGGTCGGTCAATAGAAGAAAAACTAGGTATATATAAAGAAAGGCAATCCAGTTTTAATCTGGTTTAAATCTCAAAAATTTAGAAGTTGCTTCAACTATAATAGTGAGGATCTAGTAAAACCGACTCTTATGTAACCTAAGATATTTAAAATATTCTGTTGTATAATATATTCTGTAAATTACGAGGTATTTCCATCCTATTTACCTATTTAATTGGATTTGTGGTCTTTGCTCAACTGTACTATAATTATAGGATAATAATTATAGTTGATTTATGTGCCTTCGACAAAACTACACATAGGTGTTATGAAATAAATTGTCTTTCGAGAATTTTCGAATAAAAAAATTATACTGTAGAAAAATAATAATAAGTAATAAGTCACTAACATAATCGTAAGGATCACTTAATGGTAAGCTATTACCGTAGCCGACAGACGCTAACTAACTCCTAACTACAATTGTCTGTAGGCTACGGAAAGAATCGTACCCCTAAATTCCCCCCAGGAGCTTTACACCTTACTCACCACAGGAACACAACAATGCCTGAAAGTAGCATTATTTAGCTGTGATCTTCTATAATTTCGGTACTTCCCTAGTCGAGCTGCTCCAAATTTTGAGTAGGGTACTTAACAAAGGGTTGACCTTTTATACCAATGGTTTTATTATTTGAATAAGAAACAGTACCAAAGCAAGTCATACGATGGTGTAAAATACGTAATTAAACCTTAACACTTACAATATTCAAATTAAATCATAAATGTATCATGTCCGCGAGGCTGAAACAAATGCTTTAGAAGTTGAAACGCCCACTGACATTACGACAGCACTTATTAAATTAAATAAATTTATTTTTAAATCACAGAAACTATCAGTTAGAAAAATGAACATTTGATGGCTTGTTTGTTTAGTATAAATGCCACAATACAAGTTATCGAAGTAGAATAAACTGTTAATTCAACGAGTATTAAAAGACAAAGCCTTTGAAACTGTAGGGATCTAGTACTATAAAAATTTTACTTCGTCTGATTTCTGAATATACTAGATAATTTTTACTGTTTTATATATTTTCTACACATTTGTTGTTTTTATTTTACGTCGTAGGTCGCATCTTTTTCCCACCCAACATCCCGACTAGAAATTTTTTCGTGTTCCTTAGAAGGACCGGACCGGGCATGCCCGATCTGGAGCGGATAAGGTATGTAACGAAGAAGATTTGTCTGGACCTGATCAGGAAAACCTTATCGGGTCCGGATCGAGTATGCCCAGTCCGTTCCTTTTAAAAAACATGAGTAGTGTATAGTCTTGAAAAAATTGTTTGATAAAAAAAATGAGTTGATATTATCTTAAAGTATTGTTGTATTTCTTTCCATTTTTTTTTCATATGTATTATTTATTTTTGTTTTTACTTTAAATATCAATTATTTTTATATTATTTATTAATTATTATTATAACTAATTAAAAATTATTAATTAACTACTTCCTACTACTTACGACTGCTCCACTGTGTAGAATCTGACTCTTTGCTATATTGTCCTGATAACTGTATATAAATACTAAGTGCGCTTAAAAACATCGATAGCGCGATTCAGGCTCATCACATCAGGCTATCCTTATCTGGACCAGACCTGGTCCTGATCCAGTATGCCTTACCATACTTGATTACATTTTACATCAGGCTAACCTAATCTGGACCAGACCTGGTCCTGATCCAGTATACCTTGCCATACTTGATTATTTTTTACATCAGGCTATCCTTATCTGGACCAGACCAGGTCCTGATAGGGCTTGCCGGATCTTGCATGCCTCATCCAATCCTGATCCGGTCCAGATATATGATCTGGTTGAGCCTGACTTTATTTCTATTCGGGATAAACATTCTATGCACAGTAATATGATAAATTTCCATATTTTTCCCAATATTTTCAAAGCTTCAACTATTACAGCTTATATTAAAAAATAGAGGTAAAAAGCACTGTAAACCTAAACAAAAAAAAAAAACTAACTATCAGGCTATATTTAAAAATAATTGATAAATATTAAAATGATAATTATAAAAGAGTCATCTTAAATTGTAAACAAATAAAGTAAGACGATTGGACAGTAGCATGAATAGCCCCTTTGAAATATTACAATGCAACTCTTAATGCATTAACGCATTACTATTAAGATCGTGTGATATGAATTTGTGCAACAGCTCTCATATAGTCAGTTACAGTCTGTCGTATTCATTTGTATTATGAAATGCTTTATTCTCTTCAAGATTTTATTTTCTGTTTTTAAAATAACTAGACCAATCGCGCAATTTTACTCACGTTTATCATTTTTGTGATATGTTGCAACGTGATGTCATAGTCTATAACACTTACTAAATGGGTTATCTTTATCTTACACACGAATATTGTTGGCGCAGTTAGTAATGTCCCAGATTTCTGCTGGAATTGTTATAGGTTCGATTCCCGCATGTTAGCACGCTCCAGCAAAGACTTGACTTGCTTGACTCACGCGTGTAATAATAGCAAATTAGTAATATATATAGTTATGTACCTACCTACATCTCTTCCATTTTTCAAGATGGTTAATAGAATACTGACATTTTCAGACAGTTTAAGTTCAGACCTTGGTATATATAAAGTAAGAATTATAAAATATCTTAATGAAATCTGGCCGTGTAAAATGAATTACTGACTCATAAACTTAGTAAGTATTTTTAAATAAACCCGAAAGACTGTAGCAGACTCGAAATAACATATACAAACACCGAACACGTTAGAAATCAGAACAATTAACTAGCCCAGTCGAATTAGTATTTTAGATGTCTCAGCCCGTTTTTGAGCTAATTCGACTGGGCTAAACGAGTTAAAGGCAGGGTGTGGTTAATGGGTATATGTAACGATAATGGCTTGTTAACGAACAATACGATGTTTCGCGGTTAATTTAATACGAATATTGTTAATATTCCGACGAAGCTTGTTTTCAGTTCGAAAAGGGAAGAAAACGAAGCCCAGCAACGCCGCTGTATTGATTAAAAGTTTGTCGTAATATAAATCCAACCGACCGCGTAATAGGCAAATACTGTTTTGAATTTTGAACTACCAGAGGCGGTTTTGAAACGTGATTATAGTAACTGTGACATCAATTGTTTTTGGGCGATCTAAAGTTTTTGATAAAAGAAACTGTACATATAGTTAAATAAGAATAGATTAATGGTAAAGCGATCTTGTAAGAGAATCAAACATGCCCTTTTTTAATCATGTATCTTTTCCACTTGATAATATATAACTATGTATATCTAAAACATCGAGTTATACACTTTAAAGAGCTTTTATCCCCGTCTTGATCGCTGCGCAAGGTTTCACGAGTACTAAATACGAATGCTTTAGTACTTTATATTTATACTAAAGTTTATCAAACATTTTATTATTTAATGCAGACTTAATTCATGAGTGCCTTTGAAAACAGTGTTTTTATTATAAATAATAATAATAAATAAATAAACGCTTCACACTCAACGGCCTCCAGTAGGATTTTCTCCTGTGTCGGGATCCGGAAACACACAATACACAAGCACAAACACCCAGACGACGACAAACATCTATATGGCCAATACAAATGTCTGTCGTGAGCGGGGATCGAACCCGCGACCGTCAGCGCAACAGCCAGTGCTGTGACCGCTGCGCCAACGCGTCATATTTTATTGCAACACTTTCTTCATCTCAAAAACGCGTCTTATTGCAACACTTGCTAACGTAGATGTCCAATCTTGTGTAATCACAAACAAAATTTTTGAATTTTTTGAACGATCTTCATTTTTCGTTCCGTAAAACCTACTTCTAGAAAAATTAAAAAAAACCGCCCAAGTGCGAGTCGGACTCGCACACCGAGGGTTCCGTACAAAAATTATTAAAAATATTTTTATTATGTAAGTAAAAATTTATGCTTTTCGCAATTTTTCCTTCATCTGTACTATAAGACGTTACTTCGTACCAAACAAGATTCTAAGAAGTACCCCGTAGGTTTTGATTCCCTTGCGTCTTGACAGACAGGCGGACAACAAATAAGTGATCCTATAAGGGCTCCGTTTTTTCCTTTTGAGGTACGGAACCCTAAAAAGTACTTAAATTAGTAACCATCTAGAACAATGTGGTCAGCTTACATCCATCACTTTTTGTTTCAACATTTAATATCGCTTGAATTAAGAAAGAGAACCATTAAGGAACTTAATTAAGAAAATTATTATTACTTATAATTACTTAAGAGACCTAACAAGTTAACAACCAAGAGTTCGTGAACTGCACTATTATCTATTAAGTCTAATAAGTGCTTTGAATGAAGCCGTATACAAACTATACTGTAAATAATTGTGTTTGGTCGCAAACAAAAAAATAAACCGACTTCAGTTACATCGACAAGTAATACATACAACGTAGGTACACGGAAAAATAGTCAAGTAAATACGCGTTATCAAAGATTAATCAAAAACAATTCATCAGATGTCGATCAAATTTAAATGAGACCACATAACAAATATCGGCTTTCGATTAAAATAGGAATCATCAAAATCGGTACACCTAGTACAAAGTTATATGGTATACGTAGATCAACGAAAAAATAGTCAAGTACATACGCATCTATACTAATCTATACTAATATATTATATTATAAAGCTGAAGAGTTTGTTTGTTTGTTTGTTTGAACGCGGTAGTCTCTGGAACTACTGGGCCGATTTGAAAAATTCTTTCAATGTTAGATAGCCCATTTATCGAGGAAGGCTTTAGGCTATGTATCATCACGCTAAGACCAATAGGAGCGGAGTCCACGCCGACGTAGTTGCGCGCAGAAGCTAGTTGGATGTTATATGAGACGCACCACCTTTCGATTAAAATGAAAATCATCGAAATCAGTCCACCCAGTCAAAAGTTCTGAGGTAACATAGAATAAATTAAAATAACAAACAATCGAATTGAGAACCTCCTCCTTTTTTGGAATCCGGTTAAAAACAGGTGTACCATACGTCTTTTTTTATGTGTTATGGAAATAAGGAGTTTCTACATAACCAAAAATCCATCGTAAATCCAATTTAACCTCTATTTCTTGTTGGATAGGTTAACATTTAAGATTCATTTTGTTCTTCTTATTCTAAATCATAACACAATAATTTGGATAAGCCTACGCCAAAAAAACATTGTTTTTTATTAATTTCGTAAATAGTTTTTAACTTCGTACTGCCATATCATTCGTAAATATATCGATTTTTCTATATTCAATTATAAACCTTGTCCTGAAAAAAAAAAGTATTTATGTGTGTTAGCTCTAAGCTTACTAGTCTAAGAAAAAGAATAATACCATACCAAATGGTAAATAAACGAATCAAATAATGAATCTATCAGATGGCTCACAGAAACGTAACGAGGTCATTCGTTCAGTAGATTTTACTCCTCATATTTTTTCATACTGGGTCCTTTTAAGAAAACAGATTCTTAAGAAGTAAACTCCAAAAATCTTATACTGTGTTATTGTGTATTTATTTATATAGCTTGATGTCTATTCTATCAAAAATATATGATACTTTATACTCATTTTCCTTACCGTTCTGACTCGATGACAAATATGTAGGTCCAAACCAACTTTTGTATCACTACTCTTGCTTCTCATTGTATTCTAACTTCCCAAAACCTGATATATAATTATTATATCAATAAATTGAAAGTTATCTGTGTGACCGATGGCTACATACCTAACATATTACATAAGGTAACGCTCTCTCGCGACGTCATAACTTTCTGCAGTATGTGGACCTATAGACCTTCGCCCACTCTGTACTAAGCACGTTCAAATAAGTAAACATTTACAGAGAAAGTACGAATAAAAATAAAGATGACATTTTATTACATTGATACTTTACGCCGTAACTACTATTAAAGAGTTTAAAGGTAAACCAAGCTAAGTTTCTTTTGTGGTTTTGTTAAACCCAAAATCTGAAATTTACATAACAGACGATTGGGTCATATGATCAAATATGAAATATGTATGCGAATTTTCTTGCTGATTCTTCTCTGCAGAATCTACGTTCCGATCGGTGGTGGTTTCACATTAACTAATTAATTAAAAACAAATATAATTTTAATGGAACTTGGGAGGCCTATTGTCCTATATGTCCAGCATGTCCACTATGGACTGCGATAGGCTGATGTGTGTGTGTGTGTGTAATATCACGATTTTAAATCCTACTTAAATGGGAAATTTTGGGTTTTAATTAAATAAAAAATTATAATAAAATTAGTAAAATCAACAGACAAACAAATATTACGTTTTGTTCATACTGAGGACTTTAAGTTTATAAAGAAATACTTTCGGAATCTTTAATGTAATTTACCTTGCGTTTGTATTGAATTCAAAACTAAATGACTAACCAATACCATTAAATCGAAATCACAACGCAATTACCCAAAGGAATCAATTGATTTTTACTTTTACTTATTGCTAACGGAAGGTCGCATTTTTGTAAAGCTGTTTAAAAGTATATTTTACTGTAAAATATGATACAAGTTTGTTTTACTATATTATACACAGTTTATACTTGCGTTGCTGTTTACTATGGCTAGTGGCTACCCCCATGAAATGTAACTTGACATCTACATACTCGTAAATACAATTAAATCGCTGAAATGTATTTTTTTATACAACTAGGTCGGCAAATAAGCATAAGGGTCACCTGATGGTAAGCGATTACGAAGGTACGATCCTACCACAGGAACACAACACTGCTTGAAATCAGTATTATTTAGCTGTAAGGTCGAGGTACTGCCCCAGACGGGCTCCAGACTTTGATTAGGATATTTCCTGCTGTGCCTTACCTCAGTTACGTACGCGCATAACTTTCGAAACGACAACAAACATATCGAATTTTTTTTTCTGGTCCGTCGAGTTAATTACTTTAAACAATGTCTATATCTATATAAATAAATAAAATTAGAGTTTATATTTGTAATATTAAAATAACCGCTTTTTACTAAATGCATATGTATGTATACACCGTAAATATAACAAAATAACATTTTTTACAATTTTTGTCTGTCTGTCTGTATATCTGTTTGTTCAGGGTAATCTCTGAAACGGCTGGACTGATTTTGACGGGACTTACACTGTCAGATAGCTGATGTAGTGAGGAGTAGCTTAGGCTGCTCTACCCCCTGCTATCTCTGTTAGCCACCACAATCGAGAGTTTTCGTAGAGGAATTTTTTGTTCGTCTCATCAAAATAAAGCTACTCCCAGAAAATTAGCTTGTTACTAATCAGGTGAAAAAATGTACTACCTATAGATGACACTGCAAAGCAACAACACACTGCATAAACAATCTGACAATAAGATTTATAATAGCGAAATTAAAGCTACAAATGACAATAAATCGGTTTATTCGTTGGCAAAAGTGTTTCAGTTTCTTTAAGTTAGGCCACAAAATTTTGTGGTTCAACCTTTCTATATTAATAAGTCTTGAAATTTATTACATTCTTCTTTAATTGATTTGTCATATAGCAGATATTATGGCCTTCCTTGGTAAATAATATTGTTAAAAAAATAAAAATCACTTAAACAAACCAACAATATCTTCGACCTTGTAATATGATGCAGTAGTGTAAACACATCTATACAAATATTCATATTTCTTTACATATCTTATTAGACAGTGTAGCACAAAAGCTATTCGCTAATTTCGTAAAGTGGGTAATTTTTGTTTCATTGGATTTTTATTATGAGCATAGCAACAGTGATAAAATTTTATTTCAAGATTTAATTGGGTTGTCTAGAGTCTAGACCGATATTTCAAAGTGCAAATACGAGGATTTTTTATAACCTAGATATAATTGAAATAGAGAGAGATTAAACATATTTTTTTTCCAAAACACCAAATCGTCTCAAATTTTACACAACTCTATACTTTAAGCGAACATAATATATGCGTATGGGCGCTTATTCATAATTATTATGTATTAGTGAATACATACCTACGTATTGAGAAATAATAAATATTTATATTCTTAATATAACTGTAAGATAATGTACGCGGCTTCGTCCTCGTTTAATTTCTTTACTCTTCTATTTTTTTATGTAACTAAATTGTTTATTTGTGTAAATGTTTTGCAACGATGGATTGTGCTATTCTCTTGTAGTTGTAGTTTTACGAACTGTGTTCCGGAATGCACATACAATGAACGTGTAAACTAACCGGTACAAATAAACTGTTTATAGGGTAATAACTCGTCACTAGATTTTCTACAACACAGCACTGCTAGTGCAGGAGTCAGGGTAATCCATCTATTGTTTTGTACTATGATTGTGTCCAATAAACATTATTATTATTATTACTAGATATAATATAATGCTAACAAAAAATACAAAAAATACAAAATAGTTTATTGATTAAAATAAAGTATTACAAGACAAGTCGCAAGGGCCCCTGTACTGGGTGGTAACCCGTGTTACTGGGTACCCCGCTCATCCACCGAAGTTTACAAAAATTAATCAATAACAATAATTTAATTTATAAAATCAATATAAAAAAAAATATTAATTAACTGCGTGTGTGTTAGAGTGTGTGTGTGTGTGTATGTGTGTGTGTGTGTGTATGTGTGTGTGTGTGTGTGTGTGTGCGTGCGTGTATAATTGTATATAAAAGCAAGGGAATTAAAAGTAAATATTATGCTATGGACCATGACAAAATATAAACAATTTATGCGTTATAAACTTTCTCTTTTTAATAACTTTTCAGTTTCATAATAATTTAAAGATAGCAGAAATTTCGTTAAGATGTCAGTTGCTTTAATTTTAGTTAGTGGGAAGATGTTTAATTTATTATTTATCCTATTATACAATGATGCAGACTGACAAGCGAATTGGTTCTGTTTAAATTTAGTATTGCAAAAAGGTACCTGGCAAGCAGTAGCAATTCTACGTTTATTGACAGAGCTTTTTTTATAATTTAATTGAAGATGCAGTTTCTGAATTGCCCTTAAAATGTATAGTTGACGAATAGTAAGTAAATTATGAGAACTATACAGATCGAAAGTCGGGTACCGGGAAGGCTTGCTAAAGGTCACTTTAAGAAGGGCACGTTGTCCTCTCTCCAAAGTCAGCAAGTGGGTTTTGACTGCTCCACCCCAAGCTGGAATGCAGTAACTCAGTACTGATTGAGCCAAAGCTTTATAGGTCATAGTTAGGACTCTGTCATCTGCTACCCGTTTCAACCGTCTGAAGACCCACATCAACTTCCGCATTCTGTCAGCGATAACTCGAATATGACAGTTCCACTTAAGGTGTTGGTCAATTATTACACCAAGATATTTTACATGATCACAGTAACCAATATTATCGCACTGACAGTCTGTTGAATTAGGGGCAGAGCACGAGTGAACTTTCAGGCCGAAACTAGGGTTGGGCAAAGTGTTTTTTCGTATCGAGAAGGGTATAAACTTAGTTTTGGTGGTATTTAATGACAGAAGGTTGGATCTTAACCAATGAGAGACATAAAAAAGTCCCTCCTCAGCAGTTACTCTCAACTTGTCCCAAGTCTGGTCATGAAAGATTAAGGCAGTGTCGTCCGCGTAAGTGTAGATTTTGCAATTGGTAAGGTTAAGCTTGCAGAGATCGTTTACGTAAACAAGAAAAAGAGTAGGCCCAAGGACGCTACCCTGTGGGACCCCGTAAGATAAACAGGTTGAGTCACTTAACACAGAGTCACCCAATTTAAGCTGTTGCTGGCGGTCTGAGAGGTAATCTCTGAGAAGCTGGTGAGGTAAGCCCCTTATACCAATATTATAAAGCTTGTCAAGTAAAATCCTTATCGAAACAGAGTCGAATGCTTTGGCAAGGTCTAGAAATACTCCCAAACATTTCCTGCCAGAATCCATGTGCTCGGTAATTTCGCCCGTCAAGGACAACACTGCATCTTCTGTTGATATGCCATCCCTAAAGCCGAATTGTTGGTTGGACAACAAGTTATTTACGGAAAGAAATTTTTTAAGACGGTTATTAATGAGCTTTTCAAGGATTTTAGCCATAACCGGGAGTACAGAGATTGGCCTGTAATTATTTACGTCAACATCACTACCACCTTTATGTATTGGTGTAACAATGGCTTTTTTGAAACATATGGGGAACTGACCCTTTTCAAAACAAAGGTTGTATATGTGACACAAAACGGGGATAAGAATATTTTTAGCTTTTTTTATAAAATAAGTTGAAATGTTGTCCAATCCAGGGGAAGAATCATTAGACAGTTTGCATATTATAAAATTTAATTCAGAAGGGATAACAAGATTTTAAGTTAGACCTCCAGGATCACAACTGAGAAAATTATATTGAATTTTCGCAGTAGATATTGCGTGATGCAGAAATAAACATACAGACGGCTATGCTGACAAATATAAATACTAAAAATAAGTCTTTCTTCTTCTACTGTTTAAAACAACCCTTGAATTTGTTTTTCTTAAATACTTCTATTAGGTATAGGTACAGATATCTGACAGTATCTATTTTTATTAAAATAATGTGTACATGAATTTTGATAAGCAAATTGTCCCTTCCTCCATCTTTCAAATTCGTGCCTATCAATTTAAAATTAAGCACATTTAAGTTAACAAACAAACTACGCTAAGTAACATTAGCATATTTAGATAATAAGTGCAATTACGTATGGAAACATTGTTCTATAAAGATCGTAGACTTAAATGACTAGTTATATAACCCATGTGCACTTACAAAAGAGTGTATATGATGTTTATTGCGATTTAAAGTAATTTTCGTAGCAATAAACATTGTTACAAGTAATAAAAAGCTAATTTCATTCGTTTCATGCTAAACAGACGCCCATTAGCTGTATTTAAGTATGATTTGTGTTTTTCCTGAATTTATAGTAACGAAAATTTGATTAGTATTCAAAACACTGAATAACCTTACTTGAACCTCAATTTATTTTTAGGTTTGTCTTTTTACCCGACTGCCAAGGAAGGGTTATGTTTTTCGCGCGTATCTTGTATGTATGTATGTAATATTCTTAATCACCTCATTTCTCTAGAACCGCTGAACGGATTTGCATAATTGAGATATCGTTAGATTTGTCTTAGCAGCCCAAGTGTTCTTAGATAGGTGACATTAAAAAAAAAACAAACATGGCGGCTGTGCGAGGCCATTGTAGTTAATGAAGAAATAATTTTTTTTTAGAATACTATAGTATGGGTATCAAATTAAAGGGCTCAATACAAGGATTTCAAAAATGTATATTATGATTATTATTACCGTAAAAATAATAAAGAAATACAATAAGAAAGTTTAAAAAATGTTGACTTTGCTCTTTCCGTTTTTTACGCAGGCGGGTTTTTTGTTTTCTTTAAATTATATTACTACCTTACTTGAACCTCAATTTATTTTTAGGTTTGTCTTTTTTAACAGTAATACTTTATTTCTAATCTATTACAAAGAATTTATTTATAATAAAGTTCTGTTAAATAATACGAATTATAATTTCAAATTATGACTTACTTTTTCGAGAAGATTAATTAATTTTACACAATATTAAATATTACAATATTAACCTACGTTATATGAATATTAATTCTTAACATTGTAATATTTAATATTATGTAAAATTATGTACCATAAGTTTGTATGATAATGCTAATTTGGAAATAAAATAAATCGTTGGCTGGTAGTTAGAATTAATTTTATTTCGCAAAAAAGCTAAATGACAAGTGTTTTGTTTGGTGTCAACAATGAAGATATTAACCCACTTACAGTTGAGAAGTACGCAATAGTGCATAAAAGACATTACACTCCACTTAGGAGAAGGATTGGAGCTTAATCCACCACGCTGTTCCACTGCGGGTTGGCGGATATATTCCCTACTGTAAGTAACGATCGCTAACAGGTATTTATGACGACAACCGGGACCGACGGCTTAACGTGCTTTTCGAGGCAAGATGGGGTGACTCACAAGGACAGACATCCAAACCGAAAAGGAATATTTGTACAAATACAAATATCCATCCCGAGCGGGATTCGAACCCGCAAACCGTCGGTGTCTTAGGCGACTACACGTACCATTACACCAGAGCGGTTCGTATATATAAGATAATGTATCTAAATTAATCTCCCTCATTAAACAATCTACTAATAAGGAAATGCTATAAAAGGGTGTTACTCAAAGCACAGGATTAATGGCATTATTATGTACTAGCTGCTGTGCCGGCGACTTCGCCCGCGTGGAATTTGACAAAAAAGTTATTGTTCAGTTCGCAGTTCTAAAACACACCTAAAATAAAAGGAAGTTACACCTAAGTTACACCTTATTACATCAGCTATCTGCCAGTTAAAGTACTGTCAAAATCGGTCCAGCCGTTTCAGAGATTAGCCGGAACACACAGACAGACAGACAACAATTGTAAAAAATGTTATTTTGGTATATATTCCGTGTATAGATCCATATGCATTTAGTAATAAGCGGTTATTTTAATATTACAAACAGACACTCCAATTTTATTTAGTTGTATAGATGTATAGATGAGGAAAACATTAAAAATCAATACGGGTGATACCGTGTTTTAAATTAGTATAATACAGTTTAAAAATGACATTGAAAGCTTCGAAAAATCTTCTGTTACAATATATTAGGTAAAGAACAGAGGTGAGCATTCTCGGAAATGAGTTGGAAATTCTCGGTACTGGAATGCCCTAACGTTTTATTAATATTTGAGAACCATGTCTGATATTTTCTCGTTTTATGAATAATGTTTGTATTTTTTTTCTGTCCCTTTCACTTTTACACTGAATTAAAGCTTTTTTTTTTACGAAAATTTGCATTTTACTTCTAGTTTATAGTTTTTAATAATGTCGCCGGAACACGACATTAAATATGCAGAACATTACCTTCCTAAACATGTAGTTCATTTACGTAATTTATTTTTTCCTATTGATCGGACGATTATATTTAAATTTGACAATTTTACAATTAAATATCAATACCTGTTTCTTTGCGATTGGGTAAATATTTTCAAAAATATCAATCTGTATATGGTATAAATTTACCCTTGCATGTTATTGCTGACTTGTGTTAAATTACTCATAATTCTAAGAAACTTTATGAAAAGGGTTTATTGAGTAACTTGACATGTCAATGATTTCCAGATATTAATGATTTCTGACAGAATAATAGAAAAACGGTCTTTGATTTTTAAAACAACTGCGTAACTCATACGACTTTTGGCCAACAGAAATGGTTACAAAAATTTTTTTAATGATTTTGCGTCTTAGGTAACTTTCCAGTAGTGCTTTTTAGGAGTTTCCATAAGAAATATTTAGTGTTCATTCAGTTCTTTTAGTTATTAAAATTATATATTTCCCAAAAGAATAATTTTTTTTAATATGTATCGTAGTGAAGTTGTGCTGGACTGCTTTTGAATCGTCAATTTAATATCCTCTGTTCTCCCGTCGGTCGTCGATTAAATTTGAAAATAACTAAATGTTTTAAATGCATTCTGTGGTAATTAACTTTTGATTACATGCCCGTTACAGGAACCCGTTTACAACAATAAAATAATAATTTGAAATTCATCGACTACTTATCAAGATCACTCTAAAAGGCATCAAAGTTGCTCACTCTCTTATATCTTTAAATAGCTATAAATATCTAAAAAAAGTCGCTAAAGTGGCTCTCTCTAATCTTATCTTAATATATATAAATCTCGTGTCACAATGTTTGTCCTCAATGGACTCCTAAACCACTTAACCGATTTTAATCAAATTTGCACACCGTGTGCAGTTTGATCCAACTTGAAAGATAGGCTATATTTTATTTTGGTATATGTAATTATTATATTTAAGAAAAAAAAGGTGATACGAAGTTCGCCAGGTCAGCTAGTATAATATAAGCATAGTTTGTTCGGAGAAGTTACAAAAAACTTGTTAAATCGTTTAAATTATTTCGACCTTGACCCGTGGTTTTGCCATTGTTTCGTTACGAAAGCTGATGTGATCAGAATAGTCCAAAGCATTAATAATCTTTCATATCAATAATGCCTTTTTGTTGTTGCAATTAGAAACATTGTGTATTGTGTAGCCATTGCACAAAAACATTTTGTACTAATGTTGGGAAGATTGGGTGATTACTTGTGTTTTCGTTTGTTGCTGGTTAAAGATCTATATGATTTTGCGAATCTAATCATGACTGGAATTAATCAAAAGCAAGATAATGACTTTAGAAATCTTTCTCATTAGTTTGTAATAAAACTTTTATAGTATTTTTATATCTAAAATCATGAGAAAATTTCTCATATAGAAGTTTACTAAGTAAAGTTGAAATTACTTTAGAATAAATAGAATTTTTTTATTAAAATAACAATAAGACAAATTTTAATATAAACAATTAAAATAAAAGAAATAATCTACATCGTAAATTAGGAATGATAGAAAAGCGGGATATGAAGATGCAAAATCAATTAATATATATTTACTAAATATGAGCTTATATCACTGTGATAAATTAAAAATTTACAGGAGAAATAAATTAATAAAAGCTGGTATGTCTTGCTCTTCGATGTTGTGTTCCTTTGGTGAATAAGGTGGCCAGAGCTCCTGGGATTGTTGGGGATAGAGTCGGTAATGCGCTTGCGATGCTTTTAGCGTTTCAGGCGCTTATAGGCTTTGATAATCACTTTCCCTGGTGAGCCATACGCTTGTTTGTCGGTCTAGTAGCATAAAAAAATGTATATGTGTGCGTCCACATTCATAAAAGTTGTTGTAACATTATGACGTCAGAATGATAACTTGCACTTATGAAAGGTCAATTTAAATGACTAGGAGTTCAGATGTTAACAACTGTTGGAAGATTCTGCAAAAACAACAGCGTAGAAGACTGATCACGATTATTAGTTGTTACGTCAGTATTGTGCTTATTACATAATTTTCTTTGTTTTATCGTCATAATAAAGGTGAAATACTCTATCATGTTTATGACATGCATCTGTATCACCAAATTGTATTTCTATTTTTTTTTTTTTGGTTTTGATTACGTCAGTACGAAGTTTATGTATAAGAAAATACATAAAAAATCGACATATTGATGAAAAAAATCTTGATGGTACAAAGTTTGCCGGGTAAACGTGTTTAATATAGTTTTTACGATAGATATACATATTTACTTTGTATGATGCACCAATACAAATAAAAATGTATACAAAAAAACCGTCAGCGTCGGACCACGTCCTAGCTTTACTAGGCAGTCACAGGACTGTCGATTTGTACCTAGTTCGAATAATAAATCGCCTGTGGTATTATAATGCATGTTCAACAAAAGCATGGTAATTTAGAGCATGTGGATGGTAATTTAAATAAAATGTATATAATAGTTGTTCTTATTTTAAATTAATTCATAGACTACTTACCATGAATAATAAATGTTCGTAAAATCAATGTTACGTAAAAAGGACGACTCAAAAAGCAGAATATAACTGTGGGTGTAAAACAAAAATACAATCGTAATATTATATATGCCGCCTTTGTAAATCTTTGTCTATTTCAATTGTTTTCTTTTCCTCGATGTTCTATAAAATATTTTTTCCACACTTTCGCCAAAGGTCAGCAAAATAGTCAAATTTCCCTCCTCTCCGAATTTTGGTGATATCAGTGGGATAGATATCAGTGGGATGTTACAGGCAGACTAAATAGTATTCAATTATTTGATTTCACGTGTTTCCGCCAACAGCAACATATAATAAAACTGTGAATGTAATTAGTAGGTTTAAAAAAGTTCAAATAAATATAGAGATTTAATTTATATTAATACTAGCTTCTGCGCGCGACTTTGTCTGCGTGGACTCCGCTACTATTCGTCTTAGTGTGATGACACATAGCCTATAGCCTTCCTCGATAAATGGGCTATCTAACACTGAAAGAATTTTTCAAATCGGCCCAGTAGTTCCAGAGATTACCGCGTTCAAACAATCAAACAAACAACCAAACAAACAAACTCTTCAGCTTTATATATTAGTATAGATTAACAGAGTTATTTCGACATGTATTCAGTTAAAGAGGCTTAGCTTTGAATAGAGTTTAAAAACGTTGTCTCGAAGATATTTAAATCCACTTAAAAATTCTAAAGAGATTCGAGTTTCGAATGTTGTGTGTGAGAAAGACGATCTCAGAGAGTGATTTGTTTTACAAATCTTTGAAATCTGGAGGTTAGTTAATGAATACTGTTGCTATCGCTATAATATTGTTTCGCTGTTTTCTTTCGTAATTCTGTTCTGGTGCTGATCATTGAATATTATTTGCTTTTCTTTGAAATATTTCATCTGCGTTATACTGTTTCTTGACAAAGACTTTTTGCCATATAACAACGATTTATGTCTCGTTATTGCAGAGAAATTTCTACATATAAACCTCAAATAAAAAAGTTATAAAGGTATAAGCAATATTATTATTTGAATTAAAGCAACTGATGCCCAAAAATGTACGTTAAATGCAAATTTCTACGTTCAGAAAATCATATAAGTTCAATTTAAAAGGTCATATTCAAAATTAGGCCTCCCCAAGTTCGCGCCAGACATCGCGGTTTTCCACAATCCTTATCCAGCCTTGCGAACTTGGGGAGGCCTATGTCCATCAGTGGACTGCAATAGGCTTAAGTGATTCAAAATTACTCACAAATTAGTCGCATTAAATAGTTCATAATCAAAACTAATTGTTTTTGGATATAGGAACTTAGGTTAGATATCCAAAATTGACTCGTAAATATTGACAACGAAGACCTCGTTTATGAAAAAATAATGCAAGCGTTGATCACTGTTCATATTTTTCTGCATTTTGCATTGTTTTTGCGAAAGCGATTTTATTTCGCTATATAATACAAATTCGACAATCACCCCGCTAGTTGAAGTTATCTTCTGTCCGTTTAGAAAGTATACATTCTACGTGAGATGCGAACGGCATCGCGAAGTTATTCAGAGGTGAGCGGGCACTTCCTTGATGCACCGTCACCGACCGATCGGTCAAATGATTCCTACACCTGTTGTAGTGTACTTTCTTTATGTATTACAAAAAAAAAAATTAGACTTTCGCAAGTTGCATGCGTAAAAGTTTTAAGTTACACGTTATGTTAAGATCCGAAACAGATGATTATGTTTAAAATACTATAACATAGTGTACTAATGTAAAGAATTTAAAAAGTTTGTTGGTTTAAACGGGATACTTACTATGAGGTACCTAAACGTCTCTGAGTGCGACAGTAATACCTAAAACATCTACCTATAACCTAACGTTTTGATTAAAAAATAATTAATATTAATTTTATATTTGGAAATAAAAAATAAAAGATGAAATGTAAATAAAAAATACAAGTAAATTTAAAGTAATTTTACAAAATAAAATAAATATAACAAAGTAAAAGAGTTCCTTTTTTCAATGCTAAATTTCATAGAGAGAACGCCATTTGAAAACTTTTTTATATGGCATATGTTATAATTTGCTGTAATATGTTTAATATGCTGTGTGGTTACGGCACTAAAGAATGTAGCCACCATCTCTCTTCCCGTGGGTGTCGTAAGAGGCGACTAAGGGATAGCACAGTTCCACTACCACCTTGGAACTTAAAAAGCCAACGGATGGCGGGATAACCATCCATGCTGGCTTTGAAATACACAGGCCAAAGACGGGCAGCAGCGTCTTCGGTGCGACAAAGCCAGGCCTGCGGTCACCAACCCGCCTGCCCAGCGTGGTGACTATGGGCAAAACACATGAGTTCGCGTCATAATGTTGGGCGCGAACACGGCGCGAACTTGTGGAGGCCTATGTCCAACAGTGGACTGTGATAGGCTGTAGTGGTGGTGGTGGTGGTGGATGTTATAATTTTACTACTACATAATTATGTATAAATATATTTTGACATACCTACTTATAATTAGCGGCTATTCAAATTTTAGCAAAGGGAACCGCATATTTAACACTATTTCTAAATACGTATAATATCGGGGGGCACGGCAGTGCCCCCGCCAAGTCGAGCGCGAAGCAAACACTGCCGTACCATCCTTTACCCGAACCATTTCGCTGCATTTTCAGGCCCCTATTTGAGAACCTCTGGATAAGATCAGAACGCTGAAATTTTCGTCATCGAGTAAGCTATAATCACATACTTAAAATCCAAAATTTCAAGTCTTTAGGTCATTTAGTTCAGAAGTTAAGCGAAAGCAAAGTTTCGCATTTACGACACTCACTCACTCATGATCATCAAAATAGAACTAGTACTTCCCATAAACTCAGAGAGCTGAAATTTGGTACAGAGTTAGGGTTTAATGGCTACATAAAGGGAAAACTATAAAAACTAGGATAATCGAAGATCTGGAGTACCTGGTGACCCTGATTAAAAAACACAAGAGCCCAATCAAACTATTAGAAGAGATCGATATACCACCTTTACATAAAATATAATGCGAAAAACAGGGTGTAAGGGGTTGAAAGGTGGGAATGAAAATTCGTATGGAAGTATATGTATATAATGTTCGTGTTTCGTAACTGTCAAACATTTAATGTTCATCTCGTCGATATGGTAAACTCTACCCTTAAATTAAAGAACGTATTTAAATAAAGGTTTCGAATCGACAACATATATCCACAATATACGGATATTGGCGTATTTTAGATTTTAAAAATTAATAATACTGTCAGTAATGAAAACGGATTGACATTATACATATTAGTTGTCAAATATTTATTTATGCGAGCGTTCAGAAATTTATTTAGTGTAAACTAAGGAAAATTATCAAGCTACTTAAATATACAATAAATAATAAATGTACAAAAGAATTAGATTACAAAAAAAGAAAGTTCAATTGATTGAATTAGATACAAAAAATAAGTTCAATTGATTGGTCTCCTTGAAAAATTCCAGATTATTCTTTCAATCCAATCAAAGTCTTAAACCATATAAATATTTTCGCCGCGGAAGTGTAAAAGATATGTTTTATATATCTTAATCTGTACTAATCTATACTAATATTGTAAACCTGAAAGTTGAATTGTTTGTTTGTTTGTTCGCGCGCTAATCTCAAGAACTATTGATTCGAATTGAAAAATTCCTCTGAGGTGGATAGCCTATTTAAAGAGAAAGGTTATGCTTTAAGAAGAAGGAACGCTATTTTTTTCCTCAAATCACAGTGGGTGAAACCGCGAGGCCTAGCTAGTTATTGGTACATAAAAAAATCGACTGTAATTGCAAAAATCAGATCACATCTTCTAATTTAATCTAGCCTATAGCGTCCCACTGCTGGGCGAATGCCCCTCTGCCTGCTCTCTTAACTTAATTCTAATCGAATATTACACAAATTACACTAAAATATTAATTTCGCTCAAAATTTGGTCAAAATATAATGCGTTGGACTAAGAGTGGTGGTGATACCAACACGTCAAGTACAAGAATCAGAACCGGAAGAAAGGGAAAGAAATATTTGTATTGTAATAATAAAAAAACTGTTACTAAAAAGAAAAAAAATGTGTCAAATAAGAAATTCTAAAAAATAAATCAATATGCATGAATATGCCCACGTTTCTACTTTCTACAAAAAGAAGTGAAATCCCACCAAAAACATTCTGTAAAAAAACTAGCCAAGTCTCGATGGAGCTGCTTGTTTATCTCTAAAAAGTAATGAAATCTAGACAAAGTCGTACCAAGTCTAAGGTTCATTACTGCGATTTCTTTATTATTCTAGTTAATGTTGTGTGACTTGGCCGTTGAAGGGTACACAAGGGTACAAAACCAGGTGCTACATGACACCATTGCACCAATCTGTCGCCAGAACCGCTACCCATTGACGATGGAAAATTGCCACTTGGAAAACGTTGATTGAATAACCAGTCTATTGTAGGCTTGATAAAGCTGCGTATTTCAATAATACTTTTGTATAGGCAAGCCTGAAACAAACTGTATAAAAAATTATTTCCAGTACCAGCGGACTTCTAATCATTGATAGAAGTCCGTCTGTACGTCTATTTTATGTTAGATCGGTGGTCGATTTAACGCTCCAAAAATAAGAGAACAGAAGTCAGCATTGTCAATGCTGAATTCATGTGTTATCAACAACCGCCTAAAATGAGACACTAGTGTCCAATTACCAATACCAGTATGGGATATTATTCTTAGTTTTGTACCCTTGTGTACCCTTTAACGGCCAAGTCACACAACATTAACTATAATAATAAAGAAATCGCAGTAATGAACCTTAGACTTGGTACGACTTTGTCTAGATTTCATTACTTTTTAGAGATAAACAAGCAGCTCCATCGAGACTTGGCTAGTTTTTTTACAGAATGTTTTTGGTGGGATTAGATTTACATAATTTTAAAATGAAGATTGATAGATAAGAATCATTATTTAATGTTGAAATAACGGCGTTGAGATAAAAGACGCACAGTAATAATAGAATTAGTATTGCATAATATTATAAGACCAAAATTATTTGAATGTGGTTAGCACAATTATGTTCTTACAACTAATGAAACAAATACACATATTCTTACATAGGTGGAATGAAGAGGTGCAATTGATGTGATAATTGAAAAGGCGCAGAAAGCAGGGTTACTAACTACGCCAATACGTCAGTCAGAATAATGATTATTTTCTTCCTACATCTTTATTTTGTCGTCCTGCTTATGTTGGTGAATAATCAATACGCATCACTAGACTTAGGTACCTATTCGATATTGCTGGAATTCTCTACTTATTTTAAATATTTACATTTTATGCAATTTTAAGCGCCTGAAAAAATGTACTATGATGTAACTATTTTTGCAAGTTTTCTAATATCGTCGCAAATGTTGTTTCATCACCGTTCTATCCTATATTACTTTTTTTTTTTGTTTGAAAGGATAAGGATATTCTCTAGAGGTTATCCCCAGTTCACCAAATTTGTATACAATCGTGTACTCTCACGTAAATTGAGGAAACTCCTTAAAAATAGGAGATACGATGTTTACTATGAATGAACGTAAATTTCTTCGAGGATTCGAAGCGAATTTGCCTAACCTATCTAAAAGTTGTCATAATGTTGAAATATAGCGACAATGACGAATTCTAGAGATATTATATACATCTCAATATCTGTTAGAAAATCACAAGTAATTCAAAGATGCTCTTAACTATTGCTTTAAACACACATTTGGTTTAATAATATACTTATTGTATTTTCCATAATATTTTTATATATTTTTTCAATAGAAATATAATAGATACAAATTCATTATAGTGAGCAAAACTATATCGAAATATCCCAACTGATATAATTATGAAGAATTATTAAGGGTTAGTGCTGAATTCATGTTTCCTAATGTGTTGTAATTTTCGTGCTTTTATAATGAAAAAGCTATACAGTTCAAAATAATTGGATTGTTGTATAATATATTATACATATTTATTCATTTCAAAGGCCTTCAAGGGTGCCAAAATAGGACAGCTGATTTCTCCAATGTCACTTTGCATAGATAACACACGAAGGAGACTGGTCGTTATAAATAAAATTAATATTAATTCATATAAACTGTCATTGGCTTCGCTACAATATATTGTGTAAATATTTGTTTGAAGACAAGAACATTTTTCATATTATCAACACAATATTGCTTCATACCTAGAGACTTCTCTGTTTCTGAGGGCTAATTAGCGCAGCGCGCAAAATCTTGCTCAAAGTTTAAAAAAAAATTACGTTAAAATAATACTACCTACTCTTAATTCGTATTGTTTTTCAGTGACTAGCAAGGTGGCCAGAGCTCCTAGGAAGGGTTGGAATTACGCGCTTGCCATGCAGGATCTTGGCACGCATTAAGTGTTGCTACCATGATGCATGAGTTATGCTACCGTATCCGCTTACAATCAGACCAACTTTT
Organism: Melitaea athalia; assembly: GCA_905220545.2. Taxonomy (NCBI): domain Eukaryota; kingdom Metazoa; phylum Arthropoda; class Insecta; order Lepidoptera; family Nymphalidae; genus Melitaea; species Melitaea athalia. The sequence continues at coordinate 6,095,084 of HG992183.1, read as the reverse complement.
CACTTGTTCGCAACTCTAATGCTATAAAAAAGAAGATATCGTCTTATAACGTCAAAGTTTGCAAAAAAAAAGTGATAAATCTTTTGAACTACTATTATAACAAGACAACGCCTACGCAGATCTACCTGTAACGTGTCAAACAACTTTTACTGGGATCGTAACTTACTAGACAGTGACAATTGACATGTTAGCATAATACATATACCTATTTTTTAGATTATTTTTAGCTATTTTACACACGAAATAACAGAAATATCAGTATTGAACTAAAATATATGTTATTTTAATATTTATTATTTTTTAAATCAAATTTCCATCATAATTTAATTTAAGTAAGTGTATAATTAAATTTAATATTTTCCGTTTCTAAGATACTGTAAATGGGCTATTTCTTTAATTTTATATTAACACCAATGTTAATATTGCTAGTCTGAGCTGAGTGCTTTGTATTGTTGTATTGTAATAATAATAAAAACTCTTTATTATACACCAAGAATGAGCAAAATTACAAAAAAAAAAAAAACAGGAGATAATTACAAAAGGCGGCCTTATCGCTAATGAGCGATCTCTTCCAGGCAACCTTTGGGCAGAAGCAATGGATAAATGTAGATGGTCTAGGTGTACAGTTTTATCTAAACACATAGGTATAGTGAATATGTATGTCTAATGTAATAACAGTGTAGTTATTATGATAGGTAAGGAAGGTTCTGAAAACCAAGCCGAGCGGAAAAACCCGTATCTAAAGCTAAGCCTTATTCGTTGTATAAAATGTATTTAATTAATGTACCTTACATAATTATGACTCTATTTTGCGTTGCTTCTAATCAATTTTTTTTTAATCTTTAAAATTGATAGAACTCCCAAAACTTTCGCGGTCTGTAGGTCTCGGTCTGAAACAGTTATAGGTATATATACCAAACCAAATTCCCAAAAATGAAGTAAAACGAACCGACCAATTATTTTTGTTTACAAAATTTGAAAAACAAGTTATCTAATAAAACTCCATTAGTCAATCAGCAATCTTTACTTAATGACTATTTAGTATGCATCTATAAAATATTAAAAAAGACGTCAACAGCGTGATGATTAATGCAATATTGACGAGCAACAATCAGCATATAAGATTTAACTTTATTACATACCTGCCTCGCTGCTTCACCCGCATTTAATACCTGCCAGATTGACTGATGTCTTAGTTCCTGACTCTCCTATGAGCTTCTATCGTTATAGTAATATTCAGTTCATAATTTAATTACACTAATATTGTTATAATGTGAAAGCATATAAGGATGAATTAATAGTTTCCTTAAAAATCATATACATATACTAGCTGACCCCGCAAACGTTGTTTTGCGATATATGTTATTAACCCCCGCTACCCCCTCTTGTGGGTGGAATTTCTTAAAATCCGTTCTTAGCTGACCTCTACTCGGCGAAATGAATATTGCTACCAAATTTCAAGTCTCTACGATTTATGGTTCCAGAGATATCGTGATGAGTCAATATATGGGTGGAAATCTCTTTTATATATGTATATAGACTAGCTGACCCCGCAAACGTTGTTTTGCCATATATGTTATCAACCCCCGCAACCCCCTCTTGTGGGTGGAATTTTGTAAAATCCGTTCTTGGCTGACCTCTACTCGGCGAAAGGAATATTCCTACCAAATTTTAAGTCTTTACGTCTTATGGTTCCAGAGATATCGTGATGAGTCAATATAATAATTGCTTGCTACCGGCATCCACAACAAAAAAAAAGTATTATTGCTTTTTTTAAATTAATTAATTATTTAAATTATTTTGTGCGAATTATTCGCACGGGAATTGCTAGTACTTTTATATAGGGACTAATATTTCTTCAACGTGCAACATCAATTATTGTGACTCCTTTGACACTAAAAAATTATTCGGTCGAGCATTACGTAGGTATCGGACTTTTGTCACATAATTGAAAATTGGTTTTCGATAGTGATGACGACAAAAAAGAAATTAAAATGTTAAAATGAATTAAGCTCACGGCTAATAGCTTTTACTGATTAGAATGCATTGGTCCATATTGGGCTAGATAATCAGTTTGTTGACTCAAACGGGAAATGCTGCCAGCATTCTTGGCTTTCCAAGAGAAATGACTTACGTTACTGCCAATTAATTATTTATCTAAAAATTATTAGTTTTTAAACTTAAAAATTATTAGTTTTTAAGTTTAATTCTAAATATGTACCTATAACATCACAACAATTTTATATAAATGTAACAATATTACAAATTAATAATAATATTCACTTGTTCAAATATGTCAAGTCCAAACATAAATAAAAGCTTGTAAAAATAAACAGTCTGAATAAGAGAATCTATTGAATTTTAAGTGCTTAGTATTTCTTGTAAATGAAAATCTGTTAAAAAAGGTATGTTTGTGCAATTCACTAACGGCAGAAGTAAAACTTCTGAAAAGAAAGGAAGGAAGAAGAAGGAAGGTAGGCCGTTGTAATTAAAATTTGTTTTATCGACGATAGTCACGATCTCGTGAAAAAGGTCGTAAGCCTCATGTAAATGCGTCGCTTACGCATTTTGAACAGTATTATATTCCATCTCATTCTCTCCTGTACATTTATGTATTTGCTTCTTTATCTTGACGCGTTTTCGTTTGATCGAGTTTCAGTTTGACTTCAAAAAGAAAATTTAACAAGTTCGCCAGTTTCTTAGAAAACTTACCGCTTGATAATTTCACAGTATTTAGAAATACTACTTAGGTAAATACCGTTGAGGGGTGTCTTGGAGCTCCGGTGACAGCGAACAGCTACGTTGATTATAAAGTAAGGTGAACTCTATTTATAGGTACATCTTCAGTATGCCTCCTTAGGAAGCTTAAGCTTTATTTAAAATGTATTACAAAACTTTTTAAAATGTGTGCCAATATTGACAAAAAATTTCATTTGTTTAACTATATCAGGTTTTAGTATTGGTAAGTTTCTTCTTGTAAGTATACATATAAAGATGAAGGCAAGCATGAGAGTTTTTAAAAATATTATAAAACGGATAACGTGCTACCACTTCTCTTTGGAGAAGAAGCCCTACAGTGGGAGAATTTACAGAAAAGCTTACGATTTCTAAAGAGTTTTCACCGGTAGCTATTCAATAACTTACATTCAAAATAATTGTGTTTGCTCGCAAACAAAAAAAAACCGACTTCAATTACATCGACAAGTAATACAACGTAATAAGACGAAAAAATAGTCAAGTAAATACGCGCTATTAAAGATTACTCAAAAAGTTGTAATCAGTTTTCGATCTAATTTAAACAAGACTACAAGACAAGTATTAGCTTTCGATTAAAGTAAGAATCATCGAAATCGGTACACCGAGTAAAAAGTTATGCGGTATAATATAACGTAGGTCGACGAAAAAGTAGTCACGTAAATACGCATTGTTAGATATAACTCTAAAAGTACTTGTCAGATCTCAAATAAATTAAAATGGGACCACATGACACGCAACACCTTTCAATTAAAACAAAATTGATCGAAATCGGTCCACCCAGTCAAAAGTTCTGAGCTAACATACATAAAAAAAAAAAACATACGTGTCGAATTGAGAACCTCCTCCTTTTTTGGAAGTCGGTTAACAAACCAGTTATCCGGTTCATAAAGCAATCTTTTTAGAATATTTCTGAGTTTAGTACATTTAGAATGAATTAAACAATTCAACTTAAAACAAATTACAATACTATACTGTGTTATATGATAATGTACATTTCCCGTAACTGGGCAAGATCGCCGTAATCTTCTTCTGGGCAAGAACAAGGATTATAACTTAACTCACCAGGCTGTTTCACAAAGGATCGGCGGATTAAATTTATTTCAGTGTATCAAAATTGTTTCGACCATATGTAGTCAGCCGTAAAAACGAATAGATCAACCAACCATGACTATCTTATGTAATATTACCTCCGACATTTCTCAACGCTAGTGTAAAATGACAAACAAGCGTGTCGAATCGTTCTCTAATTAAAACAACACGTAAAGAACATTAACTTATCAGCCATCACCCACAAACAAGTTTTATTGGAAAAATAGTTAACACATATATTGATAAAACTAACAAAGTTGTTTATTTATACAAACGTAATATGAAGAGTTTGTTTGTTTGTATAATTTTAAAAATATTTATTTTGTACGCGCATAAATTCCGTGAGAATGCACCAGATTGGGTGTTTCGTTTTTTGTGTTTGTTATTGTGAAGTCAATTTGTATCAAATAAAAAAGATGCATTCACGAAACAAAAAATACTGCGGTACGAAATCCTCCGAGTTGACTAGCATATTGATATTATATTATAATTATGTACATCATATAAGATAGATACTATTATTAGATTCCCTATTATTTGAATAAATCAGATAAATTTATATTTAAACTTCTCCTCTACCTCTTAGCACCGTTTGCCTTAATTTAATAAATATCACCTTTATAAACATGAGTAAGAAATATATAACTATCAGTCATATCATAAAACATCCATCCTTGCACTCAGATAATTTTGTTTATTTTTCTATTTTTTGTATTTTTATACATACAATAACGTATTATATAAATAAGTATTATTTCGTTATATAGTCATATATAATATGACAACATTATGAGTAAAGCTGAAATAAAGCGTAAAACAATTTGTTAAAAATCAAAATCGAGTAAAACTCCGAGGGGTCACCTAGTGCAAAAAACATTACTTAAGAGAATAATTAAATTTATTACTCACGCAAATTGTTGTAATTTCTATTATGGAATGTGTGTTTTCCTTGAAATTTATATAAAGTGATTATTATTGTGAAGTATAATTACAACTAAATATTTAAGAAAATTAAAATATTCGTGAGTATTTCATCGCTTATGCGGGATTTTACATAAATATTTCTGAATATAGTCAAAATATTATTCAAATTACATTTAAGAAACAATGTCGTACACGATTCCCACCAATATCGGTAGCTTTGGTAGATATTCTATATTTAAAATTTATAGATACGTGAATTCCTTTACTTATAAAAAGCGTAACTTAATTTTTAACTCGGAATGAACCTAAGTTTTTTAAGCTATGTAATAAAATAAATTAAAATAAAAGTTCTTTCTCTTCACGAACAATGTAACTTAGTAACTTCGAAACTAAATCTTCTTAGAATAATTTTATATTACCTTAAAACCAGTGTACCTAAATTAAGAACACAAGATGAATAAATTGTATACCTACATCTACCAAAAAATTTGCTACATCTTAGAAATCATCGCTTTATATTTTCACAGTAACACATACAGACTACAGTCATAATCGCTCGTAAGATTGCCTTCTCTAGCAAATGAAGTAGCAATTTAGTTGTACAATACCGCCGCTGACGCGTTTGGCAAGTATTTGCGTTAGCAATTAGCTCTTTCTTCGGTCACAGTTTCCTTTAAAGAGAAATTCTACGCTTTAACTCACAATAATGTATTATGTATCTATTTCAACGGTTTCATGCCTTTATGTTATGAATAGGTTTGTTAACGTGAGAATAAAATATATTTTATTATAAATGTAGTGTAATGTAGTGTAAAAAAGCAGATTTCTTTATTTGATTATACCTACTCATATTTTTATATCTATATAAATAAAAATGAATGTTATTAAGCGCCTAACTCGAGAATGGCTCGACTTCGAATTCGGCTAATTTATTTTTTTGTATGTTCCTTAAGGCTCACGGAAGGTTTTTATACTAAAAAAAACATAACAGACAGAACGAAGTCTGTCCGGGCAGCTAGTTCATAATCTATACTAATATTATAAAGAGGAAAAGTTTATAGCTTTGTTTGTATATCGGGGGTTTGTATATCTTCGCAAATACTGATCCGATCATGAAAATTCTTTCACTAACAAAAAGCTACACTATTCAGGAGTGACATAGGCTATATTTTATTGTAATTGTACAAAAAAATTCAGTAAAAAAGAAAAATATTAAAATATATTATCAAAATGACAAAGAAACGATCGCCATCTATCGCTATTTATTAGTCTACTTATTTTATTTACTCTTATTTCAGCCAATCGACGACGAAGTTTTTTCGCTTTTTGATAGATGGCGTTGGAGCAACATTTTATTTATAAAGTATATTTGGTTCTGTAATTTAAAATAATAAATACACGATATTATTACGATTTTATACGTCAAATTCTAAACAATGAACCTAATAAAACAGTACTAAGAGCTACACAACATAATTGCATCACAAAGATAATTAACGCCCAACTAAGTGGGCGCGGGTCGGCTAGTTCATAATATAATTAAAAGCATGAATAACATTAATTCAATCTATTTACAAGAATATATCTGCATGTAACTGACTCAAATATACAATTAGTCATCTTATTACCAGTTTCGCTTCAGCCTGTAATATCCCACAGCTGGGCATAGAAGCCTCTTTCCCCATGTAGGAGAAGGATCAGAGCTTAATCCACCACGCTGCTCCAATGAGGGTTAACAGATTAATTACCAGTTTAATTGTAAATATATATTTTGTATTTTCTAAAATTTTTGTTTTACTTTCGACAGTTTATTATAATCACTAAACATCTGTTTTCTATATTCTAAAGTATAAATGATTGATTGTTTGGTCACACTAATCTTGGGATATAAATATTAATGTATTGAGATATAACTCAAAACTAATAAAAGCAGAGCAATATATTGTTAGGTACTTTATCTAACTACCTGTGCCCTGCGGTTTCACCAGCGTTAATTTCAGAAAAAAAAAACAATTAAAATATTTTTAAACCATTAATGTGCAAATTGGGCGACAAACACGCGAGGCGCGACGCGGAGTCTATAGCCTTCCTCGGTAAATGTACTGTTCTATACAAAAAGAATTTTACAAATTAGAACCATCCCACATATCCCATCCAACAAAGAAACAAACTTTTTAGCTTTATAATATTATATCTAACTAGCTGACCCCACAAACGTTGTTTTGCGATATATGTTATTAACCCCCGCAACCCCCACTTGTGGGTGGAATTTCGTAAAATCCGTTCTTAGCTGACCTCTACTCGGCGAAAAGAATATTTCTACCAAATTTCAAGTCTCTACGCCTTATGGTTCCATAGATATCGTGATGAGTCAATTTATGGGTGGAAATATCTATAAATCTAATATTTTCAATTCGCTTGAATTTTTAATTTAATACCTTATTGAAAAAAATTGTAACTTTTACTTGTACTATCAATTTATATTTACAAAACTTAAATGAACATATGATTACTAGAGCGGTTTTAATTAATCTTATTTTAGAGATATTTCGAAACCAGGAACATACATCAACAATTACAATCATAGTGAAAGCATTGATCACGATTCAGCTTGTAACATTCCACAGCTGGAGAAGGATTGGAGCTTAATCCAACCTTCTCCAATGCGGGTTTGTGGATATGTTCCCTACTATGAGTAACGATCGCCATCAGATATTGATGATAGCAACGGGTACCGACGACGGCTTTACGTGCTCTCCTAGGCACAGTGGGGAGACCCACAAGGACAGACTACAAAACCGGAAAGAAATATTTATACACATACAAATATCCATCCCGAGCGGGAATCGAACCAGCAAACCATCGGTGTTTTAGAGTTTAGACGACTACACGCACCATTACACCAGGGCGGTTGTTGTCAATCAATCATTGATCAGTAAGGATCAATAACTTTACAGTACTTTTTTATTAATGTATTATTATAATTTCATTTTTTTATAGCACAATTAATATTAGGTAGGGATCCCTAGTACATTTTTTTCACCTGATCAGTATCAAGCTAATTTTTTGGGAGTGGATACATTTTGATGAGGCGAACAAAATATTCCTCTTCGAAAACTCTCGATTGTGGTAGCTAACAGAGATAGCAGGGGGTAGAGCAGCAGTGAGCGTAGGACCGGGATAACGTACCACGCAATTTGTAGGACAATATTACTATTAAACTATATAGATATTAACTAACTAAAAGCAAAAAAAAAATCAGAAAAAAAATTCATTTTTGGTGACCTTACGAGGTCATCAACTTGATGACCTCGTAAGGTCATCAAAAATTATTACTAACCAGCTGATTTTTTTTCCTAAAAAAAAATCAGCTGGTTAGTAATAATTTTTTTCCTAAAAAAAAAATCAGCTGGTTAGTAATAATTTTTGATGACCTTACGAGGTCATCAAGTTGATGACCTCGTAAGGTCACCAAAAATGAATTTTTTTTCTGATTTTTTTTTTGCTTTTAGTTAGTTAATATCTATATAGTTTAATAGTAATATTGTCCTACAAATTGCGTGGTACGTTATCCCGGTCCTACGCTCACTGCTGCTCTACCCCCTGCTATCTCTGTTAGCTACCACAATCGAGAGTTTTCGAAGAGGAATATTTTGTTCGCCTCATCAAAATGAAGCTACTTCCAAAAAATTAGCTTGATACTAATCAGGTGAAAAAAATGTACTAGGGATCCCTACCTATATGAATGTGTAACAAAATACACTGAAACTCTTAATTCAAGTCATTCATCAACGAATTGGAACATGTTTATAACTTTATACTCTGCTATATTAAATTAAAACACAATTATTATACATTCAAGGAGCTCATCAAACAATAATAGATACAAAAATCTCGTATTTGAAAAAGAATTCCGAATTCATTTTATTTTTATTTTATTAATTATATTTTGCTGTGTAATTTGACTTTTTAGTTACTGTCTCGGGAAAAAATATATATTATCAAACAAACATTCATATATGTATACCAGTAGTATTCCATACGTAATCACTTCCTTTTACGTAAACATAATTGAGATAAAACAAGCAAGGCATATGAGTAATCGACACCAAGATATTGGTTCTTATTACAAAACCGTCGCTCCAGGCTTTATACAAAAATCGTCACTAATATGGTTCGGTATCAAACTCCTTATATTATTACCTCACTTTTTATATATTAATAATAAAGTGAGGTTTTAGAAAAGATGGAGAGATAATTAAGCTGGATGCTTAAAACGAAAAACTTTCTAAGGGACACATATAGATATAGGTAATTCTGAAGGGCATCCAACAAAAAAAAAAACCAAGACTCTTTAAAATTATTTTTAATGTTTTTATCCGCCTATATGTTTTTTTTATATATGGTAGCAAACAAGCGTATAGTCCACCTGGTGGTAATCAGTTACCGTAGCCTATAAGCACATGCAATACTAGGACATCACAAGCGCGTTGACGACCATACTCCTGACCTCCCCACGAGATCAGTCTACCTCCTCCTGTTCACAAAAGTACTTTAAATAATCTACCTCGTATTGTTAATAACAGTTATTATTTAGTTGTGATATTCTGTAAGCTTAAGGTACTTTTCCCAGTCGGGCTGCACCAGATTTGCACTACCTCAATGTTTGTCAAATGTTTTCCCATATCATTTAAAATCTGTGGCACGGAATTTGACGCAGTTTCTACAGATGCGAAGTTGGAGTTCTAGCTTATAATCTTTTGTAGATTCTATATATGGATCTATAAATCTATACTAATATAATAAAGCTGAAGAGTTTGTTTGTTTGATTGTTTGTTTGTTTGTTTAAACGCGCTAATCTCAGGATCTACTGGTCTGATTTGAAAAATTCTTTCAGTGTTAGATAGCTCATTTATCGAGGAAGGCTATAGGCTATATATCATCACGCTAAGACCAATAGGAGCGTAGCACCAATGAAGAATGTTTCAAAATCGGGGTTTTTTTTTCCTTTTGAGAGCTTCCGCTGCGTAAACGGTTAAAGTTTCTCACAAATTATGTATGACAGAAAAGGTCCTATTCCACGCCGACGAAGTCGCGCGCAGAAGCCAGTAATTCTAATAAAATTGTAACTAAGTAGTTTTGTTCACACATATAATAAGCAATTCCAGCAAAGTCAGTAGTGTCAATAAGTATTACCTTAATAAGAGGAATGAAAGCGAAATCAGGCAACGCAATAGTAAACTTACATAGCGCTTAGGTTAGGAACTTTTTCCTTCATGTCAATATCATAATTGAAGCAACAGAGAGTAGGATTCGTTGAACTGTGAACTTATGCAAGTACATATCAAGTGCATGCCATACCAGTCTTTATTACTATGCAACAAATATTATATTAGCGTCTACCTATTGTTGTGAAGCGGTCAAACTTTAGCAAGACAGAACGAGTTCGATGAACGTAATGTGGTTGAATTTAAAGCGTTTTGAACTTCTTTTGGCGCGTTAGAGAAAAATGATGAGAGTAAATTTTTACAATGCGCGTGTGGATACGAAGTAGTTCATGCATGCATGAATAGATGCCGCTAGTTTTGCAGACAAGAAAGTAGTCTTTATCATTTCTAAGAGATGGCGTTGTGCACTTATTGTCTAATTATTAAGTGGTAGGTTCTCTAAGGGTTGGTTATTTTGAAAGTATTTTAATACTCTAGCTTGAAGAATAACCTCTTCCGTGCGTAGATACATAAGTACACACACACTTTTTTTATATTATTTGAATATTTTTTGTTGTTATATAATAATGTAATTATTTGTCCTTTATTTATTGATGAATACTAGATATGTATATACTTATTCTTAATTGCACTTTAACAGCACCAGTTAGTCGTCACGGTAAATGTTAGCAAGGGCGAAATTACGTCTATTGTAAAAGAGTTTAAAATAATAGATATCTCGAACTCGTTGTCGAATTAACTTTGATCTAGTTTTACCTGTACATTGTTTAGTAAGCTTTATTTAATTTATATATTTTTATAATCCAGTTACTTACAGGGTCTAAAGGCAGATCTCAAACGTATGTTAAAACTTTTATACAAAACTCTACTAATTTATGAAAATAATTGACGTACACACATGAGTGCGCGCCAAGAATGGCGTGAACTTGGGGAGGTCTATGTCCAGCAGTGGACTGTGATAGGCTGAAGTGTGTGTGTGTGTGTGTTTTAGACTAATCACTCACCCCTATTCCCGCATTCTTAAATATGAGCCGTCAGACCAAAGAGAAACCAATTAGTCTTTCACTAAATTTCTTAGCCAGAACCAGATAGGCCTTTGCGTGACATTCCTTTATCGAGCCCAACATGACAGCCTAAGAAGAGCCCTATTGGTCGCATATTCAAATTTCTAGCCGGGAGATTTTTGTGCTACCCCTAGCGCATGCTTAATAGCCTACTTATGACAAATGTACAAACCAAACGACATTTTTTAAAATAAACTGTTAACTACATTTTGACAATATCCTTACAAACATTTTATTATGATATAAGAGTAATTATAATTATGCCCAACGCCTGACCTTTTCCATACCTTTCACATTATGTAATCGTTCTGTTTCAAACGTAGTATATACTTAGGTCTATTATATTAACACATAGGAACATATTGTAATGACTGTCTCTGTATGTCTATGAAATATAATTGCTTTAATTTTTGTATCTAGTAGTATATTGTGTTCCTGTGGGTGCATTTAGACCAAACGAACAAAGAGCTAGAGCTAGAACAAGAGCATTCTTTCTTGATCTTCGAACACTCGTGTTCATATATATAACAACAAAAGAATGCTCTACACCTGTTTACACTAAAAGAATTTGATAAGAATTTGATGTAGTGGGGATAGAATGAGCATTCGCTCGTCTGGTGTAAATCGACCATAATGGGTAAGGTAGCCAGAGCTTCTCGGAAGGGTCGGGACTAGTGTCAGCAACGCGCTTGTGATCCTTCTAGTATTGCTGGCATCCATAAGCTTTGGCATTCCTGGAATCCTCTTTGTAGTATAAAAAAGACGATTCAAAAATCCTTATGTAAACCTACTTTAAAAAGTATATTTCGAGTGTGCATTTGAGTCACAAAATTTTAGATTTTTGACTAGCCCGTTGGCGCAGTTTGTAGTGACCCTGCTATCTGCTCTGGGGGTTGTGGATTCGATTACCGTCCCGAGTCTGGGTGTAATATATATTTATTTTCAATATGTAGTATTTATATGTATGTTTATCGAAAAAACATGTAAGTATACCAGTCGGCTGTTACGTATAACACAAGCATTAATTTGCTTACTTTAGGAACAAACGACCGTGTGTGTGTGTTGTATTTATAATTTTTTTTAATACATAATAATTAGTTACATATTTTTCTGAATGTCGTCACGAAGAGAAGCGGAGTCTCCCTATTTATTTTATATAAGCGGATCATGTTTCGTGTGTGCTTATTTATTTAATAGAAGAAATATAAGGTTGAATTATTTTCGATAATACCCTTGTAAGTTCGATTGTAAAGATGGATTGATCGACAACATATGTTTATAGGACTACACAACGAAACACGTGGTTTCTACCATTTTATGATAAAAAAAGCTTAGGGCTGTGGACTGACATTGTATTACTGTGGTCGACAGTTTAATGAAATCTTAAAATAATACTAAAGAGCTGCAAAAACATAAATCCTGATTTGCTATAACTATTACAATAACCAGATCTTCATTAGGATATTCTGATTGACGGCTTTATATAATCTCTAAATCACGGAGAAGATTCCATCAAGAACAGAAACCATAATCGAGCAAAAACATTCGCAACTGACGATAATAATAATCAGATCCACGACCCTTTGCGTTATATACCGGAAATTTCGTCGTCTCGTACACGGAATCAGACAAGATTACTGGTAGTACTTGTAATGATACCCCTTCACTGGGTAAAATACTTTTATGATTGATTAAAAGTCACATAAAAAGTTGATAAAATTAGACAATTTTGAGTCAGACAGACTTGGTTTTTCTAGACGAATCAATGGCCTGTAATATACTATCAACTTTAATGCAGTTAACCACTCTATACTCTATACCGTTGATAATGATAGCAAGTATAATAATATTAATGGAAATTTTATAGCTCTTTTAGGTTTATGGTGTAAGTCCTACTGCGAAGATTGCGACGATATCACAGGTGTGAAGTAATAGAATCAGCTAATGGAACATTTATAGTTCTCATTTTCGAAATACCCGCAAATTTGTTCACGTAGATATATTAAGACGAATATACATAAATCACATTCTTAAATGTCTGTACAAATTGCAGTTTATACGTTATTCTTATGTTGTTATTTATGAGTGTAAAGATCCTATAAAAACATTTGTACTTTTTATATAAATTAGTAATGAGTGACCATACATTTATCAACAAAAACTTTCGCATTGAGGAGTAGGTCACGGTGTAAATAGTAAAACGTAATAGTAACACTTCTGAAGATAATTCACTCAAATCAATATGTCATATCTGACTAACTTGATCGGTATTAAGAATCACTAGCTTCTGCGCGCGACTTCGTCGTCGTGGACTCCGCTCCTATTGGTCTTAGCGTGATGATACATAGCCTATAGCCTTCCTCGATAAATGGGCTATCTAACATTGAAAGAATTTTTAAATCGGCCCAGTAGTTCCAGAGATTACCGTGTTCAAACAAACAAACAAATGCTTCAGCTTTATATATTAGTATAGATAAATACTTAAAAATACACCATTACGATCCGAACCTTCTTCTACACGCTGAAAGAGGCCTATGCCCAGCAGTGAAATGCTACTGAATTAATCATACATAAAGAAACAGTGTATCATTAAAAGAAACTAAAACGTAAATTATTAGATAACAATCAATTCAAGAAATACAAAGTTCTTATTCTAATTCCCGGCAGTACACACAGAAAATAGGCACGAACAGACATTATAGATAGCGTTATTCTATAATATGAGTAAGAGACCGAGATATTGAAGGGATGGCCAATTAATTATCTGCTGATTACTCACATTACTTAAAAACTACATTACAAATAATGATGAATACAAAATGACCACGAAACATCTAGTTGTTATAACAAAATAATTAACTCAATATATTATCAGAAACAAAGATAACAAACAGACAAAGGTACTTTATTATTAGATAATACAATTAATTCGCTTTAGAGACATCATCGTTACATCATTCCGGAAAAGACAGACGAAAAGAAATTACACTTTTGATGTTTCCTCGTTAGGGATCCTTTCTACTGTTACAGAATACCCACAAAACGGACTGCCACAACAAAAATGAAAGTATAGCCTTCAAATAGAATTCAATTTAAAACGTGAACATCAAGATCTAGACAAATGATGACTATGAACGTAACTTAACTAAGCACTTTTTATTCCAATAAGATATTTTTTTCGAATGTTCTGGTAAAAGATTTGATAGATTTTACAAGTGTAATGTTGTTAGACTGGTTTTAATTTGGAAGTACATTTTTAACTGAATCATCATCATCATCATCATTTCAGCCTATCGCAGTCCACTGCTGGACTCCACAAGTTCGCGCCAATAATGGCGTGAACTCATGTGTTTTACCCATAGTCACCATGCTGGGCAGGCGGGTTGGTGACCGCAGGGCTGTCTTTGTCGCACCGAAGACGCTGCTGCCCGTCTTCGCCCTGTGTACTTCAAAGCCAGCAGTTAGATGGTTATCCCGCCATCGGTCGGCTTTTTAAGTTCCAAGGTGGTAGTGAAACTATGTTATCCCTTAGTCGCCTCTTACGACACCCACGGGAAGAGAGGGGGAGGCTAAATTCTATGCCGTAGCCACACAGCAATCTATTTTTAACTAATCTTAAACTTAATCTAATTTTAACTGAATGTTTTTGGTTAATGCTTATCTATGTAGCTGCTATATATAAATAGTCAAAATTAGATAAGCACAAGCATATTTTTATATTAAATTTAAATTTCGTTGCTTTATAGATAATTTACGGTTAAGTGTAAAGTTTTACGATGAAACAAACAAAAGTACTGAATATATAATGAACAAAATTAAGTTTAGTATAATTTTGAATGTCTACATTTTCAGCTAAGATCGCTTTTCGCGTTTATTTCAAAGCATTTTACAGCGCTTTTAGCTAGAATTAAAAAAATTTAGGTATTGTCAAAATGTTTACTATATGTTGCACCTTTTCACTTTTAAAATTTACTTCACGTGAGCCCACGCGACTCGCTTCTGTATCGCAGAGATTGTGATCGTAAGCGTCCTCCGAACTTGTTATATATGATTTATGAACCAATGTCGAACTGTAATAACACGCTTACATCTTCACATTGATTAAGAAATTGTCTAAATTTTAGAAAGTCTATCGTCCACCGTAAGTCTATTAAGATTGTTATCTACATTTTGGTACACTAGGTATCTAAAAGTTTTATTTAACTACATTTACATGGACATGACTGTGACACTACTAAAAGTCATAGCATGACGTTTTATTGCCTATATTTCCTCTGGATATTCACTCAAAGGTAGACGAAACTACAAACAAATAACAAAAATACATCCTGCAATAATCTATATATTAATACGTGAAGCCAAAATTTTGTACCCATTTTTACAAAAATCGCGCGGACGGATGAGTACGAAATTTCGCACACTTATCTATATATATAAAAGAGATTTCCACCCATTTTCCACCCATTGACTCATCACGATATCTCTGGAAGCATAAGGAGTAGAGACTTGAAATTTGGTAGAAATATTCCTTTCGCCAAGTAGAGGTCAGCTAAGAACGGATTTTACGAAATTCCACCCACAAGAGGGGGTTGCGAGGATTAATAACATATATGGCAAAACAACGTTTGCGGGGTCAGCTAGTAGTTTATATAGATAAGGAGTGCAGAATGCTAATATTTTTTTAAAATTATGTATAAAATATACATTAAATTAATAAAAAAGCATTTCACACACCACCGTGCATTTGACACACACGCATGTTATACTATTTTGTTGATTGTCAAAGTCTGTATAGTCAAATTGAAGTTTTTTTTAAAAAGGTTCTTTATTTTCAATAATTTTTGGTTTTCTTTAATTTAAATTTTTAATTATGGTCGAATTTCGACCTTTGGGCGTCCACTAGTATTAGTAAAACCATCTGTACCATACTATTTATCACCAAAAAGGAAAATAATTATAACTAACCTAATATTGAACCAAGACATTTCCCATTTAAATAATAAATTCATGCATGAAAAGATCAATACGTTCGACACAAATACGACCATAATTATATCTCATATTCCGTATAACAAGGAAGAGATTGTCAATGTATTGTTTAGTCAACTGTTTACGATCCGTTTATATCTTAAACATCATCTTACACAAAGGGAAAAGAGATAAATTTTATGCGTACAATTAATGTAATAGAAAGTGGCCTATTTAGTGACGGTGATTCACGCTGCTAGGACTAAAAGGGCGCCTTTGAATGTACAATTACTTAATTAGTGTTTAATTAGAATTGCAGCCGCATCTGTTCTTAAAACGTTTCTTGGTAGTATAATTTACGTATGGAGATGAGAATGAGGCGTGTTGTTTACATCTATATATAGACAGACCGACCGTATTTTGAAAACTTTTAATTTAGTTCGTATTCAACGTTACTTTTTAACCGACCTCTAAAAAAAGGAGGAGGTTCTCAATTCGAATGTATTTTTTTATGCGTTACCTCAGAACTTTTGATTGGCTGGACGGATTTCGATAAAAAAAATTAATCGAAAAGTGGTGCGTGTCATGTAATCTCATTTATATTTAATTGAGATCTAACAAGTAGTTTTTTGATTATATCTAATAATGCGTATTTACATGACTATTTATTCGTCGACCTATGTTGTACTTTACCGCATTACTTTTCACTGATTTAAATGATTGAGACCTGGTTACTACTTTTTGGGTAATCTTTCATACCGCATATTTACTTGACAGTTTTTTAACCGACTTCAAAAAAGGAGGAGGTTACTCAATTCGACCGTATATTAAAGGTTTTTTTTTATGTATGTTCGGGGATAACTTCGTCGTTTATGAACCGATTTTGATAATTCCTTTTTTGTTGAAAAGGGGATATCCCAACTTAGGTAGGTACCATGATAAGGAAACCAGGATATGATGATGGGATCCCAGTGAAATTGAGGAAAACCCTCGAAAATCGTATTGACGACTAG
This sequence comes from Melitaea athalia, assembly GCA_905220545.2. Classification (NCBI taxonomy): domain Eukaryota; kingdom Metazoa; phylum Arthropoda; class Insecta; order Lepidoptera; family Nymphalidae; genus Melitaea; species Melitaea athalia. The sequence continues at coordinate 6,078,041 of HG992183.1, read as the reverse complement.
TGCGTTTGTTAACTTATTTATTATTTATTGCTTGCCGATGCAATTGAAGTCGGTTTTTTTTTTCGTTTTCTAGCAAACACAATTATTCGTCTACTTACGTTATACTTATTACTTGTTTTCGTTTGCGAGGAAGAACAATTATAAGATTATATGCCTTGCTATTTTGTTCCATAGTCTACAGCAGTGGTCGGCAACGCGTGGCACGCGGGCCGCGTGCGGCCCGCGGAGGTCTTACTTGCGGCCCGCGAATGTTTTGTAAATCTATACTAATATAATAAAGCTGAAGAGTTTGTTTGTTTGTTTGTTTGTTTGTTTGAACGCGCTAATCTCAGGTTCTACTGGTCCGATTTGAAAAATTCTTTCAGTGTTATATAGCTCATTTATCGAGGAAGGCTATAGGCTATATATAATCACGCTAAGACCAACAGGAGCGGAGTCCACGCCGACGAAGTCGCGCGCAGAAGCTAGTAAGTTATAAATATCACAATAAATGCATTAACGTACCGCGATCAGGTAACACGTAAATTAAAACGAAACTGGCAGATATATGATGTGACATTTTTCATTCAGCGACAGATTTGGTGAGTCTGAAAAGTTTCAAGCAAAGAAGATTTTTGCAAACCCTTTTTCCTGTGATATTCAGGAAGTACAGAGTCATTACAAATGAACGTGTTTGATCTGCAATGTCATTACATTGCAGATCAATCACAACATGCGTCTAGAAAGACCTGTGTAAACAATCCAAATAGATTTTGTTACATTTGTGGCAAATATACATTCAAAAAATTCTGTTTAAATGTGTCAGAGTTCGTTAAAAATGCTTACATGGAGTACTATCGACGGCCATTGGAAACAAACAACAAGCACTGGATACCCAATATAGTGTGTAAAACGTGTGAAATTTTTCTTGAATAAAGTTTGAACGTGGTTTGAACAAAACTTCACAGAGCTTAATGTTTGCATATTTCAAGTTTTATTGTTAAAAATTTTCGACATTGAGGCAGAAATAATAGTAATTATTAACATATTCCTTGTGCATACCGTTTTTAGAAACCAATGAGAAAAAAATATCAAAAAATCTTGTGCAGTAAGGTCCGGCAAATTCGTGGCTATTGGAGTGAAAGTATGATGGCTGACTACTGTTGGATTATCCAGAATAGTAGTAAAACTCCAAGTTATTCAAGAAAGCTACATAAAAGAAAATGTTGTTTAAATAAATTGTTATATGACGGGAAACCATGTTTTTTTGACAAAAATAGCTACCCTTCATATCTCAAAATGTAGAGCTGCTAGCAAAAATCTGAGTGCAAATTTAGAATTAGGGTAGAAAATGCAGCTAGATCCATAAAAAAAATCCATTCAACAAAAATGTTGTTGTGCTGTATAATGTAAGTATTACGTGTACGTATAAAATTCCATATGTTTTAAAAATTTTAATAGCATTTTCATTTTTTCTATGGGATATGACCAATTATAATTATGTAGGTAGCAGGTAGAGTCTAGGGTTTAAATCATAAGTGCGGCCCGCCTTTAGTTTATTTGGCCACCTCGTGGCCCTTGCCTACCAAAAGGTTGCCGACCACTGGTCTACAGTATTTCTTATGACATAATTATTTCCACGTTTTTTTAAGTTGAACCGATCGAATCATATTCAAATAAACAAAAATAATATTATTACATTAATATACTCGTAGATATTACCGGTATGGACGTATACAGTTTCAGTTTTTAATAAAACTATTTTGCATGGTATTTACAGATTACATAATAATAAAATAAAATATACCTTTCTAATGAAAACAGGATACTGTTGTATAAACAAGGCACCGGATATCGAATTCTATGGAAAATTTTATTAGTCGATCAGTGATATTGTACATTAGAGAACGTCTCTTTCCTAACAATATCGTAAAAAGGACACCAATAAATACCAATTTCAATAGAATTTTAGACGCGTATTTCATTAGATTATTCATTTTATTATTACGTTTTATTGATTTTATTGTTATTATTTAAAAATAAATAGGAATTATTATGTCAAAAATTAAACTTATAACATAACTTATTAACACCTAACACCGTTTGTAAATATTGTGTAATTTAATAATAAGATCAAAAAAACACAAAATAAAACATTCTAACGCAATCGATACTTAACAAGAAGGCTATTCATTAGTCATATATGTTGCAGTCAATTTGTTGAAATAGCCATTCAGTTGGACGCCTTTCATTGAACTACGATAATTAATAATACGCCTAGTATTATAGTTAGCCCTAGCGCGCATGTCTAGTTTATTTTAAAAAAAGGTGTTAGGAAGCTAGCGGTTGCATATTTTTGACTGTTACGAATATATTAGGTAGGGATCCCTAGTACATATTTTTCGCCTGATTAGTAACAAGCTAATTTTCAGGGATTAGCTTCATTTTGATGAGACGAACAAAAAGTTCCTCTTCGAAAACTCTCGATTGTGGTAGATAATAGAGTTAGCAGGAGATAGAGCAGCAGTGAGCGTAGGACCGGGATAACGTACCAAGTACCAGGCAATGTGTAGGACAATGTTACCATCAAATTATATAAATATGAACTAACTAAAAGAAAAAAAATCAGCTGGTTAGTAATAATTTTCGATGACCTTACGAAACAAAAATTGATTTTTTTTTCTGTAATTGTTTTAATAAAGTTATATGGATAATTGTTACAATTTATTGTTGCGTGTCACCCGGGCTTTACGGGCCCACTCTCTCTTACTTACCCACTACTCTCTGTGATTCATTTAACAAACAAACATTTCTGGTTCCATTGATACTACAAATGCTTATAAATGACGTTAAGGACTTACAACTAGACCCCTGTGCTTGTAAATGTAATTCGCATAAAAATCATTAAACATATTTAAAACCAAACAAATATATCTACCTATAACTATATATTTCAAACACAAAATGTAAAACAGTAGTTATACATATAGTAGCAAAAATTTGCATATTATTTTAGAGAATACATTATGTATGGATTATTAAAAGCTGTTTTTTTTTAAATATGAATAAGTATCAAGAATTAAAAGTATTTTGAAATTAATGCAAGCTTTCATTTTACGATTTTAACATAAAACGTCTGAGAATTGACTATTTATTAATTTTTTACGTAATATCCTACGCGACGGCGATTCAATGAATGCCAATTTGGATATTGACACAATAACTTTTGCTTGAATATACATTATAAAGAAAATATATAATCTAAGTTATACGATAGTTTTGTTAAATAAATAATCTAAATAGAAAAATCATTTTTAAATCGATTATTATATTATAACAATTTAGTTTGTAACTAACAATTTCATTAATTATTATAATACAGACACATATAAGCACGCACTCATCCACACATAGAAATAAGATTTAACTTTACAGTTCGCAAAAAGATATGTGTCCAAACAATACTAAATAATAAGCTAATACAAGATGTTAATTTTATTAAGGAAGCTAATCCGACATATTACAAAAAAAAATTAACAATGCGTATTAGGTATATGGTATTATATATCAAACAAAACATTAGTACACGTAACCAGATCTTTTCCCTCAGCCTATCGATATCATAACATGTGATTTGAATATCTAACGCGACACTGCGCCCGCGCATAAGAAATAGGAATAGGCTGTTACACAACTCCTATTACGGTAACATCTCATTTGAAACGCATCGACGGACAAAAGATCTTTTACTATTTAAACGAACTACCATACATATTCAATGTTAGGTTCTAGACTTACTTATAATTATTATTTATACCAATAAAACACAGAAAAATATTAGATTTTTTGTTTCTAATGGATAAAACTACTAGACGGAATTCTAAAAGTTTATTTCTCTAGAAGGAATTTTACCTTATTAGTAAGTTATATAGGCTATATTTTGACGGGAGAAAGTTGAACAGCCACAATTTACGCGCGGCGAATCCTCGGACGGAAAGCTAGTTAATAATAAAGGGTTAATGTCCAAGTTCCAACTCTTCTTTTATAGGGAGAAAAGAATTTATTGTGGTTGGTCACATAAGGAAATATCTTGCTCAAAGTGTGGAACGGCCCGACTGGGAAGTATCTCGATCTTACAGATGATCACAGCTATATAATACTGATCTCAAGTAAAGTTGTGTTTCTGTGGTGAGTAACGTGGGTTGAGCTCCTAGGGAAGATCACTTGTAAGGCCTCGTTTACGGAGACGCGGAGCGTAGTGCGTAGCGTGTGGCGTAGCTTCTCGCGTGGGTCAAAATGTATGATAATGAACGCGTGTAAAAGCGCTTCTCCGTAAACGCACTCATACAACGCCCTACGTTTGAATTTAGTGCGTTCGCCACGCCACACGCTACGCACTACGCTCCGCGTCTCCGTAAACGAGGCCTAAGGTCGACAACGCCCTTGACAGGCGTCTACAGGTTACGATAACAACAATACAATCAGGCTGACCTTACGCCTATACCTTTGTAATATAAAAATAAATTATAAGTAAAAAACTTACAAAAAAACAAGCTTTTATATAAATGCGCTAAAAAGAATAAAATAAACTTTTCCTTTAAAACTAATAAATATTACATTAATCATTACACAATTTATATTATCTCTTATATATATAAAAATGAAACGCTAAATGTGTTCCCAAGCGCAAATCTCGAGGGTGGCTGAACCGATTTCGCTAATTTTTTTTATAATATTCCTTGAAGTACGAGGATGGTTGTTTCGGAGAGAAAAATTTTAAAAAGGCCCTCAAAAAGTCTGAAAACAACACTTTTCTATATTCCCATACAAAAGATTCGTAATAATACTTAAAAGTCAATTTGAACTTTAATACCATAGCATAAAGTTTAAGTGTTAGTGGAAAAAAATAAAAAAATAAGGAATTGACTGTTAGGTGGTACGAAGTTCGCCGGGTCAGCTAGTATTATATAAAATCTTTTCTCGAAAGTATGTACTCGTATTTATATAGTTTGAAATTTTTAAAAATTAAAATCAATTAGACCAAGTTATTTAAATTCGTTGTTGGTCTACAGAGGTAAGAGAGAGAGGAGGTCTTTGTTCAGCTATAGGTGATATCAAACACAGGTGAGACTAGGTGGTTTGTCTAGTATGCGAACATTAGCACATAATGCACATTGTGTAAAGGAGGTTGTTTTTGATTTTGATTTCGATTAATTATGTGGCTGTTTTCGCTCATTAAATGAGCGGTTTCATATTTAGCGATCTATATTAATGTCAAAGGTCGCTGGTTCGAATCTCCGTTGCGATAAATATTATACATTGAAAGCAAATATAAAACGTGTTGCAATTGGAATGGTTTGTCGATATTGCTATGTTAATAAAGTTGGTGAATAAAAAAATGTAATTTAAGATTTGGAGGCAACCCTTTTTTTAAGTTAATTTTTATAAATTTATACTAATTAATTAAAAGGCTCTTAAATTTTATTAATCTCATTTCCTATTCGTTAATTTTTTTCTATTCATCTTCGTCTAATTTATTTATCACTTAAAATAGAAAACAATACATTATTTGAAAGGTAAAAAGAATTAAAATAACGTTTTTTATGTAAGAAAATATTTAAATTGATAGTATCTATACTAATATATAAAGCTGAAGAGTTTGTTTGTTTGGTTGTTTGTTTGTTTGTTTGTTTGTTTGTTTGGTTGTTTTGTTTGTTTGTTTGTTTGTTTGAACGCGGTAATCTCTGGAAGTACTGGACCGATTTGAAAAATTCTTTCACAGTTAGATAGCCCATTTATCAAGGAAGGCTATAGGCTATGTATCATCACGCTAAGACCAATAGGAGCGGAGTCCACGCCGACGAAGTCGCACGCAGAAGCTAGTATACTATATGGAACACTGGGTGTTAGAATTATTATTCCTTTTAATACTTACGATTTTTATTAAACGTGTTAAATTAACTATATTTTTAAACTACTATATTTTAACTATATTTTTAAACACAAATTAACTGATTTGCTAAATGTACTTAAAACAAGTCTTCATTAGGTGACTCTAATTTCTCTACATGTCACTATGTAATTATTTGAACATTAATACCACAATATTTAAATACATTTACTAATATACTTATTACTCCACTTACTTACTGATCCAATGAACTACAGTAGGTATGCTTTACACTGCGTTTAGCGAAATGCGGTCTTTACTTCAGGACACGTCTGAAATAATCCTGGCACATAAATATAGGGTTATATGTATCAAGAATGTCTTTTTATTATGTCATACTGTATACAAGAAAAAAAAATGAGTTCGACAAACTTCAATCTGCTACGTTCTCACATATTTTTATGTACAAACACATCCTCAACCTAGTTTTACAATACTTATGTATGATAGCCATTAATTGAATAAGTGGCAAAACGTCTAAAATGTCAAGAGTCTTAATGCCAATACCAAGGAAAAGACAGGATATTAGGTCTTTGAAGTAAAGTTTAGCAATCATCATTCCTATCGTGGGATAATTATAAATTTATTTTGAACTTGACATCGGCGCGGTTTCACCTACGTCGATGTATGTGTCTACTATTCGGGTATTGTCAAACGAAACATGAAAAGTAAATAAATATACGCCTTACTCTCAAAGTTCCGCAGTGTCATGAAGCCGAAGAAAGTTCAGAAAGTCGCGGTATCAGGAACACCTAGACACATAATATATAGATATAGATACATAATTATTATGTCAAAAATAAGGTTCAATCCCATATAGACCGGGAGATGGTGACACAAAATATTACTACTCTGTCACTATCTCCCGGTCTAATAGCCCATAATGACGCAAAGACTCTTGATATCGCATATTTATATAAAATTGGTGAAAAATCGTCGTTACATAATGTTTCGTATCCATGACGTTTTTTTTGTTTAGATACCTTTTTAATGTTAACAAAGTCATTAAAATTGGTTTTTGTAGAACAAGAACTTTGTCAAAATCAACAAACAAATCTTTCGTCTTTACAAAATTTCATATAGATTAGATTTTAACATTATGTTTTTGTATCAAAATGTCAATTTTCAACAACCACTTGAGATACTCTTAAAATTTTACTTGTATGATGTTGATGACATTGCTTGCGTAAGAGTACGAACGTTTGTTTAAAAATACCTAAATTAATATTTCACCGTCTCATCTTCAATAGACTATTAAGTCGTTCTTCTAAAAGTAAGTTTCAGCTTCAGCCTATAGTCATGGTCAATCTTTGGAAAGAGACAATCAGCTGATATTCCAAAAATCTGTAATTGCGAACGAAATCACGGGTACATCTTTTATTATAACGTAACTCCATCAATTGTTCAAATATTCAATGTCGTTCACATGTTTAGAGAAAGTAAGATGAGCTTAGGCGGTAGTGGATGTGTGTTTGTTCAAGTCTCAAATCGTAAGGGTATTGATTGCAGAAATTTTTAATGACATTTCTGTGTTGTAATAATATAGAAACAAATGTTAATTATTATTTGTAAAAATGAGGTAAAAAATCCTTTCAATGTTTGTGAAGCACATCCTAAGCTGTGTCTCTATTTGTAAATTCTTGAACTACGTGAAAAATAAATTAATAAAAAAATATAGGCTTTCAAAGATGAAGCTTCGATACACAGGAGTGGAGTAATGTGTGACATTTACTTGTACCCTTTGTTGACCCTTTACCCTCTTCGGGAGCTCTGGTCTTCTTACTCACCACAGGAACACAACACTACTTGAGACCAGCAGTTTGTGCTGGGTACTCCTGTTTACGTACTTCACCAACCAGGAATAAATTTTAACACAAATATATCACAATTGCCGATTAGTGACTGCCACTAACTTCATAATCGGTTTTGACAGATATCGTGTATTTATGTTTTCATACGAATTTACCAAAAAAAAAACCTTGTGAAACCTTGAGCCTTAGAAAAATACAGTATAATCTACGTATAGAAGCACGAACTTTTGGGAAACGTAGTTAAGATAAGGTGCTACGTTTTAAGAATGTAAAGGACATCATTTTGTTTATGTAACAGCTTTTTTTGCTTTACTGTTAAAAATTGTTAAAACTAGCAAAATAACAGACAAAGTTAAGGTAACGTTTACTCGTGATTGATGGATTCAACCTGTAACATCCCACTGCTGAGCATTGGCATCTTTCTCCATGTAGGAGTAGGATCAGAATGTATCTTACCACGCTGGTCCACTACATTGTTTAACCTTAATTAATAAAATAATATAAATTAATACAATATATAAAATAATCTGCTGTGTGGTTACGGCAGTAAGAATATAGCCACCCCTTCTCGTCCCATGGGTGTTGTAAGAGGCGACTAAGGGATAACACAGTTCCACTACCACCATACCGATAAAGCCATCCCTGCGGTCACCACCCGCCTGCCCAGCGTGTGGTGATCTTGTGGAGGCCTATGTCCAGCTGTGGCCTACGAAGGCTGAAGTGATGATGATGATGATGATGAATAAAATAATAAGATGATTTTTTTATATATGTTACTGTAAATGCACGAATTACGGTAAATCCTAAGATTTAAGAGTAAAACCTAAGATTTACCAACTCTTAATGGTAAAAGCCCGAACGATTTTGCGATTCGCTCTTTTACCACCATTCACTTGGTAAGTCTTAGGATTTACATTATAGGCACGGTAAATGTTGAAAAAGACATGTTATAACGTGGATTAAGACCCGCGTCGGTCTAATTTTGAAGTTAGATATATAAATAGGGTTATTTTTTTTTTGTAACGAAATCATGCCGATAAACGGTCTAATTTAAAAGTTAGATAGGTTAGGGTTATTTTTTTTATTTTTTAACGAAATTATGCCGATAAACAGTCTAATTTTGAAGTTAGATAGGTTAGATTATATAGGTTTTTTTTTGTAACATAATTATGCCGATAAACGATCTACAGGTCTTAATCTAAAGACTTACCAATTTAAGTTTAATTAATCTTTGTTTTATTCCCAAAACCAACTTTTACTAGCTGTCAGTGGTAAAACCTAGCATGTACTAAGATGTAATAGTAAAAGCCCGAAAAAAATGTCCCATTTTCATAAATCCTTACATTTACCAACTCATGTCGGTAAATCCTAAGACGTATTATTAAATCTTAGGATTTACCGTAGTTTTGACTTTTACAGTAACATATACATATGATATTATAAAAACATTTGCGACACCTTATTATATTATATATTTTAACAATGCGTTAAATTAGTGACGGTTGTGTAATTATAATAAATGCTAGAATTAATTAAAAATGTACTATACCAGTCGGCTGTTACCATAACCCAAGCATTAAGTTGCTTACTTTAGGAACAGACGACCGTGTGTGTGTGTTGTATATATTTATTATTATTATTTAATTAGCTTAATAATACATTATTACAAGCTTTACGAGTAAAATTTAATACACAAGTAGACAATGTGTTTTTAGACAATGAAAGTTTTTAGAATTGCTGTCGGTCTGCGGTTGGGAGCTCCACTGTGCTTTGAGCACAGACTGCGAAAAGGAGATTGATTCTTTTGGACTACACGGCCTTTCAGAGTTCAAGTAGGTTTTCCCGCAATGGTTCCCCAAATGATACCATAAAAAGAGCCCTTGCCACTATCGACGTTCCTGCTCTTATCGAGCCTACTGGAATTAGTTGCGACGATGGCAAGAGACCCGATTGATTGACGTTGGTTCCCTGGGAAAGGGGACGGGCGCTTTTGTGGGACGCAACCTGCGTTGACACACTTACTCCGTCTCGAAGAGCGGAAGCCGCTGCGGAAAAAGCTGAAACTATTAAACGGCACAAATATTCGTAACTACTTCCAAATTACATCTTTGTGCCGTTTGCCGTCGAAACGCTTAGACCTTGGAGTAGTAGTGCTAAGATTTTTTTAAAATAGATAACTCCTCGCCTTATTGCCTCCACTGGCAGGGGGTAGTGCCTTTTATGCCCAGAGAATCGGCATAGTGATTCAACGGGGAAATGCTGCCAGCATTCTTGGCATCATTCTACGTGGACATTATTTTTACCATAACTATCTATAAATATTTAGTTCTTATGTTGTGAATTGTAAATATGTATTAAAATATTTCAATAAATATTTGTAGTGAAAAAAATACACAAGTTCATATCTGAAATATTAAATATGGGTTGTCTGGAAGAAATGGCTAAATAGCCATAAGACCGCCCATTGTACTTCACAGTCTGTAAATATCTTTAAGTGTGTTTAATGTTAAAATGTAGTTGTGGTGTACAATAAAGTATAAATAAATAAATAAATAAATAATTAAACAATTGATAGACTGATTGATTGGTTTTATGAGAAATATGAAAAAATAACATTAACTCATTACAAATTAATAGAGTTTGGAGAATTCATATATTTATTTCTTAAATAACAGCCTACTGTTTTACTATTTTACCCCTCATGCGCCTAAAGAAGTTTCAATTCAAAATTAAGTAAGGTTTTATTTATTTATTGTTTTACATATCCATTAATTAATATATTCTCTATATCAAAAAACATTTAAATTACGTATTTACATATATCAAGAGAAAGTGATTATGAAATTATTTCACGTCGAAATGTCGCATATGGTAATTTGTTTTGTGAAATTAACCTTCTCTCTTAAAGGTGACAAATAAGTGTCATTTCATCTGTTAAACCAATTCAACGAACGAATGAAAAGGAAAAAAAATTCTGAGCAAACTTGTACAAGTCACCCAAAATGGTATAAAGTTGAAAAAATAGTATAATCATATAATAAGTTCACCTGTTCGTTATCAATCTATACTAATACATATTATAAATAGGTAAAGTTTTTAACTCTGTTTGTTTGTAGGGGGTAATCTTCGCAAATACTGATCCGATCATAAAAATTCTTTCACTAACAGAAAGCTACTCTATTCAGGAGTGATAAAGGCTCAAATTAAGTGAAAAAATATTAATAGATATATATAAATCAAGTCGACGACGCCGCGTTGGCGCAGCGGTCACAGCACTGGATTGCGAGTGGCTGTTGCGCGGGCGGTTGCGTGTTCGATCCCCGCACACTACAACATTTGTATTGGCCATGCAGATGTTTGCCGTGCTCTGGGTGTTTGTGTAGTCCTTGTGGGTCTCCCCACCGTGCCTCGGAGAGCACGTTAAGCCGTCGGTCCCGGTTGTTATCATGTACACCTGATAGCGATCGTTACTCATAGTAGGGAATATATCCGCCAACCCGCATTGGAGCAGCGTGGTGGATTACGCTCCGATCCTTCTCCTACATGGGGAAGAGGCCTATGCCCAACAGTGGGATATTACAGGCTGAATCGTAAATCAAGTCGGAGATATTCGAGCGAGATGAAAACTTTACTATATATTTGCATCACAAAAAAATAATTCACGCCCAACGAAGTGATCAAGATCGAATCTGCATCTCCGACTGACCGTGTCGGTACTCTAGCCAATTAAGCTATGGAACGATGTACCCGTCTAATCGAATCATTTATTAGCTCTTTTATCGATCATATTTCAAAAATTAATGTTACGTTACAAAGACTGTTTAATAAATGTAATCGGTTACAGGTAATAGCTAGGAAACAACTTAAACTGCGTAATTTAAGATGTGAAAGTTGCAAATAACGTTATGACCCTTTGACCGTTCCTATTATGACACAACTATAGCACTCAGTAAAATTTAATTCGCAACTTTTAAAGCATTACCTTAATACTATTACTAGCATTAACGCCAAATATAAGTTGGCGAAAAAGCACTGTTGTATAATTTTGTAATACATGTATGAACAATAGACCTATAATAATAAAGTACTTTATTTTCCATACAAATTATTGTATAATAATTGTGTTTGCTCGCAAACGAAAAAAAACCGACTTCAATTACATCGACCAGTAATATAACGTAGGTAGACGAAAAAATAGTCAAGTAAATACGCGTTATCAAAGATTACTCAAAAAGTTGTAATCATATCTCGATGAAATTTAAATGAAACCAGATGATAAACATCAGCTTTTGATTAAATGAAAAATCGTCAAAACCGGTAAACCCAGTATAAGTTATGCGGTATAATACAACGTAGGGCGACGGAAAAATTGTCAAGTAAAAACGCATTATTAGATATAACTCAAAAAGTACTTGTTAGATCTCCCAAATGACACGCACTACCTTTCGATTAAAATAAAAATCATCGATATCGGTCCACCCATTCAAAAGTTCTAAGGTAACATACTTTAAAAAAATACAGTCGAACTAGCTGACCTGGCGAACTTCGTACCGCCTTATATATTTTTTGTATATATTAATTATATATATCGAAATAAAATATAGCCTATCTTTTAAGTTGGATCGAACTGCACATGGTGTGCGAATTTTATTATAATCGGTTTTAGTGGCTTAGGAGTCCATTGAGGACAAACATTGTGACACGACATTTATATATATTAAGATTGAGAACCTTCTCCATTTTTGGAAGTCGGTTAAAAAACATACAAAAAGCATAGCTTACGATGTCTTATACGTAGTAAGCTCCTTCCAATCTAACCAACGATATAAACGTATATTGTTTTCTAATGTTTACGCGAATTACACTCAACACGATGAAACAACTTTTTTGGATTTTATCGCGGTTTATTAAGTTTTTTAATTGCCCGACGTTTCGGATATTTTACAGCAACCATCGAAAATCCGAAAAAGTTGTTTCATTGTGATAAACGTACAGTATATATCAATATTACGAAAATAAAAGTGAAAAAAGATTTGTAAATTATAAAATAGCATAGAATATTTTTTATATTTCTTTTTTGATATTAAGTTACTAGGTACTTTAGATTAAGAAAAATAAATATGTAAAGACTTCTTAATAGAAAAAATCATTGGATTAATGTATGACATTCGTGAGACTTGATCGTGACATTGCAACCATATTTATAGTTAAACCTTGAGAAAGAACTAGGTTGCCTTTGAGTAAATTGTCATATAACGTTTATTATCATTTATAATCTTCTCATTTCTTAATATTATGTTTATATACGAGTACACTACTGCAATCACGATACATGACTGTAGAATCTAAATCTATAGGTATATATATATATATATATATATATATATATATATATATATATATATATATATCTTATAATCACTGGCATTTTAACTTTTTTCCACTTTCTGAACTTGTTTTATCTAGATTAATTTTTTATTATTTTATGTGTAGTATGTTAGAGTAAGAGAAATAACGCTTCAGCCTGTAATATCCCACTGCCAGCAGTGGGATAGGCCTCTTTCTCTGTGTAGGAGTAAGATTGAGAAACTTAATCCTAAATATTAATAAAGGGTTCGCGGATATATGAAAGAAATAAATAATCTATTAATTACTTAACATAATCTATACTAATATAATAAAGCTGAAGAGTTTGTTTGTTTGTTTGAACGCGCTAATCTCAGGATCTACTGGTCCGATTTGAAAAATTCTTTCAGTGTTAGATAGCCCATTTATCGAGGAAGGCTATATGCTATATATCATCACGCTAAGACTAATAGGAGCGTAGCACCAATAAAGAATGTTTCAAAATCGGGTTTTTTTCCTTTTGAGAGCTTCCGCTGCGTAAACGACACAAATCATGTATGATAGAATTGGTCCTATTCCACGCGGACGAAGACGCGCGCAGAAAGAAGCTAGTAATTTCAATAAAGCTTTCGTGAGTGTACGAAAGAATTTTTTAAAAGTTGATAAAATGGTTTCTTTTACCACCACTTTCTTTTACCACCAACAAAAGCTTCATTATTTCGATTTTACACATGTCATAAAATATCACCATAATATGACACATAGCAGAGGAGTTTAGTGCTGTAGATTCAAATTGTCTAGATACAAATCGCTAAAGGAAACAGTCGTTTAAAATTATATAATTAAATGCTTATAATGTCTGAAAAGACAGTTTGAGTAACATCCTGTTGATTATCATATTTGATAATAACACGTACCTTTTTTTTAACGTGGGGAAAAATCCTCATAAGGACGCCCTCCAGCGCGGGGGCACTGGAGGGTGTGACAGACTCTTACTGCCTAGAAAAACTATCTGCAGCAGACTTCCGCCTGAGTGGAGCGAGATGGGGTCGCGTCAGCAGTCTCCACCCCACCCCGGCGGCGGTTGGCCCGAATGTACCTCAACTCATAACGATGATGAGGAACTGAAAAGGTCGCAAATAATTTAAAAAGAAGATAACAATTTGTTAAATGTATGACTTCGAAAATCGTTTATAATAGACATTACGCAACAAACAAACTTATGAGATTAGAGTTCAAAAATACGAGTCAAATATTCGATGTAAAAAAGGTGTGTGTGTCAGCTCCGACGCACGACTGGAAATTACTCCTTCAGATCGACTGTCTAAATAGTCACAAAAACCATATCAAATGGTAAATGACCGAATCAAGTAACACCGCTACGCCAAATGGCGCACAAAAACGTAACGTCATTCGTTCAGTAGATTTTACTCCTCATATTTTTTTCATACCGGGGGCCTTATATGAAAATCGATTCCTAAGGAGTAAACTCCAATAAACTCCGAAATTATTGCTGCTATTTTGCGCCGACGTCTAAAACCGGAGATAAAATAATACAAACAAAACTACGTGCTTATATAATATTATTTCACTTCCGAAATTAGCATGTTATCTCATGATGTTTCCTTAAAACACATACGCAAACATTATTAAATTTTATAAAAAAGGAAAGCGCACGCGTCGCGAATCGATCATTTGCCGATATTCTTTTATCGTAGACTACCTGTGTCCCGCGGTACCACCCGCGTTAATTTGACAAAAAAAAATTTGCCTATCCTTCCTCGGTAAATGGGCTATCCAACACAAAAAAAAAACTGTGTGGTTTTATGAAACCACGGTAAAAGTGAAACTTTTTTTTACATTATAGACATTTGACTAAAATTTTTTGGAATAATATTCCATTAAGGGTATAAAAATCGCTGTACCAATCTTAATACCGCGCTGCCGACCGTCCGCGTCGCGCGACATGCAACACACAGGCGAAAAAGTTTGAGACGATGTAATAAAAGTTTCACTTTAATACTTTAAGTAAAACTTCTTTACGCACGCTTAACTTGTGGAGTAAGCTGGTGAATGCGTGACGAGAGCGTATCGAAAAGTGTGATCGGGTGAGACGAACGGAAGTTGAAATGGAAACATATAGTTAGTAAAAATAGAAAGAGACAGAGTTACGTTTCGTAAGTTTTACTTCAATCTAGTGGTCTAAAGCACACTCGTTTTTTTCTTGTTGTTTTTTTGTTTTTCAATTTGAACGTGCAGTTGTAGTAAATTGAGATTAGGGCGCTTAAACAAACAAACAAACAAACATTTCAGCTTTATAATATTAGTATAGATAATCATCTACGATCGATGCAAGTGTCAGCTCGTGTCAGAGGCTAACAATATGTCAGTACAACTGAATGTCACAAGTGTATGTCAGACAATACAATTATCATGAATGGAGACCCCACACGGTAACATGAACACATAAATCAACGACAAACAAGCGACTGTAGTACATATCACGGTTTTATGAGTAGCTTCAGTCCGTATTTTATTTCGTTTTGTTTTCAGAATCATACCGAAAAAAGAGATAGAATAAAACTTTTTGTCCATCACTTTTGAATTTTTTAATAAAAACAACTAGCGATCCACCCCGGCTTCGCACGGTTGCAAAAACTATCAGTATTATGGATGTATTAAACATACATACATATAAACCTTCCTCTGGAATCACTCCATATACTAAAGAAAACCGCATCAAAATCCGTTGCGTAGTTTTATAGATCTAAACATACAGACAGCGGGAAGCGACTTTGTTTTATACTATGTAATGATAAAATATTGAATAAACTGTACAAATAGAAATTAATTACCACTATGTATGTAACGCATAACTTCGAAGTTACTGTGATACATTGAATAATTCACAATTTTCAGGACATGGTTTCTATAAAACAACATTTTAAAGAATCTATATATTCACAAAAAAATATGACTGTACTGACTACTGAATAAATAAATATCTTATAAAATTCACACACGGTCGTCTGTTTCTAAGTTAAGCAGATTAATGCTTGTGTTATAGGTAACAGCTGACCGTTATAGCTATTTTTTAAATAAGTATACATAGAAATAATAGATATATAAATATGTAAATACAAATATTACACCCAGACTCAGGCGTGAACCGAACCCCAACGCCACTACACACTGCGCCAACGGCCTAGTCAATACTGGATAATATGCCGTATCACAAAGTAGCGATTTTTCGCAGACAACCACAGATTAAAAATAATAAATAGATATATCAATGTATCAACACAACATATAAGACATATACACAAAAAATATCCTATTTAAGAAACTAGATTAATATTATGTTCAACCGCTTAAAGCGATTGAGTAACAAACATAAAAACATAAAAACTTTCACATTTGTTGTATTACAAGTGAACCCAGCGGTCGTCCTGTCCGATCAACATATTATAATAACAATTACTTCATCACTGAAATGATATAATAGTAAAACACATAACTTTTGTCAAATTCAGTCAAGCCGATTAAAAGTAAATATACACAAAACTAAAATAAAACCAAATAGCTCTATCATTGAAAAAATGATCCTTTGGCATCCAAATTCCGTCAAACATAACTTTAGTCGAATTCAAAACACAGATTATATTATATCATTTTTAAAAGAGTAACTGCGGAGTTTCTTGCCGATTCTTCTCTGCTGAATCTTCATTCCGAATCGGTGGTAGCTTCACATTTAAAAACGAATGAATCACTATAAGTTAAATGACGATTCGAAAGTGCTCTTGGGGCCTATTTGAATAAAGTTAATTTTTTTATTTTGATTTTGATTCAATCACACCGCTTAGGAAGAATATCAGAAACATGTTCATATTGTATAGTACTAGCGACCCGCCCCGGCTGCGCACGGTTGCAATGCTGAAACTAAATACTATCTACAATAAAAGATACGTTAAAAACCTCTAAAATTACCAGTGTTCCTCTACTATAATATGCATGTATTATACATAAAAACCTTCCTCTTGAATCACTCTATCTACTAAAGAAAACCGCATCAAAATCCGTTGCGTAGTTTTAAAAATTTAAGCATACATACAGACAGACAGACAGCGGGAAGCGACTTTGTTTTATAATATGTAGTGATTTACAGATATATTATACGTAATATAGTATTAGCAACACACAAATATTTGTTGCGAGCTAACATCGAACAAATAAGCAATCATGACAAGTATTGTATTTAGCCATTTAAGTTATGTTCTGTTCAATATGCGTATGGTTTTGAAAACAATAAGTAATATACCGTCTATTTTAAGCAGTCTTTTTAATTTATATTAAACATAATAATAAATTTTAAGTAAATCTAATTAAATTTTATTTATTTCCATACAAAGTAATTAAATACCTGTGTTAGGAGATTGCCTTCGGAGACGCTCTTCTAATGAAATTTTTATAGTAGGTACGGACCGAAATATAAATATGATAAAAACATTATTTGTTAGTATACACAAAAATATACGAAATTGTGCAAGAGAACTTTATAATTTTAGAAACTATTTCAAAAAATATTTAGTTTTTTTTGTGGTTCCTTAATCATATTAGCATTAGTTTAGTTATTAGTGTAGTTGACGAATTTCATAATTATTCAATGAAAAAGTCACTGTGCTTTTGAAGCCTTCTTTAATAAACTATTGTGATTTTGCTTTTATTAAAAACGTTGTATTTAACGTACTAAAAAAAGAAGCAAACATTTTATTAATAAAAATGTTTAAAAATAGAAAACGTGTCACAAATTAATAGTACGCTTACTATAAACAGTAATAAAAAAAATTATATCCAAGAAATTATGTTGTTAAATATATGTAGACATATTTTTTTTTAATTTTAATCATTTTTTATGCAAATATTGTTTGTTACAAAGTTATTTAATTTCGTTTTTTTTTTTTTTTTGAATGTGTTTTAACGATAACCGTAAGTAATTTACTTACATAACAAAGATTTTAATATTTATATTTTATACTTTAAGCATTGTTTTGTTTCGTTTTATTAATGATGTATTGTTTTATGACAACTAAGTTTTTTTTTCTTATTTATATAATGTGAGAGTAAAACTAAATTCGTTTCATTTCTACATAACAAAATATTAAATTTTTAGTGCAAATAACACTAATTAAAAGCGTGTAATAGAAATTGCTCTAAGCGAGTTTCGAATTTGATTTTCGACATCTTAACATGATTTAAAAGGTTAAGTTAATTAAGTGCATTAAATTAATTAAGTTAAGTGCATTAAATGTAGAGTAAAGTAATATAAGTCTAGATTAAGTAATGTCTCAGTTCTAGTCTTTTTATGACTTAGCGAAGAAAGTTTAAAACCGAATAAGGAAGAAATTGACTTATTTCTGATTACGATTGCAATGAACTAAACGAATATTTACATCAATTTTATTATGACATACACGTTTGTATTTATGATAGCTCACGCGTACATGGATGCAGCTTTATATTGTGTATAATTTGTGAAAAATGATTTTGTAAACATGGTGATGAAATTTCTTTAAATAATCTTATCTGTGTGAACTTTCGCACGTTTTATTTTAGTAATATTGGATTTTCCTTTTGATATTATCACATTATTATTTAATTTTTAATCATTTGTCGTATATCTACTTAGCTAATAAAATAAGCGGATGATTAAGAAAAGTTTTATAGCGAAATCAACGTATTAGTGGTTCTATTTTAAACTTAATAATAACATTATTATTGTTATTATAATGAAAAAATGTGTGAAGTCCGTCGATGTATCGATAAGTTCGCCGTGAAAGTGTCCAACGATGTCCGAAGATCCACATTGTTTTCACCGAAGGTGAATTCGGACGGGTGTCATTAAAATCATAATTCTCGTACAGCCCGAAGGCCGAATCTTCGAATCTTAGGAAGAGCCAGGGAGAGAGGCGTCGACGAGCCGTCTGTATAAAAGCCACCAGAATCAGGTACAGAGCATCACACAACCACGAGACCTCCGCGAGTCAACATGAAAGCGTTCTTGGTAGGTATTCGTGCAGTGAAAGTGATGTGACCTGTGTCTGACCCGCTCAAGAGTCGTGCTTCCTTATGGGATTGTGACTCAGTGCTTGCGATGCGAACACACGAGCGATTATCATCGATGGAAATCGATTTTTTACTTCAGGAAGTTTCAGTGATAATCGAGTGGGTTCACTCGTATTTAAAGTTTAAATCTCGAATATTCAGTGCAGTAGATTTACGTAGATTTAATTTAAAATAAATTCTATTTCATATTAAATCAATAGAAACATTTGTGAATTTATATTTTTGTGTCATAGGTATTAGCAGCCGTTGCGGCGATCGGCTCGGCAAGACCCGAGGCCGGATACTCCTACAACGCGCCAGGAGGTGGCGGTTTCGGTGGCCATGGGGGTGGCATCGGTGGTGGTTTTGGCGGCGGCATCGGCGGCGGCATCGGCGGCGGCATCGGCGGCGGCATCGGCGGTGGTCACGGTGGTGGCTTCTCCTCCGGCGGTCTGAGCTCCAGCAGCTTCGGTATCGGAGGCGGTGGAATCAGCAGTGGATTCGGATCTGGTGGTGGATTCGGATCTGGTGGTGGATTCGGATCCGGTGGTGGATTCGGAGGCGGATCCGGTGGTGGATTCGGAGGCGGATCTGGTGGTGGATTCGGAGGCTTCGGTGGTCAAATTATCCAGAAGCACATCTACGTCCACGTCCCACCCCCAGAACCCGAAGAACAGCGCCCACAAGTGATCAGCGGTGGAGCCATACCCCAGAAGCACTACAAGATCATCTTCATTAAGGCCCCAGCACCTCCCGCACCAGTCGCACCCATCATCCCCGCTCAAGCCCAAAACGAAGAGAAGACCCTCGTATACGTTCTGGTCAAGAAACCCGACGAACAACCCGACATCACCATCCCCACCGCCGCTCCCACTCAACCCTCCAAACCCGAAGTATACTTCATCAAGTACAAGACCCAGAAGGAGGGTGGTTCCATCGGCGGTGGTTCGATCGGCGGTGGTCTCATCTCTGGCGGTATCTCTGGTGGTAGCATCTCTGGTGGTAGCATCTCTGGTGGAAGCATTAGCGGCGGAAGCATCGGCGGTGGTCACGGTATCGGCGGTGGTCATGGTATCAGCAGTGGAATCGGCGGTGGCCTCATCTCCGGAGGTGGCTCCTCGGGCTCCGTCAGCTCCTCATACGGCCCCCCCGGTCACTCCGGCGGCCCATACTAAACAGCACCGGGTGCTAACTTGTGATACCTGCTCAGCCGGCGACAAACTTAGTTATAAGTAGAGAAAAAATTACGGTGCCTAAATGTATTTATGTAAATAGTAATTTTAATGTATAATTATAGTTGTATTATAAAACTCTTTTTGCATAAAAAATCGATAAACCAACGAAATACAGTTTTTTTCATTTTCATCCACCAATAAGTACAACTAATTTCATAACATCATTTACATAGTCATTAAATTATTAAAACAAATAAATTCGAATATTCAAATTAGATAACAAAGAGAAATCATATTCGAATACATGAGCTAAGAGATGTTACAAAGATCCGTTGCGCAACAACGAGATTCCAAGGTCTCGTAGCGTCCTCTTGATCCATTAGCACTCGGCCAAGCACCTGTCTAAGATGCGGTAGAAAGTCTTGTTTTCTCCGGATTGCGTCACGCAGGGACAGTCTGACCCCGCTTGCATAACAGAAAGAAGCGCCTTACAAAACACACTACTGTATATGGTAAGAATTATTACGTAAAAACACCCATTCTAGACAATTCGATTGCGTAACCTTGACATTTGGAAATTTTTCTCTCGATTAAATTAGAACCACTTTTACGTGTAACTTAAGCATTTTAACAAATAACAATTTAATGAAAAGTATGTTTAGACAATGATATTATAATTATCAACTATAAATAAATAAATATTAATAATACTAAATATAATATAATATAATAAATTTAATATAAAAAAAATTTGTTATACAAAAAAAATATAAACTAGTATTATCTATATGACATAGGTATATGTAGCTTTTCTGACAAATCATTTATTTCATATTCTATTAATTAATAGAAAACCACTTGAAATTATCAAATTCATTCTTAATAATGACTTAATTTACCTTATCTTTAAGTAATTTTTTATTTACATATTTACCGTATCTTGACATAAATACATAAGTATTCGTATAACCATATTATACATATATGGAAAAATATATATTGAAATTTTGATCATTAATATGATAAATACAATTTGAAAGACTGTGCTGTCATAATTTCCGAAGCTCTGACCGCTGCACAGCTGACATAAAAGGTCATCGAACGCTTGCGCTCGAGTTACAATTACGTAATAATGTTTTTTCATACTTGTTTTGATTGTTTTAGTAAAACAAAAAACTTAACATCAAAAAAGATCATCTTAACAGGGCCTGTGTAGTCTATATACAGTGTATACAAATAATATAATCGTAAAATATAAACTATTATTTCACCTATAAAATGTTTGAAATTGAATATTAGAAATAAATAGAGGTATTAAACCTTACCAAAAATAATGACTTATTTCTTTTGCAGTTATTAAGTGTTTTATTGCAAAAGTATTCTCATTTTATACCAAACCGACCAATTTCCGTATATTCAAAAATCTTAGTCTTACCTAACACTAGGAGAATAACAAAAGGATATTTTTTTTTCATCACTACATAGTATAAAACAAAGTTGCTTCTCGCTGTCTGTCTGTCTGTCCCTATATATGCTTATTGATGACCTGATGCGGTTTTCTTTAGTAAATAGAGTGATTCCAGAGGAAGGTTTATATGTATAATACATGCATAATATAGTAGAGGAACACTGATAGTTTTTGCAACCGTGCGAAGCCGGGGCGGGTCGCTAGTTTCTAATAAAACAAATATGTAGTAAAAGTTTGTCTATAAACATAAAATTAGCAATTAATTATAAACATAAAATTAATGTATATTATACATTATCTTAAAGCACTAAATCTAGAAAACCGAACATAAAATCGTTAATACCAACATATTTTACATCGACAAATGAAATCGTCGTAAACACCGACATTACAAAATTCAATCACCGCTAGATTATCAAAACGAATCGTAATAATATAGCAAATGATTTCAAAACTATTCCAATAATGATCTTATTAACCTCTCTCGTATGCCTTCCTGCGCTTTTACGTGCTACATTAGTCAAAGAGATTGTACCAAGCGTATTATGTCAGATATCGTTGCAACGTCACGTCATTATTTCACGTCCGTTTTGACGTCCGAATGCAACAGGATTTTTATCTGATCTACATATGTTAAACCTAGACAGTTAGACAATATTATCTACTAGCTGCTGCCCGCGACGTCGTCTGCGTCGTTGCAACTCCAGGTCGCGCTCCAACAGCTGAATGTGTACAAAAAGCAGTGTGAGCAATTGGTGAGAGAGAGAGAGGATAGCGAAGTAGAAATTATAGAGATAATAAAGAAAAATAGTTCTATCAAAAATGAAATAGTAGAATTAAATGCACAGCTCCAGGAGATTCGTGAGGAACGTGACCGCCTTAAGCGGCAATCCAGGGATTTTGACAAGTGTTGCGAAGAATATGATAACAATTTAAAAACTATAGCCCTGCTTCGTTTACAGCTCGCGAGTGCCCTGGAGCGTGTGGAACAATTAGAAAAAGAGGCATCTGAGGCCAATTCGCAATCTACACAAAACTTGTTCTCCGAGTTGCTAAACGTCTCCGGTACTCCTACTGCGTCATCTCAGCCTGTCACCATCGACTTGACAGGTGACGAATCAGCAGCATGTGGAACGCCGTCGAGAGTCAGCCTCGGTAGCAAGAATAAAATCAAAAAATATGTTAAGTTAGATAAATTTATTAAAAAGACAAGCAAATTAGTAAAAAAGAACAATATTGTAAAAAATCATTTAAACTTAAGTGAAAAACATAAATTGTTACTTGAAGAATATGATAAATCAAAGCAAACCTATGAAGCTGACATCAATGAATTAAATTTAAAGATTAGTAATTTAAATTACAGTCTTAATGAAATGACTGAAAAATACATCTCCGCTAGGAGAGAGATTAGTGACCATGAATTGGCAATGGATGGACTCATACAACTTTCGAAATATAATGAAGATCGGTTCAATTCTCTTGTAAAGCATGACTATCAATGCTCAAACATAGTCCATACAAAGCCTTCATGTGAAATAAGAAAAGATGATGTCAGCTCCGTAGCTACTATGCCTGTACCCAAAAGGAAAATAATGATGTATAGCGATGAACTGGGTAAAAATATGGGTACAAGGTTGAACCATATATATAGCAACAGTACAGTTTGCAACTTTAGTATGCCGGGTGCCGCGGTAGGTGAAATAATGGATAAGGTTTTAAACGATACGTATGAACCCTCCACTACCTCAATATTACTATTCGGTAGAAGAGGGAATTTAAAACAACAGCAGTTATCCTTTTATTTAGACAAATTATGTAAACTTAACGTAGAAAAGATTATTTTGTTTACATTACCATATATTAAGGATAACTGCAATGAAAACAAAATAAGATATAATTTAAATCTTTTGTTGTATAATAAAATTGGAAACAATAATTTGACAATGAACAATGATTCAAAAAATATATTTAAATTAATTGACATTAATTTAATTTTTAAAAATGACTCATTTTTTATGAGACAGGATAGATTTATTCTATCTAATTATTTTTATAAACAGATAGCATGCTTGCTATCACATAATTTACTTTTTGACATGGGTATTAATTTAACAGCTGCTTCTATTGAGCAGTCTAAAACACTGACATACTCCAGTAGTACCTTTAGTACTACTTCTAGTAATAATAATTTAAATTAGATAAGCAGACAACAGAGGCGAAAGTCTCTTGCTATCAATTACAAGTAAAAAGTAACTTACTAAGTGATAAATATTTATGTAATAAGCATTGTTTAAACTTGGTGCATCAAAACATACAAGGCCTTTTAGGTAAAGAACTAGAGTTAGAACTTTTTTTGAATAAATATAATATCAGTATAATTTGTATAACCGAACACTGGCTTAACCCGGCGCAAATGACGTGAAAATAATTACTCGGACGATGACGTCGGGTCATATTGACCCGAAGTTTATCGATAATTTTTCAAGAAATTTTGCAAGTAACCTTAATTTTAATGACTGTTTATTAAAAAGGGTCATTTGGTTAGTCAGTAAAATAAAATTCATATCAATAAGTTTTAGAAATTAAACTGTTATTAATTTTTTCAATAATACATGCAAAATTAACTATGAAAACATAACATGTTTAAATTTTGAATTTTTGGTAAACTATTTGTAGCAACAATAGGAATTAATAATCTTATGTACTAATAGAGAGATCAAATGAGCTTTATAATATAAAAATAAAAACGGATCGGTCATCTACGTCATAATTCATGCCTGCGGAACTGCATCAATTACTGCAGTATGGAATCAAACGGTCTGGGCTACGCATGACAAGTGTGAAACCTTTTCTTATCCTTTTTATACGGACGGACATACTTGACATTTCTTGCGAGTTCCTAGAACCTTTTGGGGACGCTCTTCACTAGGGTCACCCAGCAAAATCTGCTAGTTTTTCCGAGTTTGTAAATACTCGTGTATTAGAGCAAGTCCCAGCTTTTTAGGAACTTCGTCTTTTAGTACGTGTATCATTACTATTAGCCCGATGTATTATATCCACATTTATGTTAAATATATTCAACATTGCATAGAAAATCTTCAGTGGCAATCGTTTTGAATTTTTTCTCACGTTGTAAATAGCACTGAGTTCATCAGCTGGTGCCTAGACTCGGCCGTGGAGGTGCTTTTCGGCACATTGTTCCATCCTTTCTTTTGCAAACGGCCTCAAGATCGATATAACCCGAATCCCCTTATCACTAGCGTCTTGTTCACTTTTTCCATGTCATTGCTGCGTTCAGATAAATCGTCATCAATATCCACATCTGAAGCACCTTGGGAGTCTTCGTTCGCGTTATCAGACTCTTCTAACAACACTACAATTTTAGGTGGGTCATTTGTCAATGTCATTTTCACTAAAACCTTTAAAACCCAAGTTAATTAACATTAAACACTAAATAAGCAAATAAACTTAAGTCACGAAATTACTACGGCAACGATGACGCTGGGTCATGATGACCCGTTTTCACTTGACGCACTTGTATCTCCTAACGCACGTGGGCTCACACTGAGCGTACTAATTGAGTGGGTAGAAGGAGGTCATATCTCCAGCTACACAAACGTTCAGAACATACGACCGAAGGACAAATAAAATATATCAGTTTAAAATTGCCTCGGGTCAATATGACCCAGCGTCATTGGCGCCGGGTTAAAGAATACCAGGTTGTTTTTAATTTTGATAAGCACCAAGTTGCCAGTTCGTTCTCTAGGAAGACAGCTATACACGGTGGCTCATTAATCATAACAAATAAAGACCTAAAATTTAAGGTACGTAGTGATATTGTGAGCCTTTCCATTGAACGAACTATAGAGATAGCCTGTATCGAGTTAACGCAATGTATAATAGTCAGTATCTATAGACCACCCAGTGCATGCTATGAACAATTTGAAGCAGTATTAGAAGAATTATTGACAAAGTTAACTGCTAAACGTAACAAAGACATTATAGTGTGTGGTGACTTTAATATCAATTTATTGGAAGATACTGTACTCACTAAAAGATTTTTAAGTTTGTTCAAATGTTGTGATCTTACTAACCTCTTCCTCAAGCCTACTCGGATAACTAATTCTTCAGCCACATGTATTGATAACATTTTTACAAATGGGACTCCGTCCTTCTCAGCAATTATTAATAAATTATACTCTGATCACTGTGGCCAATTAGTCAGCTTCAATTATAATATGGAAAAGCAGGTTAGTAAGAGGAAAGTGGTCGTTCCAGTGAACATGAAACGTATGGAGAGATTTAGAAACACTGTTGAAAACCAAATTGAGATACCATTAGTAGGTGGTGTTAATGACAAATATGGAGTTTTATGCGATCATATAAACAGTGTGTTTAATACTGTATTTATACCAAAAAAAATCTCTCCTAAGTATTGTATGTCATTCAATGATTGGGCGACTCCGGGAATCTATAAAAGTAGACAAAAATTATATGATCTCTTACATGAAAAATCATATAATACAAACATTGTTTTTCGTAATTACATCAAAAATTATTCAAAAATTTTTAAACTTGTTTGTGCCGCGGCCAAGTCAATATTCATTAGAAATAAAATTAAATCTAGTAAAAATAAAATTAAAATGACTTGGAATATTATAAATGCCGAAACTGGAAGAGTTAAAGAGCGTAATGGTGTCAGTGAACTCATCATTGACAATCACTCTATTAAAGCGGTTAATGAAGTAGCAACAGCTTTGGAAAAACATTTTGCCGACATTCCACTTTCGACAACTAAGGCGCTTATATCATCGCCCGAAGTCGCTGAATCGTTGCTTAAACAAAATGTTAATGCGTGCAAAGGTGATTTTATTTTCAGACCTATAGATGCTAATGAAATCCCACCAAAAACATTCTGTAAAAAAACTAGCCAAGTCTCGATGGAGCTGCTTGTTTATCTCTAAAAAGTAATGAAATCTAGACAAAGTCGTACCAAGTCTAAGGTTCATTACTGCGATTTCTTTATTATTATAGTTAATGTTGTGTGACTTGGCCGTTAAAGGGTACACAAGGGTACAAAACTAAGAATAATATCCCATACTGGTATTGGTAATTGGACACTAGTGTCTCATTTTAGGCGGTTGTTGATAACACATGAATTCAGCATTGACAATGCAGACTTCTGTTCTCTTATTTTTGGAGCCTTAAATCGACCACCGATCTAACATAAAATAGACGTACAGACGGACTTCTATCAATGATTAGAAGTCCGCTGGTACTGGAAATAATTTTTTATACAGTTTGTTTCAGGCTTGCCTATACAAAAGTATTATTGAAATACGCAGCTTTATCAAGCCTACAATAGACTGGTTATTCAATCAACGTTTTCCAAGTGGCAATTTTCCATCGTCAATGGGTAGCGGTTCTGACGACAGATTGGTGCAATGGTGTCATGAAGCACCTGGTTTTGTACCCTTGTGTACCCTTCAACGGCCAAGTCACACAACATTAACTATAATAATAAAGAAATCGCAGTAATGAACCTTAGACTTGGTACGACTTTGTCTAGATTTCATTACTTTTTAGAGATAAACAAGCAGCTCCATCGAGACTTGGCTAGTTTTTTTACAGAATGTTTTTGGTGGGATTTCACTTCTTTTTGTAGAAAGTAGAAACGTGGGCATATTCATGCATATTGATTTATTTTTTAGAATTTTTTATTTGACACATTTTTTTTTTCTTTTTAGTAACAGTTTTTTTTATTATTACAATACAAATATTTCTTTTCCTTTCTTCCGGTTCTGATTCTTGTACTTGACGTGTTGGTATCACCACCACTCTTAGTCCAATGCATTATATTTTGACCAAATTTTGAGCGAAATTAATATTTTAGTGTAATTTGTGTAATATTCGAGTAGAATTAAGTTAAGAGAGCAGGCAGAGGGGAGGCATTCGCCCAGCAGTGGGACGCTATAGGCTAGATTAAATTAGAAGATGTGATCTGATTTTTGCAATGACAGTCGATTTTTTTATGTACCAACTAGCTAGGCCTCGCGGTTTCACCCACTGTGATTTGAGGAAAAAAATAGCGTTCCTTCTTCTTAAAGCATAACCTTTCTCTTTAAATAGGCTATCCACCTCAGAGGAATTTTTCAATTCGAATCAATAGTTCTTGAGATTAGCGCGTTTAAACAAACAAACAAACAATTCAACTTTCAGGTTTACAATATTAGTATAGATTAGTACAGATTAAGATATATAAAACATATCTTTTACACTTCCGCGGCGAAAATATTTATATGGTTTAAGACTTTGATTGGATTGACAGAATAATCTGGAATTTTTCAAGGAGACTAATCAATTGAACTTTTTTTTTGTATCTAATTCAATCAATTGAACTTTCTTTTTTTGTAATCTAATTCTTTTGTACATTTATTATTTATTGTATATTTAAGTAGCTTGATAATTTTCCTTAGTTTACACTAAATAAATTTCTGAACGCTCGCATAAATAAATATTTGACAACCAATATGTATATTGTATAATGTCAATCCGTTTTCATTACTGACATTATTATTAATTTTTAAAATCTAAAATACGCCAATATCCGTATATTGTGGATATATGTTGTCGATTCGAAACCTTTATTTAAATACGTTCTTTAATTTAAGGGTAGAGTTTACCATATCGACGAGATGAACATTAAATGTTTGACAGTTACGAAACACGAACATTATATACATATACTTCCATACGAATTTTTATTCCCACCTTTCAACCCCTTACACCCTGTTTTTCGCATTATATTTTATGTAAAGGTGGTATATCGATCTCTTCTAATAGTTTGATTGGGCTCTTGTGTTTTTTAATAAGGGTCACCAGGTACTCCAGATCTTCGATTATCCTAGTTTTTATAGTTTTCCCTTTATGTAGCCATTAAACCCTAACTCTGTACCAAATTTCAGCTCTCTGAGTTTATGGGAAGTACTAGTTCTATTTTGATGATCATGAGTGAGTGAGTGTCGTAAATGCGAAACTTTGCTTTCGCTTAACTTCTGAACTAAATGACCAACAGACTTGAAATTTTGGATTTTAAGTATGTGATTATAGCTTACTCGATGACGAAAATTTCAGCGTTCTGGTCTTATCCAGAGGTTCTCAAATAGGGGCCTGAAAATGCTGCGAAATGGTTCGGGTAAAGGATGGTATTCGGGTAAAGGATGGTACGGCAGTGTTTGCTTCGCGCTCGACTTGGCGGGGGCACTGCCGTGCCCCCCGATTGTTAAAACTTTTAAAACTTTAGAAATTAAGAACACTGCTGACCTCTGGGGTATATCTGTTAAAATTATTGGTACAATTATTGATATCATAGCACCCCACTTAGCGATTATATTTAATGAATGTATTATAAGTGGTGAGTTTCCTGATCTAATGAAACATAGTAAAGTTATACCTTTGTTTAAGTCCGGTTGTCATACTGATCCAACGAATTACAGGCCCATTTCTATTCTACCTGCCTGTAGTAAACTTTTTGAAAAAGTAATTCTCGGTCAGCTTTTAAGTCATTTCTCAAGAAATAAACTTTTACATAATAAGCAATTCGGTTTTACTAGAGGACGCTCCACAACTGATGCCGGTGTCGAGCTTTTTACTTCGATAGTCAATGCTTGGGAGGAGTCACGTGATGCTTTAGGTGTATTCTGTGATTTATCCAAGGCATTTGACTGTGTCCATCATGACACTTTAATCAGGAAACTCAGTCACTATGGCATTAAAAATACCGCACTAAAACTTCTGAGTTCTTATCTTAGTGATAGAACTCAGAGGGTTGAAGTAGATGGTACTAAGTCATCTGGGTCTCGTATACAGATGGGGGTCCCACAAGGCTCAATTCTTGGTCCATTTTTATTTTTGATATATATTAACGACCTACCATATTTAGTAGAGAAGAGGCATGAGATTGTATTGTTTGCTGATGATACTTCATTAATATTTAAATTACGTAGACAAGAAACAAACTATGACGATGTAAACAATGCTCTCTCTGAACTGGTTCATTGGTTTAGCGTAAATAACTTGCTTCTCAATAGTAAAAAAACTAATTGTATTAAATTTTCTGCACCAAATGTTAAACAAGTTGATATGCAACCAGAACTCAATGGTGATAAACTCAACTTAATTAACTCAACCGTTTTCCTTGGAATCACCATTGATTCAAAGTTACAGTGGGGACCCCATATCTGTACATTGGCGGATAGACTGAGTTCTGCAGCATACGCGATTAAAAGAATACGATTATTAACGGATATCGATACAGCCCGATTAGTTTATTTCAGCTACTTCCATAGTATAATGTCCTATGGCATTTTGCTATGGGGCAATGCGGCTGATATTAGCGTCATTTTTATTCTGCAGAAAAGGGCTATCCGTTATATTTATAAAATGGGATGTAGAGAATCTCTGAGAGAGAAGTTTAAAGAGATCAACATTCTGACCTTTGCATCGCAGTATATTTATGAAAATATAATGTACATACGGAAAAATAGGCATTTATTTGTTAGTCGTAGTGATCGAAATGCCTCAAATGATGTAACACTCAGGAACGACCACAAATTAATATTTCCTAAATGCCGGCTCAAGAAAAAAAGTAGTTCCTTTATAGGAATGTCTATCCTTATATATAATAAGATTCCGGCTGCGCTTCAATCTCTGCCTTTTTTGAAGTTTAAAAAAGTTATTAAGCGAGTTTTATGTAGTAAAGCCTACTATACCATTAATGATTATCTCAATGATGAAAAGGCATGGGATTGAATAAAGCTCGACCAGGCTATGTCTATGACCCGCTGTAAATAGATAGTTACATATATTGTGAGCAGGTGGCATGTGGTGGTCTCGGCACGCACGATTGGCTGTCTCGTGTTTGTCCTGATTATTTCATGGTCCACTACTGCGTTTTTATCTTGTATCTGACTGCTTTTTTTTAAAAGAGTACCGAGAGTTTTTTTTCCTCCGGCTTTTTTTCTCTCGGCCTACACTAGGGCCATCATTATTTATTGTAATATTTAATAAAGCCGAGGATAAAGTAGGTAGGTAATGTCTACCGAGACATTATAGCTTAATATTTTGACTAAGTTAAGGCGGCAAACACTGGGTACATTACGTAAGTTTGTAATGTACCTAGTGTTAGGGTATAAATTTTTATTTTATTGTTTGATTTTTTGCTGCCTTAACTTTCTGTTATTATTGTTTAGTTTTTTTTTTTTGTAAATCATTTTTTTTTTTTTTTTACTTTCGTTAAGTGTATTACATATACCTTATGGCGAAATAAATAATTTGAATTTGAATTTGAATTTGTTCACTGCTCGTTCCCCGTAGGTGATAGCGTGATAATATGTAGCCTATGTTCTGACCCGACTTCTTAATAATATTCGTGCCAAATTTGAAGTAAATCCATGCAGTACTTTTTGAGTTTATCCCGGACATACATACAGACAAACAGACAAAGAGACAAAAATTCTAAAAACTATATTTTTGGCTTCGGTATCGATTGTAGATCACACCCCAAGTATTCTTTTAAAAAAATATTCAATGTACAGTTTTTACTTTTCTACCATTTTATTATAATTACTAGCTGCTGCCCGCGACGTCGTCTGCGTGCGTTCACTGCTCGTTCCCCGTAGGTGATAGCGTGATAATATGTAGCCTATATTCTGACCCGACTTCTTAATAATATTCGTGCTAAATTTGAAGTAAATCCATGCAGTACTTTTTGAGTTTATCCCGGACATACATTTGAAGAAATAAAGGTTCACTGCTCGTTCCCCGTAGGTGATAGCGTGATAATATATAGCCTATGTTCTGACCCGACTTCTTAACAATATTCGTGCCAAATTTGAAGTAAATCCATGCAGTACTTTCTGAGTTTATCCCGGACATACATACAGACAAACAGACAAACAGACAAACAGATAAACAGACAAACAGACAAAAATTCTAAAAACTATATTTTTGGCTTCGGTATCGATTGTAGATCGCACCCCAAGTATTCTTTTAAAAAAATATTCAATGTACAGTTTTGACTTTTCTACCATTTTATTATATGTATAGATGTATAGATATTAGACTTTGAATTTAAAATATGAAAGAGAATGACAAAAAATTAAAGCCGTTGGATATAGCATAATTTATTATAATAATCATAAAATTTATTGCATATCAATTGTGTTAACAACGATCGTAATGGTATTTTAAATTAGCTTCATTTTTTATTTCCCATAACGACAGAACCATGAACTTATTTAAGTTTTTTTAATCATTTCTCCGTTCATACGAAAATGATACGAATTTTTAATAAAGCCTTGAGGCTATATTAACACTACCATATCGAAATATTCTGTAACACTAATGAGGACGCAACGTAAGTCAAACCCTATGGTTTGACTTACGTTGGCAATATGATCATACAACAAGTGTCATATACAAAAATCACATATTCGATCAATTGCTTAAAAATGAACCTTAGTCCATACAAATAAGATTAAAAATCCGTTAATAAAATATGTACTAGCGAAAGCACCACTCTCACTCTCATCGCTACCATGACAAAACTTGTTCACAATTTACCTTAAGATTCGAAATACGATTTTGACCTTAAAAATTGAGTCGTTAAAGTACATTTTTCCAAATAAAAATATATTACGTAAATTGACTATGTAAGTATGGTCACGGTGATATATCAATATATCAATTTACATATTTGGGTGAATAATTTGCACAAATAAAAGCCTCCTGTTTTTATTAACGTTTAACACGTCACACGCAGTTACGAGTACAGGTGATGTTTATGACTACTGCTCCGATAGAATAAATCACATCGTTATATTTTAAAGCCTATTTCTTATAGCTACTGTAACTGTCTTGTTTAGTTCTTAAAAAAAAGAAAAACCAGTTTTCTCTTTTATTAGTATGGATTAGAAAAATGATATATAGGTAAGGCATAGTGGTATTCATTTTATATCTTGTAAAAAAACTACCTAACCTAACCATTACACAAAAAAAGTCAGATCAACCTACAACCTAAGTAGACGAAATACAGTCAAATAAATACGCATTATCAAAGATTACTCAAAAAGTAGTCATCAGATCTCTATCAAATTTAAGTGAACCTACAAGACAAGATTCAGCTTTCGATCAAAACAAGAATCATCAAAATCGGTATACCCAGTGAAAAAAAGTAAATAAGTACGCATTATTAAATATAACTCGAAAAGTACTTATTAGATATGAATTAAAATCAAATAGGACCACATGACACGCAACACCTTTCAGTTAAAAAAATCATCGAAATCGGTCCACCCAGTCAAAACTTCTGAGATAACATACATAAAAAAATACAGTCGAATTCAGAACCTCCTCCTTTTTTGGAATTCGGTTAGTAAAATTTTCGTAACAACAAAGCCGAGACGAAGATTCAAGTATTCGATGTAACCATTACAAAAGATCTGAAGTTTTTATCAATAACATATCATATAACATATTGTTCCTTAAAATTGTTAATTATAAAATTTGGAAATATAATACTACTAGCTTGTGCGCACGACTTCGTCCCCGTGGAATAGGACCACCCGATTTTGAAACATTCTTCATTAGTGCTACGCTCCTATTGGTCTTAGCGTGATGATTATATAGCTTATAGCCTTCCTCGATAAATGGGCTATCTAACACTGAAAGAATTTTTCAAATCGGTCCAGTCGATCCTGAGATTAGCGCGTTCAAACAAACAAACAAACAAACAAACAAACAAACATACGTACAAACAATTTCTTCAGCTTTATTATATTAGTATAGATAATATACATATATATGGCAGTAGCGGTGCATATAGATAGATAAGACGCTTAAGTATTTACTATGCGAACTGAAGTCAATTCTCCGGAAAGACGTCGGGTGCATTGTTGCAAGTTTCACTTGAAGTCGGATGAGTTTTTAGGCGGTGTCAATGACCTTCCCCACGCTGAGGTCATTCTTTAAACAGGAACTCATCTATCGTATGGAGATTGCGCTAATAGAGAGTAACATTCCTATAAAATATTCCAGATTCCAGAATTATTATTCCAAAGTATCATTCGTATTCTAAACAAAATTTACAAAAACTAATAAAATTTTGAGACTAAACCCTTCACACTAAACTCACTAATCATCACAATCAGTTAACAAAAGTTTTTCAACGTGTCATATGATTATTTATCTAATGAAAAAAATCGCGTGCGTACAAAGTACACATGTCAGAAGTGAAACTTCTTTGGCAAACTAATTCAAAAAAAAAAGGAATTCAAAAAACGAATTTAAAAAAAAACGAATTTAAAATACAAAAAAAAATATAACTGAAAAAAAAAGCCAACGTCACGCGGTTTTCCCAGGCGGTCACCCATCCAAGTCCTGACCGCGTGACGCGTTGCCGTGTTAGCGGTCGCTCAAATTTTACCCCTCATGCGCCTAAAGAAGTTTCACTTCAAAAAGATCTTGAAACATGAGTATAATGTTTACTTAATGAGTAACTGGAGCTAAAACGTTGCATTATGATTTATGAGATAATGTGTTAAATTGCGTATAACAAACAGTGACTATCGCGTTAGATCGCACGCGCATCTGTATTGTTTTGACTCTTCATACTTATATGTATAAGTAATTATTATAAATTATTTAGTTAACTCTGCGTAACTTTACTTACATTCATAATAGTGACGTGATGTTCTACTGTCTGTATGCGATCGACTTGTATAATGAAAAAAGCGATTAAATATGATAACTATTAACATTTTCTATAATAGGTTAAGGACTAAACTTCATTTTTTTAAGGTTGTATTCTCGACTACTACGATTAATCTTCTTTGTCTCCATTCTACATGATATTAGTGAAATCATGTGCTGTTTTGACCCTTGAATATGTATTGTTTTAGTTCATCTTTGTACAAAAGACGCCACAAAAATATCTCAATTAAATTAATTTAACACTCAATTATTCTTTGCATAATTTTTATTTCCTTAAATTATGCAAAAATGCCATAAAATTGAAAGGTTGTTATTTGAAGTCCACGTTATACAAGACAGTTTAAAAAATAAATCAGGAGGTTCAAGATGAACGAGTATCATCTTGCCCTATCAGAGACAACCTAGGCTTATTAGGAATCTAGACTGTCCGAAGAATGTAGTACATAAGCCTTGATCTGCTAATACTGATGCGTAATTACTGGTAAATGTTTCGTAATTATATGTGTTATTTATGTTATTTATAAATGAACGAAACTGCTCTGGTGTACATTTTTTTTTATATATCACTAAGTCGGCAAACAAGCGTACGGCTCACCTGATGGTAAGCAATTACCGTAGCCTATAGACGCTTGCCGACCGTACCCCCAATTCGCCCCCCAGGAGCTCTGGTCACCTTGCTCACCAACAGGAACACAACACTGCTTGAAAGCAGTATTATTTAGCTGAGTGATAAATTTGACAAGTGATCAAATTCCCATTAAAATTGACTATCGCGGATTGACACAGAGAGGGCATTTGTGCTTTGATAAATATTTGTTACGGCCTTAAGTTGTATCCTTATTAATTTCCCATTGTGACTCGTATAGCACGTAATGTTATTGTTTTAGGACACCTGATAAGGATTGCCACTTTTAGCAGGAAATAATCCGTAAACCCGCAGTAATGTGGCGACACGTTCAGTGGCCATAGTGTGGTAGGTACAATTCCCACACATGACATATTTGTATTGTGCCATACAGATGTTATGGTCTAGGCGTTTGTGATTGTGTTATATGTTGCTTGACCAGCGACACAGGACTAACTCGTCTCATCCTATTAAGGGTTGTTGAGTGTAAAAAGTTTATTGTTATTAACTTTTTGGAGTCGATAATAAATTAAATCACTATTTTTAACTAAATAATTAAGTGAAATAGGTTGTGTTTGTATTTTTATGTGTGTGTGTATCAGATTTCACTCAGCCCTTTTTTTAGGGTTCCGTACCCAAAGGGTGAAAACGGGACCCTATTACTAAGACTTCGCTGTCCGTCCGTCCGTCCGTCCGTCTGTCCGTCTGTCCGTCTGTCCGTCCGTCTGTCACCAGGTTGTATCTCAAGAACGGCGATAGCTAGACAGTTGAAATATTCACAAATTATGTATTTCTGTTGCCGCTACAACAACAAATACTAAAAACAAAATAAAATAAATATTTAAGGGGGCGATAATTATTTTTGTTCTTATATTAGTCTAAAACGCCATCTATCAGAAACTAGGAAAACTTCGTCAATAGACTAATAATAGTTTTCTAATAGCGGCATAGATGGCGTCACAATTAAATAAATATTTTACAGAATAAATAGTTTACAGAAAATTTACTTATATTTAGTTTAGTCAATGGTACGGAACCCTTCGTGCGCGAGTCCGACTCGCACTTGGCCGATTTTTTATTTCATATTACGGGCTATGTGAGAAAACTCCAAAATGTAATTTATATTACAAATAAAAGACTAATTTAAAAACACAATTGTGTTAATAAATGTACTTGACAGAGTTGTGCCTTTATAACCTTATCGCTTTTACAAATGTGCGCATGTGTATTTACAATACAAAAAAAAACCTATGCTTATATGCAGAGTAATATTCTCAGTATTTAATAAAATAATTGTGTTTGCTTGCAAACGAAAAAAACCGACTTCAATTACATCGACAAGTAATACAACGTAATAAGACGAAAAAATAGTCAAGTAAATACGCGCTATTAAAGATTACTCAAAAAGTTGTAATCAGATCTCAATCTAATTTCACGAAGACTACATGACAAGTATAAGCTTTCGATTAAAGTAAGAATCATCAAAATCGGTACACCGAGTAAAAAGTTATACGGTATAATACAACGTAGGTTGACGAAAAAGTAGTCAAGTAAATACGCATTATTACATATAACTCTAAAAGTACTTGTCAGATCTTAATTTAAAAAAATGGGACCACATGACATGCAACACCTTTTGATTAAAACAAAATTCATCGAAATCGGTCCACCCAGTCAAAAGTTCTGAGCTAACATACATAAAACAAAATACAGTCGAATTGAGAACCTCCTCCTTTTTTGGAAGTCGGTTAATGAAAGAAAATTGCATTAATAAAATACCCAATCACTATTGAATCTTTATTTGATTACAATATATTCAAAGTTTCCTTTAAAAAGTTTACTATTCACAATGGTTGTTGATGATAATATTTTAAAATTGTCGGTACATTATTTTAATAATCACTTCGCTCAATCGCTAGTATTATAAAGCCCACGAATCTTTAATTATGCCACCATATAATGTTAATAATTATAATAAATAATAAACAATAACTATACATAAGGCAAATTATGACGTTTAATAACGAAATGTTTAGATATCTATGTAAAGTATTGTATTAAGAAATATCTAATTATCTATATTCTATACTAATATTATAAAGAGGTAAAGTTTATAACTTTGTTTGTATATACGGGGTAATCTTTGCAAATACTGATCCGATCATGAAAATTCTTTCACTCACAGAAAGCTACACTATTCAGGAGTGATATATGCTATATTTTATTGTAATTGAACATAAAATTCAGCGAAAATAATAGTAGGTGTTACGAATCGCGCCATCTCTTGACGAACTGTAGGTACCAACTAAATAAACATCGATGTAAAAATGTAAAATAGCAGCGGACGGCGCGCCCAACGACTGTGTTCACGACGTTTACCAAATTATACTTCATTTAAAAATTCGTTATTATTCTGTAATAGTTAAATTAAAAAACTTGAAACATATCAAATTACTGTAAAAATCTTTTAATGCCCAACGAAGTGGGCACAGGTCGGCTAGTCTATACATATAATACAATACAATTACAACACTAAAATTTAAAAATTACAATGTAAACATATTTAAAAAAAAAAAACACACAAACATAAAATACAACAAACGAATGAACTCAACTTCATTTGACAACAATGATGCGAAAGTAGGCAATTTAAACCAACCCTTTCATCCGAACACCGAAATGAGCTTATACAGAATAATTATAAATCAGAAAGTGAAATTTGAATCGAAAATCGCAACAGGAAACAGGATAACTGAATCAGTTACATAAACTGTCCACGTTGTTTTAACAAACGTTAAACTGGAATAAAGTTAGGCGTGTGTTAAATTAAATACAACATAGTGGATGATATATAATTGTTTATTTACATACCAACTGCTCTATATAATTATGCATTGTCATTGGTTCTCTCTTTTTGGTTAAAATAAAAGAAGGTATTAATTTTCGGACGCCATTTTGAGGGTCTGTTAAGATATGCATGTTGCTAGCACAGTGCTCTTTGTCTTTCATTTTCGCTCTCGGTTGCTTTAGCCACGTCAATACAATGATTGTATCTCCGATAAATCTACTTTAAAATATCTTTAAAATATCGGCAACAGTACACCAACAACATACCACATAAACAAAGATATAAGTAAATAATGACAACATAACCCAAGGTCATCACACAGTCATGGTCTCGTAAAACGTCCTAGATTTACTAAGAATAATGTTTGAAAAAAAGACATCATTAAGAACCTGAGAATAGACTGATGGAATTTTAATAAAAAGAAATTTGATACTTCAGTGTATCTTTATCTTATGCCTTTGGCATATTAAAAAGCGTAGATTTTCATCAAAACATTGTTCTATCTACCCACGTATTCGCTACTTACGGTATACATAAAATCAAAGTTAACTTTATTTATTCATTTTCTTGTTTATAAAGATTATTTTTTTACTTATTTAATTTATAGCGTGAATTTCATAATCAAGTATCTTTATTCTAGGAAGAATATTTTTAGCAGCGCCTAATTTCAAACTTATATTGCAAGAAAACAAAATATGTATTTTAATACGTAATATCAATATAAAAGAGCATTTTATATGGATTGCTCTTTTTTTGTAATATTTAAAAAACTGCATTATATAAAGAAAATATGTCAACATACGAATAACTTTAAGCTTCAGTAACAGAATTACGTAAATGTGACTCACACAGAAAGTGGCCGGTGCGTTCATTACACATAAGGACCTGATGTTTTATGCCGAAAACGTGAGTTTCGTATCAAAACTCTGTTAAACAGTACACTACTAAAATAACTACAAGAGTTAGCTAACTCGTATAACATTATAATGTATTAAATTACCTAACTACACATTAAGTATCTATGTATGTGTAATGTGTAATGCCATTATGAAGTCGAATAGCAAAAAGGGAAATTTTGTTTATTTTTATCTTCAAAAAGGACTACGTTTTCTTTGACTGAATATTTCTTTACGTTTATACCCATGCATATTATGTATAGGTACGTCGATTGAATACAAATTAAGATTTTTTTCATTCAAATGTTCATATGTGAAGGTTGGTCCAATAATGATCAAGTTTCGTATATAAGAACATACATAATTATGTAGAAATTACTGAAATTATAATGATATTTGTAGTATATAATCTGTGACGTGGTTTCGAAGAACTTGCATATACATTAACAATATTTTTTTTACACTAGATAACACTTTCTCTGTGTGGTTTCTTCGTTTTCTCCACTACTTCCTTAATGTTTCAAAAACCTTTTAAAACTAAAAAAAAACAGAATTAATACAACCATTTTTGAGTTTAGCGTCAAGCAACACGTTTAACGATTCATTTTTTTTTATATACGTATATAATATATCTAGATATACAACAAATAACGCAGTGAACTTCGTTATATCATTTTTTGACTTTAGTTTAGTTTATTGGGGTTTATTGGAGTTTATTGGAGTTTAATCCTTAAGAATCGATTTTCATATAAGGCCCCCCGGTATAAAAAAATATGAGGAGTAAAATCTACTGAACATTCGTTCAGGCGACCTCGTTACGTTTCTTTTAACGACATCTATCGGAACCCAGTATGGTTATTTGATTCGTTTATTTACCATTTGATATGGTATTAATCTTTTTCTTAGACTAGTAAGCTTTTTTGTGACTATTTAGACAGTCGATCTGAAGGAGTAAACTTTTTTCGTGCGTCGGAGATGATACACACTTTTTTTAATTTTCTTTTGTACACATCTCGACCTGGCAATAACAATTACAAAAAACCTTCCAATGTGATGCGGTCCTTCGTAAGTTACACGCATTTGGTACCGACATACATACATATGAGTGATTCATTTTATTTATATAACTTATAAGTCGTTTAATGACTCTGAGGTATTATATGTTAATTAAAGGGTGGGAATTGTCGAAGTTCTCGGAGTGAAAGCCTCTTACGTCATTTTGACTAATACGTCGAGAACTAATTTGAATTAAAATTTGCATTACGTATGTTTTTATAAAGTCGAAATGCATAATATCGTGGGAAACATTTTCTAACGTTGCGTGTTTGAAGATGGTTCTCTTTTTACCGGAAATTTATTCTTTTTATCATAAATATCATGATCTAAGTATTGAATATATAACGTTATTTTTCATCTGCAATTTGGTTCAACTTGGGAGATGGGGTAGTTTTTATCTCAATTGGACCCGGTAGGTGGAGCTGCTATCGGTATGTAAGCAATCAAATTTGGTAGCTGTTTTCCGGGCAGGACAACGTCTGCTGGGTCCGCTAGTGTAAAATAATAATCGCAAACATAATATATTACAATTATTACATCACTACACGATGAATACAAGCAACAGCGGGTGAAACCGCGTGGGTTCGTTAGTCTGTTGATACATATGCAAACTCCTTCAGATAAATCTCAATTTATGTAAATAGAACTCCGTCTCATTCGTGTCCGGTAACGCTAAATGAAAGTCTAAAAGATGTGTGTTTTACTCGATTGTATAGAAGTAAAGAGGTTAATGCATTGCTTCTTACAACTCAACCGAAGACAAACATTACATACGGT
The DNA here is from genome assembly GCA_905220545.2 of Melitaea athalia. Classification (NCBI taxonomy): domain Eukaryota; kingdom Metazoa; phylum Arthropoda; class Insecta; order Lepidoptera; family Nymphalidae; genus Melitaea; species Melitaea athalia. The sequence continues at coordinate 6,037,237 of HG992183.1, read as the reverse complement.
GATCGCTTCCAGATACTGCTTCAAGATATTGACTCGTGTATTGTTTGGTGATCATTACTGACTTTTTATTAGAGCGACAATATCTACTGGTAACAGAATGCTACATTACCGTGAAAAGTCGTTGAGGGTCCCATAAGTAACCTTATTACTAATAATCTGACGCCCTCACTTTTTTAAATTCAGAACAGCACTGTCTTGTTCGAAATATTATGGATCGTAATAAAAACGGCCCGTTCTCTCAATATAGCAACCGGGCTTTCATTGTTGGGGTACACTATAATGGGTATTGGGTTCGATAAAATCATTCGGGGCAAATAGAGGGCACCTCCAGTGAAAAATCGTGTTGGATCAAGTTCTAAAACCTTTCTCCTGCGTGGAAAAAAGTCCTGTGCCCGGCAATGAGACGTTTAAAAGTTTATCAAATTTACATTCGTTTTTAAAAATAAAATTCTCCCATAATATTTGTGACTTTCTATTCTTTCTTTTTTCTATTCTTCTTTCTATATTCTTCTTTCTATTCTTCACTTTTTTCGAAATTTTTCTGTGACAATGATTCCGAGTCATAAAAGTCTAGAGAGTAGAGTCAAAAAATTTATTAAAATAAAATTAATGGACACGAATGAAATGGTAGTTCCATCCGTAAAATTAAAGCATTTCAATTATTATCTTAGTGTTTTACGTTCATTTACTTTTTCTTTTTTCATTTAAAACATCACTTAGCCGGTAATTACCTGTGGTAATTACAGATACATTATTCAAATTAGTGAGAGGTAACGGTAGCGCGGATGACATTTAATTTTACTGCTTTGTAAGACCTGAAATGTAATCAACGTTTTATGTTTGTTTGTTTTATTGTTTAGTATGGAACAGTCGAAATGCATTTACCAAAACACCACAGTAACTTAAAATTATTATAATACCTAATTTTTTCTTACAATGCTTTAAAAAGTTATTAAAGATATTTTCTCGTAAGTATGTAAAAAAATTGGAATGTGGGTGGCTTTTCAAATCGACCAGTATTTATGAAAAAAAAAAATCCATTTACCTACCAACACAATTTTACGACTAACAAACTTCTATTAAATTAACAGCTCATAATATTAATACAATAAACCTTATAATAGCTCTTTCTGTAAACGGTCTATTACGAAACGGTAGCGCCATCTATGATACCCTCAGTGTGGGATCGAGGACAGATCATGAGATACTTGCGCGGTGCTCAGATGCATCGTATCCGAGAATGCCGCGATGTGTTGCACTGTCGTTTTGTCGGTGGTACAATCGACACTATAATTATGTTAATATTACATACAAAGAGAGAGCTAACTTTTACGTCTGTAAAGCTGAATTTTCGAAAATACAACTCATTGAAAAACCTATTTTTCATTTTAAAATTCAAAATTGAAATAAACAACGAGATAAGACTAATCAAAAGTGTATATGTAGGATATTCGTAGAACTCTGTTTATGTCAGAAATCTATACTAATATAATAAAGCTGAAGAGTTTGTTTGTTTGATTGTTTGTTTGTTTGTTTGTTTGTTTGATCTCAGGATCTACTGGTCCGATTTGAAAAATTCTTTCAGTGTTAGATAGCCCATTTATCGAGGAAGGCTATAGGCTATATATCATCACGCTAAGACCAATAGGAGCGGACTCCATGCCGACGAAGTCGCGCGCAGAAGCTAGTGTGGGATATTCGTAGAACTCTGTTTGACTGTTTATGTCAGAAACCTTATAAAAAAATTCTCGTGTCACAATGTTAGTTACAATACTCCTACGAAACGGCTGGACCGATTTTTATGAAATTTTGTGTGCATATCGGGTAGGTCTGAGAATCGGCCAACATCTATTTTTCATACCCCTAAGTTATAGTGGGAGGATTAAGGGAGTTAATAACATACAGGGCAAAACAACGTTTGCGGGTTCAGCTAGTAAAGATATAAGTATCTAAAATATGTTTACCACCTAATTATTCCAAAAACATTGTACTTATTAAATTACTTTCATTTTGTCGATGTGATTTTGAGATTTTTATACGAGAATATCAGCAATATTTCCGACTTTTCGTGTATTTATTTTTATTTTATCTTATTTCGGAAACATACAATTGTTGCAACACTCATATGTATATGAAATAAACAATAAACAGATAATCCACGTCAAATACATATATATCAAATTACCGCATAAAATATAGTATTTATGTAGATTTTTAAAATCTTTTGCACATACAAATCTTCTGATAATCACAAAAACTATTAAAAAATCAAAAAAAGATCCGGCGCACAAAGTACACAATGTCAGAAGTTAAACTTCTGACAAACCAATTCAAAAAAACTAATTCAAAAAAACCATTTTAAAATACAAAAAAAAACTTATTGAAGAAAAAAAACAAAAAGCCAACGTCACGCGGTATTTCCAGGTGGTCACCCATCCAAGTACGCGTTAGCGGTCGCTCAAATTTTACCCCTCAATAATCAATAGTCAATAAATCTATTTGCCTCTAAGATCCTGTAACTTAAACCGTAGTGTAGCCGAAATGAATTGCCGAGAATAAAGTCAAAGGGCAAGTGAACGGTGCAGATCTAGATATATTTTATATCGTATTAGGTAATTTCGCAGACCGTAACAATATTATCCTACTCGTTGACTCATCATCTCCTTTTACGAAAGTAGGTAACATTATGTATTGAGGTGATTCGATCTAGTTTGATGACTGCATCCTGTGCTGAGATAACAAGTTATTAATTGATGTCTATTGATTGCAATTTGTAGAGTATGTGAATGTCACCAACTTTGTAGAGTTGTTTAAAATTAGGTTGAGAATAATTTCACATGTTTTATATTTATTTACAAAAAAATATCTGTTAAATATTATCCTATCAGGAAATATCTTACTTAAAATCTGGAGCAACTCGGCTAGGGAAGTACCTAAACCAAAATAGAAGATCACAGCGTTGGTCGGCCAGAGCTCCTGGGGAGGGTTGGGGCCACTTGGGGCTAGTGTCGACAACGCGCTTGCAATGCTCCTGGTGTTGCAGGATACCATCAGAATGACCGCTTGTTTACCACCATATAGTAGTAAAAAACCGTTGACCGTAACATCGAACGCGTAGAAAATAAATTTTGTGGTAAAAAATTCATAAAAAGTACCTAAGACACACTTTCAACATTTTAAAATTTACGTAACTATTTTTGTCATCGTCGTATAAAAAAATCGTTGACAACGGACAACATTGACAATTCTAAGTATTCTTCAATTAAGTCTGAATTAATTTAATTTTAACTCAATATAACTCAAGGGGAAAATTCAATCTAGAGTTTTTTGAAGTGCAGCTTCTTGAAAATCGTTGTGATTTGAATCTCGATGAAACGAAAATGCGTCACAATAAAGAAACAAACACATACATTTATAGGAGACAATGAGATAGTTAAAAACTTGCATTGTTGATTGCGCACTCTACCCGGCACACTTTTACTAAAAGCTTCTTTCATTAAAGGTTGCCTGGAAGAGATCGCTATAAGCGATAAGGCCGCCTTTGCATACTTATTTACTCTGTATCATGTTTCTAAACTGTATCTTTCTTTTGTGTGCAATAAAGTGTTAATAAATAAAAAATAAAATAAAATAGTTTTACAGAAGTTTTACTTCTGCCGTGTGTGAATTGAACACACGATTTTTGAAGTAAAACTTCTTTACGCACGCTTGACTTGGAAATTAAGCTAGTGAATGAGTGACGAGATCGTTACGAAAAGTGTAATCGAGCGAGGTGAACGATAGTTGAGAGCGAGATATAAGTTAGATTGAGCTAAAGAAGTTTTACTGCAGTTGTGTGGTCTAAAGTATCGTTTTAAAGACTGCGCCAAGCGCGATATGGTGGCTTTTAACATAAACCACAATATAGCTGGGAAAAATTAGTCGAGAACATAGACCAATGCCAATGGCGTAAGAGCGTGAATGATGGTCAAAAACATCATGATGAAGCCTGGTTTGGACTCTTATCGGACAGGAGAAACAAAAAAACATCAAAACAGCGATAATAATGACACTAGCGCATCTTTTCCCTGTTCGGTGTGTGGTAGAGTCTGTCGCTCCCGTATCGGCTTGTACAGCCATCAGACAAAATGATCATCAGGCACTGTTTAAATCGTCTGGATTCTGGAACAGACGTAAAGGCCTATGATAGTGGTCTAAAGCAGTGTTCCGCAAAGGGTGTACCGCGGCACACTGGTTGTCGTTTATTGGTGTGCCTCGGAAAAATAAAGTTTACGTTTATTGATTAATCATAAATATTGTTTCGGTGATTAATAAATAAATGTTGGTTAATGTTACTAAAAAAATGATTTTTTATTTGTGGTGTACCTCCAAAATATTTTCCTATTTCTAGGTGTACCTTGAACACAAAAAGTTTGCGGAACACTGGTCTAAAGCATACTCGTTTTTTTTTAACTTTTTTAAAATAGAAGTTTATAGGGGCAATCATTGAAACTCCGTAATTGTTTTACATAAATGTATTGTAAAGATCAATCAGTGTGAACGTAAGTACGTAATTAGCAAATTACAAAGAAAAAGTACAACGGTCGCGAGCGGGATGAGTGGCGAACGTCAGCGTGACGCGTGCATTACGTAACGCGGTTAATTGCTCACTGGCGGGGGGGAAGCGCTGGCGCCGCCGGGCGCACGGAGACGCGGGGAGCGCCGCGGGGAGCAAGGGCGAGATGGAACGCTAGGCGCGGTGGCCCTATTACTACGCGCTATAAGTTCTATTTATTACTAGTCTTATAAATGTTCGTCTTTCATGCATATTTTCACCCCCTGTTTAATTTTCTTTGGGATAAATATCCTAGAAATCCTTCTCTAATAATTATTTAATTATAGAAATGAATCTACGTAGCTTTAATGTTTGCAGATTCGAATGTTTACGTTACATCTGAAAGAGAAGCATAAGAACTTAATCCTCTAAGCGGGTCTTCAAGGAGCAAGCTTGTATATTTACGAGTACATTTCGGTTATTTTACTTGAGACAATCTGTTTTACTCACCACATTTGCTTAAATCACAATTAATGGCTAATAAATTTTAAAACGCTGGTCCTCATTATATAATTATTGAATGTTCCTATGATTATAAAATATAATGTTTCAATGAAAAGCCTAATAAATAAAATTAGTTTTAAATATAATGATAAAATATATTTAATAATATCTATAACACAAACATAACGCGATTATATTCCTAAGTTAGACAACTTAATAATTGTAATTTAACTAACAGCCTCCTAATATACCTACATATTTTACAAAGTATGTATGCGCATTACTTCAAACATAAAATAAAGTTTACATTGAAATCGTTGCAAGTACAGTCATTTTTTTCTCCGTGTCTGCCTGAATTGATCAAATTTTTCGTCAATATTGTTATCGCAACCGTCTTTCCAAAGAGCAGAATCTATTTTATAAATTAAACTAGTAACACCAATATTTCTTAGGATTAAAAGAATATTTGCTCAGCTCAGCAGGACTAATGTGCTTAACTTACAAGATAAAACAAATCATTTCATATTTAGATGTCCTTGACGATAAATAAACTTACACTTAAATATTCAGTAAAAGTTTGTAGCGTCTTTGTAAGGTTGGCTTTCGATTTGCCAGCGAATTTCTCTGTAAACCTTAACAAAATTGTATTAATATATTACATATGTATTAGAATACTGAGTGACTTTCATTTCTTTAAATAAATCTGTAGTCTATAAAATTGCTTAAATAATATTATAAGGAAAAGCACACGTCTAATGCAATAACAGAGATGTAGGAAGATGATTGGATATATTATCTTTCTATAGAATTTACAAATTACTTATACAGCTAAAGACATCTACTTAAGACTCTATTCTTTAAAAAAATAAAGTATACAATCGTTCAGCAGATTATTTTTGAAATACAAAAATCAAGTTTTATGAAATAAGATGATTTATGAAAACCATTTTATAATAAACCATATTATAGTTGTGTAAGGTTCAAAATTGTTTGTAGAATATATGATTTTAAGTCAGTTGTGATCAGTTTATGCGTGTGAACGGACGGTGAGCAACTTATTACCTAATAATTACGTCACTACTGTGAAAGATGACCTATGACACGAATATAGTGATGAGATGAATAAGCGTAACGATATACCGATAAAAATTTTGTGCTTTTTTGCATGAAATAATTATAATAATTTAATATTTAAGTAGCGTCGATACAGAACACCGTCGTAGAAAATTTTATCACAACATTATTATAGTTATTTTCGTCAATTATGTATGTGTTGATAAAAGTAGCTTTTTTGTCTAAACTCATGTTAAATATTGTAGTTCTTAGATACTTTTTAAGGACAATAATTTAACACATCTTACATAAGTAAGTAGTCCTACGCAAGTTATTATATAGACTCTTATATTTCAGAGACTACCAGTTAAGCTCTACTTGTTAAGATGCTTTTCTATGAATATTAATAATTCCTTATATAATGTAGTTCATATCAGCCCACACTGCGTGAGTGTATTGATGTAACAAATATACTATCGATATTGGCAAATTATTTATCGAAACTTGGTTGAGTCGCGCCATATAAAGTGCTGTACTGTAGTTGTCATAACCAGGGCCGGATCTACCATGTGGCTTTTTGGGCTTCAGCCCAGGGCCCCGTGGATTCAAGGGGCCCCCGGCAACGTACTATTTACTAATCTGTGCCCCAGCTAAGTCAAGACAAAGTCAAAAAATTTATGAAATTAAACAAATCGTATGGTTTGTATCCCTGCGAATCCTACGATTAATGAAACCCATTCAATTCATTTAATTCAAGTCTACGTTCAGGAGTTGATACTTCGAACTGACAGTTAAAATGTTCGGCTGCCATTACACATTAATCTCAGTCGTGGTCAAATTAGGTGGGCCTCTAAATAGTATTAGCCCAGAGCTCCCTAAATTCACGATCCGGCCCAGGTCATAACAGTCCAACACTTTTCAACTTATTTGTAATCGATATAATTTTAACCAACGCCTGAACATCACTAAATTCTCAGTTGCGTATTATACTGGCTAGTGACGGGGTGCCCTCAATGTAGCAACAGTTCTAATCCTTTCGTGATGAGATTCTTTTTACGATACAGCTATAAAGCGTCTGTCTTAATATTTTTATTATTTCATTGAAATGTGAGAACTCGTGACGTAAATTAAATAAGTTTATTGTTTTCATAAAATTATAATTATTATGTCATCGGATTTCCACAATTAAAAATTATTTTTAATTTATATTTATATACGATGTATCGCCAAAAAAAAATTGTATCAATTATTTTATTTTTATTTTCCTATTGCTTACTTCTGAGTTCTGACATAACGGACAGAACCTTATTCGTTGGAAATAGAAAAAACGAAAAAATAACCTTTCTGTTATTGGCAATTACCTATTTGGTCTTTCGTTAAACTTGCTATTACGAAACGGTAGCGCCATCTATGATCCCCATACGAATCAAGGACAGGTCATCATAGACTTATCAGGGGAAAACGGCCGCTCTGCTGGGGAAAACGGCCGCTCTGCTGACCGGCGGGCGGCTCCAGGTCGCTACGCCAACTCAAGCTACGAGGACAGGCCGTAGAGTGGAAGACTTAAAAGAATGAGACGTGAAAGTATTGTCTCAAAAGAATCTTAAGGTTACATATGAGCGTCCTTAGATATTCAAGGTTTAAAACACTTTAACAAACTTTCAGCTTATTACGTTTCATTCTGATATGAAATTCTATTCATCCGAGATTAAGTGATTGTATCTAAAAATAAAATAAAATAATCAATATATAATAATAATATATTCGATCGAGAACAAGGACTCACAGTTGAGCACAACATAAATGCTTAAAATACAAAACAAAAGAGTATTTTTTAAAATAACTTTATCCATCGCTGTTACTTGTTATTTTTCTTTCTTCATCTGAATCTTTATAATTCCAATTCTTTACAAAATTAATAGAAAAAATATATTCGATACTCTAAGAATAAATGTTTTAATAAAATATTATAATAGAAATATATTTTATCAACAGAGACAGCGAACTACCATGTCGAGGTCAAATGGAAGAAAGCCCGCTCTATGTACATAAGGAATTTGAGGTAACTTTTGAATATAAGAAATATGGATCACATCTTACAAATGAAGATCTTGTATATGTATAAAGCTTTTTTGACAAGAAATTATTATTAAAATAAAAATATGTTGAATGAAATACGTATCAATGTTAATCAATTTTTCGCATTCAGATTTTTTATAACCTAAATCACATCTTAATAATATAGACTTCGAATGGTGACAAAATACTTCACCTTAATGGTTTCATAATTTCGAAATCAAAATACAAAATCGATACTCGAATACAAAATTAAAAATTTCTTTATTTAAATACGCTTCAAAGGAGCTTCTGAATTGTCGTATTACAAATTAATAAACAAATATTTCCTTTTATATGTAGATACACCAGCTGGTACATGCGACGCTGTCTGATTTCATTAGTAGTATAGGTACTAGACTTCCTTCAAAACAATTTTTCAAAATATATTCCTTTCATATCCGCCAACCCGTATTGGAGCATCGTGGTGGATTAAGCTCTGATCTTTCTCCTGTATGGGGTAAGAGCTCCCGGGGGGGATTGGGGATAGGGTCGGCAACGCGCTTGCGATGCTTCTGGTGTTGCAGGCGTCTATAGGCTACGGTCTTACCATCAGGTGAGACGTACGCTTGTTTGCCAAACTAGTTACATAAAAAAAAGAGAGGCCTACCTATGCCCAGCAGCGGGATATTACAGGCTGTAGCGATTTCTTTCCCAAGGTCTAATCTATCTGTGAACAAAATTTCATAAAAATCCGTGCAGTGATTTAAGGGTGAAAGAGTAACAGACAGACAGTTGCGCTTTTACAATATTTATGCACATATATATCTTATCATGAAATCAACATCTTTCAAAGAACATACAATGTTTTTATATATACCAGCCGAGAGTAAAATAAGATAATGTTGAACTTATGTTTTTACTTTTATTAAACGTAACAATCTTTTCTAGTAATAAGTTTGTTACCGACCGATGTCTGTGTATAAAGGTATTTAAGAAAAACAAGTTACAATGTTTTTAAAATATCTGTCAATGTGTGTTTTAGACTTTTAGTGATACTGTATGAGGTTTTCACAATTGAGTTCTTCTCAAATTTAGTAAAGTCTGGAGCAGCTCGTTTGGGGAAGTACCTCATCTTACAGAAAATCACAGCTAAAAAAAATTAAAATCTTTAAATCGAACGAGACATATTCTTCTTCACGCACGTTTGCACGTTGGACCAGTCAGTCCCTTCTTCAGTGTCCAAGTCTCGGCTCCAAAGGTAGGACGCACAGAAATAGTAAATTTCTGTGGTAGGACGCATAGCTCGAAAACTTTTGTCTTTAAGCATTATACTTCATTTCCTTGCGTAAAAGTAAATAATAAAGTATCTTATTTTCATCAATATTACTCAAAGGCGATAAAATTGGATAAGTTTTATGCGTATTGAACGTTAAATTGGATGTTAGAACTGTCAGAAACATTCGCATTATATTAAATTAATCTCATTTTGATCTCGAACAAAACATGAGTCAAAAGCACGATAACAGTTATTACTTTCAGATCACGATCTGGAAGAGATTAATGAAATGAATATAATTGTAATTTAAAAAATACATTCCTCTTTTCTTTAATAAATAAATACCCTATAAGTTGTAACATACATACACACACAGTCGTCTGTTCCTACGCTAAGCAACTTAATGCTCGTGTTATAGGTAATAGCCGACTGTTATTGCTAAATATATTTTTTAAATATACATAGAAAATATACATTTTTAGTACAAATATTAAACCTAGAATCAGGCGGGAATCGAACCCGCAAATTTGCGGAGCAGAAAGAAAGCAGTAAGCAGTAAAAAAATTAGTATTTAAGTAATATTAGGTTGCGTATATATTTTTTGTAAAATAATATAATTTTGAGATAATTATAGCTTCTCTAAAATTAATACTATTTCGCTTGTTGTTTAAATTAATTTCTTTAAAAACAACAAAAAATCTGTTGATAATTATATCGCGATCGTCCTTTCGGGTTTCTTTTCCTTTAAATTATTTTTAACAAACTTTTTTTATTCTTTTTTGTACTGTTGATGTTAGAAACAAAACGACGCGGAAGAAGCCGGGCGAAAGCCAAGTTATATAAACAAGCTCAGTTTATTCATAAACATGTTTTTCAATACGAATGGAATCCTTTAAAATTCTAATAAATGAAATTCCCAGACTATTTATTCATTATAAAGCCTTACAAATTTTCCTATTTAAATTTAACGAAGCTCGTGTCACATAAAATTATATTAATTAAAAATTTATTATTAAACATTTTCATTAGCGAACTAGGATTTTTTTTTCTTCCAGCCGAACTAATCGTAGTAACACTACATTAAAGGTAAAATAGTCCTAGTAACAATAAAAGGCCTTCATTTACTCTCTTTAGAATCGTCTATGGTTTATTTAACTTCTTTTTTTATATATCACGAGGTCGGTAAACAAGACTACGGCTCACCTGATGGTAAGCGATTACCGTATAGCTTATAGACGCCTGTAACACCAGAAGCATCGCAAACGCGTTGCTGACCCTATCCCCAATTCCCCCCAGGATCTCTGGTCACCTTACTCACCAACAGGAACACAACACTGCTTGAAAGCAGTATTATTTAGCTGTGTTCTTTTGTAAGGTCGAAGTACTACCCCGTGACTACTCCAGTCGGTCTGCTCCATATTTTGAACAGGAAAGTTGATTGTCTCCTAACATTGTTTCATCTACTACGCGTAAATCCTATAACAGACAGTATCGGATACGGACAATACCCAAAGGGTGGCTTAATACATAGCTAAATGTAGCAGATACTTGTGTAAAAAATCTAATATAATCACTGAAACTACATAGATAAAACTAGCTTCTGCGCGCGACTTCGTCGGCGTGGACTCCACTTCTATTGGTCTAAGCATGATGATACATAGCCTATAGCCTTCCTCGATAAATGGGCTATCTAACACTGAAAGAATTTTTCAAATCGGACCAGTAGATCCTGAGATTAGCGCGTTCAAACAAACAAACAAACAAACTCTTCCGCTTTATTATATTAATAGTATAGATATACATAGGTATATTGCGGTCAGTTTCATTCGCATTCATTGTGCTTTCTTCGTTCGCTCCTACAAGATGTGGTGTAGGTATGTTTTGCTACAAGATATGGTATATTGTTTTACGGCCTGTAACCTATCCTTTTGGCTTTTACTATAGGCTTATTTAAGTTAAAAGAAGTTTGGAATTTAGTTTGTAATCTAGAGACGAAAGTCTCTTTCTTCTTTCTTATTACTTTAATTCCCTTTGGTTTAATGGTTTTTGTTTGTGCCAAAAGGAATATCATCATCATGTAGAAACTCTCTCTAAAAAGAAACTCTTTCTAAATAGTAGAAATATAGAACTCTATCTAATAGTGGAAACTCTTTCTAAATTATCTAACATATAAAATGTTACATATACAGCCAGATGATTACACTGACTTTGATCAGTGGGAGGTGAGCCGCTCCCGGGTGCATCTTGGTGCTCTTATCGGCAGCGGCGCTTTCGGACGAGTCCACGCCGCTCAGCTCGACATGCCCGGAGGTGAAACAATCACAGTGGCTGCTAAAATGTTATCTGGTAAATATTATTCTGTTTATTTTACACGTATGTAGCAACTCAACGTAAAGCTAGTTTTACATTATCTATTTTTAGAGGTAGCTAACCAAAAACCAATGAGGTAACTAATAAGTATGGTGTATCGATATTTTGTTTCGGCTCTCTCTCTCTCTCTCCCTCTCTTTCTCTCTCTTCGTACAAAAAAACAGTGTTTTTTTAATTATTTTACGCTGGTTTTCTTTGAGAATGTGGTATTGAGCGTAGTAGAGTATAGTATTATTAATAATAATAACGTATTATTAATAATATGGTATTATTAATAATATTTAATCATATAAAGAAGAATTTCTTCATATGTTTTTGTGTAAGATACCGTAGATTCGTAGAAGCAATAGCAGTAAATACGTACGACGCTACATAGCTTTCTTTGAAAGTTTTCCCAACCTGGCTGTTAAAAAATCCTGAAATCTAGGCTATCGATATTTAATTACACTTACACTACTACTTTTATAATTAGTAAAATTAATAAAAAATATCTCGATATATTACCGAGAGAAAAAGGTCGCGTACGAAATTTTTGCTGTAATTAAACTGTTGCTAACCGAAATATAATTAGTGAACAAGTATCTGTTACACAAATGAAATATTTAGAATGAAAATTTTAATAAATAAACTCAAATTTAAAATATTGGAAGGTTTAGTAATACCTACTAGCATTTAAGAAGTAAAATATGTTCGTATTATAATAGATGGCATTTGCGATAGCTAATTCGCCGATATTGTCCATATTCTCGTTTTCTTGATTTAAAAATTCTGGTCTTCTTCAGTTATCGATTTTTCAAATTCTGGAATTTTCGAATTTCGAAGACATTTCTTCATATTATTCAATTACTTAGGTACGTACTATTAGTACAGTACGAGTTGGCGCATGAGTTCCGAAAACTATTCCACCTCAATTTTTTTATGCGATCCTCTTCAAATAGCCCTACTGATGATATAAATGCATGTTGCCAGGGGGAAATCCGGGGCCATATTTTTTAAACCAATTTTTTTTTCTCAATTGCAAGGAACTGTTATTTTTCAACCGGACAATTTTTTTTAATATTCTTTAATAAAATACAAATAAAAAAGGTGCTATGACTTTTCACGATAAAGTTAATATTTTTAGAGATATGAATTTTTAAAGGTTCGAAAAATCTCAAATTTGGGTACTTTTGACCCATGAAATATATATTAAAGACTAAAATAAAATATAAATTACATATTTTTTTAAATTCTTTATACACTAATTAATTGTTTCCTAATGGAGATTTAAAAAAATTTCATTGTTTATACCTGTTTTTTAATTGTTAACTTCGCGCGTTCACAAGTATTCGCTGCACCAGGCTCCCTGTGTCCTGAATCATTATTTATCATTTATCTTAAAAACTATTAACTGTATCAAGATTGTTAAAGAGAGTAATGTTATTAATAATTAAATTCTCTATAATTTGTTTTTAACAAACTTTTTTCTGGAATAAATTTAACAAAAGTTATTTAAGCATGAATCGGAACATGTAATTAAAAGTACTTTTTTATCAGTTTATATTACATTTTTGTTATTAAAGCAGAAAGTAATTACATTGAATAACTTCTTTAGACGAAGTTAATAGATGTAAAAGTAAGAAGCCTTGAAAAAGAAAACAAAAAAAAATCTTTTCCGTACCTACTTAGACACAATCTTACGCACCATGATACATATATGCATTTAGGTATTTTTTATTTTATTATATTTCAATTCGAACATTTAACATATATATATATATATATATATATATATATATAGAATCACGCCTCTTTCCCGTAGGGGTAGGCAGAGACCACTTCTCTCCACTTGCTACGATCCTTACATACTTGTTTCGATTCGTCCACTTTCATTATTCCTTTCATACATGCTCTTCAGTTTAGGGTACTCTTGACCTGGCCTTTTTTCAGGACGTCCCTAATTTGATCTCGAAACTTCCGCCTAGGTCTACCCCTTCCAACACTTCCATTCACACTCGCCTTATACGCCTTTTTTCGTCAATCGTTCTTCATTCATTCTCTTGACATGGCCAAACCATCTCTGTATACCTTTCTCAATTTTTTTCACTACATCTTCTTTCAGACCACAACGTTTCTTATCCTGTCACTCAGTTTAACCCCTATCATACTTCTTAACGCTCTCATCTCAACTGCATTTATTCTACTTCCATGTTTCTTCTGCCATACCCAACTTTCACTCATGTACGGAATGAGTGTCGGAACCAACACCCCCCCCCATGCACAGCCAAACGAGCCTTGTTAGACACCCTTCGACTGTTCATAAAGGAATGCAAAGCTCCATTCACCATGTTTCCAGCATTCACTCCTCTTTCAATATCACTCTCACACTTTCCATCTCTTGTAAACTTTGAGTCCAGATACACAAACTCATTCACCTGTTTAATTTGTTCATCTCCAATCACGATATTGCAGTCTGTCACTGCCGCATCTCCTTCAAAAACCATCACTTTCGTCTTCTTTACATTAATCTTCAAGTTAAGTACGTACCAACATCTTTTTATTATTTAATACATAGCTGTGATTCCTTCAAATACCATTATATCTTTATATTGTTGTTAAAAATGCATAAATTACTATGATAATAACAAAAAAGTAATATAAACTGATAAAAAAGTACTTTTAATTACATGTTCCGATTCATGCTTAAATAACTTTTGTTAAATTTATTCCAGAAAAAAGTTTGTTCAAAACAAATTATAGAGAATTTAATTATTAATAACATTACTCTGTTTAACAATCTTGATACAGTTAACAGTTTTTAAGATAAAGGATAAATAATGATTCAGGACACAGGGCGCCTGGTGCAGCGAATACTTGTGAGCGCGCGAAATTAACAATTAAAAAACAGGTATAAACAATGAAATTTTTTTAAATCTCCATTAGGAAACCATTAATTAGTGTATAAAGAATTTAAAAAAACATATAATTTATATTTTATTTTAGTCTTTAATATATATTTCATGGGTCAAAAGTGCCCAAATTTGAGATTTTTCGAACCTTTAAAAATTCATATCTCTAAAAATATTAACTTTATCGTGAAAAGTCATAGCACCTTTTTTATTTGTATTTTATTAAAGAATATTAAAAAAAATTGTCCGGTTGAAAAATAACAGTTCCTTGCAATTGAGAAAAAAAAATTGGTTTAAAAAATATGGCCCCGGATTTCCCCCTGGCAACATGCATTTATATCATCAGTAGGGCTATTTGAAGAGGATCGCATAAAAAAATTGAGGTGGAATAGTTTTCGGAACTCATGCGCCAACTCGTACTGTACTATATACCTTTGACTCTTCGAAATTTGATCACAAGAGATATGATCAAATTTCGAATTTTCACAAGAGATATCTTGTGATCAAATTTCGAATTTTTAAATCAAGAAATCGAGAATATGGACAATATCGGCGAACGCAATTAACAACATAGTTAGGTAATTAGGAAAGTCATTTGTTTACCGCTATTTACTTACATCACGACAAAACGTACATATTCAACTCGAAGTTAATGCTTAATGAATTTCGCTTGTACAATTAGAATTACATAAAGACGTCTAGGAAATGAAAGTAATACCTACTAATAGTACCTAGTCTCACAGAACAGTGCAATTGTTTCATTCCAGTTTTATAGCTTATTGAATTCATATTGTCCTTGTTATTTCTATATAAATATAGAGATGGTAATTATGCAGTCACTTCACCTCCAGTCTTAGACTGATATTTGCCGAAAATAACGGTCATATATATCAAATAGCTGTCTAGCAATAAGTTGGAAGTTGAAAGCAGATACGTCTAAAAAACGTAAACTATTGCTACATTACGTACTGTAAAAAACAACGCCTTGTATTTTCAGTACAATAATTGTAACAATTAGAAGGTTATCTAAAATTCGTTATATTCCCTTTTCTTCGCTAATTTATTTCGGAATTTTATTCATGAATTAAAAAATAATTTTCGTCAGAGAGAATAATTAAAAATTATATAATTACAAATTTTAAGGATAGTTACGTTCGTTTTTAATATAAATTATTTATACAGATATTTATGTTTGGTGGTTAATTATAGTTCACAATATCAAAGGCTCGTATTATAATCTATAGAAATATACGTTCATATCGTTAGTGATTTAGTGAATCTACTTTTTAAATTTTCATTATTAAATATTTAGTATTCTATTTACTTGTTTGCGTGTAGATTGTACGGTTGTATTAATCTTAAGGGCTCATAACTCAATTATACTAGCTGACCTGGCAAACTTCGTACCGCCATTTATTTATTTTTAAGTCATTAATCGAAACAAAATACTGCTGATATTTTAAGTTGGACAAAGTTACATATCTGTGCAAAATTTCATTAAAATCGATCCAGTAGTTTTGGAGATTAGCCCGGACAAACATCGTGACGAGATTTATATATGTATAGGTAGCTGTTATCACTTCATTACTTTTTTAATGAATTTAATTTAAGACGTCGCGTGACGCGTCGTAATGTAGGGGAAGTTGGGCAAGCCTAAAAGTTTGGCACCCTAAAAATGGATAAAAAGAAGCACATATCAACAACAAAAAATATTGATCTGTACACTAATCAATACACGCAGAATTGCCAAAAAGCTTATATAGGTACAATAAAAAAATGACTGTTCGGTCGGCCAAAATGTTATTACATTACATTTAAAGTGGCTTTAAAAAACAATGCCACAGAAGCAATGTATACTTAGAGTATTATTTTCACTTTTTATTTTGGACTAAAAGAACAAACCTCCTATTTAATTACTTATTTTATGTTTACAGACAATGCTTCAGAGGAGGAAATACAAGATTTCCTTCGTGAGATAGCTATGTTAAAGCACGTTGGGTCTCACAAACACGTAATCAGACTGATAGCGTGTTGCACTAGAAGGGTACCACTAATAGCGTTATTGGAACATGCTCCAAGAGGAGACCTGCTCACTCTACTACGAGCTGCGAGAGGAAGGAGAAATATTGATGAGCAGAAGTCAAGTGCAAGTGCGACAGAACGCGGCGTTAACCGACCGTCTGAGGCTGACAGTATGTATTTTATATTTATAATTTATATATTAACTAGCCAACTCGTGCCCACTTCGTTGGGCGTTAATTATTATATTTGATGCAAATATATAGTAAAGATTTCATCTCGCTCGCATTTCGCTGACTTGATTTACATATAGGTAGGTACTATTATTTTTTACTGAATTTTTTGTTCAATAAAAATAAAATATAGCCTATATCACTCCTGAATAGTGTAATTTTCTGTTAGTGAAGTTGCGCTGGCGGTTGCGGGTTCGATCCCCGCACACGACAACATTTGTATTTGCCATACAGATGTTTGCCGTGGTCTGGGTGTTTGTGCAGTCCTTGTGGGTCTCCCCACCGTGCCTCGGAGAGCACGTTAAGCCGTCGGTCCCGGTTGTTATCATTTACACCTGATAGCGATCGTTACTAATAGCAGGGAATATATCCGCCAACCCGCATAGGAGCAGCGTGGTGGATTGAGCTCCGATCCTTCTCCTACATTGGGAAGAGGCCTATACCCAACAGTGGGATATTAGAGGTTGAATCGAATCGATCGAAATAATTAAAATAAAAGCCGCCTACTGAATTATTAAATTTTCTGCCGAAAATGTCTTACATTATTTTCAAAGCTGATACATGTCAAACTGCTGGATCGATTTTAGCTGTACCTACCCTGCGCCTACCTTTTTTTTGGTCGTACCGAGTCAGAAACCTATGTGAGCTCATGCACAACACTTTGCTGAAGATCATGACATGATCAAATGTATAGTTTACGATTCTCTAAAGGACATACAGTCAAACATTAATTTTTATCTATATAGATAGCTAAGAACCACCGCAAGTAAATTCACTTTAACTTAAAAAGACACATCCAAAGCTGTATGGACAGCGTATGGACGTTTGAGAGCTACGAATACGAAGCCGCTGACAGGAATTGTCGTTAAACATTCTCCTTTTTGCGAAAACCAGAGCGTCAAATGAAAAATTATAAAGCTATAAATTATTAGTTATGTATTTCATTTCGTATTAGTAAACCACATTAATTTTTGAATCCGTTTATTCCTTGAACTAATAACTGTTTTTAATGTTATCGCTTCTAAATACTGATTTAAATAACTCTCCTCTTTCGATGTCTATGATTGTTTGAAGTCAATACCTTTGATTAAGTTTTTGCTAATAAATTCTTCTAGGGGCTGGATTTTTTTTTATCTGATGACTAGGATACTTATAGCCCATATAGTTTTTAGCAATATTCAGTTGTTACTACAATCTTCAGGAAACTAACTAATTCAAAAATCGGATAATAAAATTTATAAATATATATTTATTATTTTTATGACAAATACATTTGTATAGTTAGATATGTCTTTTAAAATTAATTCATTATTTATTTTTTATATAGAAATTATAAGGCTGTGCCTCGTCACGACATAAAATGGACATAAATACGACTATAACAGCAATAAACGATTTGGGAAATTTTATAATTATATTATTATATACCTACTTTACGCTATAAAAATTCATATCAAACACGCCTAATTGAGTTATTGCTATTTTTTCTCAGCGGAGTACACAAACTTAAGCGATTCGGATCCGCCCATGTACGGTAATTCGGATGGAAAGTTATACATTGATGCTACTCAACCAAAGAACAAGGACCATTACGTTGCTGAACCAGCATTGCAGCTGGACAGCGCAACTATGCGCGACTATGCGCTACAAATTGCTCTGGGCATGCAGCACTTAGAAGAACGCGGTATCACACATAGGTAAGTACTTAATTTATGATAAAATGGTACAAAACGGTTTAAATCTCTAAACACGAACGCAGTTTAATTACATTTAAGCAATTATAGATTTACATGTATTGGTAAATATCAATTACTTTCATATAAAAATATTAGCGCGTTAGAAGCTACCTGAATAAAACACAATTAGGTACAGCGATATCTCCCGGTCCTCTGAGATAATCTTTTTTATATATCCTAGGTAAATTCTATGTCCTAATTCTATATCCTAAGAGTAGGCTACCCGTCATTTATAACCAACGAAAAAACGGAGGCGGTTCTCAAATCGACGCCTTGACATCGCATAACTTTGGGGCCGTTCAAGTATTACGTAACGCAATTAGGGGGGAGGGGGGTCTTGTAAAACGTTACGATGCGTTACAGGGGGGAGGGGGGTCTCAAACAACGCGTTACGTAACGTTGTTTTTTATTTAAATAAAAAAAAACTAGTGTACTAAAATCTCCCAAATTGGCAACCCTTTTCGTTTATATCCCTTTTTGTATATATATGTTACGCTCAAAGATCGAAAACGCTCATTGAGCGGAAAAATAGCTCACAACGCGATGTGGTCACAGTAAAACATCCACATAGCGAAATTCGTGTTATGTCTCTAATGAAAACGCGCACGACGCGTTATGGCAATCAAAGAGAGATCAAATAGCGAAATTCGTGTCGTGGCTTACATGCTATTCGATCTCAACGCGTTGTGGCAATGAAGAAAAGCCATGACGCGTTCTGAGCATTCATTGTGTTAACCATATCACGACGGACAGCTTGTAACTTGTCGGTGTCGGCTCGGGTACTAACGTTTTAGTTAGAGTTCCTGAAGTTGATAGAGGACGTGCAGCACCCAGGAATGTTATGTGTGTTGTTATGAGCATTAATCCATCAGGTCTCTACCAGTTAGGAAACAAGGAAGGTGTGTACCTCGATAGACTTTATGCACGTAATGAATTTACACTTTCTGAAACCAAATTTATTAACATTTGTGATGTGCTCTCAACTTCATCGTTAACACTTCGCTCAGCATCTATGTTATCGTCTGGAAGTAAGCAAGGGTTTATAATGTGCCACTGCAAAATATACTGTATTGATAAAAAATGCAAGTGTCGCTCCAAGAATATAAAATGCAACTCAAAATGCCTCAGTAATAGTTCATGTAAAAATAAATAGCAATCAAATACTAATTATTCACAATTATAGTTATTTCTAATATAGGTACATTTTTGTTGTTTATTGGTGATCAATAAACATTTGTGTTAAATATTTTTATTTCTTGAAAGAATTTTAATTGTCATGAAAAAATTAAAACCCTCATCATTTTATATGAATTATGAGTAATTTACAAATGATATGAATATTTTGCTGTGTGGCTACGGCAAAGAATTTAGCCTCCCCCTCTCTTCCCGTGGGTGTCGTAAGAGGCGACTAAGGGATAACATAGTTTCACTACCACCTTGGAACTTATAAAGCCGACCAATGGCGGGATAACCATCCAACTGCTGGCTTTGAAGTACACAGGCCGAAGACGGGCAGCAGCGTCTTCGGTGCGACAAAGCCAGCCCTGCGGTCACCAACCCGCCTGCCCAGCGTGGTGACTATGGGTAAAACACATGAGTTCACGCCATTATTGGCGCGAACTTGTGGAGGCCTATGTCCAGCAGTGGACTGCGATAGGCTGAAATGATGATGAATGATGAATATTTTGTGTTCAGTGATTTTTTTACTTAATACATTGATTTTTTTAAATATAAAGTAATCTCAATAAATAATAAATATCGTTTCGTTTTAATTTATATAATTATATACTTAATATATTTGATAATGAGAAACACGTTATGCCGTGATTTTATAAAATGAAAAATATTTCTTAAGGACATCTACCAAAACGGTTCCAGCCTAGGTCTAGTATGATCTATATCGGAAAGTAGTGTGCGTTGTAATCAAATAGTATTCCATACGCGTCATGGCTTTTCTTCATTGCCACAACGCGTTGAGATCGAATAGCATGTAAGCCACGACACGAATTTCGCTATTTGGTCTTTCTTTGACTGCCATAACGCGTCGTGCGCGTTTTCATTAGAGACATAACACGAATTTCGCTATGTGGATGTTTTACTGTGACCACATCGCGTTGTGAGCTATTTTTCCGCTCAATGAGCGTTTTCGATCTTTGAGCGTAACATATATATTTATAGATACTTACCGCAAACGCGATTTTTTTAAGCGACTTTACGGTAGTTTTCGCAACAAAGTTGTGACATTTAGGTAAAAATGGTCAGTTGGGGTGTTACGCAACGTTTATGGGCTGGGGGGAGGGGGGGTTAAAGGAAAACGTTACGTCGCGTTACATGGGGGGAGGGGGTGTCAAAAATCTTCAAAATTTGCGTTACGTAATACTTGAAAGACCCCTTTTCACGAAGTACCTAGTCCCTAGTCGGATTATGATAATTGTTTTTTTATTGGTTAGGTTAGGGCATACCTCGAAGTTGATCTCATATAAATTTGAAAAAAAATCCTGAAAAATGGCAATGATTTATTGTTCACTCACAGATTGAAATGCAGAATTGTGTATTTTTACTTGTTATTAGATTCTTCTACATATCCCCCATATCCTAACCATACCACAAAAAATTATAAAAAAAGTTTCACTTTAAAAACTTTTTATTAACAATAAAATAATGTATAATGTATATGTTACTGTAAAAGGTCGAACTACAGTCAATCCTAAGATTTAAGAGTAAGTCTTAGGATTTACCGACAGGAGTTGGTAAATGTAAGAATTTATGAAAACGGGACATTTTTTTCGGGCTTTTACTATTAGAATTTAGTACATGCTAGGTCTTACCACTGCAGCTAGTAAAAGTTGGTTTTGGGAATAAAACAAAGATTAATTCTTATTCATTTATTTCAGTCAAAAACTTAAATTGGTAAGTCTTTAGATTAAGACCCGTAGACCGTTTATCGGCATAATTTCGTTACAAAAAAAATAACCTTAACCTATCTAATTTCAATATTATACTGTTTATCGGCATATTTTTGTCACAAAAACAAAAAAAATAACCCTAACCTATCTAAATTCAATATTAGACTGTTTATCGGCATATTTTTGTCACAGAAACAAAAAAAAAACCCTAACCTATCTAACTTCAAAATTAGACCTACGCAGGTTTTAATCTAAGGACTAGCCACGTTATAACATGCCTTTTTCAACATTTACCGTGCCTTAATGTAAATCCTAAGGGCGCCTTCAAATTAGCAGCGCGGCGGAAGCGCGTCTGCAGCGCTGCTGACGCGCGACGTTGTAAATGTATGTAAATAACAACGCGCGACAGCAGCGCGTAGCCTTCAAATTTGTCGCGCTGCTGTCGCGCGTTGTTATTTACATACATTTACAACGTCGCGCGTGTGTACCAAGTGAATGGTAGTAAAAGTGCGAATCGCAAAATCGTTCGGGTTTTTACCATTAAGAGTTGGTAAATCTTAGGTTTTACTCTTAAATCTTAGGATTTACCGTAATTCATGCATTTACAGTAACATATATACATACATAAATGTAAGTATACCTACCTAAGAAACTTTGAGTTAACGCCAAACAATCAAGGAGCAAAGATCACTAAATTACATTTTTAAAGAAATAACCAAATCAAATTAACAATGCAACGTAAAATCTCTAGCGGTAAACATTAACATTCTAAAAATATGCTCTCCGCACGACCACTCGCAACAAAGTGTGCCTTCACGGGCTCACGTGTGTGCCTTTGCCTTTTCGGGTTGCTGTCTCGCTAGAGATGGGCGTAACGGCTACATTTTGATATTACGTTATAACGTGACGCTACTTTTAAATCACTTATTATTTTTTACGTGATAATATTTTTTTTTTTTTTTACCAACTGTGAAACCCTTCTTCTTCTTATAGTGCCTCTCCAACTAGTGAAGGTTGGCTATCAGCTTTTTACTGTCATCTTTATTTATAGCTCTGCGAAATAACTCAGCGGCACTGGCTATTCCGGTCCACTCTCGGATGTTTCGTAACCACGATTTCTTTCTTCTGCCAACCTTCCTCTTTCCAGCGACCTTTCCCATCATTACGAGCTGCAACAGACTATATCGCTGATGTCGAAGAACATGGCCCAAGTAAGAGATCTTCCGTTGTTTTACTGTGAGCATGAGTGCGCGCTTCTGGCCAATCCGTTCCAGTACTTTGACGTTGGTGACCTTCTGAGTCCAGCTTATGGAAAGCATGCGTCTATACGTCCACATTTCGAAAGCCTCTATACGCTTTCGAAGGTCTTCTTTTATGGTCCAAGCCTCACATCCGTACAATATAATGGGCCAGATGTAACAGTGGAGCAAACGAGTTCGTAACTTGATGTTAATGTTACGGTTACAGAGTACTTTTCTCATTGTGTTAAAAGCACTACGGGCGATTTCAATACGCGTCTTTATTTCTAAGTCGCTATTCCATTCCTCGTTTAGCCATGTCCCCAGGTATTTGTATTTCCGAACTCTTTCTAGATTTTGGCCTGACACCGTTATGCTCGTCGTGGTATCCAACGTATTGGAAATGACCATAAACTTTGTTTTATTTATGTTCATTCTGAGACCAGCCTCACCACCACATCTCTCTAACCTTTCGACCATTTGTTGAAGATCAGCTGCTGTAGACGCTATTAGGACTGTATCATCCGCGTAACGTAAGTTGTTGATATTACGTCCATTTATTTTAACTCCGCAGTCCAGGTCATGCAGAGCCTTGGATATTATGTCTTCTGAGTATAGGTTGAAAAGAAGAGGTGATAGTATGCATCCCTGTCTTACTCCTTTTTGAATGACAATAGCATCGGTTTCCTCTCCGTCCACTCTCACAGTGGCATGTTGATTCCAATACAGGGTTTTTATGATTGTGATGTCTTTATCGTCGAGGCCAATGTCCTTTAATATCTCGAGAAGATGATCATGCAGTACTCGATCAAATGCCTTTTCATAATCGACGAAGCAAAGAAAGACATCCTGTTGCATCTCTCTGCATTTTTGGACCAAAACCTGTATGGCAAACAACGCCTCTCTTGTTCCCACTCCAGATCTAAAACCAAACTGACTGTCACCAAGTTGTTCGTCACATTTTACCCTAATGCGTTCGTGAAACCCTTGTGAGATCAAATTTTTTTTTTGGGATTTTTTGACCTGGTAATTACAACCTTTAGGTCAACTCTTATTATTTGTGAGATCAAATGCATATTACATAATTATAGGATACTTAAAATGAAAGACTATCTGTATACAAAATTTCATCAAACCGGTTACAGCCGTTTCTGAGATATCTAAAGTATAACAAAAAAAAGGTGTGTGAAAAGGATTCACACACGATAGAAGTGAAACTTCTATGGCAAACTAATTTAAAAAAACTAATTTAAAATTAGCGGCTTGCAGCGCGGCTCGTCCTTCCCTGTCTTTTTGCCGTTGCATCCGGGTTGAAATAATAACGATTCTAAAGAAATTTCACTTCAATAAATACCTACAAGAATTACGTAACTCATTTACAGATACAAGATAAAATAAACTTACCGCTATTTTCATTCCTGTTATTTTCTCTACTTATTTCTTCATATATAATTAAATGCTTTTGTTTCATATGTTTTTTTAAATTCGTTATAGTAGTTTTAAATGAAAGAATATTTTTACAATATTTACATTCCGCTTTTTTTGCAATTTCATCCACCACAGTAAAATAATAATTCCACATAACCACTAAACAACTATACTTAATTATATAAAGAACTATACTTAATTATATAAACAACTTAATTATTAATTATATTTACAGTTTCTCAAAACGCAACACCGCAATCGTAAAATTCGTAAATAAACTCACGAAAATGACGAACATCATACGAGAACAAACGCGTTGTCCATACTGAAAATTTAACCGTTAAACAAAACGAAATAATATGAAAAAAAATAAGTCTAACGTGTAGTATAATAAAAATAATAATACGAACTAAAATATTTTTAAAATTTATTTCAAAAGACATTGAAAGGAAAATAGTTCTTATTCAGTTACAATAGAATACAATTTGACATGAGACTAAGCTAAGATATTATACGCAACGTGAATGTTCTGGACATTCAAAGGAAAATAGTTCTTAGTCCGTTACAACAGAATACGATTTGACATGGGACTAACATATTATACGATGTTCTGGACATTAAAAGGAATTTTGTGACCATAGAGTACAATTTGGCTCTGTGTACATTTGAGGTAAAGTAGTAAAAATAAAAATATTCTTTCAAACCTTACCTGGGAAGCGTGATATTATATCACGCTTCCCAGGTAAAAAAAATAACAGGTGATAAAATGATTTAAAAATAATAGGTGATTTTATCCGCTACCTAATATAACGAACACCTCTATGTCTCGCTGACATTATCTTCGTGAACGCTCAGCGTCAGCGTTCTCCGGCCGCCGCACTGCGCACATCACTCTTAATTTAATGTTTAATTAATTTTGTTATTTATCACCGACTCGAAATTACTTAGGTATAGTACCCGGCCATAAATATTGCACATCGACCTTTGGAAAGAGACAATCGGCTAATTTCGACTTCGTAGAGCGTTATAGTCCAAGATCCCAGACCCCAGACTTGATTGACAAAACATTACAGTATACATCGTAGTATAAAGAGTTGCTAAAATATTTTCTACATGTTTTAAAATATAGTAATATAATTAGTGTCTGGCGATAAATACGAAAATAGCTGGTTAATAACATTTTTACGTATATAAAGCAGCCAAATTTAAAAAAATTGTGAAAGAACGTTTGTGTACTAAAGGATATTATTCGATTAACGATTTTATAGAAGACAGTACGCCTTGGGAATGATGTGATCGCCGCCAGGCTATTTCAAACTATAAAATTATTGTAAATTTCAATCTGCTTTGGAAAAAAAACATGATTAAAAAAATGATATTAGTCCCGCTGAGAGTTTCTTTCGCCAGTTCTTCTCAGGTCAGAGGCTTTTTCTTTCCGAACTGGTAGTAGACTCATGACGTTCAGTAAGAAATTGTAATAATTTTATGCTGAATAAAATATTTTGAATTTGAATTTAATATATTTTGTCCTTCAAAAAAATATGACAGGTGATCTGGGAACTGGGTTCTTACACTATTAGATCTGTCATATGAAATACTGACAGTCCGATACGTCTCATAGGTAATGTGCGTCAGAGATAACGCTCTACAAAGTTCAAATTAGCTGATTGTCTCTTTCTAAAAGTCGATGTGCATTATTTACGGCCGTGTACTATACACTAACATTAGTTTAAGAACTTAAGGTTTTTTTTTTCAGTTTTTTCGGCGGTTTAATTTTTTTGTTTAAATTTTTTTATTATTTTAATCATTGAAATCGAAACATTGCAGTACAGAAATTTAACTCATCAATAATTGACTTATGAATCTGTGAACGACCTTCGAAGATCTTTACCTTGAGAGAAGACCGAGAATTCGACGATGTTTTCTCAGAAATCCCTCGGTATAATTTCCCGGTTTTCCCGAAATAAATATTTGATTTTGCTTTAAACACAATCATATTAGGCGAAGGAAAAAAAAAGGTCTCCTTTAATCATCCTACTGTCATGAAAGACATGTTGTAATGGCTGTCCTTCGCTGTTTTACTCGCTCTGAGCCTTTATATTATGGTCTAAGATCCGAGAAACTAAATCTTCCCTCATCTGTTAATTCGATGAAACAATTTTTTATAGGCTTATTTCAATATTGTGAATTTATAAAAACAACCTCTGCCACCATAAACCTGCTGCAATCAGTCAGGAACCTCAGTCAGCAGTAACCTGGCTGCAGGTTAAAGTATAGCAATCATAGAGATGGGTGCCTACTATAGTCAGGTATATAATGTAAAATATTGACGGTTTTAGCTTACTACATGTAATTAACATGAGAAGGAAAAGATTTTTTAAAAGAAAAAAAAAATTTTTAAGTATTATTATTTGCAGTAGGCTTATGGTGGCAGAGGTTGTTTTTATAAATTCACAATATTGAAATCAGCCTATAAAAAATTGTTTCATCTAATTAACAGATGAGGGAAGATTTTGTTATATTCCGGGTCTTAGACCATTAGTATGTACATTGCCTATCTACTTTATCGTTTAAAAATGACAAATGTCTCTAATGACGAATCATTACTAAGATGAATCAAGTAATAGCAGTTTTTATCGATAACAATAAACAAACTAAACGATTCTCTTAAAAACAAAGATAGAGTCTAATAATTAATAAAATAAAAGTTACAAGTATATACATAATACATAATTATATAAGCTTGTAAAATAATAAAAGTAGACTTTTAATTATATTTCCCGTCTTGAGACTTATATACGATCAAATACGCTATCCGCTATATAGACCTCATAACAAATACAAAGCAAAATAAACAGTTTTAGGTGTATTTATCGACCTGAAAAAGGCATTTAACACTGTAATTCATGAGTTGTTACTAGGGAATGCAATCCAGCACCCAAAAGACAATCCGCAAATCCGCAAGATTGAGACCATTAATCCCGCGGATCCGCAAGATTTGCAGGATTGTACAATATTTTAAAATATTAGTCCACAAAATTATTTTCGAAGTCAGTAAATAAATCAATAAAATTAACTAAGCAGAAACAAATAGTATACTTATATTTTGATCAGAAATAATGACAAAAATCTAAATTATTTTATGTGAATTAAAGTCTGAAAAAAAAAATTTATTCTACGTTTCGTTTTTCGTCGATTTTTTGATAAAAAAAGCGAAAACTGTCCTTTCGAGTACCGACTGCTGACTTGCGAAAGTCTAAAATTGATTGATTTGTAGGTACATTTTTTTTAAATATATAACTAGGTAGACAAACAAGCGTACTGCTCACCTGATGGTAAGCGATTACCGTAGCTTATAGACGTCTGCAACAACAGAATAATCACAAGCGCGTCGCCGACCCTATCCCCAATTCCTCCCAGGAGCTCTGTTCACCTTATATTCACCAACACGAACACAACACTGTTTGAAAGCAGTATTATTTAGCTGTGATCTTCTGTAAAGTCGAGGTACCAGTCGGGCTGCTCCATATTTGAGCAGTAAATTTCCTGCTGTGCCCTATCATATCATTGTTTCACTCACACTCACACTCATACATGAAATACCCATCCATCCTACTTTGTCAAACGACCGATAGATAGTAAAAAACCAAAGAATTTGCATACTACTACGTACACCAGCATACAAATTACTTGGTAAAACATTACATAGAAAATCACCGAAGCTTCTTGACGACTGTTTGATTTTTGCCTGATAAATAATTTCTTTATATTGAAGGGTAAACAATAAAAACAAAATGATTCGACCAATAAATGAAGTAATGAATCGACCGGCAGGATGCCTGCAGGTAAAATTATGGTATTTTCGCGTAGTATTCTTGCTTTACGATACTACAAGTCATCAAATGAAGGTACAAATAGTATAATTATACTACGAAATCCAACACTGTTCGTGCCGTACACATTGTTATGCGAATTCAGGCTAGAAAAAATTAAAGTCTTGCAAATCTTGCGGATCCCGCAGGTGTAATCCCGCATTTGTAATCCCGCTAATTTTATGCGGGATCCCGCATTTGCGGGATTGCGGATCCGCGGGATTGCATTCCCTAGTTGTTACATAAGAAACTACTTATTACTTAATATAGGTCTTACTGCCGCAGCTTTTAGCATATCATATTATGTTAAATCTTATTTGTCTCATCGATCGCAGATAGAGTACAATTCGGTAAAATACAAAATTCTTAAAAAAAAAAAAAAATGTCATGTCTCAAGGCTCTATTTAGGTCCTCTGCTTTTTACGATTTACATAATTAGCATTTCGGAGATTGGGCTTGGCGGGTGATGTCACGTTCTATGTCGATGACATTTGCTTGTTTTACTCAAGAAGATCAATACCTTATAGCCACAAGCACAAAAATATTTTTTTTTACTAATAAAACCGTCCGTGGACCTTAAGGAAGATGACAAAAAGATATTTTTTTTTTGTACAGATTCCAAATATTACCCTCCATTCATACTCTAGTTACAGTCAGTGGATCGTCCTGGCAGACCCGAGGGCCTGACCGGGTACGGGCCTTGAGGTTACCCTCTTTACCCGGGCTTTCATCACCGGGGCATTTGCCACCGGGGTCAAATTATTTTGGCCCGTTATAATGGACCAGGGCCTGTAGCCTTTGGGGTCGTCGGTCAAGTGGTAGTCCTAAAACAAAAATAAGAGTAAGAATCGTCAGGTCGTTCCCTATCGGGTGGTCTCTCTTATCGGGTGGTTTCTCTAATTGTCCTCCCCCACGTCGTCCAGATCGTCGCCACCGCTGTCCGCGCTGGGTCGGCTCGGTGGTGCTTGCAGGAGCTCGCGAGACTCTAGTTACGTATACGTAAAATGCTATCTTACTTTATTTCCTACTAGATGGCGCTAGTTGTATTTTAAATCGCGCTATAACTGTGTCGCTCGTATGCTATAAGTACTCTTGTCTGCGAATTTGTTGGTACCTCCTTGGTACCATCTTATGAAAGTATTCTAAATTTTTGAACGCTGATTCCATTATATTCTATTGGAAACAGCCACTACTAAATAGAATTTCATCGAAGATATTGTTGAAACTTTGGAATTTGGAATTTTGGATACATAATAAAAAATTGCGTGCGTACTGCGTACAAAGTACACATGTCTGATGTCAGAAGTGAAACTTCTTTTTACGATTTACATAATTAGCATTTCGGAGATTGGGCTTACAGGTGATGTCACGTTATATGTCGATGACATTTGCTTGTTTTACTCAAGAAGATCAATACCTTATAGCCACAAGCACAAAAATATTTTTTTTAGTAATTGACAAAAATATTTTTTTTGTAGAGATTCCGAATATTACCCTCCATTCATACCCTACGTATACGTAAAATGCTTTCTCACTCTATTTCCTACTAGATGGCGCTAGTTGTATTTTAAATCGCGGTATAACTGTGTCGCGCGTATGCTATAAGTACTCTTGTCTGCAAATGTACTGTTACCGATTTTGATGAAACTTTCATGAATTTTTGAACGCTGATTCTATTATAATCTAATGGATACAGCGACTGAGCGACTCTGAACACATCGAAGATATTGGATATTGTTCGTCACTTTGAAATTTGGATACATAATAAAAAATTGCGTGCGTACAAATACAAAGTTTACATGTCAGAAGTAAAACTTCTATGGCAAACGCGGTGTCCCCAGGCGGTCACCCACCCAAATACTGGTCGTCGCTGACGTTGCCACGTTAGCGGTCTCTCAAATTTTACCCCTCATGCGCCTAAAGAAGTTTCACTTCAAAAAATATTAATTATTGTTTGTACTAGATTTACCATCTAAGTTAATTTGATTCTAATGAGAAACGTAGACTCTTACCTTAAAACGACACAAGATAATGCGCCTGTTACAATTTAAAAGCAATCATAATCGATACTATTATAAACTGAAATATTCGTTTGTAAGTTTTCGCTACTACAAAACTACAGTATCAAGATGTAGCATAGTCTATAAAATATATCGTACAGCGTACTAAGACTCATAGTAGCAATATAATGACCGAAAATATAATTTATGTAAACCCGAAGTGTAACGTCCTTTTCATTAGTCTTTACATAAACAATTAAATATAAAATATACGTATACATCGCAATTGTACATAACATATTATGAATTATTTACGTATTTATTTACTGGTTTTTTTTTTACAAAAGACGGGAAATATCTTAAAAATACTCGTCCAAAAAGCACTCCCGCTATTTAGCTTGCTAATAAAGGTCTCTACGCAACAGTTGCTAAGCGTCGAATTCGGAAATTCACAAACCGTATTTTTAGAATTTGAAGAAAAAACAAACCAATTCCCTTCGATTAAGGTTACAAATCGCGTGTAAGATATTCAAATAACTTGAAGATGTTTTGCGGTCGAGACCTTTATCTGAAATATTATGATACTACCTCGAATATTGATTGATATTCCTATTTAATGAAATACCGACAAAATATATAGCGGCTAGTAACAGATGTCGAATTAGAATTATCGATTAACAAACAGGCCGGACAGAAAGTCCACAACTACAAGGCTGAGGCAAACATTTATTGTATTCTTCAACCATCTAAATGTTGACCGACCAAACAAGCGAAATTTTATTTCTTGTTGTATAAACCTTAGTTGAAAACCTTTAGGGAAAATGAAATAAACCTTAAAGAACTGTTTCTCGTAGACAGTAGAAGACCTATTATTATCAGTAAAATATAATATCAATAAATAATAATTAATCAAACAAGTTAAGTAGACGTTACTTTCAGAAAACTATTCGTTCTAATCAATTGAATTATAGTATTAATTAAATCCTAAAGTCGAGAATACCGCCATATTTGTATAATGTGATAAAAACTTCTTGTGGATATTCTTTATTGTGTAAAGCTGGGGAAATTAACAAAGCTCGATTATTCGTTATTCTTACCCTAGCAATATGTCTTTGCCAGGTGTCACAAAGATGTAATAAAACGAGCTGTATATCATCACTTCATCACTGAATATATCCTCTTACCATATACCCATAGCCTGCTGCCCTGCTACTTCACAGATGGTCAAATTTATGCCCCCTCCGCCCTCTACCTATCATGACGTCCAATATTCTTAATTTTAGGTCTATAATTTTATTTCCATTTAACTAATAAAATTTAGATATTTTGAAATGTGATGTCACAAAATGTTGGACCCGTTCCCACCCCTTGTCAAACAATGTCACACTTCATCGACCCCCTAAACCCCCTTAACATGTGACGTAATTTATAGATGACCCCTATACTCAAAAACGGTTGAATAAATTCGACTAATAATACCTATTTTGTACTTAGGACTTACGGAGGTTCTTACGGAACGATAAAATAAAAAAAGAAATTCTCAAAAATTAGAAAAAAAAATCTTTAAACCTAGACCCCCAGATTGTAACTATCCGGAAACACAGACGCTGGTAGAGAGTTCCACTCTTTGGACGTACGCATCAAGAATGTACTAGCGAATCGCTTTTTATATATAAGTATACTATTTTTACGCGTATAGTAGGAATACCGTATAGTACCTTCTAAAATTGTATGATCGCAAAAGATATGATAGATACCATCTATAACTCAAACAATGTTTCAACTATGGTTATGTAGAATTTTTTTTTTACATTTCAGGGATCTTGCAGCCAGAAATATCCTAGTCGACGGTGCTGGGGTGTTGAAGGTTGCGGATTTCGGGCTGTCGAGATCAGGAGTATACGTTCACACTCGACAACGCCCTGTGCCCTTGAGATGGCTTGCTCCAGAGGCTATTTACAACGCAAAGTATTGCAGTGCAAGCGATGTTTGGGCTTTCGCTGTTCTTCTTTGGGAGATCGCTACTTTAGGTAGGTTCAATTATACTTAAGTAGTTAGTACCTGGGTGACCGAGCCTAGCTCGGTATTTTCATTTTATTTTTTGTTTTTTTTCTCGGTATTTTTAAAAATTAAAAAAGAAATTAAGAAATTTAAAAAAAAAGACAAAAAGTTTATCTGGAGACTGAGATTCGAACCCGGGTCAACACGATTTGACACCCGCCGATTTCCTAATTAAGCCATTACAGCTATGATCACAGTAGTGAAATTAAGCTTCGTATTCTAATGATATTTTTTCATTGCCTAAAAACAGGGATAAAACGACATTTTTTTAAAATGAATCCTAGCTAGATCAATTTTTCGCCCCCGAAATCCCCTGCATACTAAATTTCACGAAAATCGTTGGAGCCGATTCCGAGATTCAGAAAATATATATATATATATATATATATATATACAAGAATTGCTCGTTTAATAGTATAAGATTTTTGAAGTCGTTATTACATGCTGAATCGTGAGTTATTTTTATATATATTATATTATATTATTAGTTTTCGTATATGCGTAGAGTACAGAGAGTGTCAGAGTACACAGAGTGTCAGATAACCTCAAACTAAATACTCGCTTCTAAAGCAACTCTATGGTTATACCGAGCGGTTTTTCGAATTTTCCAGGGTTTCCATACTTTTTCTCACCCTGTATATATAAGACTTATAGACGTATGTATCTCTTTCGATAATATTAATAACTAGCTGTGCCCGCGGTTTCACCTGCGTTGATTTGAGGGGAAAAATAGCCTTTCTTCTTCTTAAAGCATTACCCTTTTCTTTAAATAGGCTATCCACCTCAGAGGAATTTTTCAATTCGAATCAGTAGTTCTTGAGTTTAGTGCGTTTAAACAAACAAACAAACCAACTTTCAGGTTTATAATCCATACTATTAATATTATAAATGCGAAAGTAACTCTGTCTGTTCCGTCCGTTTTCATTACTGACATTATTATACATTTTTAAAATCTAAAATACGCCACTTTCCGTGTATTATGGATATAATGTTGTCGATTCGAAATGTTTATTTTAATACGTTCTTTAATTTTAGGGGAGAGTTTACCATATCGACGGGATGAACATTAAATGTTTGACAGTTACGAAACACGAACACACTTCCATACAAATTTTCATTCGCACCTTTCTACCCCTTACACCCTTTTTTCCGCATTAAAAAGTAGCCTATGTCCTTTCTCAGACTCTAAAATATCTATATACCAACTTTCATTTAAATCTGTTCAGTAGTTTTGGCGTGATTGCGCGACAGACAGACAGACAGACAGAGTTACTTTCGCATTTATAATATTAGTATGGATAAAACAAAAGAAACACTTAATATAGAGACAAAAGTGTAATTAAATTTTTAAGGCTTTATTTTAAACTCTAAGGTACTTAAAAAGCACAAGATTATTAAAAGCTTTTAACATGATAACTATTAATAAAAAAGGTGTGTGTGTGATTCACACACGATAGAAGTGTAACTTCTTTAGCAAACTAATTTAAAAAAAAAACTAATTTAAAATTAGCAGCGTGCAGCGCGGCCCGGCCGCACTGTCGTTTTTCCGTTGCATCCGGTTTGAA
Organism: Melitaea athalia; assembly: GCA_905220545.2. Classification (NCBI taxonomy): domain Eukaryota; kingdom Metazoa; phylum Arthropoda; class Insecta; order Lepidoptera; family Nymphalidae; genus Melitaea; species Melitaea athalia. The sequence goes on along the minus strand of HG992183.1, from coordinate 6,003,496 downwards.
ATCACAACGATTCTAAAGAAGTTTCACTTCAAAATTACGAAGCGTTGTGATAATTTAATGTAAGCACTAATAATTTGATAGAGAATCTTACAAAGCGTTCACTTTTAATTACAGGTGGTTTCCCGTACGCGGAATTAAGCAACCAAGCTGTGCCCCACTTTTTAACAGAAGGGGGTCGTTTGCCGAAGCCAGCGCGAGCTTCTCCACGACTCTATCAACTCATGACCGAATGTTGGTCAGAAAACCCCCAAGACAGGCCAACATTTGCCGAAATCGTGGACAAACTGACTGTCCAACAACAGTTGTATGTGGATCTCGATTGCGTTTTTCCTCCAATGGAAGACAACTTCACAACCCTTAGCGATTACGACTTCAACCAAACCGACTGACGTATTGTTCGGTGACCTACTTAAAGACTGAATATTTTTATTGTTGTTATTATTCCAAATAAATGTACGTAAATAATAGTATCTTTTATCCATCTACATGAAACAAAATAACATGTAAATAAGTCTTATAGTAAAAACAAATTTTAGTTACAAATATCTACGAAAAATATTACTAAGAAAGACTTTATCGAGAAAAGAATCTTTTAATTGCATTTTATAAGAAAATTTACATACAATAATTCTAATGGACACAAATAAACAGAACTGATACATACTTTTATAAAGAAATTATTTAAAAAAAAATATACAACTTATGACTTACTAGAATTAAATATTAAAAGAAAATTTTATTTGTAATTTTTACGAGTGTCGTTGGTAGTAAAAGTAACGGTCAATTACACATTTCTTAAATTGAATAAAATAAATCAGTCATAATTAAAATGCCTCACTTAATATTTGTACACAACGATGTACAATATAAGCACATTTTTGATTATAAATTATAATATAAAAAGTAAGTATATTTATTTATTCATAAAAAACTTTCTTTAGTTTGATAATGCTTAAATCATGATGCACTCAAACTTTAAAAATTTGTGTTTCGTTAGACAGTTTATACGGAAAGTTATAGGCTATATTACATATATCACACGACGAATAATTAGAGCAGCGCAGTAATCATAAATGTCAATCAGTTTGATAACTATCGAAGGACAAAGGTGAAACCAAAGACATTAAAAGAGATTTAATTAAATCTAATCATGTCTTTGGGTGAAACCTCGTGAAACCTCGTGAAACATTGCTGTCTTTTACCATCACTTCCTAATATTTTTACGGCTAAACTATTATTCTTATATCAATAAATATTGAATTTTGTAAATATTTTCCAAAATTTACATGAAAATTCTACTATAATATAATTTTATTTTCAGAAATCCTTTAATCTTTTAAAAAAGTCAACTGACATGCATCAGCCATGTTTGATAAACATCGTAATTTTTCTATATACAGCAACTCAATCACAAATAAAATGGGTAAATTCCGAAAAGGAATCTTTAGTGTTCATCGCCAATCCTGTAGAAGCCAATATGCCAGGTCATTGGATACCATTAAGCATTGTAAAAGTAATTTTAGGCGGGACCACAACGGAGTCTTTTAATAAATTGGCGCATGTTATAACAATACCTACTACAACAACAACGGAGGCAACAACACCAGAAACGACAACCACACCGACAACAGCTACACCGACAACAACTACACCGACTACAACGACACCGACCTCATCGACACCGACTACAACTACAACAGAGGGTACAACAACGCCGCTCACCACAACAACAAAAGCCGTGATACCTACAACTACGTCAACAACAACAACAACTACAACTACGACGACGACGACGACACCTCCTCCCCCTCCACCACCTGTAAGTGTTAAAACGACACCACCTATAACAACAACAACAACAACGACGACGACGACGACGACTCCTACAACGACTCCTACCACAGCTCCTACAACACCTCCTGCAGCAACTCCTACAACGACTCCTACAACAACTCCTACGACGACTCCTACGACGACTCCTACAACGACTCCTACAACGACTCCTACAACGACTCCTACAACAACTCCTACAACGACTCCTACAACAACTCCTACAACAACACCTACAACAACTCCTACAACGACCCCCACGACAACAACGCCGACGACCACAACAAAAAGAGGTCCACATCGAAATAAAAAACCAGCTACAGATGCTCACGAAAATATGAATAATTAGATTTTAATTTTTTTTTGTACATAAATTATTTTATTTGGTTCATTTAATTTTTAAGTTACTTTTACTATAACGTAAATATACGAGCCCCGATGCAATATAGTTCGTCTAGTGTGAAATTTTCTCTGTGAGATTTTTTCTAACTTCATTATTTTTGTATATCTATATAAAATATTATAATGTTCTACTATCGCATGTCCCGTTACTTATGCCCTTTTTAATTATGAACCAATAAACTATTTTAGCTTTTTAAATTTATACGTATCCTGTTTTAAATTCGAACAAGCTATAAGCAAAATAGTTCGTCTAATTGTTAATCGATGCAAAAGAGTTCGTCTATCGGTGAGTTAAATAAGATTATTCCTTCTTTTTATAATTATGTTGCATAATTTAAATTTATTAAAGTAATTCTGTGTCATTTCTCAAGTGAGACAGTATAAATTCTGAAAATTTCAGTTTTTTTCATTAGTTTTCAAATAACAATGGGTCGTGGCAAACCCGTGTGTGAAGAGCTTCGAAAGCGAATAGTTTGTGAGGTCGATGCTAGCAAATCAAGTTACCAAATATCTAAACACTTGATACTTCCCAGGTCTACAGTCCAATCTATCATTCAGCACTATAAAAATAATAAAACGACTTCTTATTTGAAGTAAATTGGTTGACCACGCATAACAAGGGCAGCAGAAAACAGAATCCTGAAGAATTTTTTTAAAAATAATCGTCTTGCTCGAGCTGGAGAACTCACGGTGCAATGGAAGGACATGATTCACAAAGACGTCTCAGTTGATACTTGCAAAAAAGTCCTAAAAAGAATGTGTTACTTACTGTTGACTGATCTACAAAAGAAAAAGAGGTTGAAGTTTGCTCGTGATCATTTAAATTGGACTTCTGATCAGTGGCGTAGTAGCATTTGTAGTGACGATTCCAAATTTGAAGTGACAGTCGGCGATGAAAGGAAAAAAGTGATGCGGAACAAAAATGAGGCATTTCATATTGATTGTCTCAAACGCAAAGTAATGTTTCCGGCGTCTATTATGATATGGGGCTGCATGTCTGCACAAGGTGTTGGTGGTATGCAGTTTGTGGATGGTTCTATCAATTCTGCAAGGTATCAAAACCTTTTGAAAGAGAATTTACTGCCCTCTATTCCGTCACTCAAGCGTCAAGATTCCTTCATTTTTCAACAGGATGGTGCTTCTTGCCATACTGCAAGGACAACAAAGACGTGGCTACTGGCGAAAAGCATCCCTACAATCGAATGGCCATCTAACAGCCCGGACTTGTCCCCGATCGAAACCCTATGGTGGAAAATGAAAAAAGTTCTCCGTAAAAATCTATCAAGATCGAAGAGCGACTTAAAGGCTAAACTCTTGGCTGTCTGGGAGTCAATTACGCCTGTGGAGTGTGCAGCGTTGGTTGCAACCATTCCCCTTCGCATTAAAGCTGTCATTGAGAGCAAAGGCGACACAATTAAGTGGTAGACGAACTATTTTGCGTGAGTGACAAGGGTAGACGAATAATTTTGCGTTATGTTTTTTAGAATATTTTTTAATATTTTTTATGTTATGTAAAGTCATGAAAGAATTTCAGTTATGTTAAAATAAACTTGAAAATGTTCCTCAAATTGTAGTTTACTTTTTATTAAACGTTCTTAATTATTTTACCAATATTTACTTTCTACATTTTACGCTTTGCACTACTTTCCATACTAGACGAACTATTTTGCATCGGGGCTCGTACATTATATTCAAATCACCAAATTAACATTTATTTTATTCATATCAGACAGTTTAATCTAAGGTTAATAAAATCTAATATTGCATAATTATTTAAACAAGGAAGCTCTTTAAAAAATTTACTAAATAGTCAAGATGTTTAAAAAAACATCATATTCGGAATTCTGGTAACTACCAATGTAAAACGATTACTGAGAATAAGTTATAAAGAAATGATGCCTACTTCAATATTTGCCTTTTTCTTCTTAGCATAATGCTTATTGTACCTAGAGTTCGTAGGTTTTACTATCTTTTTTGCTGTTATTAATCCATTTGTAGAGCTCCCTCAATTCTAGACTATGCATAAGAACCTTTCTTTAAAATGTTTACCAGCTTTGAAGTTTCAGCAGAATCGAAATGACGGTAGCAGATGATAATGAGATACCCCTACATCGCTTATGATAGAATAGGCTTTATTCTGGTATATTATATACCGGGTGTATTTGGAACGCTTGGAAAGATTTAAACCAAGTAATGTACTATTTATATACTATACGTTTTTTTAAGAACATTTTAGGACTTATGTATTTTGCGAACTCTCGTTGACCGCGAGACGCGTGACAGTGCGTGCGAGAGTACGTTGACCTCGCCCCGGTCAGCTGATGCTGCTGCACATGAACATGTGGTATTCAATGACATTGCCGATTTTTTCAAAACACGATTATTTTAAAGCATTATCTTCAAATTTCTGTTTCATTATTCTTCCCAAACCGGATTATACCAAAACTAGCCGACCCGTGCCCACTTCGTTGGGCGTTATAATCCATTTCGCATAAGAAGGGTACGGTGAAATTTGATATGTTCCAATACACTCTCACTATTTTCAGCAAATCAGATAAATATAAGTAAATGTTTTAAAATCACCAATTAATTTCTAAGGCAAATAATAATGCTTGGGTAGATTGAATTGTTGACACGGCACGTCAGAGGGGAAATTTTGATAATTTTTATCTTTTTCCTTTTATCTTGTCACTCCTGAATAGTGTAGCTTTCTGTTAGCGAAAGAATTTTCATGATCGGATCAGTATTTGCGAAGATTACCCCGTATATACAAACAAAGTTATAAACTTTACCTCTTTATAATATTAGTATAGACAAGTTATGAAAACAGGCAAAAAAAATTATTTTTGCGTTTTTTTTCATTTGTATCGAATGTCAGGTCATGCAAACACTATAATACCTCTTCGTTTTTCCAAGCGTTCCAAATACACCCGGTATATACTGTATTCCAAAGTGTGTATATGTCATCGTCGACGTTGTCAAACATTGTGCATCGCTCGTGAGCAGCTCCTGCCGAGGATTGGGGATAGGGTCAGCAAAGCGCATGCAATGCTTCATCTGGTGTTGCAGGCGTCTATAAGCTACGGTAATCGCTTACCATCAGGTGAGCCGTACGCTTGTTTGCCGATCTATTTACATTTTAAAAAAAACCGTATTTGAGCCCTTTTGATGAATCTCTATGTTAGTAATATCTACACATAAACTGCGAAGGATTTTATTATACAATAGAATACTTTTATGGTGAACTCTATGTAACGTAGTTAAAATACTGTGTTTGGGTAATTTAGGTAGTGTTTTCCAAAGCAGTTTCTAAAGTTACTTACACAGTTTACTAAAAAAGATACAGATAATTCTCTTATCTGTAATGCTTGTGACTTATTTTACATCTGAAATATGCATAGAGCTTAGTGCATTCTCATTATTAATTTAACGAGATCATAAAAAATTATGAGAAAAAAAAGGAAAAAAAAATAAACCATGTTGAAACATGTAGATTTAAACTGGAGTTTTCCACCTGAGCTATTATAATATTGACGCCGCGTTGGCGCAGCGGTCACAGCACTGGATTGCGATTGGCTGTTGCGCGGGTGGTTGCGGGTTCGATCCCCGCGCACGACAATATTTGCATTGGCCATACAGATGTTTGCCGTGGTCTAGGTGTTTGTGCAGTCCTTGTGGGTCTCCCCACCGTGCCTCGGAGAGCACGTTAAGCCGTCGGTCCCGGTTGTTATCATGTACACCTGATAGCGATTGTTATACTCATAGTAGGGAATATATCCGCCAACCCGCATTGGAGCTGCGTGGTGGATTAAGCTCCGATCCTTTCCCTTTTTTTTTTTTTTTTTTTTTATGATACTAGGTTGGCAAACAAGCGTACGGCTCACCTGATGGTAAGACCGTAGCCTATAGACGCCTGCAACGCCAGAAGCATCGCAAGCGCGTTGCCGACCCTATCCCCAATCCCCCCAGGAGCTCTGGTCACCTTACTCACCAACAGGAACACAATACTGCTTGAAAACAGTATTATTTAGCTGTGGTCTTCTGTAAGGTCGAGGTACTACCCCAGTCGGGCTGCTCCATATTTTGAGCAGGAAATTTCCTGCTGTGCCCTACCTCAGTTACATGAGGACCTTTACATGAGGAAGAGAAATATGCCCAACAGTGGGATATTACAGGCTGAATCGTGATCGTGATACTATTATAATAACTTTGTAAATAATGGCGAAATGTACTTTCGTATTCTAATGATATTCTAGCAGTTTTTCCTTGCCTGAAAATACGAATAAAGCGACATTTTCAAAAATGAATTTTAGCTAGATCGATTTATCGCTCCTGATACCCTCTGCATACTAAATTAAATGAAAATCGTTAGAGCCGTTTCCGAGATTCAGGCTATATACGTATAATTATAAATATACACACAAGAATTGCTCATTTAAAGGTATTAGATTTTATAATAATTTTTAAAAGTACCGATATTTTTAATACAATTAATCAAAATTAATTTATACGAGTATGTACTAGCATTTTTTCCATGTAAAATAAATGAAATACAACTTTATAACGAGAAGAAGTAAATGTTTTTAATCATACAAACAAAATCTTGTTGATAGTGAAACCAATATTTGAAAAAGACATACCTAATCGTATGCATTGAAAAAGAAAGAAAGAAATAAAGACCAATGATCAAAAATATCATCTCTATGTAATATAGCCAATCATAGAGTAGAAAAACGTAGAAAACTAAGAACAGTAACAATTGACACAACTTTGGAAAACCTAGAAGACTACAAAGCTTTGTTTTAAATAAAATTTCAACTAAAGAAAAGAATATGATGTACACAACGCGACAATTTATTATGTACTTAAATGACATTCCTGTCAACTTGAAGCATAAAAAAACTAAGAATTTCTGTGTTCATTCTAAATACAAAGGGAATATTGAAACAGGCTTATTACCACTTGAACGATCCACAATCAGAGGGCGCCAAATAGTCTGAGTAAAAAAAATCTATTGAGCTCTTAGAAGTTTCAAAGAGATGATATTCAGAGATTTATGATGCCCTTAAAATTTGTATATCTCAATGACTCATATACAAAGTTATTTTAATCGCTTTTATACACTTATTTATGTGCATATATGTAACTATGTTGCACAATCAAAAAGCAAATTCATATTAATTTATGTTGCTGACAATTGAAAACACAGAGGTTAGGGACTCTAGCAGTTTTCTACCTACCTGACTCTAGACTCTACCGATCGCATCACGCATGCATATCTGATAATTTTCAGTCAATTTTCACAATAATATTCCTACGATCTGAATTCTCAGAAGACTTATACATCGAGCACATTTAGCGACGTGCTCTAAGCTTGAGGTCTTGGCGGAGATTAAAAATAATCTTCTACGGACAGTGCACAGCGTAATTTAACAGCCTTTTGAAAATTAGTTTAAGCCTTGAACTAAACTAACCTCATACAACACCTAATATTTTCTGAACGTCACACAAGTATAACACAAAATAATTGACCTGATACAACCCCTTAATTATTTATTGAAGAATTTCTACTGTATCAACTTTAATACATTAAGATTTTTAACAAATAATATGCAATATAAACGTAAAGTAAATTTCGACCTAAACAATCAACGTATCCGAGGCGGTTTCTAGAATAATTATAAGGAAAGAAAGGGACTTGCCTCCTTTTTTTTCTCATTCTCGACGCCAGACAAAGGCCTACCGCAAAAAATTGGCATATTTTTTGTTTACTCCATTGTCCAAAAATTAACTAAAAGTTTTTCGTGATGAGTGACCTACAGCTACTTGGAATGAGTGTATTAAATTATTTTAAATAATTATTTTTAATATCTTTAACTTTTATTTTTAAGTCCTGAAGTTTATCAGTCATACAATTTGTCTTATATTTCTTTATTATTTTATAAGATATTATATTATTGATAAATATTTAATTATTGAATCGTTGTAATAGTTATTACGTAGTAGTAGGAGTGTTACGGAGCTCTGTAACCGAATGATTAGGATATCTGCAAAAGGTTATCTCCATAACCGTTAGGTATAAGACATGTTGTGACATGTTTTTATTTCTGTCCGTTCGAGCTAATTATTTGTTATTTCTATTGCTAAATCTAAAGCCTTTTAAAATCGTATGAGATACCCTTTATGTAACAATGAAAAATGCATGTATTAACCATGTATTAAACCTAAACAATAGTCTACAACTCTACATAGAGTCCGAAACATTGCTTATCCGAATACTTCTAGTTACGGTCTCACGAAACAAACACAATTAAAACAATAGTTTTAACTAATGCGACGTCCGCAAAAACTAACTGAGGTTAGTGTTTTAAGTTCAAGTGACAATAGAAAACAATTTGTCAAATTAACGAAACTAAAAAAAACAAGAATAACGATTTAACCGTCAGCAAGATTACCGAATAAATATATGAATTTTAATTCAATATTTGTATTCAACTAAAATAAAATTAGGTTTAATACCGGACTGAATCGATTAAAGACGCCAACCTCGCTCCGCCTTGATAAAGGGCTAAGGACCGGCTCTCCGCCTGTGATTCCTCTATCTCAGAAAGGTCTTATAAATTAACTTTTTAGCCGACCGCCTGCGAGTTTGTTTTAACATACTTGTTTGTTTTATTTAATGGCTTCTTGGAAATGATAATGGTGTACAGTAATTTAGTCAAATGTAGGTTTTTTAATAGTAATCAGCTAAAATTAGATTACCTAAGATAGTTCAGGTAATTATTTAGTAATATTTTAAATGCACGCTACAAAAATTTTTATCAAATTAATCTGAAGTAGTTGTAATTAGTAAAGTAACAAACACTTAAGTATTTTTTGTTATATAAACACGATATCAATTTCGTAAGTTTTTGATAACTTTATTGACTTTATTTATTAACTTTATTGATTGGAGCTTTTTGCACTTGTAATGAATGATTTTTTTACAATAATAATTATTTACTAATAATATACTTAATTGGTTTCTACTTGTTGTGTTATGGTAAGTAGGTACTATATTTCTTAATTTAAATATATAAAATTATAATACTGCACATTACATTTTTTTGTGGAGAGCAAAACCGTAGAATAACAAATAATTAACAATTTTATACAAAAGCATCATTAATATTTATGAATTTTTTGTTTGATTTTGCAATATCTTTATAAGTGCATTTAAAAAGAAGGCTATAGGTACTGTAAATTAAACGCCAGTCATTTGAATTTTAAATGCTAATTCTGATAATTGATAAATAAAGATTCGAAATAACTCAGTAGATATAGATAGAACACGTGAATCAACAACAGAAATCAAATATTGGCAATAAATAAATTTTTGTCACAAATAAACCTTTATCATCACATAAATCTATACTAATATAATAAAGCTGAAGAGTTTGTTTGTTTGATTGTTTGTTTGTTTGTTTGTTTGTTTGTTTGAACGCGCTAATCTCAGGATCTACTGGTCCGATTTGAAAAATTCTTTCCGTGTTAGATAGCCCATTTATTGAGGAAGGCTATAGGCTATATATCATCACGCTAAGACCAATAGGAGCGTAGCACCAATGAATAATGTTTCAAAATCGGGTGGTCCTATTCCACGGGGACGAAGTCGCGCGCACAAGCTAGTTTTACTATAAAACTCATATAGCCCTTGGCAGTAAGAAAATATAATTTAGATGTCAAGCTCCAATTCTTTATTTATTATAAAACTTTACTTAGTTTTAGTAATTACTTTATCTATGTCTATAGTCTATAGTCTATACCAATAAATAAAATTGGAGTGTCTATTTGTAATAATAAAATAACCGCTTTTTACTAAATGCATATAGATATATACAGTTATACACGGTAGGTACATACCTACATATACCAAAATAACATTTTTTTACAATTTTGATCTGTCTGTCTGTCTGTCTGTCTTATTGTCTGTCTGTCTGTTTGTTCCGTCTAATCTCTGAAACGGCTGGACAGATTTTGACGGGACTCGCTGGCAGATAGCTGATGTAATAAGGAGTAACTAAGGATACTTTTATTTTAGAAATTTATTTATTTTATAATTCTGCGAACTGATAAATAACTTTTTCGTTAAATTCCACGCGGACGAAGTCGCGTGCACAGCTAGTTTAGTATAAAAACTTACCAAGCAATACGACATTTACACGCTGTAACGGTACATACAATTAAAGCCTAATTTGGAATGTTATCGTGTTTATCAAGAATTACAAAGAATTTACGAAACAAAGTACATTAAAAAATAATTAGCAGCAAAACAATTCACGACGGGACATCAAAACATCGCTCTTTGTGAGTCATAATTCGACAAGTCCAGACATGCTATTAGAACAAAAGCGAGCAAGTTATCGGCATAAGCAACAACAATAGCCCTTCAAAACTGATAGACAGCGCCACCCATAACATACATTTCTGTATATTGTTTACTCAGACGCCACTTTTACCTTTATCTGATCCCTGAGAAGCAACCTGTTGAGTCACAGTTCTGTCGTGCTGAGCCACTAAATAATTCGGCATTAAGTTATAAGCCCTTTCAGATTCATTAAGTTCAAGACATTTTTTGAAGTGAAACTTCTTTACGCGCATGAGGGGTAAAATTTAAGCGACTTGTAACGCGGCAGCGTCAGGGACGGTCACTACTTAAATGAGTGACCGCCTGGAAAAGTGGAAACACCGCGGTCCACGTGACGTTGGCTTTTTTTCAGTTAGTTTTTTTTTTTTTGTATATTAAAGTCATTTTTTTAATTAGGTTTTTTGAATTCGTTTTTTTTTTTTTTTAAATTAGTTTGCCAAAGAAGTTTCACTTCTGACATGACTGTGTACTTTGTACGCACGCATTTTTTTTTTATATTCTAGCGGGAATTAAGAGGAAGCGGTATTGTTTTATATTTTCGTAATCTATTTTTCTTTACTAATTCCAATATGATGAAAAGATAAGACTTGTGAGTTTGTTTGTAGCTTTGTAAGCTCTTATCAAAATAACGTATATGAAAAACAGACATATTATTATTATACTTTAAATCATATTTTCTAATACAAAGTAAATGTATAAACTTGTTTGCTTGAGTATCCTATGACCATACACAAAATTACTTCTCGGAATAACCTTCATCATAATTAAGCTACAAAATCAACTATTAAAACGGTTAATGTCTTTATTTAGTTACCAATTTAATGGAAAAGAAAGTTTATAGTCTTTATTTCAAGATTTATATTTATTAAAGATACAAGAACTATTCAAGTAGGTTCCATTTACATTATAATTATTGAATCACTTTATTTGTATACATATAATATGTAAGAGGATTACAAAGAATAATTCTATTCAATTTTAAAATCGAACCTAGATATTAAAAAAATACGTGTTAGCTTTAGACCACACGACTGAAGTAAAACTTCTTCAGCTCCTACAGTAATATACAAAACGTAACTGTCTCTCTTTCTATCTTCATTAACTTATATCTCCCTCCCAACTTCTGTTCGCTTCGCCCAATCACATATTTCGTAACGCTCTCGTCACGCATTCACCAGCTTACTCCCCAAGTCAAGCGTGCGTAAAAAAGTTTTACTTCAAAAATCGTTTAAGGTAAAAACAATTGGTAAGCAATTAACAAAAACGTAAATCGCTAAGGAATGCAATCAATCTTTATCGTTTACGTATTCTGGATATGCCGGTAACCGAGAAGGAGTCATTAAACGTCATTATATGCAGCCGTTAGGGTTACCATGCTTACCGTAGTCATTTGGAGCACCAGTTTTTTAAAGTGAAACTTTTATTACATCGTCTCAAACTTTTTCGTCGACCTACGTTGTATTAAGCTGCATAACTTATCACTGAGTTTATCGATTTTAATGACCAATTCTTACTTTAATCGAAAGCGGATACTTGTCTTGTGGTCTCATTTAAATTTGATCGAGATCTGATGACTACTTTTTGAGTAATCTTTGATAGCGCGTATTTACTTGACTATTTTTTGTCTACTTACGCTGTATTACTTGTCGATGTGATTGAAGTCAGTTTTTTTTCGTTTGCGAGCAAACACAATTATTTTTAGTCGAGAACTGATGAGTAGGCCCACTTAATTTTCGAGTTTATAATGTGTATATAATTGAATGTTTATACGGCTACCTTTAATGACTTCTGTATCTTATCTAATCTCCATAGTTACAGACAGCTTTTTTTAAACACAACACAAGTCTACAATTACTTTAAGAATAACAAATAGTATACTTTCATTTATAAAACTATGATTCAAAAGTGCTTCCTACTTGAATAATGTAAGAATTGATTTTGATTCTGAATACATTTGCACGATTTACTTAGGTATAAGGGAGTCGGAACTTAGACCGCGATATTTCAGCCTCGTTGCTGGAGCCTTGGTCACGGGAGAATGGCGTAGATATATAAGTAAAAGTGTTAGCAATTGATATATGTAGTTTTATATTAGTATGTACCTTCTGAAATAGTACAGTCAGTACTTCAAAAAATATTTCTTAATTTTTTTGTAAAAAATGTTTTCAAGCCTGGTCATCCTATTGTCAGGCAATGGATTGGCCGCAGGACGCATTCTTCTAACAAAGACTTCGTGAGACGGATGCCTTTGTTTTTACACGCTTTCTTCGTTTCGAGCACCGGTTTGCAATTCGAATTTATTTTTGAATTTCGAATGATATAGTTCGATTGTCGAATTTTGCATTTTTATAGCCTTTCTTTGTTTTATTATTACATAATTAATTCTAAATTGTAATTTCAAATTTACTTTGAAGTTTTTAATTTCATGCTAAAGTTTTGTGTATTTTGTATAATAACATAAAACAATATTCAAACATTAATTTTTTTCTAAGGTTAATTATATTTTATGGCTTTACTTGCGTAGATTATAAGAATCTATAAAATAGTTATACTATACTACGCACCGTAAAATCTTGACCTTAACTTTAAAAGAATTTATATAACTGCATTTTTAACTCGAATACATATTTCCCTGAAAAATGAAAATTAGACTCGATTAGTCCGGTAAAGCCATGTCTGGCGGCGGCGCCTAGTCTGCGATAAGTCGGCAAAAAGCACCGACTAGGCGGTCTATTACATTACTCATATTTGTATGTATAACTTAAATGTAAATGAAGTATAACCGCAATATATGTCAGTACTCACAAAAAAGTTACATACCCAGATACTTATAATTATAAAAATGTTGAGACCGAGTGACTAACTTTGTTATCGAGCCATAGTAATCTATACTAATATATGTATAAAGCTGAAGAGTTTGTTTGATTGTTTGTTTGTTTGTTTGTTTGAACGCGGTAATCTCTGGAACTACTGGGCCGATTTGAAAAATTCTTTCAGTGTTAGATAGCCCATTTATCGAGGAAGGCTATAGGCTATGTATCATCACGCTAAGACCAATAGGAGCGGAGTCCACGCCGACGAAGTCGCGCGCAGAAGCTAGTAATTATTATTGAAGCTAGTAAAAAAAATTCTAGCAGTAAATAGATAGTTAATGTAAAAAATATTGTACGTGCAAGTTTTTTGTCAATAATTGTATTTAACTAACATCATTGGAGATAACTAAAAAGTACTTGGCAGATCTTAATCAAAAATTAAACGTAATTATAGGTACCATATGTCACAAGGACTAGCTCTCATTTAAAAAAAGTTATGAGGCTACAACGATTGAAGTGAGAACCTCCTCTTTTGTTTGAAGTCAATTAAAAGTAATAAATAAAAAAAGACTGCATAAACACAAACATTAAATTATTTACATCAGTCTTTAATTTGTATACGCTTTAGCGTGTAATATCTCACTGCTGGGCATAAGGATCTTTCCCCGTGTAGGAGAAGGATCAGAGCTTAATCCACCACGCTGCTTTAATTTCTTAGTATATTTACCTTAAAATTACTGTCTAAACTCTAAAGAGTATAAATTAATAAAATTGCTGCAATCTGTAATGTGACGGTGAGTCAGGATCTACCATAGATATAATAAAATCTATGGGATCTACCCTTATATTGAACAAAGCCAACCATGATTGGCTTGGTCCACTATTCGGTTGTGGCGAGTGCACTGGGCAGACTCCTCCCGAACCTCGGAGGACCCAGCGCCGCCTGCAGGCAGCTGTACTCCGGTGTCTGCCGGAGTATGGCGACGTACGGTGCCCCGGTTTGGGCGGATCGCCTCACTGTGAGGAATAGGGCCGCGCTGCGCTCTGCGCAGAGGACCATCGCGGTGTGGGTGATTCGGGGGTACCGTACGGTATCGTGGGCTGCAGCTACTGCTCTAGCCGGCGACCCCCCGTGGGAACTCGTGGCGGAGGTTCTTGCCGAGACCTACTCATACGTCTCGGGTAGGAGGGCTCTTGGTGAGAACCCCACGTTGGACGGGATCCTGCGGGTGCGCCGGATAGGGCAGGAAGCGCTAATGCGGAGGTGGGGGGAGGACCTGGCGGAGGAGCCGTATGGCACACGCGTAACGGCTGCCCTGCGCCCGGTCCTTGAGCGGTGGATGCGTCGAAAACGCAAGCCCCTCACCTTCCGTCTGACGCAGGTTCTCACCGGGCACGGTTGCTTTGGTGACTACCTGTGTCGGACGGCCCAAAGTAGGCCGACGACTGAATGTCACGATTGTGGCGCGGCGGTGGACTCTACCCAGCACACTCTCGAGGTGTGCCCGAGATGGGCGGCACTGCGTCAGGGTCTGACGTCGGTCCTCGGAGGGGACTTGTCACTCCCGAGCGTCATCACCGCGATGCTCGGTGACGACGAGTCCTGGAAGGCGATGGTCTCCTTCTGCGAGACAGTAATGTCCCAGAAGGAGGCCGACGAGCGGGTGAGAGAGGAGGCCGCCGACGTGGCTTCCACCCGCGGGCGACGAATGGGGGTGCGTAGGAGGCGCTACTTAATGCGCTTCCAGTAACGCCCCTGTGCCCGTGTCGGGCCGGGATGGGAACCCGGTCCTGCTAGACACGGCGTCGTCGGGACTGTTCAGAGGTGAGCCGGACAGTCCCCATGGAGGAGAAGTCTGGCCTTTTCGCCGAGGCCAGCCTGTCGCTGGAGGGATCCTGTTGCCTGCAGATCCGGGACCCTCCAAGTATAGCGGCTGAAGGCTCCCGCAGGGGGTTTAGTGCGGTAGTAGCACCCCAAATGCTGAGTCCGACATACGGTCTAGGACTGCCTACCCGGGCGTCCTGGATATCACCCGTAAATGGGTTACCCTGCGATACCAAAAAAAAAAAAAAAAAAAAAAAAAAAAAAAAAAAAAAAAAAAAAAAAAAAAAACTATTTGGTTTCTAGCAACCGACTTATAACAGTTGGACAGTCGGCCAATTATAAAAGCCCTATTCTACTTAAAATCTACTTATTTAGTAAACGGAATAACCTTTATCGCTTAGAATTATTATTCTAAGCTTTATTGTTTAATATTATAAACGATACTTGATTCGGTAAATAAATAAAGAATTAATTAGGCAAAAAGTTAAAACACATTCAGTTATAAAAACATCTTTACTTTTTATACCTTTTAAAAGTCAACATATTCTAAATACATAAATATCGAAGGTATATTGTCATAGAACAATTTTAGTAGACAAACTTTTTGTACGGCAAGTAGCAGCAAAAACAACAAAAGAATGCAAGCCGCGTGGCGCACAAAATGCCTGGCGCTTCACCAATTCTCAACACAACACAGTTTGGACAAACGAAATACAACTCAATACCCTTGTGATAACGATTAAATTAATTTACAAAATTATTCAGTACTTTACATCATCTAGTCTTAACAGTGTTGTTAAAGACTTCGTATAAAGTATCGATAAATATTAGTTTAATAATTAGTACTTTTTGTAATTACGTACATCAACTATTATAATTATTACTTTTATAATAATCTTTAATCCTCTATCTATACTAATATTATAAAGAGGTAAAGTTTATAACTTTGTTTGTTTGTAGGGGTAATCCGATCCGATCATGAAACTTCTTTCACTAACAGAAAGCTACATTACTCAGGAATGATATAGGCTATATTTTATTGTTATGGAACAAAAAATTCAGTGAAAAATAATAGTAGGTGTTACGAATCGCGCCATCTCTTGACGAACTGTACCGACTAAACATAGATGTTAAGTAGCAGCGGACGGCGCGCCCAAGCAGCGACGGTGTTCACGACATTCACCAGAATATATAAAGTTCACTTCATTTAAAAATTCTGTACGCGTCAAATTTAAAAACTTGAAACATATAAAATTAATGTAAAAATCAAGAAATATACGTTTATACTATTTGTCTTGCATCTTATAGATCTATTCACGAACAGTAGGTACATCAAGTCGGAGAAATACGAGCAAGATGATAACTTCGCTATATGATTGCATCACAAAAATAATTAACGCCCAACGAAGTGGGCACAGGTCGGCTAGTTTAAAATATTATTATAAATATTCTAATTGTTTTGTAAAATTTTGTTTGTTCAATCTTTCCTATGCTTCTCAGTTCAAGTAAGTTCAATTATATAGCTTATAAAATGTTTGACTTTAATATTAACTTACTAACTACTCCCCATTTTTTGAAGTGAAACTTCTTTAGGCTCATGAGGGGTAAAATTTGAGTGACCACTAATGCGGCAACGCGTCACGCGGTCAGTACTTGGATGGATGACCGCCTGGGAACACCGCGTGACGTTGGCTTTTTGTTTTTTTTTTTTCAATTAGCGTTTTTTTTTGTATTCTAAATTCATTTTTTTTAATTAGTTCGTAATTTATAAATTTTAAACCACATCACTTTTTTATTTTGGTTGTGTAATATTTGTAGCTTTGTGATAATATCAGTCGGTAAGGACATATTATTTTATATTTACAATACCATAAAAATTAAGGTAAGTGAATTATTAATTTGAACAAGAATTTGCATTTAGTAACTATGTAATTACAAATTTGATTAATTATTTGTATGTCAATTATCGATCTCGATATTTTACTAAATATCGATATACTGTCCTAGCCTGCTGTGCAATTTTCTTACTCGCTCTTCACGCTTGTTTCTTTCACACACGCATGACGCACCCGGCACCCGCCGCATGGCGCACGCCTGCCTGCCATTTGCCCATTTATTTTACATTTTTGTTAGTTGAGTATCGACCGCGTCACGGAGTGGGTGCGTTACTCAATTTTTAATACTATGAACGCGTGTTTACATTTTGCATAAAATATGTCAAATTATTAGTATAAATTAGTTATTATATAGTATAATACAAACTATTTAGGTAATAAGTGTTATAAAACTGAGTTTATAAATTAATGACATTTTTAGTGATATATATTGTGATGATTGATGATAAACAGAAAGAAACATTGTGATTCAAAACATCGGTAATGGTGATTTTAATTCGTTTTCGTATGTGGCAATAGATTTTAATTGACAAAGCAATGGCCGTGGTTAATTTTAGCGTGTGCTTGGTGCTCATTCTGTATCAACTATCGTCGGCGCTCAGTGACGAAGCTTCTTCAGAATCATCAGATCTCGGACTAAATGGTGAATATTGTTATACATTTTAAACTATAAATATAACTAAAACACATATATTGTAATATGTTTGTAATATTTAGTACCCTTTTCTCTGGCTACCCCCTTGTAACCAATAAATACAAATATTTCGCCCTACCCGCTTCATACTTTCTATTCTATTTTGTACATCATCAGCTATATTTTAGCTTAAATAATCATTACATTAGAAATTATAGCTAATTGTATTTGAATTCTAAGAAGATAAAGAAAAAGACGGGTAATTAACTAATGTTACAAAACTGACAATGTAATCAAAATAAATAGGTACTTATTATTTATTTCTTTTAATCTTTATTATTTAATTTACTACATAGTACCTAAATAAGTCATCATAATGTCACGGAACTAAGGAATAATTTCTTTTGAAATCAATTCGGTAAAAACATTCCATTATTAGATAAAACATTTTAAAGATTTCTCATACATATACGTTTTTACAAACGCGCGTCGTGCGTCTTTTTAACCGACTTCCAAAAAAGGAGGAGGTTCTCAATTCGATTGTTTTTTTATGTGTTACTTCAGAACTTTTGACGGGGTAAACCGATTTCGATAAAAAAAAAATGTTTTTGTCGACCAACGTTGTATTAACTTTTTACTGGGTGTACCGATATTGATGATTTTTAATTTGATCGAAAGCTGGTGTTTATCATGTGATCACATTTAAATTTCATCGAGATCTGATTACATTTTTTTGATTAATCTTTGTTAACGCGTATTTATTTAGCTATTTTTTCATCTACCTACGTTGTTATTATTTTTATTACCATTACGACAATCGTGGAGAGTAAATTAAAATATTTTACTGTTTCGAATAGCATTTGAAATCATAATAGACTCGGGTCACAATTAATAGATATTATTGAGAAGTTTCTCCGCCAACCCGCATTGGAGAAGCGTGGTGGATTAGGCTCTCATCCTTCTACATAGTGAAAGAGACCTATGCCCAGCAGTGGGATATTACAGGCTGAAGCAATTGAGTAATTTTATTGATTTTTACACTTACCCATCGCTTCATACATATAATAAATTTGTTAATCTTAAAAGTTAAAAATTACTTACCTACAAAAAATTACATTATGAAAAAAAAAATATTTATAAGAAAAAATATAATGAGCTTTAGAATTAAGCTTCATAAACTGTAACTTTTGAAAGCAAAATGCTGGCAAAACAAATTAAAATGCGTTTTTATAGAATTGGTTGTAGAAAAAAATGTTTGTCTATCCTTTGGCAATGTAGAGAATGTAATGGTGTATTCAGATATACAGAATTTTGCAATATACATTATTATGCAGTGTACTAAGTACTATTTTTAACATGTATATATATATATGCTTTATTTCAATGTATTATTTCAAATGATAATGTTTTAATTTTTAAATTAAACGTAACCAAAAAATTTTTACTGTAAGAGTTTTTTAAACAACTTTTACTAATTATGAAAAGAACTGAAAAAATATAGTTAAAAAAATCAGAATAGACCTTTTCAGACTTGAAGATAATAGAATAGTTAGAAACCAATATCTTTAACGACTTTTAATTTAACTAATAAAGTACATACTTATTTACAATAATAAAATACACAGACAGAGCTATAAACAACCTCTAATATAGAATTTAAAAAAAAAACTGACGCATAAATCGCGATTAACTTCAAACTAAGTGTTAAAAGTTACTAGGGTCGCATATTATCAACAGAGGTCACATGAATCTCGTCTTGACTTCCAAATCGACGGCGGCGCTAATGGCTTTATTTTCCGTACAATATGGAACTGTTTTGGTAATACACGGAATAAATTAGCGTAGCGTGAAACTTTTTATCGATATCGATAAAAACATTTTTATAAATTTTATTGTTTTAATGAATGACATGACTATATTAGTATATTGTTTATAACGATAAACAAACTGAAGATACTAAACCATAGATACATGTTACCAAGACTTTTAAACTAAACAGAATCAAAACTGATTTTTGACATTTTTGTTTTGTTTATTCAGACTTAGGACTCATTGGTAGTTGTAGTAGATAGATCACAGCTAAGTAATACTGTTTTCAAGCAGTGTTTTGTTTCTGTGGTGAGGTGACCTGACTCGCAACACCAGAAGCATCGCAAGCGCGTTGCCGTCCCTATCCCCAATCCCCCCAGGAGCTCTGGTCACCTTACTCACCAACAGGAACACAATACTGCTTGAAAACAGTATTATTTAGCTGTGGTCTTCTGTGAGGTCGAGGTACTACCCCAGTCAGGCTGCTCCATATTTTGAGCAGGAAATTTCCTGCTGTGCCCTACCTCGGTTAAATGTATTTAAAAAAGTACCTATTCATGGAAATACTAACAAGAAAGTAATGCCTCATTTGCTCTACATAGTTCATAACCTAATTAGTGTCTCCACAATAAATAAATACATTAAAAATATTTAGAAATTAATTTTCGATCACACATCCTTATAAATTTCGTAATGTTTTCGGATACGGATATTGATCGTTTGACGTCACCAAACTGATAATATATCGAAACGATCTGATAAGAGTCAGACTTGGCGCCGTGGCGTATGCAAGTAAGAACTGTTTGCTATTCTCAAGCTTGCAAACGACTTTCGACAGTAATGTACAATCAATTGATACTATTTTGGCGTAAATGATTATAGCCTTTGGTCTATCGATCGGTGAAATTGGCATTCCAATACGCTTATCAGATGAAATTTATTATCTAAGTATTAAGTTGTGAAGATTTATCACTTGTATCGATTTTGTTGGCGCTAAAATACATGGTTTGAGAGATGTTTGTAATAATTGGTTGTTTATATTATACATACCTAATATATTTCTTTGTTATCTTCTTACATATCTACTCGGTTGCGCTTTCTTGTTCCGTAACGTTGTATTAGGGAGAATGTTCTATTTTGTTTAAATTCTTAATTTTTCGTGATACAATAGAATTTTTTTTCACTTTATATGTACGTACCAATTTGCTATAATATAATTAATAGCAGAATAGATTTAGCGTAATACAAATCACTATCACCATCAACAAGTTGCTATGTAGACTACGAAAGAGTTATAATATTATGATCAAATTATTACTTGTCTTTTGAAATATTCTATTATAATACTCGGTAAAATCGAGTCACTATTATCGAAGATATACACTACACAAAAATTTAATAGAAAATCAGAATAAATAAGTAGATTTTTTACCCTGACTTATTGTATATAAAATAATTATGTAAGAACCATAGATCTAGTAAAAATAATACATGTAATGTTTTATTACTAGATCTATGGTACTTTTTTTTACCAGATCTATGGTATGAACATTGTTTTTCAAGACTGAAACGTGTCGTATGTTGAACTCCGTGTATATATAGGTACGTAGGTAACCTTTTTTTTTAAATAATAATTTATCCTGTCCGCTATCTTAGTTATTCCTGATAAGATTAATTAAATGTCATTTACCTCAAATTTGGCGTTATAATTAATCAATACATTATTTACATTTATCTTCTTGTTAGTATTGATTACCACCTTGCGTTGCTTTAGAACTTCTTAAGTAGGTATGTTAATCTATAATCTATAATTATTATAAAAAGAAGTCCCCCGGCCGCGTCTTTCTGTCCTCCTGTCTGTCTGTCTGTCTGAACGCGATAAACTCGAAAACTACTGAACGGATTTCACACGGTTTTCAACAATAGAAAGATTGATTCTTGACGAAGGTTTAGGTGTATAATTTATTATGATTTTATGTAAATTAACAGAAATACGGCGATAAATGTTCAAGAGGTCGCAAAAAATCTCGCCAACGGGGACCTTTCCTCGCGAACGCCGCGTAAACTAGCAAAGATATACAGTTAAGTAATGTACTAGCGAATTCAAAATCTATAAAAATGCTACAAAAAAGTCCGCGACAGCATATCTCTATCTCTTACGGTTGACTTACAATAACCACTTTTATGTTCAAATTTGTAATTAAAAACATTACGTTATTTTCAAAGCTATTTTCTTTAGTTCAGTATTAATCCTTATCGAAATAAATATGTTAGTTAGCTTAAGAATTTAATGTAGATTAAAATTGCCCTTCACACTATATCAATCAGATGAATAGTTTTTGAGATATCGTAGTTAGAAGTAATTATTAAAAATAAATTAATGCGCAACGAAGTGGGCACGGGTCGGCTAGTATAAAATAAACGATGAATCGTGTTACAATTATAGTAAAAAAATATTTGATTCTTAACTCTACACTACCATGGGTACTGGAGTACCCCACACAATATTTGAATCCTATTATTTACGTAAATATTTAACAAAGCTTTTGCCGTTAAAGCTAATCGTTATTGGATAGTTCTCTCGTAATTAGAACGGTCGTGCTCTAGAATCGCACAAGTGCAATCTCTATTACAGAGGTTCTGTGGTACTGTAGAACCCCACGATAGTATTCGTCAAAGGATTATCAATTTAGGTTGCATCACGATAGACGAACAGTTGATTGGCTTTGATGGTCGATGTGTGTTCAAAATGTTTATTCCATCAAAGCCTGATAAATATGGGTTAAAAACATTTTGCTTTGTGATGCCAAAATAGGATATATGATAAATAGTGTCATGTATCTAGGTAAGGACAGTACACCCCAGGGAATGCCGGTAGATGATTATTATGAAACTCTTGGATCCTATACACAATGTCGCTTGTCACAGATAAGAAAAAAATTCAAAAGTGACGTCAATTTTTGAAGGATTTTTGCAATGTCGCTTATAACACCCCATATGCGGGATAGATTACAATGGCCAAGATTGTCCCGGGATATCTGAGAATCTATAAATGGTATCCTAAAAATTGAACCCGATAGCACTGAACCAGTTCATCATGATACCAGACCTGGACGCTGCTGCTTCTGTCCCCGCACAAAAGACCGAAAATCGAAAACCGTGTGCTCCTCCTGTCGCTGGCATATTTGTACGGAGCATCAAATTAAAATTTGACAAATTTGTAATATTAAGTGAAATAGATGAAATAAATATATAATTTTTGTATGCACATTGAATAACTCAAAATATAGACAAAATCTCGCAATAACAAATCCTCGTATAATAACAATAAAATCAAAATGAATTCAACTTTTATAAACAGGTACGCTATAGATGTAATCTAGTCGATAAATCTACTTACGACTTGTCATATCAATTTCGACTGCTAGTAAAAATTTTACACAAATAATTACAATAATTTATTAGTCATAAACGAAGGTCGTTGTCCTTTATCGATATTTCGTTTATTTTTTACGAAATTCCTTTTAAATTAATCTATCAACATTTATTAACTATTTACCTACATGAAAAAGTAAGGTCATTAACCTCTACTTAGCAATGTAAAAATAATATGTACTAGAAATAAACAAGTAAATAATTCAAAGAAATAGCTAAAATGTCATAACGAATCTGAATAAAGCAAAAAAAAACATTGACTTACAAAAGACAGTAATGCTTGAAAGTTGAATCTGTTACCAACGTTAACGCATACAGAAATACAACCAAAGCGACATTTTAAAACAGTCACAAATAGTATTTAACTATTAAACAATAAAACATATAATTGCTTATATTAATTTCTAACCGAACCAACATGTGGCCGTCGAAGACGGCGCCAGTGACGTAATGGGATTCCTCAAATGAATTCCCCATTCCTGCTTCGACCATAAAATTTATTCCCAACTGTAAAATAAGCTGCTAACCCGTGTCACTTGGCATAAAACATATTTTATGGGTTTTAGCCTCTGATTGCTAAATAATTGTATACTAGAAATCCTTAGCGGTTTCACACGGTTTTAAGAAATGCTGCGCCTCGCGGCTTTACCCGCGTAATTTCCGATCCCGTGGAATGTCCAGATAAACAGTAGCCTATATCTTATTCTGGATTTTCAGCTATCTACGTACAAAAATTCATTACGGTCAGTTTATTAGTGTTTGCGTGAGAGATTAAAAACTATCTATGAGATAGTTACAAACTTTCGTATTTATAATACGCTAGCTTCTGCACGCGACTTCGTCCCCGTGGAATAGGACCAAGTCTGTCATACATGATTTGAACGAAACTTTAACCGTTTACGCCGCGGAAGCTCTCAAAAGGAAAAAAACCTCGATTTTGAAACATTCTTCATTGGTGCTACGCTCCTATTGGTCATAGCGTGATGATATATACCCTATAGCCTTCCTCGATAAATGGGCTATCTACAACTGAAAGAATTTTTCAAATCGGACCAGTAGATCCTGAGATTAGCGCGTTCAAACAAACAAACAAACAATCAAACAAACTATTCAGCTTTATTATATTAGTATAGATTTTTATAATGTAGTACACAGTTAATAGATATAACGAAAGTCGTAATTAACTTAAAGATTAGATTTCGATTATATTTAATCAGCCGTGTTTTAATTTTCTCAACTCGTTTCCAATCAATAATGTTAATTTACACGTATATACACACACTAGCTTCTGCGCGCGACTTCGTCGGCGTGTACTCCGCTCCTATTGGTCTTAGCGTGATGACACATAGCCTATAGCCTTCCTCGATAAATGGGCTATCTAACACTGAAAGAATTTTTCAAATCGGACCAGTAGATCCTGAGATTAGCGCGTTCAAACAAACAAACAAACAAACAAACAATCAAACTAACTCTTCAGCTTTATTATATTAGTATAGATATGTAATTACGTACTTTGCTTGTAACTTATCTTCTTTAATAACATATCATTGAAATGTGGGTACGATGTTTGTAATTTAACGTTAAAACACACGTTATGTATTAAAATTATCCGTAAACTGTGTGTAATAAATCATTACGCTTGGAACATGCGCGGGCGCGTATACGCGTACAAGCAAATTAAGCTGTTCATGGCTTATTGGCACGTTTCGTCGCGGACACGAATTTATAATTAATTAATTTACTTGTTTCATATACAGACAGTAATTTTATTATGATTAAATTATCTTTATATATGTCATATCCGCCAACCCGCAGTGGAGCAGCTCCGATCCTTCTCCTAAATGGAGATAGAGGCCTATGCCCAGCAGTGGGATCTTAGAGGCTGTGATGCTTATGCTATGTCCTAACTAATATGACTTATAAGCTTATGTGTATAAAATATGAAAAAGTTCAAGTGTATGTAAAAACGCTGTGAAGCAAAATAAAAATAAAAACAGTAGAACCTCCTTGGTGAAAAAGTATACCTAATAAAACTGCAAAAAGGCAGGCACCTATTTAACAAGTATAAAAACTTGTTAAGTACTTAGTTTGAATTCAAATAAAATTAAAAAAAACGGTTAATATTCGAGATTATAATTAATAATTAGTTTAAATATTACAATGCGAAAAAATGCAGGAATCTCACGATCGCGATGGCATTTAAGATACAACATTTTTATTTTTTATTTCGACATAACCTGTCAATCTTGTGCTATTAGTGGCACGTATAGCAACTAGTTTCTTACCTAAAATTCGAGATAAATATATAGCGGTTTATCTATGTCAACTAGCTGCGCCTCGCAGTCTTACCCGCATTGCTTCTGATCCCGTTGGAATGCCGGGATAAAAAGTAACTTATGTATTATTCTGGATTTCCAGATTTCTACGTACCAAGTTTTATGACAATCGGTTCAGTAGTTTTTGCGTGAAAGAATAATAAAGGTCGATCCATCCTCCACAAAATTTTGCGTTTATATACTAGACTACATAATTATATACTAGATGCCGTTTGAATGTTAGGATATAAAATAGCCTATGAGTTATGCTAGATCTCTTGCTTTCTACGTACGTTTACGCTGGCGCTTATAAAAACGCAATATTTGCCGTTGCAAAGTCTCATCCAAAGCTCGCATCTTGGCAAGCGTGAGCCACTCATTAATATTTTCATTCAAACTCATTAACGTTCACGGAATATTTTCACGATGTTTCACGGTAAATTTTCTCGAAAACGCACCGAATGCTTTGTTTTGCGTGACGCGTGTAATCTAGTTCAGCGGTTAAACAATCTCGAGATATAGAAAGTTGAGATTCTTCTGATTTATTTCTGTGTAAGTGGTCTTACTTTTCGTAATCTTATTTTTGTATCATTCTTGGAAAATATTACTTAGTGTGAATAATATTTATTTCTTTCAAAACTGTAGAAAGACTAGAAAGTTGTGCGATATGTGTAAGGTATAAGATACAAATAAGAATTGTTAAACATATATTAATTTTTCAGTTACAAAATATATTACTTAATTGAATAAAAATCATTGACAGAATATGTTTTTTGAAGCGTTCAGTGTGTTGATTTAACTATCGCAATTTATGAAAAAAAATACTCGACCTACAATTTAAACATTTTCAACTTTCGAACCAGTCAAATGCACATAAACGAGGTACATACTTTTAGAAATTGCTTAAAGCGTAAACTGGCGTGGATCACATTTCAAAAATACCTCTAAAAATTGCAAAAGTTGACTTGAATTGTGTAAGTGTGCGCTATTTTATATAAGGACTACATGCGACCGTACCGTACATACCGTATGCGACAGCCGTAACAAATAGAAAAAAAAAGATCAAGAACAAATACTGTAAGCCTGATATGATATGACGTAATTCTTCTAAATCTTATATATGTAGTCCTATACTGCCGTGCTTAGGTAGGTACATATCAGTAAACTTGGTTTTTTTTTGACGTCATTACATTTCTTTTATAATTATAGTTATTAAATATATTATCATTAAACCTTTTTTTAAACAATTTTCTCAGATTTAGATTTTTTAATTTTACTCACTAAGCGTAGCAGTAAGTACATTATAATTTATACTACACGTTTAGACAGATACAAAATATGAATCGTAGGTAAATTTTCTTCTACAGTCGAGCCCCTCGCCACGATGATTAAAGTATAAATGTAATCATTCGATCGCATGATAACAAGTAGTAAGCCTAGATAAGGGAAAGTCGCTTTCACGAATTACGAATAACTCACGATTACTGTCCAACTATACGATATTTCTGCTACCTATAAATTTTCCTTTCTTTTTTGCTGTGAACTGCATTTGTCGCGCTTTTCGAGTATAAGTCGCTGTTGTAAAAAAGTGACGCGATAAGCCGCGACGTGACGACTGACGCGTCATAACGTGACATATTATTACTTATTTATATATTATTATTTATTAACTTGATTCGACGTAAAAAGACGTGACAATAGCAGCCTGTAGATTTTTACATGATAAGGAGAAGTAAAATAATTTGAAAATAGAAATACAAAAAAAATATATTATGATGCAAAAATAAATTTAGTATACCTACCTATAGGTATCATAGAGCAAAACAAATTATATTAGTCAATTGACGATGTAAGAGAGCCTATTGCATATCACAAAATACCTATCAGACATGACTTTCATTGAGAAATCCAATTTTCACAGTAAATGTTTTAATCGATCATTACTTGACAGAAATATTATACTAACCAAAGAGATATTTCACGATAAAATAATAAGTAAAAAATTTTCAGAAGCGATATCGTGTGAAAATGTTAATATGCACAGTAGTGTATACTTTATGTCTCATAAAAACGAAAATAAGTTGACTCACTACATTATCATGTCAGTTTTAATTTTGATGTATGAACAAAACCCATTCGTCACCCTAAATTTTGGGAACCACAAACGCAGTCTTTACTCATTGAAGGGGACTCTTAACGGTTGTCTGGCGCCAAATTGTTAGACCTGGCGCCAAAAATCCTACACGGGGTGCGGTCATATTTAAATCTAGCCCTTATTTTAATGTGACGAAAGTCCAATTTTACTCAACTATCTTAGAAAAGGGAAGACGAAGGGAGAATAGAACGGCGTCGTGATGTCGATGCATTTTTAAACGGTGGCCAAATTGGACGGACACCTGCTTTTAAAATATGGAGTAATACATATGTGTTAATTTAGTACAATTTATCGACATTTTATAACTTTAAACCGCTTTCTTTCGCAGTGAAATGCAATAAAGTCGTGGGAAAACATTAATACGGAATTTCGAAAGAACAATAGAGTATTTGTATAGTGAATATGTCGAGAACATTCTCATCATTATTACCACTAACTAACAAGATAATGGAAGATGTATGTAAACGGATAGGTACGTGAAATTTAAAACAAGGAATAATGTGTAACAGACGACAGTTGCACCTAGCTTCCGGTAACAGCCGGAAAAGCGGCGCCATCGGCGCCTGTGTCGGCGGCTATCTGCTGCGGTCTGCTGGCATTCATGCTTCAACCGCGAAACAGGCCGGACGTAACGCGCCGCTGCGTCCACGATTAATAACCCACGCAAAATAATTACTCACGCCGTAACGTTTAGAAAACGCTACAATGACTTCATGATTGGCTTACAAGTTATTTATTTGTGTAATTAAAGAGAAACGTTTACACATTACGCGATATTAAATTAAAACATTAACTTTACGCTACGCTTACTCCATTACTACTGTTTTTTCTCAATCATATTCATGCTCAATTGTTTTTATTTCCGCTTGATAGACAAAACCTGAATTATGTTTTTGAAGTAAACGGAAAATCATCTAAACAATTATGTAGCTATATATTTCAGGCGACTTTATTCGACGTCAAATATTCCCAAGTAAATCTATACTAATATTATAAAGCTGAAGAGTTTGTTTGTTTACTTGAATGCGCTTATCTCAAGAACTACTGGTCCGATTTGAAAACTTCTTTCAGTGTTTTATATAGCGCATTTTATCAAGAAAGGCTATTAGGCTATATAATGTTTTAGTACCTCTTTTTTCTTAAATTAACGCAAGTGAAACTGCGGAGCACAGCTAGTGCTTATATATAAAGGTTTACATTACGCAGGGCTTGCAAATAGTGCATTAATCCAACACACGCTTGGCAATGCACTTGCTAATACACGATATGTATGCGAAACGCGACTTATTGTCGAAGGTGACTCGATCTTGGTACTGTATCCTACCAAGTACTTATTACGCATCCTCTTTGTTTTATAATCAATAAACATTTTAATATAGAACCTACTAATTAACAGCTACTACTAACAACAATACTAAAATACTTTTTTCACTATGCAATTTAAATTACTGTTTTTGGACATACTCTTATAAAAGAAAAACATTTTAGAACAAAAATTAAAAAAAATATCCACCACTACCACCACTACAGCCTATCACAGTCCACTGTTGGACATAGGCCTCCACAAGTTCGCGCCCGACATTACGACGCGAACTCATGTGTTTTGCCCATAGTCACCACGCTGGGCAGGCGGGTTGGTGACCGCAGGGCTGGCTTTGTCGCACCGAAGACGCTGCCCGTCTTTGGCCTGTGTATTTCAAAGCCAGCATGGATGGTTATCCCGCCATCCGTCGGCTTTTTAAGTTCCAAGGTGGTAGTGGAACTGTGTTATCCCTTAGTCGCCTCTTACGACACCCACGGGAAGAGAGGGGGTGGCTACATTCTTTAGTGCCGTAACCACACAGCACAAAAAAATATCAGTCAAACATAATTCCGTATTCGTTTTCTTTTCTTCATAAAATTGTGACGCCATTTTTAGCTTGACGCAACTTTAGTTCAACGCCTCTTCTATCAAGTACCTATTGAACTTCGCAAGAAATATAAAAAAATATATATGAATGAAATTTCTTTGCTCCGTAGATAGAAACGTTTAGTTTTTCATGATAAGTATACGCTGTTATGAATAGAATGACTTAACATTAATATTTATTAGCAAGTATCGTAGCGTTGAATCGAACAACATTCATTCGTGAAAGAAACTGAACTGCTTGTGGAAGAAAAAAACAGCGATTTTTGCTATTGGAGTGATCTCGTATCATAAATTATGTATGTATTTCGTTTTTCAGTTCTGTATATTTTTTTTCAAGTTTCAGAAACACATCTGAATCATTTTGCAATAACTAAGTATATATACTTATATTGAATAGAAGAAAAAAGAAAAGAAAGTTGATATTTTTTTGAAAAGATATAATTGTATAAATTTACACTTCAAATTTACTATTTGTCAAATATTTGTTATATTTAATGGGACTTTTACTAAAGAAGATTGCTAAAAAGGGAAAATGTCGACATTTTAAAAGATACTTTGTGTCACAAATCTTATGTTTTCTATTTATTTAATGTTTAGTATATTAAAAAAAAATCAGTGCCCTTGTTATGTCAAAATATAGTATTATACAGTATACTAGCTGATCCCGCAAACGTTGTTTTGCCATATAGGGGGTATGAAAGGTTAGGGGTATGAAAAATAGATTTTGGGCGATTCAAAATTTCATATAAATGGGTCCAGCCGTTTCGGAAGAGTATGGTAACTAACATTGTGACACGACAATTTTATATATACATATGTAAGTATGTAAGATTAAAGTAATGTAATATAACTTGGCGGTTTGGCGTATTTGTTACAATAACTGTCTATTACGCTAGCGGTTGTGGTTTGATTCCAGCTCAACAAATATTTGTATATATTATTTGTACATGTACTTTTTTTGAATTCGCGTCAGGATTTTTACCCTGGGACCATTATTATAAATCATCCTTTTCCCTTCTGTTAATACTGTGCATGTCAAAATCACTATCAAAGTATTGTAATATTATTGTTAGTATTATTATTTTATTATTTGTATATAAAAAAAACCAACAGCTGATTCTGTAGCAGGCAGCTGTTACAATTAAATGCTGTGTCAATGCCAGACGCTTCACCCCAAGTAACAACCCGTAAGATAAATAACACAATTCGTAATGACACAACAGAAAATCAGTAACTTAGGTATTAGGTAATGATATCCTCCATATGCTGTTGTAAATCTATATATATAAAAATCAATTGCTGTTCGTTCGTCTCGCTAAAACTCGAGAATGGCTAGGCCAATTTGGCTAATTTTCATCTTGAAATTTTTGTGTAAGTTCAGGTCAGGTTTAAACGCTGAGAAACATAAATAATATGTAACGGAAAATACTAAAAACAACGATTTAATTTTCCAATACAAAATGTTCATAGCGGGGAAATTAAATGTCTTTTGTCAAAAACGTTGTCAATTTGTTGTCAAATATTTATAGGTGCGTTCAGAAAGTGTTTTCTGTATATTTTTCACAAACATACGTAGGTGATACGAAGTTCACCGGGCCATCTAGTAATGAATAAAGATCAGACCTTGTTCTCTAGTGTATGTAAATGTATTTCAAAATAAAATATTATTTTTACCATTATCTCTGTTCTTAAACTACCTATTTCTTTAACATCTTTACATACTGAATATAAATATAAAATTTCTCATAACTTAATAAAAGATAAAGATTAAAAGATACTATATAATAATATTAAGATATCATCAATAACTTAAGTGAAAAAAATATCGGTATTTAAATGTAAAAATTAATAAATTATTTCATTTCTTCTTTTTAGTATTTGGTCAGCGAGAATTTGAAGGTTTACAATTAATAAAAAATTCTAACAACAAATAGACTGAAACGAAATAAACAAAAAAGTGGTCACATTATTGTTTGACCTTCAAAAATGTGAATATTTTGTTAACAGTAAAACCGATAACACTACATAACCCACATTATCACCAAAAGTCACATAGCAACAGATAAGACTAGAAATCGAAACCGACAACGATCAACGGCGATATTTCTGACAGCATACTGAAATATACAATAAGATTACGCAATATAAATATGTGTGTCGAAAATAATTATATTTTGTTATTTAACCTAAATTTTATCAACGAAAATATGGAAAATTAGTTTTTTTTTTTGTAAATAATTTTATTTATAATTAAAAATTAGCCGAAGAAATTCAGCTGTTCTCGAGTTTTGCGCTGAACAAGACATTTATTAATTCATTTTTATTTACGTAGGTACAACAAACTACAAGTAGGTACCTATATCTTATTGGCGTTTGCTAATTAAGCTGACTGACCTATAATAATATCCAACGGATAAAAGTGTATGATATATATTTCTATCCAAAAGTTAAATATCTACTATGATGTCTGAGGTCGATGCTAATCTACTTGGAGTGGTTTTCTGGACGCAATGGTTAAAAGTTTGACTGGCTTATTGACGTGACAACGTCTAATAAATCGATGAACGCCGGCGGCATTACACGAAAAAGGATGACTCATTGCGTTACGCGCTCATTGTCCCGTGTCGCTCAGCAATAGATCTATATTCCATATACTATCACTTAATTGGCCTATACGTCCGAGGAGATGTTTTGTTATGACTTTGTCACGTTTTTTTTTTAAAGATTGTAGAAGCTATGACCACTTTTAGATTGTCATGTAACAATCTGCCATGATATGTAATTGTAAAGCTTATTATGAAGTCAGCGGACGAAGTCAGTCCTTGGGGCGGTTTATTGGACGCAACGCGGTGGTCGATGATTTTTGAATATCGATTGAGGTTATAATCTAGCGTATGTACATGCATCGTTTGTACCTACTCGTTTTGAATTCGTAATAGATTCTTTCGCCATCATAGGGTCCGGTTATTTAAAAGGACTCGTACGAATTTGCATATTCGCTTACTGTTAGGGTTGTCAAAATTTTAATTAACCAATTGTCTTGAAATATGGTACTTTAACTGGTGGACGTTATACAAAATATAAAGTATCTAATTGATTTGAATCGTATTGTAGGTATATTGTAAAGTCTGAAACGTATATCATTTACAGTTTTACTAAAACAAAAATAATGATTTGACAAAAGTTTTTTAGAACACGCTCTCCTCTTTATTCTGCTTTATAAGTAGGTACAGGTAAAATTATATTTCTAAATGTTTGAAATGTTAAAACAAAAACAAGATCGATTGTTTGTCTATAATTGAGTTTTGTGACTAAATTTATTATACGTATAAATGGAAAAAAATTGAGAAGGTTGAAACCCTAAACTGGCACGCATATAATGTTATGTAGCAAAGTTGTGATATGAATTTGTACACCTTATTTTTTATACCGTTTAATATTAAACTACTAGTAGTATGCTACAATTCAATTAAAATAACAGCTACAGTTTAATATTAATAAAAATATATATATTTCAAACTAGTAACTGAGGTAGGGCGCAGCAGGAAATATCCTGAACAAAATCTGGAACAGCCCGACTTTGGAAGTACCTCGACCTTCCAAAAGATAATACAGCTTGATAAAACGATGTTCCTGTGGTGAGTAAGGTGACCAGGGCTCCTGTGGAGGGGGTCGGCAACACGCTTGCGATGTTTTTGATGTTGCAGGTTTTGTATCTAAGCTACGGTAATCGCTTACCATCAGATGAGCTGTACGCTTTTTTACCGACCTAGGTGTATAAAAAATTTATATAAAATAGTAGACATCTAATAAATACTTCGACGTCAGTTTCTTAATTAATTTAATCTACTATATAAAAATAAGTCGGGTTTTCCTTCCTGACGCTATAACTCCAGAACGCACGAACCGATTTCCACGGTTTTGCATTCGTTGGAAAGGTCTCGGGCTCCGTGAGGTTTATAGCAAAGAAAATTCAGGAAAAATTTTAACAGAAAAGCGGGAAAATCTTTTTAAAAATTTTCTTCATCTTTTAATCACCAAACGAAATGTTACATATAAAACGAAGCCATCTGGTGGCGAAACGGAGTTCGCCGGGTTTGCTAGTTTTTAATAAAGTTCTATACAATATATTTAATAACTAGCCAAACATTGACACAGATAGGTGCTAATACATAGGCGCTATTAAAACATATGTGTCCAACTTATTTATCTCAGAACTTAAGCTCCATATAAGCAAATCAGTCAACAACAGCAAACAACTCTATTTGAGACATCACTAATGACATCACCATCAGTAATATTAAAAGAAGATCACTATCAGATGATGTGAAGCAGCAAAATTTACATAGTACCAATCGATAGTACGAATGTCGTATATTTTATGAACTTTTTAATTGACAACTTTTACACGTATGTCATTAACCTCGCTGTCGAAATGGCTCGTAAAGTTTTAAACGAACTTGTAGCGTCACGGCTACTATGTTGCTTCAACTTCCTCGATACAACTCTTGGGTGGTCGACAATATTTGTCTTACATCGATCACACTGTTTCAATTTGCTACGTGTTTTACAGTTTCACAAACAGTTCACATTTCCATTTTTGTTATTATTATTTTTATTATCGGTTAAGGCTTACGATGGATCGCTAATCTGGATAATTTTAAAAATATATATTATGAGTTTATTTACTTATAATATTATGATTACAATATTCATATCAAAAATCATATTTCCCATTACACTTATCCTTCTCTATTTGCACTTCTTTATGCTTTCCTTAAATCGTACCTTTTCAATTAAGAAGTTTAAACGTACCAAAAAAGACTGAATCATTTACTTTCAGTTGTTTTACCCACTTAAAGTTTTTTTTTTCAGTTTTAGTATAGATTATAAAGTACTAAAACAGGTTATAATTATACAGATAACAAAATAGTACATGCATTTAATTCAAGTAAATAAAATTTTTCTCCATAATAGTTAAAGCCGCTACTCCACTGTGAGAAGTTTACAGATTATTAAGAAGTATGTTCGTAAAACGTAATGTCAAAATTGGCCGCTCACGTGAAAAAAATATTACGACGATTGCATGAGAGTTATTGTTAACTCTCTCGGTGGTCCAGTCGAGATAATTACAACATACTTGATGCTGTGAAATAATATATTATTAAGAAATGTCCGCCACTTCGTGTTCCGTCAATCGGCATGTATAAAATTTTTTTTACTACGTAATGTTAGGAACATTTCATAGTTAATGATGGTCTGCAGAAGTTTGATCATGAAGAAGTTGAATGTGGTGGGAAAAAATAACTTCTACGTAGGTGCATTTATTAGGTCATAATAGTCACCAGAACTTTCCTCGTGAAGATGTAGTTGTAGAAGTTAGTTTTGTTAGATAATAATGCTCGGAAGAAGTAGAAGAGGAGATGGCTTTTGGGTACAAAACTGTTAGTATTTACTCGTATATAGTTACTAATATTAAGTTTTGTTAGTTAAACTCAAAAGTTTCAAAGTAAGATATATAGTCCTGTTTCTAATATACAGAGAGAATGTAAGATTTGGTCAATTTCCATTATTATTCATGATTTGTCGCCAAATCTAGTTCTACATTATGTTTATCAAAACAATAAACGTCATTTAGATTAACGTAAATAATAAATAATACAAACCGAGTGATTGAAGGATCAATTGTGTTACTAAACTACCAACACAAACTAACAAAATAGTTAAGTAGAATTTATTTGTCGACAACGACAATTAAATGACAAGTCGTGCTAATTATTTGACACATGAGAAAAACTTAACTTGTTAACAAAAAATTAGCTAAACGCTAAATTTTGTCTAGACAGGTTTACAATTAGCACAATTATTCAGAATAAACGTTCCATCAAATAAAGAGGTAAATTTACAATATTAATTTATATTTCACGTACAGTTCTAAAAATCTGTATTGACAATTTTTATTAGATAACTATCGTGTTTTTATTTGCTCATCTAAATCTAAATACGCATTCCAAATCCTATGGTATTTTCTGTACAATAATTGCTAATAGCAATTATTATTATTGTACAGAAAATATAACACATAGCAATATGCTATGAAACTAAATAGATCCAATAGTTATTTTGATCCAACCCAAAAACACTCTTTTATTTTTCTGCAACATTGCCGAGTAATTTTTGCATCATTACGGAGTCCTTTATCGCATCACTGTTGTATACTTTTCTGCACCACACCTGTGTAAAGAGCCTGCAAAAGTGCTTTCTCCATAAATATATGACTATGGCGCTTCAATTAAACGTAGCCCTGTATGGTATAGGTATATTTCGAAAGTGTGAAATTATTTTTAATTTATCAATGAACGCGTAGGCGATAGGAGCTAAAATCATACAATATCTGGTTTGTCTACATCGAACACTGCCTTCTATTTCACACCTACATCTATTTAATAATAAACTCGTAATTGTAATATAATTGGAATTTATAAAGTTATGGCATTAAAACATTAGATATTTAATTGCTGCAATAATTTTAAATGTTTTTATAGATGTTAAACAAAATAGTTCTCATAGAACGTGAAGATATAAATTCTCTTTTTTTGTTTGTTTGTATATTTTAATCTATTATAATGTTATAATTTATATGTGTTGGTGTGCAAATTTATATATTAGTTTAACACATAAATAGCTTTTTTCCTTGTTTGCACTGTTATAAAAAGCGATAGTTCGTTTTAACGTGTTATCGTTGAGATTTAATAATTAAATTTTATTTATTTTTACATTGAATAGCCTTTTTGATCGGGTAAAGTATGAGGCTAAAAATATCATTCTGAGGCTCAGAAACACTGTAAATATACTTGTGTCTAACTGTCTAATTAGTTCATCTAATTTAAAATGCTTTAAAATACAAAATATTAATTAACAGATATTTTAAATACACGATGCATCCGGCATTTATTATTTTTTTATAATTACGGCGTTATGTTATCTAATATGTAACATTATAATTATATTAACATAGGAGTCTTGCCTTATACGGAGTAGCAATGGACTTGCCAGTAGGTATGCATATGTAACTTAATGAAATGTCGCGCCTATTATACTTTTAGAAGATCCGATACGATATCTCACAATAATCGAAATGTATGCTTCAAAAACTACCCACAAATAAAGTTTTTTACATTCCAATTATTTATTATTATTTTTTTGGACTTAGGGAGAAATAGGCAGACGAGACAACGAGCATACGTATTACAAAGTATTTGTTGTTTATATTGTTAGAAATAATATGAATTTTAATTGTGAAACTCGATAATAATTCGTCCGTGGTCATCGCGTCTGCAACGTTGACGAAATGTCGGGAGTGTCAAAATGACAACCGCAATAAGTTCCATTTACATTATGTATGCAATGATTACATAATTAATTGCTATTATAAGCTTAAAAACGAATACTATAGTTTTTGTTTTGGTACTACCAATTACGCATTTGAAATATATCGTATCGTTGAATATAAACAAGTGTACGCTTAAATTAATTGGCGTGTATCGCTGACAACGGGTGACAGATGGCTACTTGTTGATAAAATGTCGCAGACTGAATTAACATCAGAAAATGCTGTTACTAACATTTTATAACAACTTTAAAGGGAACGTTACTTAAAATATTTGTATAGTATAGTAACAAAATCGTGTCCGAAACTAACTTTTTCTAGTACAGTAATATGCTTAACTTACTACTTGACCTTACATGAAACTTAACCCAAAGTTACCTAATAGAACTTAAATTTCTTAAAATACTTGTAGTGTAGTAACAAAATCTTGTCCGAAACTAACTTTTTCTTGGACAGAAATCTACAACTTGACCTTACATGAAACTTAACCCAAAGTTATCTAATAGAACTTTAATTTTGTTGTTTTAAATTGGAATACTTTTGTAATTCAACTATAAGCTATGGTATTATAAAGTTACATTTAAAAACTAAAAGTTATATATATCCTTAATTGATCCTAATAAAACTAAAACGTAGGTACTATATACCATATATGAAAACCCGTTAATTAATAAATTGATACACACAAATTGCACGGTAAATTAACATTCGTGACCGAAACACTCGCATTTACCGAATATAGTAAAGTGTATCATAATTATTGTTATTAACTTAAACCAACCCGAAGACCTTCATATAAATCGCGTCGTACGTGTATTAGATACTTAGGGCCCGGTTTCACCAAGTTGACGGACGATGATATTAAACAAATAAAAGTTTATTTTGTATTATTCTTTTTCACCATCGAATTCCACTATAATAATAAGATTTCTATTTGCAAAAATGAACCTAAAATATGTAGCTTTAACTGAAGTAGGGCACAGCAAGAAAATTCCTGCTCAAAATATCGAGCAGCCCGACTGGGGTAGTAATTCGACCTTACAGAAGATTACAGCTAAACTACTGTTTTCAAGCAGTGTCGTGTTCCTGTGGTGAGTAAGGTGACCAGAGCTCCTGGGGGGAATTGGGGGTAGGGTCGACAACGCGCTTACGATGCTTCTAATGTTGCAGAAGTCTATAGACTACGATAATGGCTTACCATGAGGTGAGTCGTACGCTTGTTTGCCGACCAAGTTATATTTAAAATAAAATAAAAAAGGAGAAAGGAAAAATAAAGAAAAGAAAGGAGAAAAAAGAAAAAGGTCCATGGCCTATTCTATCTCCTGCTGTTTAATTATAATAGTAATAATATAATAATACTCTTTTATATATTAATAATACTCTTTTTTACTGTTAAAGTGTATTCGTAACTTATTTGCAAGATAAACCTTATCCACTACTGGTGGAACAGGCCCTTAACCTAGTAACAGAAAACGGAGTTAAGCAAGCGTAAACCACGTATTGAGCTACTGTCGTAATATTGATCGCTGTAAAATACGGTAATTGGATTAAAGATTTAGGTTCGGGTAGTTAATTTTATGTATCCTCTGTTATACAAAAGTATGTTACAGTTGTTGCTACATGTACCATGGTTTAAAGTGTCCGACTTTCAGGTACATTTAGAAGTAAGTAAATGACTTATTTAGGCACCTATAACTTATATAAGTAGATTTATTAGAAAAAATATTTGTATCAGTTGGTGGTTGCCTATACAACCAAGCCTTTAACGCGCCTACTTTAGAAAATTATGATTGTATGTGTAAAACATTTATACAAATATTTATTGAATTTAAATCGCGTGTAACATAATCGATTTAAGTCTTTCATTTTGTATAGGGCTTGTAGTAGATTCGTTCATATTAGAAAGGTATCTAAAATCATTAAATTGTCATTTGCAAATAAAACTCAAACTCCCTTTCACAATATTTGCTGCAGCGTACACATAATAAGACGGCGCCAGTGTGTTTGTTTATCTGTCTGTTACAATCACGGGTTACAATGCAGAAACTGTAGGTAAATTCGAGTTGTTCGCGGGGGCGAGGCGCCGATATCGAGTTTTGCGATCAACATTAAACGTTAAACTTCGTAATAATTGAAATGTATCAATTATGTGATTGTTTTATTAGAGAATCGAGTATAATGGACCCATACGCCCCAAAATGGGCAAAGACAAGTGTTAAGGTGAGGTAATTGATGTATTCCTGCAAAACACGTTTCTATGAATTCAGTTTTGAAATAGTAAACAGTGAAATTTTTATCTAATAAATTTAATTGATATTGTTGAGGGTATATTCTAGTTCAGGCTTTTGTCGGAAACATGATTTGATAAATTTGGCTCGATAGAATAAATTCACAAAGTTACCTCTTTTCGGGTCATTTTATTTACTATGATTGGGTTTTATTCTTAAAATAACTGATTTGATATTATAAATAAATTACCAAAATAAAGTTCATATATAACTGGAATAATTTGATACAATAATTGATGACATAATTTTTTTTAATCGATTATTCAAGTGATTTTCGACCGCTTTTTTGCTCTAGCGGCACTGTGCAGTGTCCTGTCGGACGTCATAGACGCTGGACGTGTGAAAAAATTTTCGATTTTTCCCGCGCAACATTTCGTATTCCGTATTTTTTAAATATTAGTATGCATTCAATATTCGTACCTACTGAAATTTGAATTCGCTATTTATAAATTTAAATTAATATATTTTGTTGCTGTTTTTGTAAAAAATACCTATTTATCTACATAAAATAAAATTGGAGTGTCTGTTTGTAATATTACGGTTTTTAACTAAATTCATATTATGTAGGTATGTATAATATACATACATTGTATATATACCAAAATAACATTTTTGAAGTGAAACTTCTTTAGGCGCATGAGGGGTAAAATTTGGTAGGTGGCGCTGCTATCGGTATGTAACTCCGAAACTACTGAACCAATTTGTATCAAAATTTGTAAGCATCTGTAATTTGGTCCAACTTGGGAGATAGGGTACTTTTTTCTCAATTAGACCCGGTAGGTGGCGCTGCTATAGGTATGTAACTCTGAAACTACTGAACCAATTTGTATCAAATTTTGTAAGCTTCTGTAATTTGGTCTAACTTGAGAGATAGGGTAGTTTTTATCTCAATTGGACCCGGTAGGTGGCGCTGCTATCGCTATGTAACTCCGAAAGTACTGAACCAATTTTTATCACATTTCGTAAGCATCTGTAATTTGGTCCAACTCGAGAGATAGGGAATTTTTTATCTCAATTTGACCCGATAGGTGGCGCTGCTATCGGTATGTAAGCAATCTTTGGTAGCTGTTTTCCAGGCAGGACAACGTCTGCCGGGTCCGCTAGTTTAATATAATTATTTTGTTGCTGTTTAAGTTTTTGTAAACACTATTTATCTATATAAAAATTAATAAAAATGGAGTGTCTGTTTGTAATATTACGTCTTTTAACTAAATTCATATGTATGTATATATACACGGTACATATTACACCAAATTAACATTTTTGAAGTGAAACTTCTTTAGGCGCATGAGGGGTAAAATTTGGTAGGTGGCGCTGCTATCGGTATGTAACTCCGAAACTACTGAACCAATTTGTATCAAAATTTGTAAGCATCTGTAATTTGGTCTAACTTGAGAGATAGGGTAGTTTTTATCTCAATTGGACCCGGTAGGTGGCGCTGCTATCGGTATGTAAGCAATCAAATTTGGTAGCTGTTTTCCGGGCAGGACAACGTCTGCCGGGTCCGCTAGTTTAATATAATTATTTTGTTGCTGTTTAAGTTTTTGTAAACACTATTTATCTATATAAAAATTAATAAAAATGGAGTGTCTGTTTGTAATATTACGTCTTTTAACTAAATTCATATGTATGTATATATACACGGTACATATTACACCAAATTAACATTTTTGAAGTGAAACTTCTTTAGGCGCATGAGGGGTAAAATTTGGTAGGTGGCGCTGCTATCGGTATGTAACTCCGAAACTACTGAACCAATTTGTATCAAAATTTGTAAGCATCTGTAATTTGGTCCAACTTGGGAGATAGGGTACTTTTTTCTCAATTAGACCCGGTAGGTGGCGCTGCTATAGGTATGTAACTCCGAAACTACTGAACCAATTTGTATCAAATTTTGTAAGCTTCTGTAATTTGGTCTAACTTGCGAGATAGGGTAGTTTTTATCTCAATTGGACCCGGTAGGTGGCGCTGCTATCGCTATGTAACTCCGAAAGTACTGAACCAATTTTTATCACATTTCGTAAGCATCTGTAATTTGGTCCAACTCGAGAGATAGGGAATTTTTTATCTCAATTTGACCCGATAGGTGGCGCTGCTATCGGTATGTAAGCAATCAAATTTGGTAGCTGTTTTCCGGGCAGGACAACGTCTGCCGGGTCCGCTAGTTTAATATAATTATTTTGTTGCTGTTTAAGTTTTTGTAAACACTATTTATCTATATAAAAATTAATAAAAATGGAGTGTCTGTTTGTAATATTACGTCTTTTAACTAAATTCATATGTATGTATAAATACACGGTACATATTACACCAAATTAACATTTTTGAAGTGAAACTTCTTTAGGCGCATGAGGGGTAAAATCTGAGCGACCGGTAACGCGTCAGTGTCACGACGAGTACTTGGATGGGTGACCTCTTTTTTTTTTCAATTAGATTTTTGAAGTGAAACTTCTTTAGAATCGTTGTGATTTCAAACCAGATGCAACGGAAAAACGACAGGGAAGGGCGCGCGGCGCAGCGACTTGCATGAAAAAGGATGACACATTGTAGCGTTACGCTCATTGTAGCGTTACGCTATTTATATCGTTACGCTCATTGTAGCGTTACGATATTTGTAGTTACGCTATTTGTAGCGTTACGCTCATTGTAGCGTCAGTACTTGGATGGGTGACCGCTTTCTTTTTCAACTAGTTTTTTTTAAAGTGAAACTTCTTTAGGCGCACTTAACTTGGAGAGTAAGCAGGCGTGACGAGAGCGTTACGAAAAGTGTGATTGGTCGAGGCGAACGGAAGTTGAGAGGGAGATATTTTGGTTAAGATAAAATTTGATCGACCGGAAACGCGGCAGCGTCACGACGGTCAGTTCTTGGATGGGTCACCGCTTTTTTTTCAAATAGTTTTTTTGAAGTTTAACTTCTATAGGCGCGCTTAACTTGGGGAGTAAGCAGGTGCGTTACGAGAGTGTTAAGAAAAGTGTGATCGGTTGAGCCGAACGGAAGTTGAGAGTGAGATATGTTAGTAAAGATAAAATTTAACTGACCAGAAACGCGGCAGCGTCACGACGGTCTGTACTTGGATGGGTGACCGCTTTTTTTTCAACTAGTTTTTTTGAAGTGAAACTTCTTAAGGCGCATTTCATCACATGAGGTACATTTGAGCGACCGGTAACGCGGCAGCATCAGGTACTTGGATGGGTGACCACTTGGGAACACCACGTGACGTTGCCATTTTTTTTCTTTGTTATAATATATTATATTTAATTAATATTAAAATAAGAATTATTAAATATAAAAACCTACTGTGGAATTTTTAAGGAACATACAAAAATAAATTAGCCGAATCGGTCGAGCCATTCTCGAGTTATGCGCTTAGCAACATTCTTTTTTATTATATAGATTATAATAATAATACATAACAACAAAATAGAGTTTTCAAAATAGAGGTAACCCATTTTTAATATAATATTATCTAATATATATACTAAATTTATTACAAAGTATGTTTCATTATATTATCAGCTCGGTGAAGATCGATTTAGATTCGGATCTTAGACCACTAGTACTAAGCAGCGCTTCATGACAAACTTTACATTCGTATGTTACACAGCTCAAAATGAATAATTTAAATTATATTTTTATTTCGAGTTAATACAATTAGGTACAAAATTCAAAAGTATAAGTGTGTCTGTTACATTTTTACGCCTATGGCGATGTAGCAAATTAGCAATTTTAAAATTCATCAACATCGGAGAGCTAATACTGCCTACTGTACCTATACAGATAAATTTTATTTAATAATTATTATTTTAAATTTAATATGTAATTTGTTTCATTTAATAGCTCTTATTCCATTTATGTCCAACAGTATTTATACTAAATAACCCTGAAATCCTTTACTTATTTTATTTATTTACGAAAGTATTATTATTTTATCACTACTATAAAAAATGATCATTATAAATGCATTTCTATTTTAAAGCCAAATAAAATTTCATGACGGTCAGTACTTAGATGGGTGACCGCTTTTTTTTTCAACTAGTTTTTTTGAAG
Source organism: Melitaea athalia (assembly GCA_905220545.2). Taxonomy (NCBI): domain Eukaryota; kingdom Metazoa; phylum Arthropoda; class Insecta; order Lepidoptera; family Nymphalidae; genus Melitaea; species Melitaea athalia. The sequence goes on along the minus strand of HG992183.1, from coordinate 5,960,341 downwards.
TGAAACTTTTTTAGGCGCATGAGGGGTAAAATTTGAGCGACCGGTAACGCGGGACCGTCACGACGGTCAGTACTTGGATGCGTGACGCTTTTTTTTTCAACTAGTTTTTTTGAAGTGAAACTTCTTTAGGCGCGCTTAAATTGGGTAGTAAGCAGGTTAATGCGTGACGAGAGCGTTACGAAAAGTGTGATCGGTCGAGGAGAACGGAAGTTGAGGGAGATATAAGTTACTTAAGATAAAATTTGAGCGACCGGTAACGCGGCAGCGTCACGACGGTCAGTACTTGGATGGGTGACCGCTTTTTTTTCCAACTAGTTTTTTTAAATATTTTAATTGTATTGTGGAATTTATTGAGATACGTTTTATTGAATAATTATTATTTTAAACTACCTATGCCCGCGACTTCGTCCGCGTGGAATTTAACAAAATAATTACTGTTCAGTTCGCAGTTATAAAATAATAATAAAAAATCTAAAATAAAAGTAGCCTACGTTACTCCTTATTACATCAGCAACTATCTGCCAATGAAAGTCCTGTCAAAAACGATCCAGCCGTTTCAGAGATTAGCCGGAACAGACAGACAGACAAATTATAAAAAATGTTATTTTGGTATTTGCACCATGTATATTATATAATATGTAATTTAGTTAAAAGCGGGTATTACAATATTACAAACAGACACTTCAATTTTATTTATTTGTATAGATTTAATATGTAATTTGTTTTATTTTATATAGCTTATTCTATTTATGTCCAACAGTCTTTATAATAAATAACCCTGAAATCATTTACTTATTTCATTTATTTACGAAAGTATTACATATTTATCACTACTTTAAAAAATGATCATAATAAATGCATTTCTATTTTAAAGTCAAATCAAATTAGTTCGCTTTACAGCCACTGACGCTTTCAGGTCACGGACTGAGTTCAACAGCAACGAGTTCGCGCGACGTGTGTCCAAGGGGGACGGGGTAGACGTTAAAAGCCTACTTTTGTCATGCGACGGAGCCTTAACTCTAATTGTATCGATTTGTACTAATAATTGCTGATTTAATAACAATTAGGTTCTACTCGGTGGTTGCATGTGGTGACATTGGAATGTGGATGTTGGAAACTAATCCCATATAACTTTTTATCACATATATAACGCTGCAATTTGATGATCTATTTCTGTTTGTCGTATTCTAATGTTATATAGCCTTCCTCAATAAACAGGCTATCCGACACTAAAAAATTGTTTCAATCCGAAACAGTCGTTCCTAAGATCTCTTCTGCTTTATCATATTGGTATAGATTATTATATATATCAAATACAATTATTATATATAACTCAGTATCGAACGCTATAATTATTTCATTTAAAATTTAAAATCCATGTACCTAGGATTAGAGAGGCGCTGGCGCAAACAGCAACTAAAATTCATGAACGTCTATTGTGTCGACGCAAATATATGCAGACGACACAACGACTAACAATTCCAAATACGACGCCAAACACGGCACTAGACGCCTCACTGTGAAATACAATGATAGAAAATGAAGTAATAATGGCATTACATTTGTAAAACGACTCTTTGAACGTACACGTCGAATAAATCTTGCTTACTGTCAATGTAAGAAGATCTAGAGTTTATCTTAGAGTTAGAGTTATGCCGTTCAATATTGCCAATACGTCTGAAAATGTTTCACACTCAGTGGTGCATACTAGCATATTCTTTGACGTGGATTTAGAGATAAATAATTCTAAGGGTGGATTTAGACCAAACGAACAAAGAGCTAGAGCTAGAACAAGAGCATTCTTTCTTGGTCTTCGAACACTCGTATTCATATATATTATAACAACGAAAGAATGCTCTACGCCTGTTTACACCAAAAGAATTTGATAAGAATTTGATGTACATAGTGGGGATAGAATGAGCATTCGCTCGTCTGATGTAAATCGACCATAACGTTCAAATAGAATACTATTTAAACGTTAGAATTGTTTATTTCTCTATTACTTTCCAATAGGACTTGACTGGGACTTTTTTGGGGCTAGTTTCTAGAACCGCAATCCTTTAATGTATATGTTTCTTTATTTTTGTGCTACTCTCAATGTCCCATTTGTTCACACAGATAACAAAAAAATATTTTAATTGCTGTTCTCAATTAAAGATTCTTTTCAAACAGTGATGATTAATAAAATGTAGTAATTTTTTTTTAATTAAACAGTTTTTTGACTAATACCTTCCAAGAATGTTTTAAAAATACTTTATAGAAAAAATATGTTTAAAAACCCTTCAATAGGCGCCACATTACTATTTTAATCGATAATGTTTAATTCATACCTATAATTGCTTTCGCATGTTTTTACTTTAGCTTCGTTAAATATTCCTACCATTCTTTTCTTTCCGATTGAATGCAGCCAGCATTTAAGCCTATTATCATAAAGATGATTATAAATTGCAAGCGGCGGTGTGCGTCAGCGCCGCGCTCTTTAATGACATCCAGTATGCAAATATTGGGCGTTCATTTGTTTGCAAATTAATATTTACCGAATTTTCTAGCTTAGATTTTACATATTATAACATCATTGGCTTTGGTATGTGGGCTTTGGATTCATTAAAAATGTTAACCGTTTTATTATATCTCGTTCCTAAATCACTGGTAAATAAATAACTGGCGTAGTTAGTAATTGCAATAAAATTTAATACCTCGCCAGATGTCCACATACTTGAAATCGGTTGCGTGCGAATAGTCGTTAAAATTATCAGGAACCACCGGCTGTGTAAGTGATTACAATTTAATATGAATTTGTTGTTTATGGGATAAATTTCCATATCGAATGGGAGCTTAACGAAGCCTAAATTATTGTGAAGAGTTTAAGTAAATGAAGCTTGAGAGGCTCAAAAAAAGTTAATGGCTTGTTTAAAAACGAAGTACGAGTTCTAACTAATAAAAAAAGAGAGATATTTTCCCTAAAATATTTCGAAACGATATTCGAGCAATAAATATGTTTGATATACACTAATGTTTTTGCATTTTGATTATACAAATGAACGTTTATTACTTTTTAGAAATTTAGAAAATGTTATCGTACAATATATGCGTTTTAGTAAAACTATTCAAGTAATTTCGTATATATAATTTGTTTGTATTATTGTAAGTTAATATTCCTACATTTGAAAGTTAAGTCAATTCAGAAAACAATCAAGCTTAACATAAAATGTTATTAAGGGGTAATAAATTCAACCTAGCGGGTCAAAAGCCAGCTGCTTGACGTACCATCTGATTGCACCTTAGGCTCAACAATACTGAAAGCTTTACTACGGGCTATAATTACTGGATTACCGGTTGTGTTTCATTCCTTTAAACTGGAGGCTCGCTTTATGCTATTCAACTACATAGTTCTAATGAATCCATTAGAGACTTGAATATAAATAAGTTACTGCGTAATTGTTTTGTTATAGGATTTTTAGACATGTGTGCATAGTTATAAATTAGTTATAATAACAGACTTAAAGTAAATAAAACAATTGAATAATAAATATTTTAAGCGATAACGAGTATAAAAATGAAACGAACATTTGAGACCGTGCCAAAAACATCAAATGATTTCAATTCCAAAACGAGATCAGAGCGTGACTACTCTTCAGAGGCATCTCAAAATTCAGATTAAAAAAGAATAACGGAAGCATTGAGAGCATCAGTGTCCTAATGTAGAGGATGTGATTCAGCAGCATGAACTTAACACTGACTCAGAACAACGTTATATAGACTTTTATAGCTTGCACACGCTCCTCATCTGCACCAGAATTTTAATGTACAAATGCGTGTTATTTTGTTTTATCAATAACAGCGGATGTTGTACTATCGATAGCGGTGTCTGCGTTTCGTTTCGGCTTGTTTTCACTTTCACGATGTGTCCTCATAAAGCATGAAACAATTTCACGCGTTGTTTTCGTATTTGACTTCACTGCGAATTTATTACGCCTTGCATCGACCGCAACAAAGCTGTATGATATTAGTCATCGTTATTTATTATTTTAATACGTCTCACACAAAAGAATAAACGCGATAGGCCCAGACCTCGAGTTGCAAATGGAAGTTAATTGTTGGCAATAAACTCTGTCCTGTCTGCCGAGTGTCATCGAGCCTAATGTGATTTGGCGATAAACAATCACCTTTACAGAGAAACTCAATTAAGAAAAGGTTCGGTTATCAGAGTCTGTGGAGGTTCGAGGGCAAAAAGGACGAAGAGACAATCTTGCCTTATATTCTTATCGTATCCAGTCATTTGTCGGCGACATTCCCGGAATAGCGTCGGCGGATGGCCTAATTGACTAAGTCGCCCACATTATATCATAGTACCATTAACGGTCGACGCCTCTAGGAGCCCCTTTTGTTCTCGAAACTCAGCAGGTACACTTTACCTGTATTTTATCAACGAGGGCGGTTTTTTTTTTCCAATGCACTTTCGCAGATAAAATTTTTACCTGCTTTTTATTGCTTTTGTATCATCTTAAGTGTCTGGAGTTAATGCCAACGCTATTAGTTTGTCACAAGGAGAGATATTAACAACCGGAGTGGTTTTACTTTTCTGGCTATTTGTATTTGTAGCTAGCTTGTTTTATCAACTTATTTCTTGTTAACTTTTTAGTAAAATGAGTAGAGATTGTTTTTTTTTCTTTAAAATTTGTTTTGTGGCTTATTGAATTATAATAAAGTGGCTTATTGAATTAAAAAATATTAATACATAAATTCTGATTTCATTCGACAATTAACGGTTACATAAAATATTAGAAGATCTTAGCACAGTATTATGACGAAAGAATAATGTACTTTTATTACTTCCTAAGAACAATAACGTCGTAAAAGTCTTTGTTAATAACACCTAAGCGAGCTGCGAGATCCAAGCAGGTCGTTAGTGTAAAACTATAGTCTGTTACATGCATATTAAGAGAATAACATTCATTAAAGTTTTGTAAGATGTAACTGTCGATATGAAATATTACAAAATAATAGATAATTTACGGCTGTAACTTGCCTCAGCTATGAATCACAGGCTACCTGTCAACGACACATTTAATGCCACTCCATCATACGCTGTCGCTTGACATTTCTCAAACACTCATTATTCTTAATGGCTTTCGAGGGCTCGCCTTAGAATGTCTTAAGTATTGTTTAAACATTAAATATTCGAAATGTTTATCAACACCGCTTAATCCTTTTCAAGTTATAAAAATAATATTAAAGCTAATCTCATTGAGTGCCTTGCTTTTAGTCTTATCGTCTCTCTTTCCTTTTTCAGAAATCTCTTAAAACGTCCCCGCTTCCTACTTATCTTGAGCTCATTTTATATATTTTACATTCGTGCCATATATTTAAATTAACGACAGAGTAATGAGTTATCTCTAAGCGATAGACGTTTCGATGTTCGAGGCACGTCTACATATTTAAGTTCGAAAATAACTTTTTCAGAGCTCTTACAGATTTCCGTTACCTAATGTAGACTTCCGGCGACCTGAGCATCGATCGGGAGAGTTATAAATCACAAAGAAGGACCGATATGGCTAAAAGCATCGACGGTCGTTCTAAAACAGGGACCGGCTAAGTTGATGTTCGTGTCGCTTGATAAGATTTCGTAGTTTTTGTGTCACAGGGACGACTTCCACCGATAGCGGCTTTCAAGATAATAAAACCCGGCGCTGGGTTTCGGCTCTCGGTCCGGGGCGTGGGCAATGTTTGGACAACTTGCCTCCCGATCCTTATTTGCTTCGAGCACACGTCTCGTCTAAAGTTTAAACGCGCCGTATCTTGTTTACTTTCATAGTTTGTACTTGGAAGCAAAACCGTACCGATTATTTTAGGTTACATAAAGCTTTATGCTCCAAATAACAGATTTCATATTCAAGTATGGTCGGTGGCTGGCTAACATCTGTTATCGAATCGGTATTTATGTTTTTCGTCTTTCAGCCGCACCTGCTTCAGTTTTAAATACAATAAATATCTACATTACAGAAACAATTGTATTAAGTAATGTTTTTAAGATTTTTCTCATACAATTGAGATTCGTTTTAATCTGAATGTTTATTTTGTTAATAGGTGTAGGTGTGTTTTAAGTGCCTTTTGTTCGTGTAATATTTGTTCATCGATATACAAGTGGTTTGTCTACAACTCTACAAGATTCGGTTGCTTGTGAATCTATGCTCTCACACATTGTGCTCAATCTTTATTTTAATGCTATTCTTCTTCGCTACATCCCCCGGTCGTATTTAAATTGAATTTACGTACTAGCGCCAGCATCTGTCCCTGCTAAGATATTTATCACCTAGCTTGCCGCATGTATCGTGTCAAAACGAACGGGATCGTTACGTTTGCGGATACATTTTTACGCGTCACCTCTCACTCGCTCGTAGCCTAAACGATAGAGATGGAACGATGATCGATTACGATATGGACTCTATATCTCCATGCTAGAGCATATTTCTGTTCGTTATGAATAGAAGGCGAAGCATCGTACCGACTCGCTACGGTCGCATAAGCGCATTCAGACTCCGCTCGTCTTAGGTAAGGTTGTATGTGACAATAGTAGTTTTAAGATATTATTCCTTATAGTCATCCTTCTAAGGTACATAATCGTGTGAATGATTTGTTAGGTTTCTAGTAAGGAGTGCACACGAGGCTTATCCTTGCCGCCGCTGGCGCCGGCGCCGCACTTAGAGCGCTATTTTTTCCCCGCGGCGAACCACGCTGAGCTCATAATTTATTCATTAAATTCATAATTTATTCTTCGTACAGACAACGTAATTTTCTAGTTCGCGATCATTATACTTCTTCATATTATTTGTAATGCGGACGATTAGTAATCTCGGCCCATTGATAGTGCATCTATTCCTAAGGGTTCCAAACTTATAACTATAAAAATGCTAGAATATAATGCACAATTGTAATACGTAATAATTATTACAAACAAGACACCTACATTGTGTTGATATAAATTTCAATAAATACCAGCGCATAATAATGTTAATTACTTTGGTTTATGTGCAATGGAAATGTTAAACCAAATGATTATTATTCATTTAATTATAAACAGAAGTAATCATAATAATTAAAGAGTTATAACTTTATTAAATATAATTAATTTGTCTCGCCATAGTCAATTAAAAATTAAAAACAAACAAAATGGCGTTTCGCCATTTACGTTACGTGTCAACCACAAACTGGGTAGGTATAAACTCTAGAGTCTAGAGTTCTAGACCATTAGTAGGACGTCCTCGACCTAACATTAACCTTGTGACCTAAATTAGCCACTGTTTTCAATTCAGAAATACTTTCCCATATCGCTGTGGTTAAATGGCTAGTAAGGCATGAGGTCACTGCCAAATCTATTTAAAATCATTGAAACTAGAACTGGGTAGAAAACTAGATATAAATTAGTGAAATTTTTAAAAATTTAGTGTCAACTTAATATGAACATACTTACTTGAAATTACGGCACTGTTATTTGATTCGCATAATAATTTTTTTACCACAATTTTTATAAAATTAATTACTTTATATTATTGATTTTTTGTCATCTGACTCATTTATCATTTTTAAAATGCATTATTAACTATTAAAAATTATATTGCTAAGAAAGGAGTACTTTTTTAAGCGAAAAGTACAACATCGGGGCTTAAAACTAGTTTAAAATAAGTAAAAAATACATGACTATCAAATAATATTTTTAAACTCACTGGGATACCGTTTTCAAATAGATTTTAGAACAACCGTCACGGCGAGGGCTACTTCTTTATCCAATTTACAATGATCCCCAACATCCACTTATTACTTTACCATGTATATAGAATTTGAAATGTTGAGTGGATCTCGTTAGCTGGTCGTAAAATCCGTAAGCAGATTGTGGCGACAGATGTGAACGTAAACTGTAAAACTTCGATACGGTTAGCAAAAAAAAAATTATATCAATTATTATTAGTAATGTTATAATTAATTTTTATACAAAAATATTTAAAAATAAATACTTTTTCAGTACAGAGTAAAAAAAAAAAACAAAGCGTAACCTTAATTTTCAATTTAATTCCACTCTTCGTCATATGAAAATAGTTGTTCTTACTCGTCCTCTTTTCCTTTAATGACGTTTAACTTTTTTTTTGTCAGATGAGTTAAAAAATATAGTTATGTACATATTTTGTAACAAGGATCGTTAAAACAATCATGTAAATTTTAACGACGGCTATGCTCACCTACACACCAAACCTGTTTTTACCATTTTTATAATAATTTATTGTTTTAACTCAAAACACAGACATATAAATTTAGCTCATACAATTACATTTTCGTAAGGCAGTATTTAATGAATTTTTACGACACAGTTGTGCATTTTGCTATAGGTTTTGTGATTTTTTTTACTGCGTGAACTACTAACACGCGAAATTTAACAATAAGGGATGATTTATGCTAGACCGTGCCGAGTCCGAGCCGTGCTCTGTACGAGGCACGGACGACGCACGGATTCAAAACTTTACATAAGTACATTTTATAATTATGATGTCTAGCATAAATCATCCCTTAATCATTATTTACACTAGCTTCTGCGCGCGACTTCGTCGGCGTGGACTCCGCTCCTATTGATCTTAGCGTGATGATACATAGCCTTTAGCCTTCCTCGATAAATAGGCTATCTAACGCTGAAAGAATTTTTCAAATCGGCCCAATAGTTCCAGAGATTACCGCGTTCAAACAAACAAACAAACAAACAAACAATGAAACAAACAAACTCTTCAGCTTTATATATTAGTATATAGATTAGTATAGATATAGATTAGCCACGATCAGTTTTCTTGTACTTTTCTTGTTGAGTACATTTTGAGTTCCTATGTCTTTTTATATTTTTCACCTTTGTTTTTTATTATTCTTAACATTTTACTGTCATAAATATTTAACATTAAAATAAAAATTAATGCAGTTTCTATCTACCACCTTAACAGGAAGAGGTATTTCCTCAGTCAAATTTTTTCAAACAAATTACAATAGACTAAATATATTTTGTTGTAGTAACGTTCATACAGACCGTACTTAACATAATTATTTATATTGCAAGACGGCCTGTAAATCAAAACATTGTTTACAGTGTGTAATACATATACGGATAAAATAAACAGTCTGACGCTACAGAACTATGGTTTTAATATTAATCAGAGACAAATATACACTATAAAGACCCAATAAACGCGTTGAATTTTTTGAAAGCCTTATAACATCCTTGATTTAAAAGTGGGTTGAAATCATACCAAAAATTTGAATTTTGTAAAGTAAATAAAAATATTTAAAAATAAAAACCTTTTAATCGAAATCTCAGTCATAACTATCTGTCACATACTAACTTATCAGTTACTTAAATAAACTTAACTTAAAAATAAACTTCACCAATAAAATAATTTGAAATTAGCATTTCGACACCAAAGATTCCAGCTACCTCAAATAAAGATGACTACAGAAGTATCCCAATATTTTGTGCAAATGAGTAGGATATACTGATGTTCAAATCTTTCAACAAATAACCGAAACGTGTAGTATGTAATCTTAGTTCATTACTATTGTATATTAATATAATGCTCTCTTTACAGGTGAGTTCACTTGGCTCGAGTTTCATGGCAAGTACACGACATTTCTATCACTTCAAGCGTCGATGAGTGCAATGCATTGACACATTTGTACAAATTGTCGCGAACGATATTCTAAATCAAGCTGTCAAAATATTTGAGACAGAATTACTACGATCACGATTCAGCCTGTAATATCCCACTGTTGGGCATAGGCCTCTTCCCCATGTAGGAGAAGGATCGGAGCTTAATCCACCACGCTGCTCCAATGCGGGTTGGCGGATATATTCCCTACTATGAGTATCTAATGATCGCTATCAGGTGTACATGATAACAACCGGGACCGACGGCTTAACGTGCTCTCCGAGGCACGGTGGGGAGATCCACAAGGACTGCACAAACACCCAGACCACGGCAAACATCTGTATGGCCAATACAAATGTTGTCGTGTGCGGGGATCGAACCCGCAACCGCCCGCGCAACAGCCAATCGCAATCCAGTGCTGTGACCGCTGCGCCAACGCGGCGTCAAAATTACTAACGCGACTTCAATTGCGTATAACTTCTATTTGTTTCAAATTGGTCGATTTGTATTGTAACTACTTCTCTTGTAGTTTCATTCTGCAATAGACAACCTTTCAGACATAAAAAGAATTTTGTAGTTAGATTAACTTGATCTATTTCATTTATAGCAATATACTTAAAGTAACCTACAAAAATATAGTATAATTACAACAATATTAGTAAATTACAAAAAGCGGACTTAAGACGACTGCATTTTTTGCCAACCTTAGTGTGTGTCAGAAAGGACGATTGTAGGTGAACAATGAAAGAAACTACAAGGTTAGCACATTCAAACAAAAAATGATTTCATGTTCAATTGAAAAAAATAGAGCAGTAGTTACCTACTTATAGAAATTTATCACGTAGTATAGTGCAATGTCCGAGTGTTTTGATAATTGTACCAATTAGCACGAAGACGATGTTTGAATATTTTGTAAAAGCATTTTGTGAACGCTTAAATATACGTACCTATGCATTTTACAAAATGTTATGCAAGAATCCCAAATCTTGCTTTCACTGCTTTAAATGGAAAATGGAAGAAATATTCTACTGAATGTAGCTGGCAAATAAATACTTATACGATTAAAAATGTTTTGTTAATGCATAAATATTTGAAATCACTTATTTCTGTTAATATCCTGTTTGAAACCTACAGAAAATCAAACGTAGGATAGATAATTATGAGTAAACTAATTTAAATTATTATGTTTCCCACAAATACGTGAACCTATTGCCGCATTGTATGTATGTATAGTCCATTGAAAAGTTACATTTGGGGTTGCGTTTGTCAGAGGACGCAATTTTATTTTTTAGATATGAAGGGGGGGTTAGTCTAAAGTTAAATCCAAGTTTGTGGGGTTGCAACCCTTGTGCAACGGCCGCCATCTTGGAAAAAGAGGTTCAAATGGTTTTTATGGTTTATCTGCCAAACTATTAGTCTCACAAAAAAAAATATTTAACATTTTTTGTTGCAAATAAAATTATCTACAACTTTTGTTCAGTAACTTTTAGTCGTAGAATCATAAATAAAAAAAGTTATAAGCGAAAATCCATAAAGATTTGAGATAAAAAAATCTATTTGTTGATAAAACTTTTTTTATAATCATATTACAAAAAAATAATATGTAACATTTCAATGGACTAGTAGTAGTTTCTAAATACTTGCTTCGTTTATAAGACAGAAAAACGTAAAACAAAAAGGCGTCGCCAGATGTTCTCATTTCAAGCAGTGACACATTTTAAAGTAATTGACACATTCGATGTTTCGAACGCATTTAAAAAATTTGAACCAGACGAAAAAGTTGCTGAAAGATGTACCGTAATTTAATCATACAATAATTAAATTACGTACTATAAAACAATATGCAATGAATATAAATATTAAGACATAACATGACAATAGATTTCATTGCATAATGAAATAAAACGAACAATGCTATACGGTAGCGGGCAAATGTTGTCAGAATGTTCCGTACAAAATTCAAACAATACGCGAAATTGATGATATAAATCTTTTTATTAGCATAACAATTAACAATCGGCGTTTTTCCAAAGCACTTGTGTAAAGGACACGCATTGTTTGCGAACAGCGGCGCCAGCGCACTCGGCGCCCGCGCCGGTCGCATCCGCTAGTGACGTCCTGTCTTATCGACTTTTTATTAAAACTGGCTAATTAATATCTATTTTTAAATGAGACAGGTGGTAAAATTAAACTTGAGCGTCATTACTTATTTAAATGACAAACCTTTAAAATCGCTAAATAAGATTTGCTACGTAAAATTAACACGGTATTTGTGGGAAGCCAAAGTAACGTGTCGTCACGTAAATTAGATTTAGCAACTGGGAAAATTGCAATAGGCGCCTCTTAGATTTTGATCGGCGGAGGCAGGGATTATCCGGTTTATCTGGCAGTCGCGCCTCGCGTGGCTCGTCGCCTGCTGACCTCATTCCTCTCGCGGGCGCCGCCCGTCTCGATAAAAGATTAGCACTGCGTGCTCATCACTATTGTCTCTTTCGAAGCCTGACGCGTTAATTGTTCCCGCTAATGAATCAACCTTTTTATTGCTGCACGAACTAAATACTCAGTCATTACTAAGTGTTTTAATTACGACTTTTGCACAAAAAAAAAGATAAGTTTGGAACTTCGAGAAAAACATTACAGTTTCGTGCAGAAACGAAGCCTAAGTGAATCCGTAATTGCTATTTCTTCGCTTTGAGGCCGTAATTAATTCATTTAAGAATGGCCTGTGAATGGGAACAGTGTTTTTCATCCATCAGACTTTATTATGAGCGTTTGCGCGCCGGCGTCGCATTAATCATTAATTTTATTTCACGGCTCGAGTTACGTGCTCCTATATCTGTAATTGTCCGCAACGCTGGCGCCACCGGTCTCTGGCCGTCTGCCACTGCAATAACGCAATGTCCACCTGATGCACATTATCATTTACGCTCGCGATATGTACGCAATAAAATTTAACACTAATTTTTAACCGCGCTGAAAGCGGTCGAGAATTTCAAACATCGTAACTTAGAACTGGGGCGCCCGCTTCGAAATTTATTATCCGTTGAAAGTGCGCTGAGATTGTTTATCATTCCCGACTTACGGTTTAAATCACCTATTTCTAAAGAGTACCTAAGTCGCGTCAAATGCGAGGCATATTTTTGTTTGATACATATGTTGCAATTTAGATATCAATGACATCGCTAAAATCTATATCTCGTGAGTCGTGACGGTTAGCATCAATGCAGTTGGCTCGTCGCCGAGCTGACCTCACCGCGCGCCGTTTTTGGCGCCATCGCAGCGATGTCAATCAAAGACGACGTGCCAAATCGCAATCACGAAAAATTTATCGATATTTTATTCACGGCACTGTCGTTTTACATAGATAAATGAACTATAGATATTAATAAATAAGAATTAATGTATGAATAGTAGGTAGGGATCCCTAGTACATATTTTTCACATGATTAGTATCAAGCTAATTTTTTGGGAGTAGCTTCATTTTGTTGAGGCGAACAAAAAGTTCCTCTTCGAAAACTCTCGATTGTGGTAGATAATAGAGTTAGCAGGAGATAGAGCAGCAGTGAGCGTAGGACCGGACCGGGATAACGTACCACGCAACTTGTAGTACAATATTCCCATCAAATTATATAAATATTAACTAACTAAAAGAAAAAAAAAATCAGAAAAAAAAGTCAATTTTTGATGACCTCGTAAGGTCTAGTGATCCCTACCTAAAATGAAGCTACTCTCAAAAAATTAGCTTGATACTAATCAGGTGAAAAATATGTACTAGGGATCCCTACCTATAGAATATTGTTATGACTAGGGACCGGATTATATGCATTTGCATATTTGCATATGCATTTGCTTATTTAAGCCATTCTCGGCGGTAATAGCATATTTTACCTAAGATCTAGTTATGATGCATATTATCGGTACATTTACAATATTACATAGCCGTGATTTGCACTCATTTTTCCTACATACCTGAAAGTAAGTATTAAAAAGCTTGAAACTCGCGGTCTGGCATTGACTGAATCTATCCAAACAACGCCAAATTAACTCTACGTTGCCAATAACATTGCCGCATAAACTTAAAAATAAAACTTTGAAAACGATTATATTGAACAATAACCCAGGTTTTGAAAGTTTGTGTCTAATATTGATAGTTTCATTAATGGGACGGCAGAACTTTTGCCAGAAACGACATATAAGTACTAACATAGCACGCAAGTTAAAATTCTACCCATAGTTACCTCAGTCGATGTGGAGCGAACCTTTTCCACTTACAAAAATATTCTAAATGAGCGAAGACACAATCACACCACTGAAATTTTGGAAAAATACTTGGTTTTTTACGTTTACAAAAAATTTAAATAATTTTATTGTCATGTTACGATACTTATTTTCGCCTATCAAAAAGTAATTTACTTATTGTATGATGATTTTGAACTTAAAAAAAAAACTTACTTTTTTTTCATAAAATTTATCATTTAATTTCGCATATTCTGCCTATTTCCGTGCATATTTCAAGCATTTTTCATGCATATTTGCATGCATATAACAAGCTTTTTATGTTGCATATAATCCGGTCTCTAGTTATGACTTATCTATACATATAATAAAATGGTAGGAAAGTCAAAACTGTACATTGAATATTTTTTAAAAAGAATACTTGGGGTGTGATGTACAATCGATACCGAAGCCAAAAATATAGTTTTTAGAATTTTTGTCTGTTTGTCTGTTTATCTGTTTGTCTGTTTGTCTGTTTGTCTGTATGTATGTCCGGGATAAACTCAAAAAGTACTGCATGGATTTACTTCAAATTTGGCACGAATATTATTAAGAAGTCGGGTCAGAACATAGGCTACATGATATCACGCTATCACCTACGGGGAACGAGCAGTGAACCTTTATTTCTTCAAACGTATGTCCGGGATAAACTCAAAAAGTATTGAATGGATTTACTTCAAATTTGGCACGAATATTACTAAAAAGTTGGGTCAAAACATAGGCTACATGTTATCACGCTATCACCTACGGGGAACGAGCAGTGAACCTTTATTTCTTTAAATATATGTCCGGGATAAACTCAAAAAGTACTGCATGGATTCACTTCAAATTTAGCACGAATATTATTAAGAAGTTGCGTCAACATATAGGCTACATATTATCACGCTATCACCTACGGGGAACGAGCAGTGAACCTTTATTTCTTCAAATATATTGTCCGAGATAAACTCAAAAAGTACTGCATGGATTCACTTCAAATTTGGCACGAATATTATTAAGAAGTCGCGTCAACATATAGGCTACATATTATCACGCTATCACCTACGGAGAACGAGCAGTGAACTTTTATTACTCAACGCATTCTGTTACAACGTGTAATCTAACGACGCATATTTGAATGTTGTTATTATGCCATGCTACAAGCTAGCTTCACACTATAAAAATTACGCAGTATAAGTAATTTAGGCCGATAAACGTAATTAAATGAATATCAGTAGTTCAAGACAAATTTAAAGCAGCGCCTTCTATGAGATTTCAAAAACATCACCATCAATCCCTTTTTGGATATAAATAATTTAAATTTGATCATGTTGGCGAGGTTAATTGTTATTTTTAAAAGTCATAGATGGAGCTGTGCATTTTCTTCTTAAAAATTGTAATTTGTAGGTATCGTTAATTCGTTTCAAAGATGAGCTAGACAATTAAAAAAATTCTGTTTATATATATAAGTCTTATAAAATTCATCGAATTTGTCTATATGTAATAACAAACAGAACTCAAAAAGAACTGCATAGATTTATAACAAAATTTAAACTCGAAAACGGCACGCTATTTCTGTATGCAATTTGAGCTAAATAGCGAAAAAAGATTTTCTAAATAGAGAAAATGTTTTTAATATTAAAATAACCACTTTTTACTAAATGCATATGGATCTATACACGGAATATATACCAAAATAACATTTTTTACAATTTTTATCTGTCTGTCTGTTTGTTCCGGCTAATCTCTGAAAACGCTAGACCGATTTTGACGGGACTTTCACTGGCAGATAGCTGATCTAACAATATCTTTTTTGTTAAATTCCACGCGGACGAAGTCGCGGGCACAGCAGCTAGTGAGTCATAAGTTAATGCGCACATACCGTGTTTACATATTGTTTATTTCGCGTTTAAAGCTATAGGCTATAGGTACAAATGTGGGGGCTTAGGCCAGTTGTCAGGCTCGTAAATCCGTCTGTCTGTCCGTCACTCGACTGTAGCTATTGCGTCCTGATTGTGAAACGCATTCGTTGGTACTTGTCTTAACGATTAAATTTAATATTCTCATACGAAATAATTTACTAGACGCATCTTTAACTACCATTTTAATTTTAGCAATGTCACAATTATTCAATTGTAATTGCTTTACAAGCATCTAACTAATTTGATTGTTAATGTTACACTGAAGACTAAAGTACCGAATGGGGTATTATTGACCCCTGAATTCAAACAAAGATACGTACTATCATCTATCCCAAAAAATCTGATTTAAAACTGATTGTCGTAATACCAAATACGAGGTATAATTATTATTAACAAAAAATTACATCAAGAGCAATAGAAAGAAAACAGTTTATACATTTCGCCGTCTCTGCAATGAATTAATTAATTTTTACTATCTCCCGTCTTCGTTCTTAATTGAGGCGATTTTCGTTTCGGGGTCGAGATGCATCAAGTGTAGTCGAGTGCGGTTAAAGATCACTGACGAATGTTAATATCATCGTTTGTGGTAGGGCTGTCAGTTACAGTTTATTATGCAAAACTTATATAGTACGGTGGCTATGTTTGGCTCAAAGAAATAAAGAGAAGGATACGTATGTCAATTACATATGATACTTTTAATTTAAGTATTAAAAAAAATTAAAGTACAAGTGCTTTCTCTTTAAACAACCTTGCGGATAGACCTGATGTGAGGCAGTTCAAACCGGTTTTTTTTTTTCTTTAGAACGAAACATTTTAATTAATTTTCATTACATTACTGTACTGTGGTCTGGGTGTTTGTGTAGTCCTTGTGGGTCTCCCCACCGTGCCTCGGAGAGAACGTTAAGCCGTCGTCGGTCCCGGTTGTTATCATGTACACCTGATCGCGATCGTTACTCATAGTAGGGAATATATTCGCCAACCCGCATTGGAGCAGCGTGGCGGATAAAGCTCTGATCCTTTTCCTAAATGGGGAAAGAGGCCTATGCCCAGCCGTGGGATAGACTGAAGCGTCGACATTACATGCTATACTTTTTGAACGGCCCCTTAGGTACCATGTTCTAAAATAGCCTATTAAATACAAGCAGTCGTCTGAACGAAATGTAATCATTAATCAAGACGCAATTACTAAGCAAGCGTCGGTTTGACAAATAAGTGATTCGAACACGCCGAGCGAAATTAAAGTGTTGATGAAGTCTAAATACTTACGTATTTGAAATTTAATGGATGGATATTTAATTTGTTTGTAAGTTTTTGTCCGTATAATTAATGGTTTCTACACAGCTGCTATGATAAATTTGTATACACTCGTTAATTGTAAGAGAGTCGTGAAAATTGTATAAAGAAACCGCGATGAACAATGTTACTAAGGTATAAAACATACAGCTATGACGAAACAATTTTTAACCTCACGCATAATACCTACCATATAGAGGTGATAGGGAGAGATGAAACTGCGATTGGCTTATTGATTCAAATAAACAACAAAAAATATTTTTTATGCCTATACGTCAATATCCTTCTTACTTCGTGATAATAATAAAAATGATGCGATCGATCACGATTCAGCCTGTAATATCCCACTGTTGGGCATAGGCCTCTTCCCCATTAGGAGAAGGATAAAAAATAAAAATAATAAATATACTTGATATTAAACATTTTATTTTTAGTTTTCTTTAACGTCAGCATACATTAGGTACGAGAGTCGAACCAAATAGCACAAAGTATTTTGTATGTATTAGTATCCTTGTAAACACGATTCACACACACATTCTCACTAAACATATAAATTTATAATTCATGTAAAAATTAGAACAAACGTCAATTAGAAGTGTAGCTTAATTAGTGAAACACCTTGGCCGACTTCTAGAGGTATCTATCAGAGTATTAATGTGTTGAATTTATTACTTATAAATACCTAATAATATTATTTTTCACACACATACATTGATACAGTTACAGTTTAATAAATCCATACTGATATTATACAGTTGAAGAGTTTGTATGAACGCGCTAATTTCAAGACCTACTGTTTCGATTTACAAAAATGTTTTTGAAAGCTAAGCTATAAACTAAGCGCTATATAAGCTACGATTTAGCCTGTAATATCCCACTGTTGGGCATAGGCCTCTTCCCCATGTAGGAGAAGGATCGGAGCTTAATCCACCACGCTGCTCCAATGCGGGTTGGCAGATATATTTTCTTCTATGAGTAACGATCGCTATCAGGTGAACATGATAACAACCGGGACCGACGGCTTAACGTGCTCTCCGAGGCACGGTGGGGAGACCCACAAGGACTGCACAAACACCCAGACCACGGAAAACATCTGTATGGCCAATACAAATGTTGTCGTGTGCGGGGATCGAACTCGCAACCGCCCGCGCAACAGCCAATCGCAATCCAACGCTGTGACCGCTGCGCCAACGCGGAGTATGTAAGCTAATATATCACTACATAGTATAAAACAAAGTCGCTTTCTCTGTCCCTATGTCCCTATGTCCCTATGTCCCTATGTATGCTTAGATCTTTAAAACTACGCAACGGATTTTAATGCGGTTTTTTTTAAAAGATAGAGTGATTCAAGAGGAAGGTTTATGTATATAATTTAGTATAGTTTTATGTAAATTGGCAGAAATACGGCGATAAATGTTGAAGAAGTCGCACAAAATCGGGCCAACTGGGAGCTTTCCACGCAAACGCCGCGTAAACTAGCAAAGATACAGAGGAGTAATGTACTAGCGAATTCTAAATCTATAAAAATGCTACAAAAAAGTCCGCGATAGCATATCTCTATCTCTTACGGTTGACTTACAATAACCACTTTTATATTCAAATTTTTAATTAAAAACATTACGTTATTTTCCAAGCTATTTTCTTTAGTTCAGTATTAATCCATATCCAAACAAATATTTTAGTTAGCTTAGGAATTTAATGCAGATTAAAATTGCCCTTTACACTATATCAATCAGATGAATAGGTTTTCAGATATCGTCGTTAGAAGTAATTAACAGCGAAACATTTAACCCTTTAACTGCCATCGCCGTAATATTACGTGTTGTAAGAGTAGTACCTCAGCCGCCACGTCGGAATATTACGTAAAGATCCTGTCATTTAAAAATGTCATCATTGCACCCGTGCGAAGCCGGGGCGGGTCGCTAGTAGCTAATAAGCTATAAATGAAAGGTAGGTTATAAACTAAGCTATATAGCTATATAAAAACGTAATAAAATATTATGTATACATATTTTGTATGCTGTGTATTTCAAAGCCTGCAGTTGGAAGGTTATCCCGCCATCGGTAGGCTTTTTAAGTTCCAAGATGGTAGTGGAATTGTGTTATCCCTTAGTCGCCTCTTACGACACCACGGGAAAAGAGAGGGTGGCTATATTATTTACGGCCGTAGCCACTCAGCTAACGTAGTAGTACGTAACCTGAAATCGCGGGCCATAGTTAATTTTATTACTATTACGATTTACGATTCAGTCTGTAACATCCCACTGCTGGGCATAGGCCTCTTTCTCCATATATGAAAAGGATTAGTTTTATAATGCGGCCTACGTATTAAATTTTATTAATTTAAACGAAATCACTGTCCATATTGGCACCTAGAAACAAATCGATTTTCGATATGCTACATAGTCGATTAATAAATTATTACATATTCTATCGCCAGTCACCATTCTTAATTTGCACTGTAATATCGTAGCAATAATTAAATATTGTAAATTATAATATTACAATACATATATCACAATTACCTTACATTACATCAACCACTCGACAATTAGGCAAAATAATAAGTATAAATTGTGATAAATTTTAATTAAAACAATATCGATAGGCCATATTAATTATATTTTTAAATTAGTTTAGATAAATATCATTATCTTATTTGCTGTAAGGAATTAATAAACACATAATTATTCAAATCCAATAGTAGATAACATGTTAATGAATGCCATAAAAATCGTATCTACAAAGGAAACATAACCGAAATGTTAATTACAAAATACAATTAATTAATTAACACATACAATTTACTAATGAAGATCGGTCCATAAAATATACTCAGGGACCATATTGATATTACAATCCTTTCACAATATAGATTGATAACTTTATAAAATTTTATATTTATATTTAAACGTTATTTTTTTCTGTTATAATTTTTAGATATTGAACAAATTAAACTTATTATTTGCGTTAAAAATAGTGACTCATTGTTGTCGCCGAACTTGTAAATTAGAATGCCGCTATCATATTGACTAGTTAAAGTAAGCCCTTCGATATTTGTTCTTATTTAATACTAGCTGCTGCTCGCGACGTCGTCTGCGTGCGTTCACTGCTCGTTCCCCGTAGGTGATAGCGTGATAATATGTAGCCTATGTTCTGACCCGATTTCTTAATAATATTCGTGCCAAATTTGAAGTAAATCCATGCAGTACTTTTTGAGTTTATCCCGGACATACATACAGACAAACAGACAAAAATTCTAAAAACTATATTTTTGGCTTCGGTATCGATTGTAGATCACACCCCAAGTATTCTTTTAAAAAAATATTCAATGTACAGTTTTGACTTTCCTACCATTTTATTATATGTATAGATGTATTAATTAGTCCAGGGGCGTGGCAAAGCTAACTGACAGCGACGAGTCACTATTTTCTTAACGCAAATGTATCAAATGTCATAACATAAGCATTGTGTAGTAAATGTCTAATGAGTTAATGGCTAACCATTGGAAAACCATTGGCACAGTAAAAAGCCACCTAGATCTAGTTTTTAATATTTAATTATATTGCCAAAATTAGTCCAATACATAAAACACCGTCCATTTCTCATCGCCCACGACATCTATTATTTTATTCGGAACATTAATATAACAAATTTGAATTTTCGATTAATGTATTATCCGTTCGTATGATTTATCGAAACAATATTAAGACAATGCGAATTTATCTGTTAAACGAAAAACATACATATCACAATTGTAATAGAGATCATGATTGCGTGACTACATAATTATAACATATGTATATTACACAGATAAATGATGTACATAAACTTTGTAACAATAATTTATTAATAGAACAAATCAAAAGTATCCACTCTTATATTTTGCTCTAGATAAAAAAAATGTGCACAAAGTACACATGTCAGAAGTGAAACTTCTTTGGCAAACTAATTGAAAAAGTAGGCGGTATCATAATTGAAAAAAAAGTCATGCGGTGTTCCCAGGCCGTCACCCATCCAAGTACTGACACGTGACGCGTTGCCGCGTTGCCTTTCTCTCTTACCCTCATGCGCCTAAAGAAGTTTCACTTCAAAAACGAATAAATAACAGACTTATAGATAAGGTATTTAGATGTCATGAAAATCATATATTTATGGAAGGCTATACAAGTAAATAGCCTAGCCCACTATATAGCCTAGAATAATAGACATGACAAAATTATGTAAAGCAATGCAAATGCGTTAATTAATTAGTAGAAAATAAACTTACCATCAATGTGACATGAAGAATCTTCAGAATATAAACTGGAATTCAAAAATTTGTTTAAATGTATGTATTGTACTTGTAAATAAATAAAGAAGGAAATAAAAAAATGTTAATACAAAAGAACATGCAATTCGTATGATTGGATTGACCGTCATTTTACAGACATTAAAAAATATACGAACTAGTTTATATTTACGTTATTATCTGTCATTATGTACCCACAAAGAAACCGGCCCTTTTTCCGCTATAACCTTAATATACCTAATAGTCGGGACGGAACATATGTCTCAGACGAATATTAACAGACCAACATCCGTCGATTAAAACTCGATTTGATACGAAAATTGCTTTCGAACTTAAATAAATATGCAGGTAGCCTCGGGTTATTCCAATTTTGATTTAAAAATTTCAAATTATTATTTATCAAATGTATAGAAACTACGTAACTTCCTAAATTATATTCTTTAAGTAGTAAGAATAATGATTTGTAGACAAGCTTAAATTATGTAGACATAGACAAGTATATCTATTCCTAAAATTAGTTAAAATAAGTGCTGACGAGTTGACAATTGACATACTTAAGCTTTTTATTATTGAGTATAAATTATAAATATTTTATTTTTTGACGTCTTTAGATGCTGCGTGTTAGAGTAAGTATAACCCGTCGTCATTTCAAGATATTTATTATATGTAAATAATATTGTTTTTAACATTATCCTTTTTTTAACAATCTATTAGTTACTTAAATTGCGGTAGTCATTAAAAGGATAACAAGCTATTTCCAACAAGTATATCTATATCTACTAATATCAGCCCCGAGCAAAACATCGTAAACAACAAATTTAAGAGCACTGTCGACATTTCGTTAACATAATTACATAGTTTATATATTTAAATCGGTATAAAACGTTTCTCAATCCGCTCTTCTTTAAGCTATCTGCTCGAAAATTTATAGTTGAACGTAAGACTTTCCAATTAATCTTAGATACCGGTCGAAAGCGTAAAAACACGAAAGGAACGCGCACCGTTTAATGTCAATTAGCGAACGTTAGCATGCATCTGCATACTTCAGAAATAGCAATTCAAAATGCTCCTTATCTCACTGATAATTAAATACAAAATTGGATAAAATAAATTACTATCGCCTTAATCTAAAGAGCTCTTATTGCAACGACATAGCGGACAGAATACAAAGTTGTTTGCTCAAGCTTCTCTACCAATTAGATTTTTTTTCGTGAATGATAAAAAGTAGATCTCGTGCGCTAAATTGGACCCGTAAATCGTCAATAATTACAAGATTTAAATATGTAAAGGCACACTGTTTATTATTTTGTTATACGAACTTTTTTATAGTAATGAAATTGTTCGGATAATTATTTTTTGCGACGATCGTAAAGACGAAAGCGTAAATGCCTTGTAATTTTAGTTGGAATTGCCTGAAGATCTAATTGGTGGCGTGAACAACATTCCTGTAGTATTATTAGGTATAAAATAAAATTGGCTTCTAAAATTGTTTATAAAATAACTCCTACCGTTAATTAAAAATGTTGTGATGTAAATATGCGCAATTAACAGGAAAAACTATAGTAATACTATAGAGGAAAAAATACTAGTCGAAAACAATTAAGTTAATTATTAACGGTTTTTTTATATCTGTAGATTGAACGTAATGCTTTCAAACAGAAAATACAATTTTAAAGAACCGAACACGCATAAAAAATTTTAAAATCACTCACGCAAGAATCATCATCAACTAAGCACCTTATTAAGTAAATCGTGCTGGGAACTTTTACTAAAAGAAAACCAAATTACATCCTAAAACAAAACAATCTAGCTAAATTGAGCTTCTTTCAATTATTCCATTTAAAAGTAATTGAAAACGTCTCCAATTTAATCTTATTGCTTTTCCGCATCTGTGATATTTATTATTGAAGGTTGTGTATCGAGAACCTCGTTGAGAACATGTGGCAACTTGTTTTCGACATCTCTATGTACCGTCGATCAACAATATAATGGGGTTCAGGATAAAGTGGAATAACATGTTCTACATCCTGACATTGTAGATCTAGTTATGCTTCTTTGTTATAATATGACTTTTGTGTAACATAAAAACAATTAAATCTATTTTGAAATGTCATACATTGACTATTTAATTTATACGGTTAGTAAAATTATAACCGGTCGTTATCTATACATAGAAGTTATTTAGAAAAAAAAATTTAAGTAGTATATCAGAGCAACAGCTGTCAAAATAATATTTTTTTTCTGGCATCACGCATAATTTGACGCATAAAATCAATTCTGGTTTTAAGAATTCCAGATCTGGAGATCTAATTTAAGATCCAATTTCATATTTATGCACCATCCGGAAGTTAGGAATCGTATCGAAGTAAATTAAAAAATGCATATTGTATACGCTTTAAAGTATTTACTTTGTTTTAAGCTCGCCGCATTCGTGGATGGTAAAACTATTTCGACCATAAGTCCTAAATGGGCGGCTACCCTGTAATCAACGGTCCCTTGGCGCAGCGCTCCGACTTGATTACAGACGGTACACTACTTCGTTAGTCCGTCAAATCATAGACTGTATTAATGGTCGGTCGTGAAACGATTTCATGTCATTTTCGACCACGTTTGAGATTTTTTAAACTTAATTGTCTGTGAACGGAATAGAAACAATTTAGTTTTCGATTTTTTAATACTTTTTTTAAGGACTTTCACGTAAGCGTAACTTTAAGATGTTTTAAACAATACGTCTGCAAACTGGTTTCGATATGTACAGTGGAATATACGGGACTAATAACAAAGAATGTAATAATATAACGGAGTATCTAAGTCAGGTATTCCGTGTTGAACCGGTGAGAGTTAACGAGCGTTTTGCAGCTGCCTTGGCGCCGTGTTCGATAACCCACCTGCTTCAATCTTCAGCATTTATTATTTCGCTAATTACTATAGCTAGTATATTATCCTATTATATAGCTATTAATCAATTAAAATTAAGTTTATTTAAATATCCTATTGTTTCTTTAATCAAAACAGTAGTATATTTTCAATGCTGTTTATTTTATCTCCAGTCTGAATTACTTTATACATTGTAGTTTTGATCCGGTTTTTATAGCTTCACGAAGTTCTGATTAGAGAAGTCGGCACATATCATCAGAAAAAGTTCTCGTTATGATCGGGAAGCAATATAATACCTTCGGACCAGTTTTGCGATGCTATCTCGTAGAATGCCCGCTCCGTCCGGCCGTAGATGCTGACAGCTACTGAATCAATTGACAATAACGGAATTTTGATGTACAAGCTTCTTGGTAAATCAAAAGACCTACCTACTAAATACAACACTACATGAGATAAAAATGAAACCATACAGCGAACTACGACAGTAAATCTATACTAATATAATAAAGCTGAAGAGTTTGTTTGATTGTTTGTTTGTTTGTTTGAACGCGCTAATCTCCGGATCTACTGGTCCGATTTGAAAAATTCTTTCAGTGTTAGATAGCCCATTTATCGAGGAAGGCTATAGGCTATATATCATCACGCTAAGACCAATAGGAGCGGAGTCCACGCCGACAAAGTCGCGCGCAGAAGCTAGTATTTTATATTACATTTATTTATTAACTAAAACATTACAAATATTCTTAAATTCAATTAATATTTAATTACTAACATAACAAACTAAACGTTAAAAACGCAAACAATCTAAAATAAAATCATTTTAATGAACTAAGAAAACAATTAGATGGCACTGAAATAGCAGTAAAATAAAGGTACCTAAAAATAAACTATGTGGGTAATTTTAAACCTTACTTCCAACTCGTCCAAGGGCTACGGGCTTCATTATGAGATAAGAGGCCATTATACTATTGTATGAAACTGCCGTGAACGTGAACTTTTATTAGGAAGCGACCGTTAAATAAATTTAACTTAAGAAAACCTACGTAACGGTAAAATAGACGACAGTAAACCGAAATAATCTCTTGAGTATACTATGATTTTTCATACATAGCCTGTTGGGCACTGAGATTAGTAGGTATAAGTGTTAAAAATTATTATTTTTAAACGGTTTTATTTAGCTCACCCCGTTTGTTTTATTCTTGGGTCAAATTTAGTAATTCAAATTTCACCCTTTTCCTGTCAACCGATTAATCTGAAATTTTGTATACACTTTGGATTTTGGTGACAATACATTTATGTTTATTCATTATCATTATAAATTCAAGATGGCCGCCGCTACAAAATGGCGGATAATTTATGTTTTATTAATCCCATCAATATGGGTATCAAATGAAAGGGCTCAACAAGCAGAATACAATATACTATAAAAAATTGAAATCCAATATGGCGGCCGCTACAAAATGGCAGATAACGTAGGTTTTATCAATCCCATCAAAATGGGTATCAAATGAAAGGGCTCAACAAGCAGAATACAATATACTATAAAAAATTGAAATCCAAGATGGCGGCCACTACAAAATGGCGGATAACGTAGGTTTTATCAATCCCATCAATATGGGTATCAAATGAAAGTGCTCAACCAGTAGAATACAATGTACTATATAAAATTCAAATCCAAGATGGCGGCCTCTACAAAATGGCGGATAAATTAGGTTTTATCAATCCCATCAACATGGGTATCAAATGAAAGGTCTCAACAAGTAGAATACAATTTACTATGCAAAATTGAAATCTAAGATGGCCGCCGCTACCAAATGGCTGATAACAATTTTTTATCAATCCCACCAATATGGGTATCAAATAAAAGGGCTTGACAAGAAGAATACAGAGAAGAATGTTGCCTTTAATACTATCATGGGCTTCTACAATACATAAAATGCAGGGCAGCACTGTGGATCACGCTATATCGTATACTTAGGTGCGAAACTGTTTGAAGAAGGTCAAGCCTACGTGGCTCTTAGTAGAGTAAGATCTTTGCAGGGACTACGTATAGAGGAGTTGGACTGCAATAAACTAACGGGCAAGAAACCTTGCAATAATGAAGCACTAAATGAATTAAACAGAATTCGAAATAAAAACTAAAAACTGGAAAATAAAAAAAGGTAAAAAAACTTTTTAAGTTAAACGGTTTTATGTTAAACATAGATTGCAATGTTTAAGATAAATGTACTAAAAACCAAAAAATAATAAAATAGATACAGTCGTGGGAATTATAAACATATGCATAGACTAGACTAAAATAAAACCGTGGGGCACGTCAATTGTCTACAAATTATCGACTTAATGTGCGATAGAAGAATCGTTTAATTCATCGTTAGGCAGTTGGCCCGCAGACGGTGAGGAAATTATTTACTATTTTCTTGCTCATGGAAATTCCAATAGTTATACACTCCATGTAAATAAAAGAGATGTTTCAACTAGTTTATCGTTGGACATTCACACTGCTGGCTGGCGAGGAATCGTTTCACTGCTCGTAGTTTGTCTTTAATCGACAAAACATATGATAAAAGTACTACTCGCTCACCACTATGAAACCCTAAAACTCGCTTATAATCGAGCTTGCTAGCTTGTTTCCGCATTCTAGCCCTACTTATCACACGTCCATCGTTGTCGGTTGAACAACTGCCTAATTATAGTGTAACATTACAAAACAAACATTTTAATCAACGATTGTAGACAATTGACGTGCCCCACGGTTTTATTTTAGTCTAGTCTATGCATATGTTTATAATTCCCACGACTGTATCTATTTTATTATTTTTTGGTTTTTAGTACATTTATCTTAAACATTGCAATCTATGTTTAACATAAAACCGTTTAACTTAAAAAGTTTTTTTACCTTTTTTTATTTTATCTTCCTAGCACACGCAACTTTGCCTGCGTTGCTGACAAATTGAATAATGTATTCTATTAATTAAATACATCGTAAATGTCCTCTTTTTTATCTCAGGAAATAAACACACATCACTAAACACGGTGCTTTTAAAAACCATTTGCTTAATACTATAATAACTTTATATGATACTAGCCGACCCGTGCCCACTTCGTTGGGCGTTATAATCCATTTCACATAAGAAGGGTACGGTGAAATTTGATATGTTCCAATACACTCTCACTATTTTCAGCAAATCAGATAAATATAAATGTTTTAAAATCACCAATTAATTTCTAAGGCAAATAATAATGCTTGATTAGATTGAATTGTTGACACGGCACGTCAGAGGGCGCAGGTTCAAATCCTGCTGGGTCGAAAATTTTGATAATTTTTATCTTTTTTCTTTTATCTTGTCACTCCTGAATAGTGTAGCTTTCTGTTAGCGAAAGAATTTTCATGATCGGATCAGTATTTGCGAAGATTACCCCGTATATACAAACAAAGTTATAAACTTTACCTCTTTATAATATTAGTATAGATTAAATCTAGGAATAAGTTTTTCTTCTTAAATTAAAATTTATTTAAAATCTTTTCAGTAAATTTTCTTCCTTGGTGGGCAGACCACAAAGTATTTATATAATTATAAAAGCATTATTTCACTTAATGTTAAGAAAGATTCGAGTATTCAATATATCGTGACTGAGAGATTACTGGTGCAATTTAATTTGAAGAAAAAAAAAACGAATGGAACACGTTTAAATTACAGAGTCGTTTAAAAACCCTTCGGTAAACAGTCGTTCAATGTTGAGTAAAATAAATAAACGATTATCTGCCCTGTCGGCGCGTTGTCGAGCAATACGCCGATAATTATCGATCTCAGCTTCTCAGCCGAAGGAACGCGATGGGTATACGCGATGATTGCACAAGATTGCACCCAATTTGTTCCAAGTAAACACTGTAAGATACTGTAATATCGCCCGCTTCTTTTCAACCGCTAAACACCCTGTGCGGTGGGTAATTTGACGTTTGTCGTGGTTGCTGGCAATTTACGTAATGGTCACGATTTTAATATTCTTCAAACATCTTTATTGAAGAGTTTAAATAGTTATTAGTACTTAGAATTGCTTTTAATTATTTTATATTTGTATCCGACGCTACGAAGACAAGAATAAACGTCCATAAAATTAAAACTCATTCGTTGAAATAGTCTTTAAAAAAGGAATTAAAATGTGTTTATATTTGTGTGTGTGAAGTGTTTATAAAGTTAAAGAAATGGAAAGGTTTGTTTGTCTGTTCCTTCTATGTGTGAAGGTGCTCATCGCGGGATTCACGAGACTGATTGGAAAACTTCTTTTTGTTTTCAAGAGCCTGTTTTATAAAGAATGTTTAGTGGCTATAAAACATCAAGTTATGACTCATAAGACTGTAAAACAATCTACCAAGTATTGAAAGTCAACACGCGTGAAACCGCGCGTGGTTTTCTGTTCCTGCATAAAATATAGGTACTCGTACTTATTTCCATTGTTTCAAGTTTATTTTCTTTTGCCTTCAAAACTGGATCGGAGATTGAAAAAACAAATAATATATGCATTGTTGTCGATTCATCAGGGAAGTAATGGGAAGGTCTCCCATAAAAAATATATATTTAAAAGTCAGTACCGTGCCTCCCGCAGCGCGCGGCCACACAGTGTTTGAAGGTTGGTAGTCGGCGTTTCACTTGATTCTGTATACGTTTGGACTAATTCATTAGCTTTCAAAGATTTAATCAAGATTTTTATAAGTTTAATTTTATTTTAAAAAAAACTTTTTAAAGTATTTATATACATTATAATAAACTTTTTGAACATTCGTATCTTTTCAATTTCATCATTGTTTTTTATCCAGTATCTATAAATCTGTATTATTAATTTTAATTTTCACGTTTCGTCGTAGTACTATTTACTAATATGTGGTTTCGTTTTTGTAACACTATATTATTATTTTAAATAAATAAATGAAATTAATGTCTTTATTAGTATTTTTACTATTTTTAAACAATCTGTTTTGTCTTAAGTACCTATTAATTTAGAAATATATATACCTACATAATTTAAATCGCAAATGCTTATAGCTTGGACATCCTCTTCAAATATTGTGCGTGTACGAGACGCGTCTCACTGTCGGTTATGTTTATAAATAAAATACTTCTACTTTTTCGAACTTGTTGAACGATTGTCTTATTTGTATTTAAGTACTATGAATAGATGAGATGTAAAAATCTGTATGTAAATAAATGTCGTAAAACTAAATCGTTAAATGGGTTACTAAGCGCAAAACTCGACGCCTGGAACAATTCACCAATTTTTTTTTTAAGTTTTCTATAACCTTGTAGAAGATTCTTTCCTAATGATAAATTAGTGATGCTCAAATTTAACTCACTAAACTTACGTAGGTACCTTCTAAAAATCACAAACAAAAAAAACACGCATAATAAGTGACATTGGTTGACCATTAAAAAAGACTGGAATAGATATCCAAATCGTATTTACATTTATTATATTTCTAGGTGACAATGATTGTTTGACATCAGAGCAACCCGCTTGTCGCTCGCTTTGCGATATCAGTGCAATAAATTCACATAAAATTCGCAATAACATTTTTATGTTAAACAAATATGTATCAAGCGGCAATGCCATCCTTTGATCAAATATTGAAATATCACGTAATATGCTCCTAATTAGTAAATCGGACGAGTTTTTTAATTAAGTAGGTATATCTAATCGCTTAACAACCTGAACATTATAAAAATCAATATATAATCTATTCCATATACATAATTAATACAAAATTAAGATATCTATGTTTCTGATTAAAAGTTTTTTTTTTTAAATTTGCATTCTTAAAAAAGCGTAAAAACTAAATGCCTAACGATATTACTTAAAAACCATTAGTATTTTGAGTTGAGTAGGTTGAATGTGAGGCGTTTATTATTTTCTTTTGTCAGATTTACTTTTATAAGTAGGTGCTTACCATTTTTTTCCAGCGAAATGAAAGTGTTAATGAGGATCAGTAAAGTTCTAGCAAATTCAATAGAACTAGTATCCACGTTATTCTCTATGACATAAAAATGATATTTCTTTTTGAATTATCCAAATCGGACCATTACTTACGAAGATATTAAGTTATAAACATTATGCCGTTCCTGCCGCTACGTCAGTGTACGCGGGATGCGTGTGACGTCACTCCGACGTTCCATGCCAGTTAGCCCTTAGCAGCAACAAGATGCGATGGTGTTTTCTTTTAAACTATGTGTCCTACAAAAAATTTGTAAGGACATAATTTGTAGCAAATTGCTTTGCCTACAAATATGTTAATATAACTTTGCCGAAATTTAAAAATTAAAGAAGTTATAAGCAAAAAAGTGAGAAAATTATTATAGAAATTTTCTTTATTGCTCTATAACTTTTTTTTTATACATTTCACAAAAAAAATACCTCAGACCAATCTTGTAGATGGTTTTTTGAGGAAAATTTTTGTCTACAATTTTTTGAATTTTATTCATTTCAAACGACAATTTAACAAAAAAATTTTAAGAATATAATATTTACAATAAAAAAGGAGCATAAAACTAAGTTAAGCATTTCGTTTTAACCGGATTCTCATGAGCATTGACGAACCCGGTTAACTTTGGAGCGCTGTAACAGCGTTTTAAATGAATGAAATTCAAAAATTTGTAGAGAAAAATTTTCCTCAAAAAACCATCTACAATACTGGTCAGAGGTATTTTTTTTTGTGAAATGTATAAAAAAAAGTTATAGAGCAAAAAAGAAAATCTTTATAGAAATTTTCTCACTTTTTTGCTTATAACTTCTTTAATTTTTAAATTTCGGCAAAAAGTTATATGAACATATTTGTAGGCAAAGCAATTTGCTACAAATTATGTTCTTACAAATTTTTTGTAGGACAGATAGTTTAAATGAAAACACCATCGCAGCTTGTCGCTGCTATGGGCTAACTGGCATGGACCGTCGGAGTGACGTCACAGCCTTCCGCGCCGGCCGGTCAGTAAACTCCGCTAGTAATTTGATCATAACTTCGTCAATTTTTGTCGTAAAACAAAAATTTTTGCACTGTATGTTAAGGATTTCTTGGTTCTATAAATCTGCATTCTCAACTAAAAACGTTACGGATCCTCATTGAACGGCCTCTATCGCGTCAATGTCGCAAAAATGAAAATCGCACATTCAAGTGTACGTACATAATATATGCCACTATGTGATGAAAAAGTTTTACCATCTAAATATCTACATTCCAAAAGAAAAATAAAAACAAGAGAATCGAATATTTTAAGATAAATTACACTATGAAACACTATCACTGGTGGTCATGTCACTGACCTCACAGAATTAATCACCATCTTAGAACCGTTAAAAGTTTAAAACCACTTTTATTCCAACGCCTGAAGGTGCATTTTCGCATACTAAAATTTTAAGCAGCTGCATAACTACTATTGTAAATTGTAATCTATATATATAAAAGAGTTACCCACCCATTGACTCATCACGATATCTCTGGAACCATAAAGTGTAGAGACTTGAAATTTGGTAGGTATATTCCTTTTGCCGAGTAGAGGTCAGCTAAGAACGGGTTTTGCGAAATTCCACCCCTAAGGGGGTAAAACGGGGGTTGGAAGTTTGTATGAAAGTCCTATGTTTTTGAAGTCAGAGACTTGAAATTCAAAATGTATGGTCTATAGACGGTGTTGAGGTGTAGTAATAATGTATTTTGAGAAATCTACCCCCTTTTGGGGTTAAAACAGGGGATGGTTGTTTGTATGAAATACACCTACAAACTTGAAATTAGGAAAGGCTATAGCTATGATTTTCCTCAAATACCCGCGGGTGTAACCGCGGGGCACAGCTAGTGTACACATAAATAACTTAGAACCGCGTGTATTGTAATTCTAATAATTAATGTATTAATTTATTTATCACTATCTGGTGAAGCTAAAATATGATGTCTTAAGTATACGGTAAAGGTAGAGGTCATATTACCTTAAAGTAGCATTAAATTTATTCCTATTGCTATTCTTTAGTTTAGACTAATCAATTACTTAAACAAATCTATACTAATCAGGGACCGGACAACACCGCTTAAGAGTTAAGCCTTTTCGCAGGGTAACCCCTACATGGTGTAGCCCTTATCGCTGAGTATCCTTTTATTCGAGTTACACCTCAAAACACAGCGAAACGGGTAACTCCTTTAATATAGTAACCACGTGAAGGGGTTAACCCCTTCAGTGGCTTAAGCCTATGAAGAGGTTACCTACACGAAAAGGTTTTATTCGGGTTACCCTGAATTAACTAATAAACTTGAGCTGCATGTAGAGGACGGGGGATACTTACACCCGAGCATGGCTTTATCGCCTTAATACTTAATAGTTTTGTTTAGTTAAAAATAACTGACTACTTAATCTATATATATAAAAGAGTTACCCACCCATTGACTCATTACGATATCTCTGGAACCATAAGGCGTAGAGTTTTGGTAGGAATATTCCTTTTGCCGAGTAGAGGTCAGCTAAGAACGGGTTTTACGATATTCCACCCCTAAGGGGGTTAAACGGGGGTTGGAAGTTTGTATGAAAGTCCTATGTTTTTGAAGTAAGAGACTTGAAATTCAAAATGTATGCTCTATAGATGGTGTTAAGGCGTACTAATGATGTATTTTGAGAAATCAACCCCCTTTTGGGGTTAAAACAGGGGATGATAGTTTGTATGAAAGTCCAATGAAAAATACACGTACAAACTTGAAATTAGGCAAGTAGGTTCCTTATAGAGAGTAGACATCCGCTAAGAACGGGTTTTATGAATCTCCACCCCTAAGGGAGTAAAACGGGGGTTGGAAGTTTTGTATAAAATTCCTATGTTTTTGAAGTAAGTAAGAGACTTGAAATTCAAAATGTATGCTCTATAGATGGTGTTGAGGTGTACTAATAATGTATTTTTAGAAATCAATCCCCTTTTGGGGTTAAAACAGGGGTTGGTAGTTTGTATGAAAGTCCAATAGAAAATACACCTACAAACTTGAAATTAGGCAGGTAGGTTACTTATAGAGAGTAGACATCTGCTAAGAACGGGTTTTACGAAACTCCACCCCTAAGGGGGTAAAACGGGGGTTGGAAGTTTGTATGAAAGTCCTATGTTTTTGAAGTAAGAGTCTTGAAATTTAAAATGTATGCTCTATAGATGATGTTGAGGTGTACTACTAAAATGTATTTTGAGAAATCAACCCCCTTTTGGGGTTAAAGCAGAGGATGGTAGTTTGTGTGAAAGTCCAATAAAAAATACACCTACAAACTTGAAATTTGGCCGATACGTTCCTTAAAGGGAGTAAACATCCGCTAAGAACGGGCTTTACGAAACTCCACCCACAAGAAGGGGTTGCGGGGGCGTCAACAATTGAAAATTGAACCGTAAGGCGTAGAGATTTGAAAGGTAGAAATATTCCTTTTGCCGAGTAAAGGTCAGCTAAGAACGGATTCTACGAAATGTTACCTACAAGAGGGGGTTGCGGGGGCGTCAACAATGGAAAATTGAACCATAAGGCGTAGAGACTTGAAATTTGGTAGAAATATTCTTTTCGCCGAGTAGAGGTCAGCTAAAAATGAATTACGAAATTCCACCCACAAGAGAGGGCTTCGGAGGGTTAACAATAGAAAATTGAACCATAAGGCGTAGAGACTTGAAATGTGGTAGAAATATTCCTTTCACCGAGTAAAGGCCAGCTAAGAACGGATTCTACAAAATGTTACCTACAAGAGGGGGTTGCGGGGGCGTCAACAATGGAAAATTGAACCATAAGGCGTAGAGACTTGAAATTTGGTAGAAATATTCTTTTCGCCGAGTACAGGTCAGCTAAGAACGGATTCTACGAAATTTTACCTACAAGAGGGGGTTGCGGGGGCGTCAACAATGGGAAATTGAACCAATAGGCGTAGAGACCTGAGGTAGAAATATTCTTTTCGCCGAGTAGAGGTCAGTTAAGAAAGGAATTACGAAATACCACCCACAAGAGTGGGTTTCGGAGGGTTACCAATAGAATATTGAACCATAAGGCGTAGAGCCTTGAAATTTGGTAAAAATATTCCTTTTGCCGAGTAGAGGTCAGCTAAGAACGGATTCTACGAAATTTTACCCACAAGGGGAGGTTGCGGGGGCGTCAACAATGGAAAATTGAACCATAAGGCGTAGAGACTTGAAATTTGGTAGAAATATTCCTTTCGCCGAGTACAGGTCAGCTAAGAACGGAATCACGAAATTCGACCTACAAGAGGGGGTTGCGGGGGCGTTAACAATGGGAAATTGAACCGTAAGGCTTAGAGACTTGAAATTTAGTAGAAATATTCTTTTCGCCAAGTAGAGATCAGCTAAGAACGGATTCTACGAAATTTTACCCACAAGAGGGGGTTGCGGCGGCGTTTAGAATGGAAAATTGAACCATTAAGCGTAGAGACTTGAAATTTGGTAGGAAAAATCCTTTTGCCAAGTAGAGGTCAGCTAAGAACGGAAATTTTACGAAATTCCACCCACAAGAGGGGGTTGCGGGAACGTTAATAATGGAAAATTCCCGTTTTTAAACTATAGCTCCTATCGGCTCTAAATTTGGTAGGAATCTCCTTTATGTCATGTAGAAATGACCAATGAGCGGATTTTATGGTAACTCATCCCCAATAAGGATTGGCGGGGGTGGGCGTTAATAATGAAAATTTTAAATTTCCGTGGCTAATAGAAGATAACGCTTAGTAAAATAACAAGGTTTGCAGATGTGTGTTTAGATATTTAAAACTACGCAATAGATTTTGATGTGGGTTTTTTTTTTAATAGATAGAGTGATTCAAGAGGAATGTCTATATGTGGGTCATTGTCAAATTTTGCGCAGCTAAACTAGTCCCTGAGCCGTGTAATTTTTTAATTAGAATTATATACACATCATCGTATAAAAAATACATTAAAAACACAATACATCACATTAATAAACACTGATTAATAAAATTAAGACTATACCCCGTCCGGCGACTAATGATCTTTTTGACACTTCAAGAAATTTTGACTTTAGTGACTACCTCACACGTTATTGATTCGATTTGAAATAATAATCGATTTTATTTAAGAAGAACTTTCAATCGATTTAATGAAATACATTTAGTTTTAAAATATTATTTATTTATTCGTTTACTTATTAGTTTTTTTTAAATTATAAATGAAATATATAAATAATAAATCAGTAAAATAGAAATATTTATACATATAAATAATATAACTTTATAGCGCATTATAGGTTTAATGTATATTTATTTTCTCATCAAAAACACAGTAACTTACAAAATATAATATCAACATTTTATGTGGGTAAAATACAAAAATTGTCCAGCAGTTCACAGATACATTACGATTTGTTTTATGTCTAACACTGTACTTACTACAGAATTCCAATCACCAAACATTTTATACACACTAAATTAGACCATTCCTCAATTCATATAAATTATTATCTAACTTGAACTCAAAATAAGTGTTCCTTATAAACTTTTTCAGTATTGGTTCTCTAGTTATGATTAAATAATGTTTTTATAATTTTATATTGTACTAGCTGTGCCCGCGTCTTCGTCCGCGTCGAATTTAACAAAATATTCATTGTTCAGTTCGCGGCGAGCATCTCAAGGAAATAACGCTGGCTCGCCGAGCTTCAAATGTTTCGCTGCTAATTACTTCTAACGACGATATCTCAAAAACTATTCATCTGATTGATATAGTGTGAAGGGCAATTTTAATCTACATTAAATTCCCAAGTTAACTAACATACTAATTTGGATAAGGATTAATACTGAACTAAGGAGAGTAGCTTTAAAAATAACGTGTTGTTAATTAAATGTTTTTAATTAAAAATTTGAACATAACAGTGGTTATTGTAAGTCAACCATAAGAGATAGAGATAATTATGCTATCGCGGACTTTTTTGTAGTATTTTAATAGATTTTGAATTCGCTTGTACATTACTTAACTATATCTTTGTTAGTTGGTTTGGAGTCATAGATACCATTTTTATTACTTTTTTTTATTAAATTTATAGAAACAATAATCACATGACGTAAAATTATTTTTATCATAATTATGATCGATTTATTATCGATTTATTATTTCAAGAACTGTTTCATAGTCTGTGGTTGTTTGTTATGCACAGGGTACTTCACTCAATCAATGAAATCGTCAATAAAGTATGACATTACAGTAGAATTTTAGTACGTTATTCCGAAAAAAAAACAACTGTAATTTATAGGCGTGGGCTGTCAAAAAGATCATTAGTCGCCGGACGGGGTATAAGTTTCTTAATATTTAATTAAATTGTTTCTTATTATAAGTAAGCCTGTAAATGATATGTGTAGTTGTGATGTACAATAAAGTATAAATAAATAAATAAAGTATAAATAAGTTTCGATATTTTTAGTTTTTTTCTTCAAGTAACATTGTGGTTGTTTCTGGTAACAGAGCGGTATTCCTTACAAAATCTATATGTCCCTAGTAGGACACTGTAACAATAAGATTAAAATAACTTTATTTTTTACTATGCAACCCAAGGTGGTTAAATTATAATTAATAACAGATTATGGTTAGTATTACAAAATATACCTAAAAACCGGTAAGTATTACAATTCTGATTAATAATTATTTTCTAAAACTTGGTCCCGCGTATGGTTTGAAATGACTGGAGTGTTATGTTACCAAGTAATTCACAACGTAAAATAGAGTTAGCGCTGCTTAGATTAAGTTCTAGATTGGGCGAGAAGTCGGCATTCATTGTGGATGATCGGGAGATCGGGTGGCGGGGTACGGAAGGTTTTTGTCAACCGCGAGGCGTGGATTAGGCTGCGTGTTTTTATTGTGCATCCACTTTGTTACCTACTATTTACGTAAGTAGATAAACGTATTTTAATTTATTTCCTGTTCAGTATGTTGTCAAAGTGGCAATTAATCTAAATATGAAAGAAAGATTGTTACTTTAATCATTACTTTATGATTTATGTCTTATAGTATGTAAAATTTACTACTCTGTTACTACGCAACTCAACAAACAACACAACAACAACAAAGTAACAAAGTCGAATTATGACTATATCCTTGCAGTTAAATTTCATGTTTAAAACGTATTTTTTGAAGCGGGCCATGGCAAAGGTTCAGCAGATGGGATTGGCGGATTTTTGAAACGTACCGCTGATCAACTTGTTGTACTTGCTTTGAAAGCTGTTAGTAAAGTTAGATTACATCTGATAACCAATGAAGATATTGAGCAAAGTTCAAAGCAGATCCCGGAGCATATCCTATCATTATTAGGTTGGTACCTAAAAAGTACTGAAAGTCCATCAAGTTTTCACTGAGGAGATTGGAGGTCTTAAGTATAGTTAGTTAAGTATAGAGTTGTTTTTGTCAGCGTGGCTTTTGCTCTTGCATGAATCCCAAGCGCTATGTTCCATTCCAAAATATCGTGAAAAAATCAATTCCTTCCGCTTGCGACAAAAGTTATCTGTCTGATATAAGCAACCTTTACCAAAAGCGAGTAAAAGGGTTTTACAGTATAGTCTACAGTCCCTAGTTTCCAGTACAGTTCCTCTAACATCATTAAAGAAAAATCTACTAACGCTTATTTGACAGAAGAACCCAGCACAACGAAGCAAAGTAACGATGCATTGATCAGCAACGAAAATATTCACGATAATAAGATAAAAAAGTGTTTGTGTCTTGATTAAAATATCCACCTCAAAACAAGACTACACATGTTTGGGTAAGGCTTTATCTGAAGTCGAAGATGATGGTGAAGTTAAAATTATGTTTTTTAAGTCAATGGATCATGCAACCAAATTTAAATTAGTTGCGTCTGATTTATCCTCTGCTTTTTGATATTTAATTACTATTGTTCCAGAATCTAAAAAAGTATGTAAAGGAATTTGATACTGCTTAAGACATATTTGAGAAATAAGCGACTCACTTTTTAGTTACTTTTTTAAGATTTTTTTTTTCATAAAGTTAAGTATAGATCAGTAAATACTTACCGGCAATAACGTTGTTATTAATATTGAAGTTTATGTTAATAATTATGATCTCAACACCAACAGAGTCTGATTTAGTCAAGTAAGATAAGAAAAACAACAACTGTGTTACTGAACTACAACTCTGTTACTTTTCTGTCCCAAAGACTAAATGACTTAATTAAAATTTTTATAAAGAGAGTTGTTATAGTATGATAACAAAAATTATTTAACTTATTGTTAGATATTCTTACAGTCATATGTTGCAGCTAGCGGTTAATATATAAATAATTAAAGTATTTCGGGACAATTTAATGTTTGCAAACATTCAAAAAGTAACAGTGTTGTGTAGAATATAAGTTAATGATTGTTATACTTTAAAAAAATGTTGTGATTCCAAATATGATTAAAAGATAAAAGACTGTAGTTAACATTCATGACAAAATAATTGCGACTGAATTGTTTTATTTCATAATAAAAGTTAATACGTGGTGATAACAGAGTTGTATTTTTTTTTACACCCTAACCCACAAAATCTGGAATAAATCAATAATTATTAGTTAAACATCGCGGCCGACAGTAACAGACCAGATTCAGTTGTTTTTATAGGCATTGACAAAAAAAAACTCAAGTTTAAGTAGTTTTATTTTTCTATAAGTTTATCATTTTTAGTCACGATTAGCTGCGCTAAATTTGACAATGACCCATGTATTACCTATACATGCATAACATAGTAGATAAATACTGATAATTTTAGAGGTTTCTAACGTGATGTCATAAATAAACACATTTTTTGCGCTTTCATTGCAAACGCTGGCTGAACCCGGAGATAGATCAAAATAATGTACTACAGTATTGTACAACTTAAAAAGGTCTATAAAAAGTCTGCGATGGTATAAGCCTATCTCTTAGGGATAACCCACAATAACAATTTTTTATCTTTTACTTTTTACGAGAAATAATGGCTTATTTACGAAGCGATTTTAAGCAATACAGCATTAATCCTTATGCAATTAAGTAAATTAAATAATTTGTGCATTTAATATAGATCAATATGGATCTATACAGCATGTAATATTAATAAATGTTTTCGAAGATATCACAGATTAAAAATGTAAGGACATGACGGTTGCAGTTGTACTGACCGGGAGCCGCGGCCGGCGCGACAATTTTTTCGAAATTGTATGTTCGTACTTTATAATTTTTTAACTTCATTTATAGTACGTACATTAGGTTGGATAGGATTAGACTAAAACCATAATTTATCAAGTCGAGAGTAGCCTCTAAAGAAAACATGTTTTATTGTCTAATGA
Organism: Melitaea athalia; assembly: GCA_905220545.2. NCBI lineage: Eukaryota > Metazoa > Arthropoda > Insecta > Lepidoptera > Nymphalidae > Melitaea > Melitaea athalia. The sequence goes on along the minus strand of HG992183.1, from coordinate 5,920,717 downwards.
CAAAAAAGTTGTGAACGTTATATATAAAGACATTCTATAGTATATTTAGTATCGGCATGTCACCCGTGCGAAGCCGGGGCGGGTCGCTAGTACAATATAAAAATGAAGTAGGCACTACAAAACACACTTAAACAAAATCACTGCTAAATAGTTTTTAATTCCTTCCGTAGTTTCGTCCGAGTTACGACTTCCAATTTTCGAATTGAAATGATAATATTATAATAATAACTCTGAGAATGAACAAGTTCAGACACGAAAAAACCGGCGCGAGCGTCGGCGCGGCGGGAAAATGCCACGTGTGGTAGTGGTTAAGCAATTCTCAATCTAATGTCGACTACGAAGAGTACATATTTAATGTACTTTGTTGGATTGGCTTACCATGTTACAGTGTTACAGGGTTTGAAAGGGTATCCCTTATCGGAAAAGGGTTGGTTTAAGCCGTTCGCAGGTGTTACATGCATCAAAGGCTTTATTTTTTTAGCGCTTCAAAATACCCCTTCAAAAACCCTTTCAACGAGTACCCGGCCGGTCCCTGATACTAATATATAAAGCTGAAGAGTTTGTTTGTTTGTTTGTTTGTTTGAACGCGGTAATCTCTGGAACTACTGGGCCGATTTGAAAAATTCTTTCAGTGTTAGATAGCCCATTTATCGAGGAAGGCTATAGGCTATGTACCATCACGCTAAGACAAATAGGAGCTGAGTACACGCCGACGAAGTCGCGCGCAGAAGCTAGTGTTTAATAATAGGCTGTATTTCGTACAATTCAAATTTGGACGATATTAATTTGTATTAAAACTAGTAGAATTTTATTTAGCAAGTGATAACGTAGATATATACTTAGATAAAATAGATACTTTTAATGTTAACATGACCTCACAATCTGATATTTTAATTTTAACTAGCTTCTGCGCGCGACTTCGTCGGCGTGGACTCCACTCCTGTTGGTCTTAGCGTGATGATATATAGCCTATAGCCTTCCTCGATAAATGGGCTATCTAACACTGAAAGAATTTTTCAAATCGGACCAGTAGATCCTGAGATTAGCGCGTTCAAACAAACAAACAAACAAACAAACAATCAAACAAACAAACAATCAAACAAACAAACAAACAAACAAACTCTTCAGCTTTATTATATTAGTATAGATAATAAATTTTGGTTGTCGTCCGGTTACTTATCGTTCACTGTTTTGCTCCATTATTACTATTTTCAGTTATAGCGTGATTAATATCTATACTTACCTTATAACCTTCCATTCAGGAAAAGCCTGTTCGAACAAATAAACTCCTAAGCTTTTACTTTTTAGTAATATTAGATGTAAAAAAAAACTTTTGCACAAATACAAAAGTTGGTCTTATTAGCCGTTCTCCTGTGTTGGATAAATTAATGTGTTTATCATTAAACCTTCCTTTTATGCAATAAATTACATAATAAATAAGTAAATAATTAATTTGAAACGGTGACAAAACATGAACTTGATAAATTATGTAATTACAAAATGATATCCTAAGCAGTCGCGTCGTTTGATTAGAATTACAAAAAGCGAACCGACTTTATCCATTAATACTTTGCTATTTGTACATCGCATATTGATTGCGCTTGTGCATTGAGTACGATGAGCTTCCAACTGTACAATGTTGATAGGGTTTCCAAAACTTGAAGTTATAAGTAATTAGATTCCAAATGTATTGAAGTAAACTTTAATATTTGTGACAAATTAAATATGTTACGTAATTGTTTTCTGCTATTATCATTGATATTGAAATAACTTACCTACTGTGTTAGTCGTAGCTAAGTTGTATGTATTACATTTTGTTGAAACTATATTGTTAAGGATGATGTGATTTTTAATTTTTAACTTATTAACGCAATAAAATTAAGTTTTAGCGATATTAGAAAATAATTTACGAGGAATAACAATAATAACTTAACCTACTTATACAATGTTTGTTTTGAACAACCGTGTTATGAGTGGCGATTTCTGTTTAAACAGACTTAGTAGGTATATTGCAATATTGACTATTTGTACCTACCTACTGGTGAAGAGGATAATATTAAACAAATACTCAATTACAAACCCTATATGCAAACCGCTCATCATTGCAAGTTACTTTGAATGTACCGCAAAGTAAATGCTGTCGACTCTACCGATGTCCGAATGTTTGTATCTCGCTTGAATGCCGTGAAAAGCAAGGGTACGACTTATGTTTAGGTACGTACCGTGAATAGAATTTGTTTCACATATTCTATACTTTGGTACTATTGTTTTTAACATATATGTTTGTGTCTGCGTCTTTGCATCTACATTTTGTATTGATGTAGATAAGAATCTATAGATACTTTAACTTTTAGTGATAAATTTTATTAAAGCACAATTTCATAAAAACAGAATCTTTTTTTGACACTTCTTTCGTCCACTTCATTATAATAATTGAAGAATAAATAATAGAAAACGTCTGTAATAAATTTTTATTTCTGTTTCCGTTACTATGTTATATACAATACACAGTTATATTATTTTATTACGTTATCTATCTTATCTTTTTCTGATGAAAACTTGCGAGTTCGTGAACAGGCCGCAGAAGTCACGCGGATTCTTCACATTCCGGTATAAACTTCTTCCCAACTGCCTATTGCGTCTCGAAGATCAAGTGCATTCCTTTCTTCTTTAAATATACATGAGTGTTTGAACTATTTTTATTTATCCAATACTTAAACACATCAATCGAATACTTAACAAGCTATTGTTTACAAATAGAAAATCTTTTAGACACTATCCTCTATCTTAAGACATTATTTATGGTAATAATATCTTCAATGTTGAATCGTGGCGAAATTCCTTACAGAAAAAGAGAATTACGGTTTAAGAACTGAACAGATTTAGTTGCTTTGCCTCCAACAATAACTAGTGAATAAACCACAATAACCCTACATGTCAAGGCAAGGCGCTTATTCTTGGAGTGCTCGTAATGTTTTTTTCACGATCTAATTAAACTGATTGAAAGCCAAGCTCCGGATAAGAGCGGAATGCGGTCGATGTCGAAATATCGATTTAGCTTTTTGTGCTATGATACGCCGCTTTATATCTATGCACGTACAAACGAGCGTGTGTCGATGAACTGAAGGGTCCCGACTTTCCAAATGCGTTAATTCACACATCAAAACATGCAATCGTTTACCACCTGCGCCCGTTTGCGCCTAAGAAAATGTTTACTCATACGACAGTCACGTCGTTCTCGACAAATATTTACACAATAAATTGAAACGGTGAATTGTATACAAACATTCGAAACCGCAGACAAAGCCGTGTTTATGGAAAGCCAGAAGCGCTACGGCACGCGCGTAATCAATGATCGCTGAACATTAGATGACAGGATTGTTATGATTTAGAGACGCCATTGAGAGCTAAACGTAGCTCATTGTCGACATGACATTTAACGGCACCCACACAACGAGTAAGGGTTATCTCGAATCGTTCCTTTTAAAAAATGAGCGGCTTTTAAAAGGTTGTGTCGAGATCAGGTAGTCGGTCGTCGATTTCCTATTGTGGCTTAACGAAGCGTTGAACGATTGTCGCTCGCCGATGGTCGGGCAGGTGGCGCTCAAATTGCCAGCTTACTTCCTTGTTATTGCAATTTTAGAAGTTCGACGAACGCGTCTCATTATTCAAATATTATTCGTGTGGCGTGAAAGCGCCTCGATAACCTAGACGACGACGGAACGTGGACGGAATGAATGATAATTGTACAAGTAGATCCTGTAGTAGAATGTTTATGCACTCGACATTAGCTATTAAACTTAACGTCTCTAAGACTAGAAACGCGTAGCAGAATCCCAAGAAACGGATAGACGAGCTCATTTCCATCGCATACATGCGAAAGCGACGCTTCAGCTAAAGCAACGATAGTCAAACCGCAAGGATTACATCATAGCGCATCTTACATTCTGAATGTTATAATAAACGGCCGTAGAATGTTTTGCTAGGAAGCGAGGCGCATTAACTGATCCGATGTAGACTCGAACTATCTGTAATAACGGTCACTCTTATTGCCGGCCATTTCATCGATATGGAACATCGCTAGCTCCTATTTATTGTATCGCTCCCATCAGATACCGTGTTGTTCGTATTTAATGAAAAGATAAATGCTTAAAATTGAACATTACAGAAAATGAATGATGCTACTATCTTATAATAATAAACCCGGTAAATAATACGTATTTTCAATTCGCAGCTCACAATGACCGTCTATAAATTTATTACCATCATTTAATCCTGTGTTTGGTCAGTATAGAAGCTGTGATGTAAGCGCAAGATAATACAAATACTACTAGACCTACATCGGCGTATATCAACGCATTAATAACCAAAATGAGTACTTAAAAATATTTACATATCCTTAAGAAATAGCTCTCATGATTCTGTTGCTTGGTGCTTATTGTAGATATTTTTTTACCTGTCTAGTAAAATCTTAATTGTAAGATTTCCTTATTCTGTATAACTTTAGTAAAACATTTGTTAATTTTTTGTATCAGCGACTGTTTTACTGCTGATGTCGTTGTAATAGATTTTTTCTTAAAATTAAATTTTTGTTCTAGTTACAGTTCACTTCTTCTTAAACTCTTTTCCCATTAAAACTTTACATATTATATAAAATAGATTGATTCAATCTATTATGAAATACGAGACAATTTCGTAATGTCCACAAGTTAGTAAATTGCCAGCGCCGCGAGCTTTGCACTCGAATAATTACACTGCGACGATATAGGTACATATATTATCGCAGATAATTCAGCATGCAATTAGATGAATCGTGATTTAAACGATGCCGGTGATAAACTGGCCGGCCAATAGAAATCCCGACAATAAAACAGTTCGACCATTTAGCCGGTCGTCAAAACGGCCGACTCTATATCTAGCTGGAACGAATTTAAATCTTTTGGTACTACTTTTGCTTCAATAAATTTCACATAAGTTCAGATTATTGGATTAGATTTGTAAGACGTCATTTCAGATATACAAAATTATACATTTCCGTAATAAAAAGAAGAAATATCGAGAGTCTTTGGATATTTGAATACTGTATAGAAAATACTTATTAGAAAATATGCAAAAATAAACAGTTTTTATGTGACAGCGGCTTAGTTTCGCCATATCATAAATTAACCGGTGAACGTCCGTCGATTCGACGCGATGATACCTCTTATGTTAATCAAATATAGGAATGCCAACAAGGCCGGTGGACAGCCTTGCTTTTCCGCATCATCCAATCAGCTCTTAGCCAGTTATGGTGACTCCAATCAGAATAGCGAAACCGGCTCCGGCTCGCGCCACAAACGTTATTAGCGTAATAAAGTACTAGATAAAACGTGCTCCGACAGCGTGTGAACGTCGAGAGAAAGCTGTTGTCGCAACATTAGTAACCTTATTACTAACGGACCCGATAATTCTAACGTCTTCGAACGTTTAGTTTTGATTGCGTTCCTTATTATTCGAGCCGATATTTTAGTCGTACGTAATAACGAAGTTCACTGATTAAAAAATTAATTGCATCTGATATTCAATGATGTGTGTTCCGCAGCATGAATATTTGCCTCCGAGACGCGAAAAACTTAACATGCCACCGGCGATCCTATCAGTAATAGTAAACTATTTGCGCAAAGTAAAGCGCTATCGTGTTCTGGATCTTAATTGAATATACCATTCGAGATGAGCGAGTACTTTCGAGAAATTGTAACATAACTTGATGCTGAACTCATTGCGCCCTTATTTAATGAAATCGAAAAGACGTTGCAAGTAGAGCGATGGTATTTATCTTGTTCTTATGATCTCGACCGGCTCGGGCGCGGTGAGCCCTCATGCGAACATTTCAATCGTGACTTAAGAATACCGGCTCCTGATGCGATCGGGTTTTTTCGTGTATAATAAACACATCTTCGACTTTATTTGCAGTAGCTATTGACTTTACAAATCGTCGTTCTTAAATATCGTTTTTTATATCGTTTCGTTTAATAGGTTTATTTAGTATTGTATTTGTATAAAACTTGTGTAAATTATAAAACTAATAATTCTATTAAAATCTTCAAAAAACTTATTTAAACAAAAAGGTAAACCACCACTTGTCGGTAAATATTTCATTTTACAAAATCCATCGAATAAAGTACCGCAACCGTTTACGTCTATCATGCCGCGCATTCCCAGTAAATGCACCGTGAAGATGCGCTAGCGCCGCCTTTTTATATTAAAAAAATAAAACAAGCATCACCGTAAACAGCTATGTGAGTAATAAAGCTTTAGAACAAAGTCAAAGTTTGACTGTGTTATGCTGTCTTATCCCGTACTTATACATCGACATCCACTCATTGCTATCTCTATCCTCCTCTAGTCTCGCTTCTTCTCATTCCCTCTCGCCTCCGGAGGGCCATTTATCAATTCCAAATAACATGCCGGGACCTTTTCTTTTCTGTTTATTTATTTTTTATTTACCTTATTCTTTGGTGCTCCGTTTGTTCCTTTTTGATTCGAAATTGATTGTAAAGCCGTTCTAATGATGTCCATCTAACATTATGTACGATGGTTCGATAAAGCTAATTGAATCGCTAATGAGTGGATATTTATGGGTATTTCAAAAGATTATACGAACTTTTAAGGGTTTTGGTGATATTGAATTTTTGTTCAAAATGTTATTTACATACCTAGCCCTTTTTATCGCAAAAAGACAAACAGCATAACTTACAGTCCATATAAATAAAAATAAATTTCGAACACGAAATCGTATAAGAACCCAGTATATTGCTTTACAAATTATACAAGTTAGTTATCTTTATAACAACCGCAACATTTTTAATTGCAATTAAAAATTGTACGTGTAATATTTTTTCCTATAACGATTTTTATAATCCTTCAAAAAGTAGTTTAATTAAACAATACGATGTCAGTTCGTAGTGGTTACAAAGACTTCATTTTGCAAGTCATTACAATTTCAAAATACTCTGCCAAATCGTTGAAATTTCTGCTTCGTTTTTGTTCTCGGCGTCTCCGTGGATTTCTTGTAAAATATCAAAATAAACGAACTACTAATTACCGCAGGCATTTCTTAAAAATCGTTGATTTACTAATTCTCTTTTTTTTTTTGAAACATCTTCGAAATCTGACTTACAAATCATCCTAAATTTGGGCACGATCAAGTCGATTTCGTGAACGCAAGGAATTCCGAACGGACTAGACATCAGGGGGGGTCTGATTGCGTTTCCTTAAGTTCGACCCGAGAGCAAATAAAGCCGCGTCCCTCTGAAATTAATTTCGTTTTGTTTCATCGTCTGGAGTCGAAGCATTTACATTGAATGCGGTCGGAGGCTGCGCGCTCGTAAGATATTTATGTAAGGGCTCTCTATGCATGACGTGCACATTATTCATACACAAATACAGCGGACCATCTGTGTATTATTTTTACCGGTTTATCGACTTTTTACATTTATCAAAAACAATATCGGATTAAATTACGATTTCGTTGAAACTAAATAGTAATTTATTCCGATATTCGGTATTAAGCTCTAATAATAATTATAATCTTATTATAGCTCTATTAAACTCTGTTTCAATTTCCATGTAGATATATATGATAATTGGGTAAAATATTAAAAATATACATTGCTATAAACACGTCTTAATTATTTATAGTTTTAATGCCGGATACGTTGATATATTTTCGTTATTTCAGTTATTGAGTAACATTATTTGGTCAGGATAAAACAAATCGATGTAACGACCAATAAAAGTTAACTGTTGATTCATAGACGTTGGTTGCATGCACTCAACGCGAGAGGTGTATTGAAAACTATGAAAGTTTACGAGTAAGAGGCGCCGTAGCGTCGACCGGTGATTGGATTCACAACTTGCATACTGCATTTCCCTTTGCATTCGTAATAACAATTTCCTGCTCAATGGTCTATAAATAAATTTTATTTGCGGCAAGATTTAATTTTATACTACTATTACTATTCGACGTTCAGTTGTTTTACTGGCGTCTTCAAATTCATTGTTCATACTTTATTGACTCGCTCGACCTAACAATACTAGTTTTCAATTATTTCTAACATACATTTTTTTCTTTCTAGATCCAAAAGTTGATGGTGAACCGGAGGTCGTCAGATGTTACTGCAACACGGCACAATGTGTCACCACGGGGTATATGTGTCGATCACGAAAAGGAGGCGGCTGCTATAGTGAAGTACCACCAAGAAGACATCACGCACGGCATGGCTGCTTACACCATTTATCTGAAAAGTAAGCAAAACAAGTTAATTACAAGCCTTAATAAATAATTATCCGCTATTTATTAAGGACATTTGCCTTATTAATAAAAAATCTGTTTGAAATTCAGGTTTCATTAATCACATTAATTATTATGAAACTAAAAAAATTCTTGCATTACGTTCGTTCCATAATTCATTTTATTTCACTGAATATGGACGTAAAAATTGTTTTTGCTTTACTTAGCCGGAATCCGAACATATTTATTTTAATTTGAAAGTAATATCGTAATCGAATAGAAATGAGCTCCACACGACAGGAATTCGATCGTTTATTCCGTGAGATCATATCACCGCTAATTACGAGTACATATCCGAACTAATTAACATGAGATCGAAATCTACCCTTTCTGATACGAACCATATCGAATGACACTAAGACAAGAATCAAACATCTGTTTAATGCAAGTCATAAAACAAACATTTTTCGATGTTCGGATTTTATTTATTTGAATACTTTTCGTGTTTCGTGTAATGTATTACATCCTATTTTGTCAACAGCGTCATCTATTCTGTAATTATGAATGCCTTTGATACTGTACATGGATTCTCGTGTTGCTTGTTAACTTTCATCTAAGAATTAATTAACTATTCTTTTGTTAGGCTCGCTACTAAGATGCATTGTCATCCATCAATTCTGCTTATCATGCTTGAAACCCGCGGCTCGTCCGACCAACTTCATATGTTGCGTCCGAAGTATCTTCAATCAATTTGTCTTCGGTCATTTTGAAATTACTTTATAGCTCTTTCATCATCGCTGACAGCTTAAACAATTATAAATAGATAGAAAACGTTGCCTCATTGGATATATACGATTTTTTATTTTTTGAGCTATTCGGTATCATTTGTCGAATTTATCTCGAAAAGTTATATTTATTCCGATAAATTTTTCGATTACTTAATATTAATTACGGTTTGATTGGTCGTGTCTCTCTATATATTTAATGTGCCCGTTCGGTTTATTATCTTATTCGGATCGACCGAAACAGCCGAGAGAACTGGTTCCATCTACGGGCGCATGCCTGCTTTTATTTGCTTTAAATTATTTTTGCTCGTTTTTGGCAATCTCCTGTCGTTCATTATCTTTGCTAACGATCGTGCAGTCTGCTTCGTTAAGATTTCCAATCTCGCTGAAATTAAATTTAATCGGTTCTTCATTTGGTACGGATAGTTATTGTCTTTATAAATTGCGATTGAACGATGTCGGACCTTTGTCCTCATTCGTCGAGATAAGTATGACGGTAGAAGCTCGGGGTGGAGTCGGAGGTCGGGATCCTAGATAGCAGAGCGGCTGCGCGGCCGCCGACCCGAACAATGCGCCTTAAATAAACTGAACGTGATAATTCACACTTTTCTTTATTACAATGTCATAGAGTTGTTACTTGAATACGACTTTGCAAAACTTGCAGCGTTTAAATGTCACTCAATTGTTGATAATGTCACACTCACATCTCGCTACAATAGATAGCATGCATTTCAACCCTTTACGTTTCTATTATTATTAAATGATACATAAGGCGTTTGCCTTTTATTTTAGGATGTATGTATTTGTTATTTGTGATTTTACATATGAAAAAGGGTTCTGCGAAGTCTTTTTTTTTTGGTAATAGCAAAAACATAATTTAAAATTACCACATGTTACTTGTATAATTTTCAGCTTGGTAGAAACATTTCCAATGTATTTTCTTGACTATTATATCTTATATATTATCTACTACTCTATCTCACTACAGCCTCACTTTAGCAGTCTGTATAGAACGAACTAAATACAATTTTCGATCTTGATGATTGTGTCCATACCAATGAAATTAAGTAATCTTTCTTTTTGTTTTCATACGTTAATTAAAAGTTACTCTTACCACTATAATTCACTTTTATAGCTTGGTAAAAACAAAAAAAAAATCTCGAGTATGGGTTTAAATTTTATAATAAATATATTTATGCCCATGATAATCATAATATGCAATCACACACACTTTATGACACGTTCTGTTTTTATGCTAATAAGCATACATATATAACCTTCTTGCATTTAATTAATAACTGGTTAGTTCTTGTCGCAGCAAGTTTTAATTATTTCTTTTACTCATTAAAATCTATATTTTTATTATCTTATCGTTTATGTTTTGTTTGCGGTTTGCGGTTTGAACGGATGATATATTTTACGCTTTTAATTTGACTTATTGTTTATATTGTCGAGGCCAAAAAAGTTTTTTTTTTTTACATAAAAAGTTCGTGCTGGTGAATATGATACAACTTTACGGTTGAAACTTTTAGTATATTTTATTGGTATTTAAATTTGTTTTAGTATTTCGTTTTAGGTAATTATTGTAGGCAGATTTAAAGCCTTTTTAGTAAAGATTAATTGCCGTATACTTCTATTGTTTTTAAATGGGTTGTTCTATAGTGGTTGATTTTTTGGTTTCGGTATTAATCTTTTTAATGAAAACTTTCTCTACGTAATTAATTAATTATATTATTATGACCAATTAAAAAAGTAAGTACTTATATATATTTGTTTTAAACTAGTTGTTTTTTTTTAATGAAACTTCTTTAGGTGCATGAGGGGTAAAATTTGAGCGACCGCTAACGCGGCAACGTCATGGACGGTCAATACTTGGATGGGTAACTGGATGCCTGGGAACACCGCGTGAAGTTGGCTTTTTGTTTTATTTTCAATTAGTTTTTTTTTTGTATTTTAAATTCGCGTTTTTTTTTAATTAGTTTTTTTTAGTTTGCCAAAGAAATTTCACTTCTGACATGTATACTTTGTACGCACGCAATATTTTTTTTTAATTTTGAGAGTTCACTAAATATCCCTCTAAACTTACCGCATACTTCAAATTGGTATGTGGTGTTTAAACAGGGATAAGATTATATAGTTTGTCGGAGATCTATGTGTATTTCTAATTTTCTGACGTTCCCGAGTGTAAAATTTAACTTGTGAACCTGAAGAATACATACAGTTAGGAATTGACTGTAGCTGGCTGGTTGGTCTTCTTAAAAGGATCTTTCAAAGAGCTTTCGGAGGTGATGATGATAAATTAATACAGTGTTTCTTTATTTATTTATTTCAAAGCCCACTTACAACATATATATAAAAAATTTAAAATTAAACAATATATAATAATAAAGGATATGCATGTTACTTACAAGTGTACATCATAACACTTGTAAGTGTTCAATACTAGCATGTTTTTTTTTAAAATATAAAACAAACTTTTTACGCGTGGTTAACTTTTGAGTATATTTTATTAATTAATGTTTATCTAGTCCAGGTATCTAGATTTAGATTAAGATTATATCTAGTCACAGACCACAGAAATATTCGTGTATGTAGTCCTAGCTTTAAAAGAGTTTTTATTTGCTCTAGATTTCAGTTTAGATCCCTCAGGTACTCTCAGCACACTTCGGGTGTGTTTGAGGTGTACTGTGAGGGAGGGCCGCGAGTGTAAGACCGAATTGCCAAGTGTATATAATGGAATGTGTACTTTGTGCTGTGATGTTTATTAAACATAAGGACTTAAAATACTTTAACTATATATTATTATTACATTTATGTGGTTAAAGAGTTTTGAGTTCCATGGTAATGAAATCTAGATAATGGAAAGCAGGTTGGAGCAGCCAGGCGCAGCAGCTATTCTGTATATATGACGTGATTTCCATTTTGTAGATTTCGATAATATCCCTTAAAAAATATCGCATACTTCATGTTTACGAGGTTTATGAAGGGATTATATTAATATATTTTTAAATATTGTGTATCTGCATGCAGTTCTAAAGTTAAAAGCTATTGCTATTAGAATGCAACGGATACATACAGTTGACGATTAATATTTGACAATTAATAGATATGTAGGTATCTATTAACAAAAAAAAAAAATACGATATGAGTAATTCTTCGCAGCCGAATGGTTTTAGTATTAGCATGGGTTTTGTAGATAAACCTTGTTTTTCAACCGACGAAAAAACGGAGGAGGTTATGTATTCGACGCGTATATTTTACTTTTTTGTTTTTAAACTATCTTTTTTATTAGTCGGTTTTTCTTGATGGTGTGCGCGCGCATTCATTGGTTCAACTTCATTCAACATTCAACTTCATGGTTTTTTGTGACGTTGTGCATGCTCATCGTAAAAATTTACTCTCATCAGTTTTCCCTGAAAGAAGTGCAGTTTCAAAAATTAATAAAAAAAATATTGGTGCATCAATATACAAAGATTTATATATGTTTAGCAAAAGTCTCAAATCGAGAACTATGTTGTATTTGCATTCCACAAATGGCATTTAATATCAAAACGTTAAAGCATTAAAATGTCTGATCAAAATTTTTGGAATGGCCGCAGTTTAACCGCTCGGTTCCCACGAGAAAGGTCATAACTATTCAAATTAGTTGGACTGTGCCACAGCCAGCTGCCTCGGTGTTGCAAGGTTAACTGTCGGAATTAATGAGGATTTTATAAAGTAATCGGTTGAGATTGATAGGAAAACATTATTGGGGAATAAAAACACACACGCGCAATTTTAATTACCTACGTTATTCACAAAAAGAATACCTTTATTGTAGATATTAATTAATGAAAGAAGAAAAGCAAATTTTATATCGTATTTTGTTTTGTTGTTCTTATTTTTTTACATAAAGCCTGTAACAATCAAAGGATTGTTGATAAAGCTGTCTACGCTACGCTAGGCTTCAGCGGTTCAGCCTGTTAATATAACACTGTTGGGCATAGGCCTCTTTCCCCATGTAGGAGAAAGATCGGAGCTTTAATCCATCACGCTGCTCCAATGCTGGTTGGCGGATATATTCCCTACTATGAGTAACGATCGCTATCAGGTGTACATGATAACAACCGGGACCGACGGCTTAACGTGCTCTCCGAGGCACGGTGGGGAGACCCACAAGGACTGCACAAACACCCAGACCACTGCAAACATCTGTATGGCCAATACAAATGTTGTCGTGTGCGGGGATCGAACCCGCAACTGCCCGCGCAACAGCCACAAACCAGTACTGTGACCGCTGCCTGTAGCTGTCTGTTGTATAACAATATCCAATAAATAAAAGTTTGTACTAATTTTTTTTCTTTTCTCCCACAGTGGTGGTAAAGAATGGTCTAATTTATCTGTTAGGTATTTTTGTTTTTTTGTTTTTTGTCTTCGGTTCGCCTGTGAATACAAAAAGCTTTTTTTTTTTTAATTTATTAAGGTGAAAAAGGCTCTAAACCAAAAGGTGCCTTATATCTCCTGGATTATAGCCTATCAGTAACTTATGTGTCCAGGGCCGGACCGCGAGGTCAGGGGGCCCTGGGCTTACTAATTAGGGGCCCACCAAATTTGACCACGATTGAAATGTCAGTTCGAAGTTTCGTAAAATAAGAATAATGAATTTAATAAAATTATTGATTCTTTCGCATTGTCGTCTATTTTTGACTTTGAATTAACTTAGCTGGGGGGCCCTTGAATCCACGGGGCCCTGGGCTGAAGCCCAAAAAGCCATATGGTAGATCTGGCCCTGTATGTGTCAGATATTGAACAACCCGTGGTGAAATAGGCTTTAAGGAAACGAATATTCTTGTACCTACGTTGCAAAAGTTCATTTCAAAATTACCTAATCATTTATATTCTGTTCTTGTTTCACTATGTGGCGGTTCTTTTGTGAGTATTTTATGCACGTTTTTCGCATATTTCGTCAATGTTTTATGTATACATACTTTAAATACTTAATGTCTTATGAAATCCAATACTATAGCACAAGTTTTTTTTCTGTTATTATTAATTTTTTTCTGCTATTTATCTAAATGTCGAGGATTTAGCACTTAATTTAATTCATAACAAATTGTTGTTATATATATGTATATACATTATGTAAAAAGCGTGTGGTTTATACCTATAATTATATCGCAAATAACCCAAGTTTTATGCATTAGATGTACCTACTTAACCCTAGATAACTAAACATATTTCGTTGTTACTTTGTAACTAAACATTCGACTGACAGACTAACAAATAAAACTACAAATATTTGTTTTATTTATTACATTTCTGAAAAAAATCAATATGGCACGGATGAGTTATTATTATATAATAAGTTTAAAACAAATAAATATGTCTTTTGACTACTCCTTACAGTCATTACAGGTCGGTACCGTGTGCAGCCCGCAAATGGCTTTCTTACACATGTAGCACGAGTATTTGGTCATTCTGCGTTTTTATATGGGCAAAATCCTCAAATTTATCGCTTGTTTATCTGTTTTTGAGTTGAACTAGATGAAACTTCATCAATTTTTAAAATATCTTTCATGGTTGCTTTAATATCCCTTCTTAAAGTTAATGTACCGTAGCGTTCGTGCAGCAAGGTTCAGTAAGGCCATCAGCTAGATTTTTTGATGAGAGCTCTACGCTTCAAGGGCTTTTGACCTAGCTTAACCGTTTTAAGCACACAAATGACAAATTTAAAATGTTATAAAATACTGCTTGAGGCCATCTGTTAGTCTTACTATTAGCACTCATACCCGAACATATTTAATCGATGGTATCGACGGCACCTTTGGTACTGTTATAGAAATGAATTATTTCTGGTTTACTTGTGACGCCATTAATATTAAGTTGATCGTGAGCAGTGCACAGAACATGTACCATCTTGTTAGACTTAGGTTTGAATGATACTAGAGTTTTTTCAGCACTAAAAGTGCAAAAGCATAGAAGTGCCAACATGCCTATCTTTTAAGTTTTTCATTTCTAATGGAATCTTCTTCTTATTACTGCGAACAGTACCAACAATAATCAATTTATTGAGATCACGTAGCAGTTCCGAAGCTAGAGGAACAGAAGTATACCAATTATCCATAGTAATGTTTCTATTACTTCCATATAAAGGTTCACACAAATGCTTCACAAAGTACGTTCCAAGAGGCAAATTTATTATTATTATACAAACAACAAACAATATTGTATAACGTCTGATCTATATAAGCATTACAAAACAATAAAAATAATTTTTTTAAAATAAACCGTGGATTTTTTTTCACACGGTGTTACTAAACATTCGTCTGTGGGTCGAATAATTCGCAATATCTCAGGAACTGTTATGGGTGCAACCACGTCGCTTCCGCATGCGACACTAATTAACCAATCAGGAAGGTACTCACGCAGGCAGCGTAGTGACGCGTCGGGAACATACCTGAACACCGAATGCGGAGGGGGTCTGTCGACTGTGAGACGAATGATTAGTTATCTAGGGTTAAGTAAGACTGTAACTATCGTTTGTATAAAAAATAAATGTATATATTAAATACAGGAATATTAACAAATCAAGTCAAATATTGGATATCTGTTTTTTTTTTTTAAACTGTATTGATATGCTTGTGGGAGCCATTATCTGAATTCTGGATCAAACTGAATTCGGACAACATTCTTGACATTGCTACTATAGAGTTATAGACCATCCGTAAATTATAATAGATTGACTAAAGAAATCGTAGACAATTTTAACTCCACAGTTATCACGTACTATACATAAATTACAATTGCAAAACTATCGAGCGTAAATTTACTTGAATTCGTAACGGCCAATAAGAAGCAATTTCAAAGATAAACATTGCAATCAGTGTGAGGCTGGCATTAGAGGCGCCGCTTGCACAAGCAGCTCAGATAGGATTGACATCAGCGATTATTCAAAGGATTATGTGTAAACATCGATTGATGTAATATTCGTGTTGCTATGACATTATATAGTCAACTTCTTTATTTTTTTCTATTTTATTTATTAATTTATTTCTTTGTTTGAATATATTGTATGTGTTTAGATAAAACTGTAGACGTAGACCATCTACATGTAGGTATAACATTTCCTCTGCCCAAAGGTTGCCTGGAAGAGATCGCTCATTAGCGATAAGCCCGCATTTTGTACATATCTCCTGTTTTTATTTTTGTAATTTTGCTAATTTTTTTGGTGTACAACACAGTGTTTTTATTATTATTATTATTACATAGTTAAAGTTTTTAATTAGTCACCATCACTATCACAAAACCTTTTCTTATATACGGGACCCTTTTTATTATATATTTAGAGCCTGTTTCGTCTTGTCTAATTGAAAGTTCTGACTGACAGATGGTGAATAAAAAAAATATTTGATAAAAATAGTTTGAGGGTAAATAGAAAAACATATCTATAAGTAGATGATGGTGAATAAAAAAAATATTTGATAAAAATAGTTTGAGGGTAAATAGAAAAACATATAAGTATATGTTAAACTTTTATCATTTTGATACCGTTCGTAACATTTTGTATTAGTTACGCAATTATGTAGTTGTTAGTAATAAGTTACAAACTTGTACTGATTTGTTTTATTCATTACTACTGTTTATATTTTTCAGAGAACAAGAGGCATTGTCCTACTGTCAGAACGCGCCGTCGCAAGGGGGACCTCCCCCCAGAGATCATTCTCTCCTTCTCTGCTGCTTCAAAGATCTCTGCAACCATGAAGACAGTCCACTCGCCAGAGCGAGGCTCAACCTCACTAATGACTTAGGTAAATTATCTTAATTCTCTTTTTTACTTCTGATTCTTATTTTTTTAAGCTGTTCCACCAATTCCACCCTTATGTGACTTTAACATGTAATAGCTACCTAATTAATAACAAATAAGATATGTTTTTTTGGTAGGTGTCACTTTGGGGATTGGTATAAAAAACCACCCCCAAAAAATATACTTCTCGTTTTTTACAGTTTCTAATATTGCAAAAATTCTAAAAAAAAATATTATAATTAACATATTTATAGTCATGTACAGTTTCAATTTCATGAAGATATCTTCAATAGGTACTGAGAAAATTTACATTATGGGTTGTTACCCCTATTATTCCCTCACTATAGGGGTTAGGGGTGTGAGATTAAGTGTATGGCTATTTTAGATGAAAAACAATAAAAACAAGCTAAAAACCCTTCATCAGACGCGAGTGCAGTTTTCATATGCTTAACCGGCTAGATCCTTTTTAAACTGTTGTAGGTACTGGAATTGTGTCTACTAGGAATTGTCAATACACCGTTTCATAAATGGAAAATTAATTCACATGTTTTGCATGTAAAACTATATAAAAGTTTAAAGAATTACCTATTTTTTTAATATAGACAACTTGTTATTCAAAAGTTGTTGATACCAATCGTATAATTTCATTGTTTATCTGATATCGAGGAATCTGAACTCTTGTAATACAATAAACAATTTATTTTATTTTCCGTTGCGTGAAGACATTTGATACAAGTTTTTATTTATTTATTTATTTATACTTTATTGTACATCACAACTACAAATATCATTTACAGACTGTGAAGCACAATGGGCGGACTTATGGCTATTTAGCCATTTCTTCCAGACAACCCAAGTTTTTCTTTGTGACATTAATTAACTATATACGTATTGAACCTATTTGTAATATATTATCTATGAAATATTTATTTGCTTCGGTTTCTATTAGAAATCTTTTTGAAATATTAAATTTAAAGATAGTTTAAAGGCGTTAACTTTTGGTGTTAAAATTTTGATGTAAAAATATCTGTTTTTTCTCTGGCCCCTGATTTTATCTTTATACGTTCTCTTTATTAAAGGCCAAGACTACAAGTCAATACAGAGAGATATTTCACAGATATATTTGTAGTTTAAATACATAATTATATATTTTGTATTAGGTTTTACGTATTTTTAGGGGTGTCAACAAATTTAGGAAATCGTTCTAATGAGACTATAACAAGGTAATATGTATAAAGTATATCATAATATGTACATAGGACGTTAAAAATAATTATCGAAAGAAATATAGGTCGTGATAAACACATCAATCAATATTAACAGTTCTGTGAAATAATAAAATATATTTCTGTATATTTTACGATATTGTCAACATAGCAGCCGTTTCCGCTAACAAAGATATTATTCTAAGCGTTCTTATCTTATGCAAATTGAAGTGACTCAGACGCGATTGTGCTTCTTTAGAATAATGTTATAGCATTCTTGGTTAACTTTTAAACATTATTACGTTAACGGAATTTACATAGGTTTATCTAGATAAATGTCCCGCAGCTTTGGCAGTCTACCAATTGTTTTATATATGTACATACATAATTATGTATGTATTTTATTACATAATAAAACTGTCAACAAAAACTTAAAATATTTCTTAAATTATTTGATATCGACCTTAATATATATTTTGTTATTTGTTCATTCAAGTACCAATACATCTAAATATATAAAAATCAATTGCTGTTCGTTAGTCTCGCTAAAACTCGAGAATGGCTTGACCGATTTGGCTGATTTTGATCTTTAAATATTTGTGGAAGTTTAGGGAAGGTTTAAACGGTGAGAAACATAAATAATAAGTAACGGAAAATACTAAAAATGATAATTTAATTTTCCAATACAAAATGTTCCTAGCGGGGAAATTTAATGTCTTGTGCGTTCTGAAAGTTTCTCACAAATATACGTAGGTGAGACGAAGTTCAGCGGGCTATCTAGTCTACTACCTCTACAATAGTTTTATTTGGTGTTAATCAATTCGTATTTTGATTTCTTGTAGTTGTATCATTTCAAGTACCATATTCTACAAAGTACAGTACGCATTTTTTATTTATTCTTTAAATTTTTTTTCCGAGAAACACAAGAGAAACATAACAGTTTATTAGGTCTAATTGATAACAAGTGATAATCTTTCAAAAACATTACAAATGATTGTTATTTATATAGGTATTAGCCGACCCGTGCCCACTTCGTTGGGCGTTATACGTAATCCATTTCACATAAGAAGGGTACGGTGAAATTTGATTGTTCCAATACACTCTCACTATTTTCAGCAAATCAGATAAATATAAATGTTTTAAAATCACCAATTAATTTCTAAGGCAAATAATAATGCTTGATTAGATTGAATTCTTGACACGGCACGTCAGAGGGCGCAGGTTCAAATCCTGCTGATTTAAAATCATTATATATTTTTATCTTTTTCCTTTTATCTTGTCACTCCTGAATAGTGTAGCTTTCTGTTAGCGAAAGAATTTTCATGATCGGATCAGTATTTGCGAAGATTACCCCGTATATACAAACAAAGTTATAAACTTTACCTCTTTATAATATTAGTATAGATTACGCTACTAATACTACCTATTCAAACATGTCTAGCCTGATCGACAGATTAGGTCTAGAATAGAGTACGCTTATCGACGTAGCACGGTACTTATAGGAAATAAAATCATTTACCGTACAAAAATACTCTTAGAAAAACGACGTAATATTTTTTTTTTTTTTTTTTGAATGATTAAAAGAATGTTTAATGGTATACAGGCGGATACGGGTCAGAGGTATTATTAACGGTCACAGCACTGGTTTGTGGCTGTTGCGCGGGCGGTTGCATTTGTATTGGCCATGCAGATTTTTACCGTGGTCTGGGTGTTTGTGCGGTCCTTGTGGGTCTACCCACCGTGCCTTGGAGAGCACGTTGAGCCGTCGGTCCCGGTTGTTATCATGTACACCTGATAGCGATCGTTACTCATAGTAGAGAATATATCCACCAACCCGCATTGGAGCAGCGTGGTGGCTGTGATCCTTCTCCCACATGGAGAACCCTGCAGTGGGATATTACAGGCTGAAGCGAGGAATTTTAATCAACTCTTACGCGATTATTTTTCTAATATGATAAATTAATATTTATTATAGGTGAAGTGCTTCTGTAGTTCGGATCTCCTACTATTATTTTTGTTTTAAATGTTCCACATTAATTTTATGACATATACTTACGTAACATTACGTTACATTACATGACATGAGATAATATCATATAGTAAAAATTAATGAATGGTTAAACATTGAAAGTAAATTACCCGATTTAGATCCTAGTTTGTAGATAGTTGTTAAAAATATGTTTATATTATTTGCTTTGTCATAATTACACATAAAATTAAATGTATTGCAAATTCGACACTGTACCGTCTAAACGATTTCCGACTACTAGCCTACGTCGCAAATTATATGTTATCCCTATCACTTAGCAAATTCTACGAAAGAGCGTAGGCACTTTATTATCATACTAGCTGCTGCCCGCGACGTCGTCTGCGTGTGTTCACTGCTCGTTCCCCGTAGGTGATAGCGTGATAATATGTAGCCTATATTCTGACCCGACTTCTTAATAATATTCGTGCCAAATTTGAAGTAAATCCATGCAGTACTTTTTGAGTTTATCCCGGACATACATTTGAAGAAATAAAGGTTCACTGCTCGTTCCCCGTAGGTGATAGCGTGATAATATATAGCCTATGTTCTGACCCGACTTCTTCACAATATTCGTGCCAAATTTGAAGTAAATCCATGCAGTACTTTCTGAGTTTATCCCGGACATACATACAGACAAACAGATAAACAGACAAACAGACAAAAATTCTGAAAACTATATTTTTGGCTTCAGTATCGATTGTAGATCACACCCCAAGTATTCTTTTAAAAAAATATTCAATGTACAGTTTTGACTTTTCTACCATTTTATTATATGTATAGATTTCTGTTTAACAAGTACAAGCTCAATTGTATCAATTTATATAGATGTAATCTCGTTAGTTATTTGTAAACGCATTTTATTTCTAATTAAATACTTTAAGTAAATGCTACAAATTAAAGTAAGGAGTTGCTATATGTTTTCTACAACATGTTATAACTTTTATTTCTATAGTTTTATTTGTATATTAAGATAATTAAATAAGTTATGTGTATGGCTATTTGATTAACGAAAATATAAAAATATAATAAAGTTTAATTATTATTGTTTTATCAGATATTAAATATTACTAGTGGTCGCCCAGAGGTCGAAATTCGACCATAATTCAAAATTTAAATTAAAGAAAACCAAAAAGAAATAAAAATAAAAAACTTTTTTAATTTTTCAATTTCACTACAGACTGACAATCAACAAATGTGCGTGTGTGTCAAATACATTGTAGTGTGTGTAATGCTCTTTTTATTAATTTAATGTATGTTTTATGTATAATTAAAAAAAAACATTAGCATTCTGCACTCCTTCTCTATATAAACTATAAGTGTGCGAATTTTCATACTCCTCCGTCCGCGCAATTTCCGTAAAAAGGGGTACAAAGTTTATGCTTCACGTATATATAATAGAAGTTTTTTTTGCGGCACGCGTTGTTAAAAAAAACTGCTTAATATTCACTAATATTTTTAAAGTTTAATTTAGAATTAATTCTGATTTTAACACTTTTATCTTTTACTATCTACGAGTTTATTTTTCTTGTAGAACCTATTTATTCCGGACGTTTTAGGCTATAAAACTTCACACTGTTGCTCATGGGAAGTCTAGTCCAGTCATAAAGAGCTTCTCTAAAAATACTAGCTCTTAAACATTACTTAATAAAAATTAATAATGTTATTCTATTTTTTACAGAAGGCAGTGTTGCCAGCGAAACGGGCGCGTCTTATAATGGTGAAGTTTGGTTCAAAGCGGCTACCATAGCCGTGCCAGTTTGTGGAGCACTCATATTATTTCTGCTGGTAGCTGTGGCAGTACGACTGCTACGAGCTGATGCTTTATTTCAGGCAGATAGAAAACTCAGGTATTTATTATGATTATTTTTCGTTTTTTATCCTAAATTGACATTTTTATTCAATATTGTTTTTTCCATATTTTCTTTGGAAAACATATTATATTTAATAAGCAATGGTTTGACAAAAAAGGGTTTTATTTAAGTAAATAGTTTCTATATTTACACGTATACTCTGTGTATGCATATTAAAAGAAAAATGAATTATCTAATTTCAACTACACAGCAACATTGTTAAATTAACATTTTTATATGAGTACGAGTATATAAAACGTAATTTTGCCACCTACTATGATTCATTATGTATAAAATAAAATATTTTTGGTAAAAAAAATATCATATCCATATTAACCCGCAAACAGCTCATCGTAATAATATATACATAATTTATTCGTTAAATAGTAGTTATAATTACCGCAGCAATTTGCAAGTTCACGCTTAATTATTATTTTTTTTACTATGTAAAAACTAGAATTGTAATAAATACATGTAAAAAATATGATCATGATAATGATAAGCAATAATAAAAATTGGTCGAATTAGGCAATTTAGTTGTAAACTTATTATAATAACTTAAATTTAAATTGAACTTCGTGCGTTACTTATGATTGTAATTAGAAATTTGTTTCCATATGTATACAATTATACATGGATGGAATATGGAGACAAATTTCACATTACATGTACTAATAGTAATATAATATCATGTACTATTAGTACATGTACTAATAGTAATATAATATAAAATTCCATGTTTGGGTGTGTTGACGAATTAGTAAGAAAAGTACGTTTATAGTTAAACGTAATGTATAATTTCCTGGTAATGGTAGGTACCGAGTATGAGTTACGGGGGTTACTATACTACCCTGGTAAAGTATGTTTTCTCGAGTACCTAGACCTATATACTTTAAAACATCACGATGTATATATATAAGCCAAGTTACAAACGTTCACTCGGTTGAAACAACGCTGGTCCCCGTCTTGTGTAAATAAATAAATATAAACAAATAAGCACCTCACTTTCAAGGACCCCCACTAGGATCAACTCCTATGTCGGGGGTCCGGAATCACACAATACACAAGCAAAAAGGCCCAGACCAAGGCAAACATATGTATGGCTAATACAACTGTATGCCCTTGCCCCATGTGCGGGGATCGAACCCGAAAACGCCACCGCAACAGTCATAAACCAGTGCTGTGACCGCTGTGCGAACGCCTCGTCTTTAACATTAAGTTAAAGTTATTGAATCCATCCTAAAATAATTCTTTTTTTTTACAGGGGTGGATATATGTCACGGCCACAACATGGTACGGATGACGTAAAAAAAGTATGGGTGGGAAACTCTACCGCGCCTCTTCTAGTGACACCTAGCGGTTGTCTCGTCGCAGTTGAACGCGCCCAGTTAGTCGACGTACCCCCCTGCACACAGCTCTGTGATATACAACGATAGACTGCACTCAACGAGCGAGCAATCTCTTTCGCGCACTGTACCATGACCGACCGAATAGTGTAGGGTAATGTGAATGTGAGGCTTTAATGAAATGTGCATATCAATGTTACAGACTCAGTTGTAGTACGAAATGTCACCGATAGATGCCGTTGTGGATAGTAATTTTTTGACGATAGATATGAAGGTAATAATACATTATTTTTTTCTCTGTATGAACTTATTAAGAATGTAATTACTAATTTCCAAGTTTGAATCTAAAAAAAATTGATCTCATTGTCAGTGTCAGTCGTTTCACGGTACAGCGCGCACGCATACCAAATCTACCACAATGTATATTTAACTTGTTATTTTTTAAGCACTTTGTGTTCCTTTTATTTTGTAAATGTAATCGATTTTTTACTCTATTCCTTGACATAGCGACCGTAACATAAGTTACCAAAGTGGTATGAAAATTATATTGTATGATGTTTTGTAAACAAAATAAGCTAAATTCCATCTTTACTTCTAAGGTATATAATTATTTAGTTCTTAAAATATTTTGTGTAAAGCTATCTTTTACTGGTGACTATTATTATTTATATTAATATGTTACAGAACGTCATGCAATATAAACTTTTCAATATATTGACAATATAGAATCACAATGATTTACCAATTCTAGTTCTTAAAAAACTTATTATGAACAATAACAATATATACTATTCTCCTTTGCATTTAAAGCACTAATCTGATTTTAATAACTTCATTATTTTAAGTTATATTGAATACACTTTTGTAAATTTTGATATATTTCTGTAAAATATTGTTTAAATGAGTATACTGATATACTCTTTCTTTCTGACAAGTTCGCTGACAAAATGTTTTATATATGACAGTACTGTAGTCATTATATACAAAATGTTAATATATCTAACTAGTATCTAAAGATATACGGACTGAAACGTGATTTGTTATTAAATGTTCTGTGTGTGTATGCGTTTGAAAACTATATGTTTCAAATATACATAATTATATATTATTGTTTAAAGTTATAAATCAAGAAGTTTTAATTTATCGAGTCTATTTTGATTATTAGAGATATATTTATACAAAATCCTTACAATCGAATAATAATCAGTTCCAAAATTCAATATTTAATGATATCTCAAATAAATGGGAATTGAAAAGGCCTGTAAACATATAAAATGTTACATTTAATTGATTTGAATTATTGAAACTTTAAATAATTTTAAAATAAGATATTGGATTTTGAACCAATAAAAATAGTTTACAAGGATTATAATTATTATATAACTAGAAGCGAAACCCGGCATTGCTCCGGTTAAAAGACATCGCAGAAACTTTCTAGACCATTATAAAAATTTTGAGATCTTTTCAGATGTTCTAATGCGTTAGAAATGGACAGAAATATATGTTTTAACATTTTCACCACCCACCACCACCCACTTTCACCAACCGCGACCAAACTCCCTTACTCTACCACCTGGAGACCAAGGGGTATTTACCACACCAACGGGAAGTTGATTGGGTTTGGTGGTGATAGAGAAAACTGTGTATTTACGTACAACAAAGCATTTTATAAATATATATTTAGATTTCAACTGGCGTTTTTTTTTTTTTAAGAGGCTACTCAGTACTCACGTAGTTTTCAAACGCAACTGCTATCAGAAATTAATGTCACAATAATGATATAAAAGAACTATTTTTATAGCTGCTGTAAATGATGACATTAATTGTAAATATAGTATTATAAGTACCCGATACTGAGCGTTCGACGAGTCGATGTCTGTAAGTGAGGTCCATTGACGGAAACACTAGTCTTATATATCTGATTTTTTAAATTTTATCTTAAATAAACTTCAGTGGATTTCACTTGTGGTCGAAAATTGCTAAAACTATAATCTATGGCTTTTTATTCTTTAAATAGGTAATTATATTGTATCAGTTACTTGTTTAAATCATTAAAAAATAAATTGTTATATTCGTGTACATACTATTTTTTATTTCGCATTTTATTTCTGGCAACACTGAATTTTTATATAAGATTTTATTTCTTACCTGCTTTTTTATATAAATCTTTGTTATATTTCGACCATTGATCAGAAATCGATTTAATTTAAGCTTCCCTAAGGTGCCTTACCTTTTTATAAGTTTTATATATTTAATAATATAAGTGTTCTAATATATAGGTGCAAGTAAAATACTCCATAATGTTAATAAATATACCTTCGACTTTATGTAAATATGTATGATGTATAGAGCATAAATGAATAAATGAAATTATTTTATACAGTAGCGTTTGTTTTTATTAAGACTAATATCACTCAATCGTTTATCTTGTTAATTATGTAAATAAGAAGGGCTCTACGAAGCGAAAAAATTTTACGACAATTATTTAAATTTTTTTTTTTTTTGATGAATTGAGACGGAATTTCGAGACAGAATTAATGGAAATAGAGTTCACTATTACAATGTACTCTGTGTAGAGTTCCAAGAGCTGAGAGTTTTTTATCGGAAATTTCCACTATTTTTTTTAAATATTGTTTTGACATTCCTTAAATATTTAATACTTTATGAAATATTGGCAAAAAACGAAAGGCCGTTTTTTTTTCTTTTTTTAACTATTTATAACTTTTGCAATTTTTATGTGCTAATACACTCTTTTAGAACATTTTTCTAGGCGTCATTCAGGATCCAATGAGCTATTACACATAATTTTAAGAGCAGTATCTCTATTTTCGACCATTTTCAACTTTTCGACTAGACAGTAGACTACTCTACCGCCAGCCAGATAGCCCGTATGATGTTCGGGAGAGTGAGAGAGATAACATAATTATCTAAATTGAAATGCTTGTTTTCCCGACTTTGCTAGCTCTCGTACCATTAGAATATTAATTACTTCGACAGTCATTTACAAGAATAATTTTTTTTTATCGGGTTCTGTTTTTAATTTAAATTATTAAATTTAATAAGAGATAAATTGAATTAGAGGTTTGGCAAAGTTAAACTTCATAAACATCTAAAGATTTTAATCTTACAGTCCATATATAACAGTTTATCAAATCAAATCTATCCAAATACAACAACAACATGATCTAGCAATTCATCAAAAACATGATCTAGCAATTCATCAAAAACATGATCTAGCAATTCATCAAGAAATTAGACTAAAAATATATATATTGATAAACACTAAAAAACATGACAAAAACGACCTATTTATTTGAATAAAAATGTAATATTGTATATGAAAATATGATATTAAGAAATCACTATAACATAACATTTAAATAAATAGTGATCTTATCTCTTATCAGAGAATCTGGGAGTTTGAAATTATGAATTAATTATATTTAATAATTTAATTAATTTTATGACTAACGTTATATAGCGATATTATAAAATCGTAATTACAAAAACATGTAGATTAACGGTGTTTTATATAGATTTAAAAATAGTAACTATTAAACTTCCACGGTCACTATCAACGCTTGATTCTATGGGACTTGAGTGTCGGGTGACCATGAGTTTTTTTTGAGTTTACTCGTTTTAGTAGTTAGTAGTAATATTGTCCTACAAATTGCGTGGTACGTTATCCCGGTCCTACGCTCACTGCTGCTCTATCCCCTGCTAACTCTATTACCTACCACAATCGAGAGTTTTCGTAGAGGAAATTTTTGTTCGTCTCATCAAAATGAAGCAACTCCCGGAAAATTAGCTTGATAGTAATCAAGTGAAAAATATGTACTAGGGATCCCGGACTAAAAGTTCCATCCGTCTAACTCCGGTAATGAGGGATTTCCACATTAACCTGTATATTGTTAACCTCTATTGCACCCTCTCAATGGAAGAATATACACAAATGCTGAAACAGGTACAGGTTCTCGATTAACAGTCCAAAAATAAAGTTTCATGCATTTTTCTTTTAAAATGACGGATTCGCCATACTAATTTTAAATCTGTATTTCGAAACCCTTAAAGGTTTATATATTATAATAAATTTTCAAAATCCAAAATGAAAGACTAATAAAAACTTGCGAGAGCCCTTGGACCTCCTTAATACGACCCTGTCACAAAATCTGTTCTTGGTGGACGTCTACTACTAGAACTTCCCTGCTAATTTAGGTAATCATTGTACGTGAAGATGTTTTCGAAATATCGTGAAGAGTGAATAACCTTACAGTTTCATAAGAATTGATTAATAAACGCGTTATATTAATATGGCATTTATGGAAAAATATGAAATACATAATTAATATTTCCAATTTACTAACTGATTTAAACAAGAGATAAAAAGTGGATGCTATATAAAGACAAACATCTTATGAAAGACGCAGTTCTTTTTTCTCAATCCAACGCGTGGTAGTGATTTTCTTTAAGACAATAAACAGAAGGTAAAGTACTTTGTTAAATTATTTTTACTTGTAAAATTGACACATTTGTTTCCCCGTTTTTTATACAACTAGGCCCGGCAAACAAGCGTTCGCCCGACCTTAATGGTAAGCGCTCATAGAAGCTTATAGACGTAATACCAGATGACCTAATCACAATCCCTCCAGGAGCTCTGGTCATCTTACTCACGATAGAAAACAACACTGCTTGAAAGCTGTGTTACTTAGCTATGACCTTCTGAAAAGTCGAGTTACTTCCCCAGTCTGGCTGCTCCAGATTTTGAGCAGGATATTTCCTTCTGTGCCCTGCCTCAGTTAACTACGTCAGTTCTCTACGTTATTTTGAGTATGAGGCTCATTATTTTTAAAATTAATCAATTTTTTACAATTATTAGAAAAGTAAGTGTCTGCTAGATATGTTTTGGTTTCACATTTCGAGCAAAGACTTTAGTTGTGTAAATAAGACATCTTACTTTTTGGAAATTTACTTTTCACAGCTTGACTTTGCGTTTCACATTATATATTAAGTTTCATTGATAGGGTTTTTTTTCCAAATTAATGTTGACAAACTTAAAACAAACTTTCAGTTATTTTTACGTTATAAGCAAAGATGCAAAATTAGGACAAATCGTTTAAACGATTAATGATATCTGGTAATTTCGAATGATTAGGTATCAAGCAATAAAAATACCTTTGAACGTAAATACTATGTACACGTCTCGTCATCCTTGTACAAAGCTTACAGCTCTATGACGGAACTAAACTATTGATATCCCATAAGTTTAAAAAAAGGAACCCACTTATAGCCCGGACCCAGTGAGCTATCACACATAATTGCTATTTTCGACCATTTTCAACTTGTCGACTAGACTACTCTACCGCCAGCCAGATAGCCCGTATGATGTTCGGGAGAGTGAGAGAGACAACATATTAACTTTATGTTTATCAATTCAACGTATTTATAATACTAAACCCATTTTTTTCTTCCTTAATTAGACCTAAAACTCTACTAATTCATAAAAATGCAGATATTATATTAAATATCAAAATAAATAATATTGCATCACGATCACGATCACGATTCAGCCTGTAATATCCCACTGTTGGGCATAGGCCTCTTCCCCATGTAGGAAAAGGCATAATTCTTTAAAAATAAATAATAACAATACGTAATATTTTAATTTCATATTATAGTAAAAATTGTTGTATTGAATGATTAAATCACGTCTTTTTTATTAAGACACACATCTACGGACTCCCGTGCTCTTTTTAACCGATTCCCAAAAACGGAAGTTCTCAATTCGATTGTATTTTTTTATGTATGTATGTTGTTACCTCAGAACTTTTGACTGGATGGATCGATGTCGATGACTTCTTTTTAATCGAAAGGCCTTGCGTGGTAGTCCCCTTTAATTTTAAATGAGATTTAACAAGTATTTTTCGAGTTATAGGTATTGTATATATCTAATACCTAATGCTTATGTACTTGACTACTTTTTCGTCAACCTACGTTGTATTATACCGCACAACTTTTCACTGGGTATACCGATTTAGGTGATTCTTATTTTAATCAAAAGTTGATGCTTATCTTGTGGTTCCATTTTGATCTAGATCTGATGATTACTTTTTGAGTAATCTTTGATAACGCGTATTTATTTGACTATTATTTCGTCTACTTACGTTTTATTAGATACTTGTCGATGTAATTGAAATCGGTCTACATCATGTGCTTAAACACTTATAATAGGTAATATATTTCAGATCAGCAATCATAATTATGACTGCCTAGTAATGATAGGACGTAAGTCCTATGTTGATGGTAATTAAACTAACGTTATGTTTGTCAAGTTACACGCTATTTTTTATTCCATTCAAAAACAATTGATTTAAAATCAATGAACAACAAAGATAACGTGTTGTAAAACTATTTTATTCATTGAATGAATGTCTACCATTTTATTGCTTTTCTTTAAAATAAGTTTATATCGCTGTCGCTATGTTCTGCGATACGTCCACTAATTTGTATTCCGAATACGCATTCAAAGAAACAAGTCGGAGTAATGCTTAGTGTTTACCTTATTTAATTATTACTTAGAAATAAGATAAAGCCTGTGTCAATTCGAATAAATAGGACATTTTGTCGTTTGCATGAAGTGTTTTAGATCATTTGATACATTTTTTTTAAAATAATTTAGTGTAGGTAGTAAAATATGTTACTATTATTTAAGAAAACTACAAATTCATCTTTTGTTTTGTTTTGACAGACAGGTGATATTTACGAGGAATTGTACAAATCGTATTTTTTTTTTCAGTACAAAATGACGAAAGGAGACCTAATCAAAGGTAACACAGGCAAAATACTCAATTTCGATCATCTCACGTTTTGGGTGGCCAATGCTAAAACGGTAACTTTTAAATAATTTTGTCATTTATCTTTGTAAACTTGTAAATACTTATACAAACAACTAAAAAACTTTTTTGTTTGTTTCCAAATTTAAAAAAGCTTCTTTTTTCAAAACATTTACTTTAGCTTTTCCAAAAAACTTCATTTTTAAAATTATTGAAACATATGAAACATCTTTAAGTGCATGAGGGGTTAAATTTAAGCGATCGGTAACGAAGCGTCATGATGATCAGTACTTGGATGGGTGACCGCCTGGGAACAGCGCGTGACGTTGCCTTTTTATTTATTTTTTTAATTAGTTTTTTTTTAATTCTTTTTTTAAATTAGCTTGGCAAAGAAGTTTCACTTCTGACATGTGTACTTTGTAGGCACGCATTTTTTTTGTGAAATTATTCTAACTTATCAAAACTAGAGCCCCTTGACAAATTACCTCTTTGGGTGGGCATTAATTATTTTATAAATTCTACTTAAATTAAATTACAGATACAGAATAAACTTCTCTTACTTAGGTACATAAATACAACATTTTATAAAAGTTTACTATATGTCAGGATTGCCGGTGTAAGTTCTTTTATGTTATAAATGAGTACAAAAGTATTTGTATATTTCTGTTAATGTTTAAATTTTTGATTAGGCTTCAAGTTACTTTGTCACCCGCTTTGGCTTTACGCCATTGGCCTTCAGGGGATCGACTGAAGAACGGCCAGTTGTTTCTTATGCTGTTCGATTAAATAAAGTAAGTAAAAAATTCAAATATATAGTTAAATAAAATTCAGTTTTATTTTTAGTTCTAGTATTTTTATTTTTACGTTTATTTCCTAATGGAAATTTGGTATTTTTAAGTAGTGTACCATTTTGTATTTGTCTATCCAATGATTTTAGTTGTGATGGTAAAAGAAATCAATACCACTTAAAACAATAATACTTTTGTTTTTAATGTAAAGTAAGATCGAAATGTAGGATTTTATAGGCGGCGACAACAATGAAACGCCAAGGCGCTACAAATCAAATCGCCTGTTTGTATATT
Source organism: Melitaea athalia (assembly GCA_905220545.2). Lineage (NCBI taxonomy): Eukaryota > Metazoa > Arthropoda > Insecta > Lepidoptera > Nymphalidae > Melitaea > Melitaea athalia. The sequence continues at coordinate 5,889,535 of HG992183.1, read as the reverse complement.
GAAGCAAATTATTGAATTGACGTGATAAGGTAGAGTTGTAGTAGAGTTCCATGCATGCATGAAGCATTGCATGTACTGAAGAGATGTATCGAGGATATTTGTAACTACGCATGCTCATGTCAGACAAATGATGTCATTAATATAATCACTTACTTGTTCAGATTAGATGTCTTTTTTATTACTAGTAAATATAATAGGTATCTTAGGTCGCGTTTTTACTGACGCGAACCTGGGCAGAGTGGAACGGAGAAGAGCAGTTCAAAGTAAAGTGTTTCCATTAAAACGGAGTGGAGTGGGGCGGAGTTGAAGCTGAGGTGAACGGACCGAAGCTAGATTGAGCCGTGTCCCAATCAGTAAAATTAGATCTATTTGAGATTTGTGAAGTGAGAATTCGAGCACTATGATTGGTCTATACACGGTCCGTTTCGCGTCAGTGGAAATGCACCATAAGTGTAATTTAATAATATAATTGTGTTTGCTTGCAAACGAAAAAAAAGCGACTTCAATTACATCGACAAGTAATACAACGTACTAAGACGAAAAAATAGTCAAGTAAATACGCGCTACTAAAGATTACTCAAAAAGTTGTAATCAGTTTTTGATCTAATTTAAACAAGACTACAAGACAAGTATTAGCTTTCGATTAAAGTAAGAATCATCGAAATCGGTACACCGAGTAAAAAGTTATGCGGTATAATATAACGTAGGTCGACGAAAAAGTAGTCACGTAAATACGCATTATTAGATATAACTATAAAAGTACTTGTCAGATCTCAATTAAATTAAAATGGGACCACATGACACGCAACACCTTTCAATTAAAACAAAATTGATCGAAATCGGTCCACCCAGTCAAAAGTTCTGAGCTAACATACATTAAAAAAAAAAAAAAAAAAAAAAAAAAAAAAACATACGTGTCGAATTGAGAAGCTCCTCCTTTTTGGAAGTCGCTTAAAAATATAGTACAATAGATAATCTAACAAGCTTAACGTTAACAACGAACAGCTGACACAAAAGTTTCTTTATTTAGTAACTATTCACTACAATTTGTACTTCTACACCGACACAATAACATCTCCTCTGCCCCTAGGTTGCCTGGAAGAGATCGCTTGTCATCAATAATGCCGCTCTTTATAGTTCATGATACTATGTTAAATCTATTTTGCTATGTATTATTTCAATTTTTGATATGCAATAAACTGTATTATTATTAGTATTGTTTTAAAATTTTTAGATAATAATTATATTCGAGTCACCACTTTCTAATGACAACGAAATATCAAAAGATTTAGTAGCTCACGGAGATTTCGTAAAGGATGTAGCTTTTGAAGTATCTGATCTAGATGCGATTGTGCAAAAAGCGAAGAAAGAAGGTGCTGTTGTTGTTAAAGATGTTACCGAAGAAAATGATAAAGATGGAATAATAAAATATGCAGTTTTAAAAACGGTAAGTAACTTTACAATAGGTCTATCGCAATTTGTCTCATTGAAAATAGCGGGAAAAAATTGTTTCCATAAAATTTGGAGTTATATTTAGCGTTTTCCTGTGAATGGCAATTTTTTCATAGGCCAATAATTGACATTAACTCATTTTTATCATTGAACTTAATAAACGACTTAATATTAGGTACTTATAATTATATCCGTATCCATACCCAAATCACAAATTATGTACCTACTAAAATAAATTTATTATTTTTCAGTACGGTGATAATACCCACACCTTAATCGACAGATCGAAATACTCAGGACTCTTATTCCCTGGCTACGAAGCGCTTGAAGATGATCCACTGAATAAGCTCTTGTAAGTTACGGAACTTTTCTTTTGTAGAAATCATATACTATCCTTCGATTGTTCTTTGATTACAAAACACAAATAGGATTTAAATATTTTTTTATACATAAAGAATCAAACACGTTACTTTAGTACTTTAATTTCTTAAAATTATACCTAAATTACCTCAAATAGTTCCAAGTCTTGTGTACGATTCGTTAATTTTTGTTATATTTCAGACCTGAAACAAATTTACATTTTGTGGATCACGTCGAAGGTAACATGGCGGATGGAACTCTCGAAGATTCGGTCAGTTGGTATGAGAAGAACCTTAACATGCATCGGTAAGTTGATTGTTTCGACCTGTTGACCTGTTACTTTCCACTGCTGGGCAAAGGTCTCTTTTTCCATGTAGAGTTAGCTATTTTTAACCGACTTCAAAAAAGGAGGAGGTTTCTCAATTCGACCGTATATTTTTTTTTTTTTTTTATGTATGTTCGGGCATAACTTCGTCGTTTATGAACCGATTTTGATAATTCTTTTTTTGTTGGAAAGGAGATATCCCAACTTAGGTACCATGATAAGGAAACCAGGATCTGATGATGGGATCCCAGAGAAATCGAGGGGAACCCTCGAAAATTGTAGTGACGACTAGTGCGTTTTATCACTTTTTCCTTAACTACTATAAAGCACTACTATTTAATGAAGGTCTGGAGTCGATCTGATGATGGAGTCGAAAGACAGTTGAGGGAAATCTTCAACTATTTACAGCAATCACCTGCTGTTTGAGCTTCATTCATTTCTATTGATGAGAACTTTGCACCCATATGAGTTAAAAGTGCCATTACAGGTCTGATGATGGAGCCCATAAATAGTCGAGGGAAATCTTCAACTATTTACAGAAATCACCTGCTGTTTGAGCTTCATTCATTTCTATTGATGAGAACTTTGCACCCATATGAGTTAAAAGTGCCATTACAGGTCTGATGATGGAGCCCATAAATAGTCGAGGGAAATCTTCAACTATTTACAGCAATCACCTGCTGTTTGAGCTTCATTCATTTCTATTGATGAGAACTTTGCACCCATATGAGTTAAAAGTGCCATTACAGGTCTGATGATGGAGCCCATAAATAGTCGAGGGAAATCTTCAACTATTTACAGCAATCACCTGCTGTTTGAGCTTCATTCATTTCTATTGATGAGAACTTTGCACCCATATGAGTTAAAAGTGCCATTACAGGTCTGATGATGGAGCCCATAAATAGTCGAGGGAAATCTTCAACTATTTACAGCAATCACCTGCTGTTTGAGCTTCATTCATTTCTATTGATGAGAACTTTGCACCCATATGAGTTAAAAGTGCCATTACAGGTCTGATGATGGAGCCCATAAATAGTCGAGGGAATTCCTCAATAATTTACAGCAGTTACTTTTTGTTGTTTGACGACCGCTTTGATATAATGGTGCATGTGACGTGTCGGCGGCGCCTAAACACCGACGGTCGCGGGTTTGATTCCCGCTCGGAGTGTATATTTATGTTTATACAAATATTTATTTTCGGTCTGTATGTTTCGGTTCGGTCCCGGAGAACATGCTAGGCTGTCAGTCCCGGTTGTATATCACGAACACCTAATAGCGATCTTTACTCATATATAGTAGGTACTTATGACAACGCGTTAGCGCAGCGGTCACAGCACTGGCTGTTGCGCTGGCGGTCGCGGGTTCGATCCCCGCTCACGACGGACATTTGTATTGGCCATATAGATGTTTTTCGTGGTCTGGGCGTTTGTGTTTGTGTGTTGTGTATGTTTCCGGACTCCCGACACAGGAGAAAACCCTACTGAGGGCCGTTGAGTGTGAAGCGTTTATTCATTGTTTATTATAGTAAGGAATATATCCGCCAAACCACAGTAGAGCAGCGTGGTGGATTAAGCTCTGATCCTTCTCTTACATGAAGAAAGAGGCCTATGCCCAGGAGTAGGATATTACAGGCTGAAGCGTTTTATTTTGTTGGGCTTACTTAATACTGCCGAGAAGCATCCTAATTAGGTCTACACATCACTAAAAATTGTAAAATAAAATAATTTTTAACAAAAAAAAACCGACTTCAAACAGGAAACTAAAAAGTAACAAATAAATTTACTTAGCACAAAGTAATTCTTATTTTGATTTAGTTAATCAGAAATTATAAAATAAATATTTTATAATTTTGAAGTCGGTGCCAAGTAAAACAATAACTAGGTATAGGTACCAATTATCAATTTTTCTCACCCCTCAAGCTAATATTGGCAGGTAATTATTACGGAATATCTATCCTGTAGTAATAAATTATCTTCTTTTAATAGTATTCGGAGACCGCGCACGGCATAAAGTTCACAAATTCGGTGAATATCTGTGGTGGATATAGTACTGAAGGCACCGACTTCAAAGTTATAAAATATTTATTTTATAATTTCTGATTAACTAAATCAAAATAAGAATTACTTTGTGCTAAGTAAATTTATTTGTTACTTTTTAGTTTCCTGTTTGAAGTCGGTTTTTTTTTGTTAAAAATTATTAACTTTTTTCTGCTATCTCAATCGGAAATTCATTATAAAACTATTAGTATAATAATAAGGACCGATTTAATTAGCATTATTCTAAAGCAATATTTATACAGTTACTAGCTGACCTGGCGAACTTCGTACCGCTTTATTTTTTTTTTCTTAAATATAATAATTACCTAAAATAAAATATAGCCTATCTTTCAAGTTGGCTCAAACTGCACACGGTGTGCAAATTTCATTAAAATCGGTTAAGTGGTTTAGGAGTCCATTGAGGACAAACATTGTGACACGAGATTTATATATATTAAGATTGATTTTAGCAGAATTTTAGTACCTAATGTTAGGAAGATAAACACAAACAACATTATACACTTAAAATGAAATTGTAACTTGTAATATTTTGTACATGATATATATTTTGAACTACCTATTTCGTGCAAAATACAATTGATAGTGAAACAAAGAAGAATTGAATGGTCAAAATATTTTCTGAATTTTCCTCGTATTATAAGGCCATTGTATCGTACAATGAATAAATAAAGTCCTGAATTTCAATACGGCTATTTTGGGAAAAGATATGAAAGCCAAAATATGTAATTGACAATACCTTATTATTTAATACTAAAAAATTCTTTTTAGATTCTGGTGCGTGGACTACAGTCACGACTTAGTGCCGTATTCTTGCATTAACTCTGCATCTGTCATTAGTCAGGCAGAAACTGTACTTGTAAGTCTATATGTATACATATATTTAAATTTCGTAAAGCTTTTTGAACAAGTCCGATGAGTATTCTTTAAACTCTTAAAAGAAAAAAATGGAGAACATTTCATTTGTTTGGATCAATTTTTGTGTATCCTTTTTGTGTATGTAACCTTTTTGTGTATGGCTTCTTAGATACGAATAAAAATTTCTTATTACTTTTCCTGATTCTAAAACTTGGAGAGGGTTTAATAGGATTTGTAATAGAATTACGGGAAATCAATACCTAAATTTTAAAGACGATTTAAGCCTTTCTTATAATTGAATATTCATTACATTATTCAAAATAGTGAGTGATAATTCCAAAAGAATTCTAGAAATAGCATACAAAAAAATGATGAAATGAGTGAGTATTTTGGAAACAATATTGACGCACTCACTAGAGTTATAAGTGCATAGGTTTTATTCTTTGTCTACTATATATTGGAAAGTATAATGTTTTTAAAATTATTTTATATAAACCAATAATTATATATTATTATTATAGCTATCGTTAAACGAAGCAGCAAAGGGCATACGACCGACGAGCAAGGCGACTGAATTCGTAAAAGCTTTGGGGGCCTCCGGAGTCGAACACGTAGCACTCTATACGGATGATATCGTCTCTACTGTACGTAACAAAAATTTATATTTATATTAGATAGGGAAAATCTAGTGCGCTTTAAAAAAATGCATAATTCAGTACGAAGTATATACCTATAAGTTATTTGAAAGGATAAGTTAAATGTAAAAGTTATTTTAAAACATATTTTTGGGCGCTCTATATCTATGCAATATTGTTTTGTTGGGATTTCCGTTGTCTGACTTCCACCCTAAAACTACTGAATAAATTAAAACAAAGCTAGTATTGGATTACTTTTGATTTAAATCCGTAAATAGATATGAAACACTATTTATACCAAAATTTCTATATCTGAAATTCCCTTGGTAAAGGAGTGAAAGTCACAATATGTAATCGTAAACTCTAAGATATAGCTAGCTTAAAATAAAAGCAGCTACAAACTAATTTTTCAGCTATTATATTCATTATTTGTGAAATCAACCTGTATTATTTCTACAGATGAAAAGTTTGAAGACACGAGGCGCTGACGTCATATCATGGCCGCCTACATACTATGATATGATAAAAGAAAAACTTAAAAACAGTCCTGTGAATGTAGCGGAAAGTATAGAAGAATTAAAAGAACAGAACATTTTGATCGACTTCGACGAAAGGGGTTACATGTTGCAAGCATTCACCAAGCATTTGCAAGTCAGACCTACTCTGTTTATTGAAATCATACAAAGAAGAAATCATAGAGTGAGTGAAATTTATAATTGTCTAAGATAATATTAATTAAACAAGCTGATTAACAATATATATTATTAGTATTTTAATTTATAGTAGGTACTATTGGGAATGATAACTTTGCAATTTCTTTTTTTTATCTTGATAAAATAAGTGTTACAAAATTATTGAGTGTACTCAACAACTGTGACAAAAGATGTATCTTTTGTCTTCTGATATATGTATGTATAAATTAAAACTCTACTAAATAATCTTATCTTTAATATTAGGATTTAGTCTTTTTCGGATTCTGGAATATATTTACTCTGTATTTATTTATTTTTTTCAGGGTTTTGGCGCAATGAACTACAAATGGGTGTTTGAAGCTATTGAGCTGATGGACAAGGAAGCAAAACAAACTTAAATACTAAATGATAAACTTATTAGCAATATGCTAATTGCTAGGATATGCTACGGTGCTGGTCTTATAAAATAAATTTTGATTTATTATTATTTACTATTTACTATTATTTTAAATATGGTTTATGTTGATAACATTTAATATGAATAAAGTTATTAAAAATATACTTTTTATTTATTTCAGTTAACTATGCTAATCATTGTGTATACTTTTTGAAGTAAAACTTCTTTACGCACGCTTGACTTGGGCAGTAAGCTGGCGAATGCATGACGAGAGCGTTACGAAAAGTGTATTGTGTCTGTAGAGACAACTAAAGAAGTTTTACTTCAGTCGTGTGGTCTAAAACACACTTGTTTTTTTTTAGTTTTCTATAAAATAAAAATTAACTACTTATTATTAAAATTGTAAACAGTATGTAGGCACTATATATTTTTTTATTTCATTAAGTATTTTACTGTAGTTTTTTTTCAATGACTACTTTTTTGTTGCCTTCAACTCGCAATTATCTTGAATATAAATGTTATTTTTCAAATTTTATTCTTTACTAGCTGTGCCCCGCGGTTTCACATGCAATAATTTGAAAAAATAGCATGTAGCCTTCCTCGATAAATGGGCTATCTTACACTAAAAGAATTTTTCAAATCGGACCAGTAGTTTCTGAGATTAGCGTGTTCAAACAAACAAACAAACAAACAAACTCTTCAGCTTTATAATATTAGAGATGAGTTTCATTAGACTTTCTATTGTTTGTTTTATAAAAATTTTCTCGTTTTTTGTTATATAATTTATAAATAAAACAAAATATTATATCTATACGAAATAAATAAAATATATAAAAATAACATATTTCAAAATATTGTGCAATATTAGATTATATATTTTTATACATATCTACATCTATACATAGACGATTGTCGTATATAACAACCTTGACAATCAAGTTTCAGTTTAGTTATTTTACGTGGGGTAGAGACGCTACCCTATAAAAATTTGAAAATGATAGTTTTTACTTTATATTGCTCTTTATCTTTTTAATAAATAAAAAGTAAAAATATAAATGTTTTTATTTTATATTAATCTCTAAGGGAATCTAGCATCAAAAACTTGCTGAAGTTTTCAAATTAATTATTTGTGTATTAACAATCTTAAATAACAACAATATTTTTTTAGGTTAATATCAACAGTATTACCGTAGTACCTACTATTTACTAATCTGTGGTATTACCGCATAATCCTCTTGACGTGACACGTAGTTTCACGACGTACACATTTTTAAATTTTTAGAAGCGAAATAAAAGCAATAATCTTTTTCGTTACAATTGTAGACCAAATAAAATCAACTTTAGGTATATGCATAACTGTCTGGCGCGAACATGGGGAGGCCTATGCCCTATGCCCAGCAGTGGACTGCGATAGGCTGATGTGATGATGATGATGATGATCTGAATAACACTTATATTTAAATGGTTAACATAAACATATTGTAGGGTTATAATTATAACTTGAGAATTTTCTTCTACTAAATAGAGTCATAATTTGAATTCAATATCAATTAAAGTAATTTGTTCTTAATCTATACTAATATAATAAAGCTGAAGAGTTTGTTTGTTTGATTGTTTGTTTGTTTGTTTGTTTGTTTGAACGCGCTAATCTCAGGATCTACTGGTCCGATTTGAAAAATTCTTTCAGTGTTAGATAGCCCATTTATCGAGGAAGGCTATAGGCTATATATCATCACGCTAAGACCAATAGGAGCGGAGTCCACGCCGACGAAGTCGCGCGCAGAAGCTAGTTTTATAATATAATTGTATTAGGATATTAATCTAACTGTTGTTAATTGAAAGAAAATTGTAAAGGCCTGATAAATCGAGATACAATGTATTGTTTTTTTGTTCAAGAAATAATTATTGCGTATTACGAATGTATGAATGAAGCTTATTTTGTCAACAGTATAAATTCTAAGAAAATATGATAATGTTGTTGTTTTTATCAAACACTTGCTTGTGAGCAATTTAAGGATTCTATTCACTTTAGACGCATAAAATAACTATCTAACTATATTATTGGTTTATAGCTGTAATCTAGGTATATAATAATAATGAATGTTGCTAAGCGCATAACTCGAGAACGGCTCGACCGATTCGGCTAATATTTTTTTTGTATGTTCCTTAAAAATCCCACGGAAGGTTTTTATACAAAAAAAAAAAACATAACAGACAGAACGAAGTCTGTCCGGGCAGCTAGTACATAATAAAATATAATTTTTGCAATTGGGACATGCGAAGGGAGTTCTTGATTAGGCCTCTCCTATTTATTATACCTACGCATTGAAATATTAAAAAAAATACATTAATAAAAGTTTTAAATTAATATTAATTTTTAAATTGTAACTGATTGACTGACTTTAAAAAAGTTACGTATCAATACACATGTAAAAAATAATTACGAGCTTTTTCTAAACATACGAGCTTGTTTTACAAGTTAAGCACCCTTAACTAGTGTCAGTTTAATTCTGAAATTTTATCACTGAATAAATTTTGGTTTTAACCATATTCTCACGTCAAGTCGAGAGCAGAGGACTACTCGTGATATTTTGTTATGTATTCACATAGATTATACAGACGCCACGCTACCCCGTTTCTGTGCTTAGGTACATTCCAACTTGTTTACGAACAGCCGCGGATGCTATTAGCATATTGTATAGAGTTGCGTAGTGGTTCAGTAAGGTACCTATATTGGAAAAGTGGGGTAAACATGTTTATACGAATGAAATATTTTAATTATTATTCGTCTCAATACTTATTGTACCATTGTCTTAATGAAACTTAATTACCTTAATCTAAGTTATTTTCTACTAAGTTAATAATTTTAAATAAAATATCGAAAAGCTATCAATCTTAATTATATTATAAATATTCTATTCTATCTATAATATCTATATCATACACTATGTATATAATTATTCTACAAATTAACATTACCAATTAAATGTTTATCTTTGTTAAAAACTATTAAATTACAAAGCATTTCAAATAATCATAATATGTTTTTAGGTTTTTAAGATGTTAGAAAAAGTAATTTTCATACCATATTGATATGTGACGAAGACTTTTGTAAAACAAAACTATAGCAATTAGCTATTTTCTATAAAATATAGACTTAATAAAGTTTTTTTCTTTACACAAATAAGAAATTTTTGTTAAAGTAAAAAAAAACAACAAAGAAACAGGTGAAAAAAAGAAATATTCGAGAACATTATCAATAAGTTATGTTTTTAAGACTCAATCGATGGTATAAAAATTCTTCAGTTGATCGTTTTTTCTTTGTTATACGTTTTTTACAAAGGCATATACATATTGTAATTTCATGACAGTCACATTAATTTTATATTTTAAGTTAATTTTTTAAATATGTCACTTCTTTATGGTGGTTTGTTTAAAAACGTAAGTGCTATAACAGTATGCCGAAGAGGCTCGTCCGCAAACGGTCAGCCATTGGTCCGACCAGAACCAGAAAACATTAAAATCTAAGCGTGTGTACACAATGAAAACATGATTCTGTATTTATATGTTTTATTTTAAATATATATAGGCTTATTATAATATATAGGCTTATTGATATACGTTATATCAGCCTAAAATAAGATAACCACAGAACAAATAAAATGTCATCTCCAAACTGGCAAATTAATACTCTGAAAGTCTGAACAAAACTTAAAAAACTTTAAAAGTATTTTAACCGTCCGAGAAAGATGAAGCCCTGCTATAATGAAAATTTTACGATAAACACTTCTAAGAACTCTCTCTCTCTCTTAAGTCCTCTCGAGATGTGAAATTAAAGTACTTTTCGTCTTCAACTTGGGATAAAGTGACTTTTAAGCATAAATCAATAAATTTTCCACTTAACATCATCAGCGCCAATCCAGTTTTAAATCCTATTGTTAATTTAAGATGTGTCTTCCAATTTCACTTGTTTCATTCTTCGTGTACAGTCTTGAAATGTGCGTCCTGTCTACGTTATATACTTTGGATTATTTTTGTAAAGTTCTGCGTATTGTAATAGAAAGGATATAAAGCATTACGTTACAACTGAAGAGAAGATATAGTACCACCCATAAATACGACTTTTCCTTCTTCACTTTACCTGTTTAACTTACCTAGGAACCACTCGCATCGTTGAAGGTTGATCGGTTGAAGTTTGTTGCTATTTAAAATAATAACACACCTATAGTTTTAGTGTTCCGTTCTCAAAAGAAAGAGACAACCACTAGCAGTTTCAGAGAACTATAGATCCGTAACCTATTGGTCTGTCTGTAATATAACTGTGACTTTGAAAACGCAATAAGGAATAGGAATTTGACATTAAATGTAGAGTAGGTATGTTACTACAATTGGGATTACGAATAGAAATAAAAATAATTCGTATTTTTAAGTTAAAAGAGATCAAAACTTCTTTACATACACTTGACTTGGGGAGTAAGCTGGTAAATGTGTGACGAGAGCGTTACGAAAAGTGTGATCGGGCGATGTTGATGGAAGTTGAGACACAGAGAGATAGGTACAAGTTAATCTATACTAATATATAAAGCTGAAGAGTTTGTTTGTTTGTTTGTTTGTTTGTTTGTTTGTTTGTTTGTTTGTTTGTTTGTTTGTTTGTTTGTTTGTTTGTTTGAACGCGGTAATCTCTGGAACTACTGGGCCGATTTGAAAAATTCTTTCAGTGTTAGATAGCCAATCTATCGAGGAAGGCTATACGCTATGTATCATCACGCTAAGACCAGTAGGGGAGGAGTCCACGCCGACGAAGTCGCGCGCAGAAGCTAGTTAAGATATAAAGAGAGAGACATTGACGTTTCGTAAGTTTTACTTCAGTCGTGCTGTCTAAAGCATATTCGTTTTGTTATATTTGTCCGATTTGTTGTCGATATTGTTGCAATAATTTTATCTCTACTAAACTAAATAATTGAATGGTAGACAAATAAAAACCAGTACACCTATAACACAGCCCTAACTGAGGTAGGGCTCAGCAGGAAATATCCTGCTCAAAATCTGGAGCAGCCCGACTGGGGAAGTACCTCGACCTTACAGAAGATCACTGCTACCAAGCAATGTTGTGATTCTGTGGTGATTAAGGTAACCAGAACTCCTGGGGGATGGGCAACGCGCTATTGCGATGCTTCTGGTGTTGCAAGCGTCTATAAGCTACTGTAATCGATTACCATCAGGTGAGCCATACGTTTGTTTGCCAACCTAATAAGGGTTCCATACCATTGACTAAAAAAAAAGGCTATATTTTATTCTTATTAAACAAAATAAAGAAAAAGATTAATACCATATAAAAATGGAAAATAAACTAGTCAAATACGCCATCTATCTATCGATCCATGACGCTATTTGAAAGCTTTTAGGCATTGAGATATTATTACTAACGTATAGAGAAGACATCGCCGAACACTACTATGTTCCGTTCAACTGCGGTCGGCCGGCCGCACCTCACTCAGTCGCTTGCGAATTTTAGAGCGACGCAGTCGCATTTGGTCGTAATATTTTAAAACGAAATCGTGTAAAGTCTCTTTAAATATGCCCTCGTGTGTGCTGCGATATTGTAGTAATAACTCAACCAATACGTCGAAGTGCAAAGGGGTAACTTTCCATCGGTAAGTAACTATATAATAATTTTAAATCTTAATTTAAGCAAAATGTTTAGGGACGCCATTTTGCGTCATTTGTCATTGTGAAAAATAGCATCTCTAAGCAGCTAAGCGCTGCATGTTTTAATAATTTGTTTAGACAACAGTCGCTATGTAGCGCTGCAGCACCGATTGAGGCGACCGGAGCTCTCGCCACGCCCACCCCCCGCGCTCTTGCCGTCAAGATGTGACACGTTTTTTGTTTGGTATAGCTTCTCTATACGTTAGTAATAATATCTCAATGCTTTTAGGTATATTAGTCTATCGACGACGTTTTCTTGGTTTCTGGATAGATGGCGTTGGAATTAAATCGCGTCGCGTTAAATATTTATTTTACTTTGTTTTTAGTATTTGTTGTTATAGCGGCAACAGAAATACATAATTTGTGAAAATTTCAACTGTCTAGCTATCGCCGTTCTTGAGATACAGCCTGGTGACAGACGGACGGACGGACGGACGGACAGCGAAGTCTTAGTAATAGGGTCCCATTTTTACCCTTTGGGCACGGAACCCTAAAAACATAACATACGAGAGAACAAAGAAATTTCCTGTATTTAAGTACACGAATACAAATCTATTAACGGTAATTAGAACGATATCTACGTAGATCGTTATGTTTACAAAAAAAAAAATTACTCAAACATTTTAACCTTTCGAGATGGAAAATATTATAGTTGGCATGTAAATGTCCCTTTACTCAGACTTGTTTTTAATGAAATTCATTTAAGACAATATAAATACTGATTTCTCAGCGAAATATCAGCTTTTCTGGAGTTATACCGTATCAGTTTTTGTTGTACACAGACGTAAATTCCTAAAGCAAAAATAGGTTTTGTTACTCGTCAAAATGGTAAGTGTTTGTAAATTTTTTAATATAAAATGAACAACAGTAACAACTCGATAGTTTAGACGAGTACAAACGAGAACTTTTTATTATCTATATAATAAAAATGAATGTTGCTAAGCGCATAACTGGAGAATGGCTCGACCAATTCGGCAAATTTTTTTTGTGTGGTCCTTAAATCCCACGGAAGGTTTTGAAGGTTTTATACAACAACAAAAAACATAACAGACAGAACGAAATCTGTCCGGGCAGCTAGTATACATATAATATATATTAACTAAAATTAATTATAATTAATAGCTTTGAACCTGGAAATGAGAATACTTAATTAGGTATTATTTGTGAGATGACTTTCAATAGGCATAACGACGCAAATAAAAAATAATAAGAAATTTAAATTTTTTCACAGCACGGAGCTGTGGGACAGTAGACCTGAGTATTTGATATAAATTTCAGCTTGATACCTCCATGCGTTCCTGAGAAAAAGGGTCTTGACAGACAGACTGACAACAAAGTGAACCTATAAGGGTTCCCGTTTTTCCTTTTGAGGTACGGAACCCTAAAAAAGAAAAAGATAGGGTCATGCTTATCTATATATTAATAAGTGAAGCAAAAACTTTGTACCCCTATTTACGGAAATTGCGCGTACGTAGGAGTATGAAATTTCGCACACTTATAGTTTATATAGAGAAGGAGTGAGGAATGCTAATATTTTTTCAAAATTATACATAAAATATACATTAAATTAATAAAAAAAGCATTACACACTACAGCACTCACACACGCATATTATACTATTTGTTGATTGTCAAAGTCTGTAGTCAAGTTGAATTTTTTTTAAAAGGTTCTTTATTTTCATAATTGTTTGGTTTTCTTGAATTAAAATTTTTAATTATGGTCGAATTTCGACCTCTGGGCGACCCTAGTAAACATAATTATCCTTGACGTCTATAATTTAATTTAAGAACATTTACGATAAATAAACATGCCTAGTATTTGATTATTTTTAAGTGGAAATTTTATTTTCAGACATCGTATACGAATAAAGGTAAAAAGCCAGAGCAAGGTAGATTTTTGGCATTTGATCATGTCACTTTTTGGGTGTCAAATGCAAAACAAGTGAGTAAAACCCAAAAAAAAAATTAATTACTCTATTCTTTGAATTTTTTTTCTAATGCAATATGATAAATTTTTTTTCTCAGATTAAAAACGTATTTAAAAATTTTACAACTTAATAATTTACTGTGTTTATTATCTTCTTATCGTCATCAATACATGTAATAAAAATGTAACGGATCGCTGTCTGTACATGGAAGATATCTATCTATATGAGAAAAAATATTATTGGGACCTTTATCAACGCAAACAGGACCCATAACCATTTTTGTTAGAATTATTGTATGTTTGTTGTGAGTTTGTCCACACTAATCTCAGAAACGGCTTATCCGATTTAGATGTGGTTTTCAATTATACATTGTGGTAAGCTTCACTCAATATATAGTTTTTGTTTCATGTCAATCGATTCATAAATAAAAAGTTATGGCAATTTAAAGAATCACTTTGAACATGTAAATACCCAAAACGCGGACGAAGTCGCAGGCACAGCTAGTTTAAGATATTTTATTTGATTTTACTAAAACTTAAAAAAAAAATAACGTGATACCTTATTTTATATCATCTTAATCATTATATTTATAAATAAATTTAATTTTAGGCAGCCAGTTATTACATAACACGGTTTGGTTTCGAACCATTGGCGTACAAAGGTTTGGAAACGGGTTCTAGAAAAATCGTATCTCATGCCGTCAAACTGAATAAGGTTAGTATGTTGAATTGTGACGGAGTTACGGATCTTATATTATTATCTATGCACAACATCGAATACTCAGGGCCGGATCTACCATATGGCTTTTTGGGCTTCAGCGCAGGGCCCCGTGGATTCAATTCCAGCTAAGTACCTAAATTCAAAGTCACAAATAGACGACAATCCGACAGAATCAATAATTTTATTAAATTCTTTATTCTTATATTACTTCGAACTGACAGTGAAAATGTTTGGCTGCCATTACAAATTCATCTCAATCCTGGTCAAATTTGCTGGGCCCCTAATTAGTATTAGCCCAGGGCCCCCTGACCTCACGGTCCGGCCCTGCGAATACTGTGACAAAAAAAAATATGTATATATATGTAAATCGTCTATACCAACCACACCAACATAATTAATTATTCGCTACTTACTACAGTTTTGCTGTTGATTCTTATTATAAACATTTTCGTCTCTTTAAATATATAAAACGTATTTTCATTTTTCGTCTCTTTAAATATATAAAAATATATTTGAAGTATGTTCTAGTATATTATGGTAGAAGCCGACAAAGGGTACTTACTTTTCGAAAATTTCGCGTGGGACTTTTTTCAATTTCAAATAAATATATAATTATGTATATGACAATATTAAACTTTTTTTCTTTTGTACACATTTACAACCTTTTTTATATATTTTTGTTTGTCGTAAATGGTTGATTGTTATTGATTTGCAATATAATTTACTAAGATAATTATATAACTTTAAAGATAAAATTTTCCCGTGTGTTTTGTCTGGTATGTTATGTGAATGTGTGTTATGAAAACCAAGTTAACTTTGTGTTTTTATATGTTTATATTAATTGAAAGAAAAATCGTAACTTTTTACAAGACGTCCCTCCCCCCATTGCGTGTCACGTACCTAATATTTTAACGTCCTTTAAAAAAATTTTCTTTATTTAAAATAATATGTATTATATACTCACAACCCTGGAACGTAGATACTATTCATCATACAATCATGTTCATATAATATCTTAATGACATATTGATATTTGGTGAAAATAAAAATTTATAATTATTTTTAGATAACATTTGTATTTCAATCTCAATATGAACCCGAGGAGACTGATTTTGTCAACGAAGTAGGTTATCACGGCGATTTTGTCAAGGATGTCGCCTTCCATGTGGAGAATTTAGACTATATTCTAAATTATGCGAAACAACAAGGCGCTGTTGTTGTGAGAGATCTTTGGGAGGAAACTGATGAATTTGGTGTTGTTAGGATGGCAAAACTGAAAACTGTAAGTGTTTGTCACCGATAATATTATCTAAGTTGTAATTTTGGAGGTCATTTTAAAAAGGCCTTGGGCGCCTTGGCCTTGTGCCTTGGCGGCACACGAAAATCACGTGAAATCGCAAAAATTTGCGCCCCGGCAAAGTCACCACGATTTTTTCAATTGACAAAATAATAATTCTACGAGTAAATCGCGTCCGCAATGGAACGCACAAAAACTATTTTTTCTACTCTATAGTAGAGTTGAGGACCTCCTCCTATTTTAAAATCAATTAACGAACATAATGAAAATTTTGCTTGCAATGAGTGTATTAAATTAATTTTGTAAAAAAAAATTTTAATTTTCGGTTTGCCCCGAGCGGAATATTTTATCGGCCACGGGCTGCCAAAATCCTGGCTACGCAGTGACGTAGATGATTCGAACGAATTTAGTTCCTTTCACACCAAGTCTAATAGGTATAATGTAAATTTCTAAGAATTAAACAATTTTTCTGCTGCTGCTGTATGTTTGTACTTGTATTGAAGACTTCACTTGTATTAAAAGTGTCTTCCTCGTCATCTAAATTCTAAACCATATTTTTTTTTGTTTTTCATTTAGGAACTTAAAAGTTGAGACTAAGATTATTTGGCAATTTTATCGGTATATTTATTTATTCGTATACAACAAAAATCTTTAATTTTTTAAATAAAATATTAAATATAGATTGTTACTGTACGTACATGAATTACTATTATAAAAAGTTAAAAAGTTTCCTATTTTATTCTTGGAATATTGATAATTATTTTTCTTTAAACGACTAAATATATTTTCAGTATGGCGACAATACTCACACATTGGTAGATAGATCAAAATACAGTGGACCTTTTCTCCCTGGCTATCAGCTCTTAGGAAAGGATCCCATACAAAAATATTTGTAAGTACCTAATACTTTGCTTCGACTACTATACTGAACTATGACGTCACATATCAATTATAAAATTAGTAAGTGGAAGGAAAAATTCTAAATAGGTATAAAAATATTCATATCGTAACTAAAATTATTTAACTATAAAATAACTAGCTGTTTATTACATACCTAATTAGGTAATTGTAAGGTATATATTTAAATGCATTTTTGTCTTGTATTAGTAATTACTACTAAAATCGATAAAATGCATTTAAATATTAAATTTAAATATTAAAAATGTATTGATATTGCATTTTTGTCTTGTATTAGTAATTTTAAATATATAAAAAATATATGTTAGATTAATATATCATATCCCACTACAGCCTATCACAGTCCACTGTTGGACATAGGCCTCCACAAGTTCGCGACCGACATTATGACGCGAACTCATGTGTTTTGCCCATAGTCACCACGCTGGGCAGGCGGGTTGGTGACCGCAGGGCTGGCTTTGTCGCACCGAAGACGCTGCTGCCCGTTTTTGGCCTGTGTATTTCAAAGCCAGCATGGATGGTTATCCCGCCATCCGTCGGCTTTTTAAGTTCCAAGGTGGTAGTGGAACTGTGTTATCCCTTAGTCGCCTCTTACGACACCCACGGGAAGAGAGGGGGTGGCTACATTCTTTAGTGCCGTAACCACACAGCACCCGTAACCACACAGCGCCCGTAACCACACAGCACCCATAACCACACAGCACCCGTAACCACACAGCACAAATATAGCATATACAGACTTAAAAAATAGCTACTTAAAATTTTTGTTACCATTGCTGCTCTTTTACAAGTCTTTATATATATATTTATACAGATATATAAATAGAAATATCTAGAACTTATTTGTTTAAGGCCGAAGGTAGAGATCAATTTTATCGATCACGTTGTTGGCAACCAACCGGATAATGGCATGGAGGAGGCTGCATCGTGGTACGAACGTTGTCTACAATTTCACAGGTAATTTATTCCTAAAGATACCTTTTATTTGATGGCGGGTTAGCGGCGCCTTTACAAGGCTGGCAAACATTTGTACATACGAGGCTCGTATAGGCTACTAGCCACTGGCCATACAGCTGTCTGTCTGCAGGACGTTTGTGACGGAGTATGAAATTTCGCTTAATCTCAGAAAGTACAGGTCCGATATAAAAAATAACAGCGGGTATCTTAATAACACTGTGACTATGATACACTGGCCTTATTACTTTTACCTATATTTTAGATTCTGGTCAGTCGACGATAAACAAATTTGCACGGAGTATTCTTCACTCCGTTCCGTAGTGATGGCTAACTGGGAAGAGACAGTGAAGATGCCGATCAACGAGCCAGCGGTTGGCAAACGCAAGAGCCAGATACAAGAGTATGTGGAGTACCACGGCGGGGCTGGCGTGCAACATATCGCTATCAATACTGAGGATATCATTACTGCGGTAATCACTTTTTAGTTACGCTTACGCTTCAGCCTGTATTATCCCACTACTGGGCATGGGCCTCTTTCCCCATGTAGGAGAAGGATCAGAGCTTAACCTACCACGCTGCTCCAATGCGGGTTGGCGGATATTTTTGGTGGCACTTTTTAGTACACAAGAAAATTTGCCAATTTTCATGTAAAAACGCAAGTTTGGCACTAAGTAGATATCTTCGTGGCGACTTCGAAGTGAAGACTAGTGAACAAGAGTGATACCAGCGAATCCTACGACATTGGCTACGACCTCGGATATTGTTAGTGCGTAGTGTGTGTACCTAGTGCTTAGTGTTTGTACCTAGTACTTAGTGTTTATACCTAGTACTTAGTGTGTGTACCAAGTGCTTAGTGTTTGTACCTAGTGCTTAGTGTTTGTACCTAGTGCTTTGTGTTGGACCTAGTGCTAGTGAATAAAGTCTCTAAAAGAGTCAGCAGGTCTTTCTCTCCAAATCATTCGAACCCTAACACGTAACACTATTATCGTATTATGGTACGATTACCTTAAGTTTTAAAGTTACTGTACAGTAGTACGAAAATTGTTAAATATCGACATTAACAAAATATGGGACTGTCCTAGTTTTTTTGCCAAGGATGTCATAAAATTTTAATTCGTAAATAATATTGTATCTGTGCTAGGTATAAGAACAGAGATTGGAAATATTTGCGTTGAGGGCTATAGATTATGAAAAAAGGAGATTCTCAATTACCCTGACTGTTTTAGGAGATTGAAAGCAATGTGTTTGATATATGATTTTGATGAGAAAAATCGTTCTTCTCCTACATGGCGAAAGAAGCCTATATCCAGCAGTGCGATGTAGTGAATCAACAATCAAAGCAAAAATATTGTTTCATATCAACTCGTTTTAAAACTAGCTTCAGTAAATTTTTACTGTTGCTTCAATTTCAGATCGAAAACCTTCGAGCCCGCGGTGTCGAGTTTCTTACAATACCATCAAAATATTACACACTAATCCGAGAAAAATTGAAGCACAGCAAAGTTAAGGTCGCTGAAAGCATAGACACGCTGGAGCGCCTCAACATCCTCATAGACTACGATGACGATGGTTATCTTCTGCAAATATTCACGAAAAACACACAGGATCGACCAACACTGTTCTTAGAAGTTATTCAGAGAAGAAATCACAATGTAAGTGTATTTAAGACTAGCTTCTACCCGCGACTTCGCTCCTATTGGTCTTAGCGTGATGATATATAGCCTTCCTCGATAAATGGGCTATCTAACACTGACAGATTTTTTCAAATCGGACCAGTAGTTCCTGAGATTAGCGCGTTCAAGCAAAAAAACAAACTCTTCAGCTTTATTATAACAGTATAGATTAATTTCATATTTAAAATAGTTTTGCGCTACTACTTCCCGAAAAATAGTTTTTGGGTTCGTATATCGAGAAATATTATAGGCAGTAAAAAAACTTTATGATACGACTAATGGGAGCATAGCTATCACGACATCCAACAAAATTCCTCGCCGCTTCTATATGAAAAATTACAAGCTATATTCAGTTTTTTCCACTTTCACTCGGCTGTAGTAAGCTTAATTACTTTTAAATATGTATAACTTTTTTTACTATTAGTAATAAAATTTACAATATTCTGTATTTTACTAAGTTTACATACAATTAAAACATTTGTCGATAAATTTATCACAAATATTTTTAATTTCAGGGTTTCGGCGCTGGCAACTTTAAGACGCTGTTTGAATCTATTGAGTTAGAACAAGAAAAGCGCGGAAATCTATAGATTTATTTTGTGCAGATATTTAATTTAAAAAAAGTTATTAACTTACCAGTCAGTTATTATTATTAAATTATCTTCTTTAAGCAGCATTCAAATTGTTAATAGTTATCTTGTGATATTTTGTACTCTGCTACCATTACAATATTAGACAATATAATGTAAGCAAGAAAAATGTCATTTAGATTTAGAACTAGTTTTTATAATAAATAGTATTGTAAGTTACAGATTGTGTCTCGAATGCATCATTGAGTATTTTGTTTATAGATCGGCGCTAGTCGTTTTAGAATATTTTTAGACGTAGAAATAACAATAAATAAAACTCATTGAATAGATTACAATGTTTTATTTGATTAACGTAAATCAACGTCAATATACACCGTCATGTAATATTTATTAGATCTTGATCTTGAAAGACAAATATTTACAAAATATCATCGGAGAACTCGCGTCACATTTTTCTAACACGTAACATTACGCACCTTGTAGGTATAACACATTACGCCATATTATTTCTCACGCGCCTTTTTTAACGTACATTATTGTAACAATTCAAAAAGCTTTAATAAGAACGGTCGGCGGGGAGGTGGGCGGCTTGGGATCTTACACTATTTTATATTCTGTCGTTCGAAATACTAACTGTCCAATACCTATTAGGAGCTGTTAAGACAATTACGATTTCCTTTATTAATAAACTAACTGACCCCGCAAACGTTATGTTTTGCCATATATGTATGTTATTAACCCCCGCAACACCCTCTTGTCGGTGGAATTTCGTAAAATCCGTTTTTAGCTGACCTCTACTCGGCGAAAGTAATATTCCTACCAAATTTCAAACCTCTACGCCTTATGGTTCCAGAGATATCGTGATGAGTCAATATATTATCGGTGGAAATCTCTTTTTTATATGTGTATAATATATAGATTGCCTCTTTCCAAAGGTTGATGTCCAATATTTACCGCTGGACACTACAATTTTTATACTAAACATTTCACGTGCAATCAAATGTCGACGTGAGTTCTTAGCTGCATTGTACTTAAAATTACGTTCATGTATTTCTCGACAGAACAAAATCTGACGGTTCACAAAGTAATTGCATGTTTTAATAAATAAAAATAAAAATTATTTTATGACTTTTTATTATACTCCGTTTTACATTAAAAAAATCAAATAATTAAGAAATTGCAATTACACAATATTGCAATTCTTAAAAAAATATCAGTGATATAGAAACTTTCGTCATTTTATTTTATATATAAATATATTTAAAAAAATGTTACTTCATTAAAAACATAATTTTTCAAACAGTAAAGTAAAATACAAAAGTATACTGCACCGCTAAATAATTTAATTAATACATTAATGTGCGAAGACAACACAATTCGTCTAAAAATCGATTCAACGACATTTTATGAGGCAAACAAAATTACCCTGGAAATTTTATTATTAATATTACCTACATGTAATTAGAAAAAAAATAATTGGTCATCAAGGTATCTACAACGTCCCAAATTAGTATAATTACGTGTCTTTAAATACTTGAGAAACTTTTCTAATTTGTGTAAACTAACAATCACTCTTATGTGTATAAAACTCATTGGGACAGATTTGCTATAAAAATATTATTTAATCGACTTAGATTTTTTTCTCCCAAACTAATAAAGAGGCAGATGAAAAAAACTACTTTTATAAAAATAATAATAATTGTATACTGTCTTCCTAGTACACATGCCACGAAAAACAATACTTTTATAAAAATTATTGTTGCTATTATAAAAATTTTAGTTATCCTAATACACATTATGCCATAAAAAAGGGGCATCCCTTTGAAAACATTTTGGATATTTTTAATTTGATATAAATCTACAATATATAGGTATATACAATCACGCATACCTTTGTATGTAATTTACTAGTAGTTAAAAATAATTTGAAGAAAAAAACAAAAAAAAAACAATTTCGTTTTCTATTTTATCAATTTCCAAATTACTTATTAATGTATATTTTTTTGTATTATGACTAATTTTATTACCACTATATTTATAAATGCGACATATCCGAGTAGTGTTTGCCTAATTTATTATTTAAGTTCTTTTGCATAATATATCATAAATTACTTCCGACAATAGATAAAAAATATAAAATTATTTTTCACCATTGACAAACTGACAAAACAGTTAAAAGTACATTTTTTGTGTTTGAAAATACATATATACATATTTTAGTAAGACTCTATCATAATTCATAAACACTACTGAAATTATTATAAAAAAATATATAAAATGACGACTTTATTACTAATCTTATTTTACTTCAAAGGTTGAAGATTGTTGATTATAATAAATTATTAATTTGAAAAAGGAAGAAAAGAAATTAAAAAAAGACAGAAGAATTGAAGATCCATTAACAATATTATGCATGTATAAAAAAAAGACTATACACTTATAAAGAAAGGACAAAACCATTTATTTTTAATCTGTCCCAACAAGTATGTATTATCTAACATTTATTCATGGCCTATTTCTATAAACCTAACATTTTAATTACTAGAGATTAAATTTTGAATTTTATTTACGTCAAATATCTCTAGTAGGAAGTAAGGAAATTAAAAAGACAGAAGAATTGAAGATCCATTAAAAATATTATGCATGTATACAAAAAAAACTATATAAGATAAGAAAGGACAAAACCATTTATTTTTAATCTGTCCCAACAAGTGTGTATTATCTAACATTTATTCATGGCCTATTTCTATAAACCTAACTTTTTAATTACTAGAGATAAAATTTTGAATTTTATTTACGTCAAATATCTCTAGTATGTGTATAGATAGGTTAATAAAAAAAAAATCCATTAGCTTAAGTTGCGTTGTCTTTGGGGTCCGGTTCAACGTCCGCTGGTTCGATCATTTCAAAGTCTCTGTCTGTTGACGATCGTTGACTATTTTCTGATTCCGATTCTGAGAGTTTATCTTGCGAAACCGTTGCGTCCTCTTGTACGTTTGTATCTACTTGTGGCTCTTTCCTGGAAAAGAATTTTTATTATTTTATGGAGCTTTAACTTATATTACTTTAATACATTATTTTGTACATGAACGGTAAATATTGATCACTAAATTGCAGTTTGCTTTCTACTCCAGAGTTGAACTTCAATATTCATCTCGACTTTGTGGTAATATACATAGCCCAGTCAAATTAGTATTTTGGATTTACAAGAATTGGAAGCAGAAATTTTCCTTCAGAATTCGTTGGAGGAGGTCACTGGTAGCTTAAATTAAAAAAAAAAGTAGGGAAACCAGGCTTGTTGCTTCATCCGCCATCTTGATTTAAAGGGTTATTTTTTGTCTCTTGAATTACTCGTTTATTTTCAATTTTACACGAAAAATAGTTATTACAAAAGTTGTTTAAAATTAAATTTCCTACAATTTTGGTCCCTATCAATTTTTTCGTAGGATCGATATTTTTCGATTTATATTAGTTTATTATTACTATTATTAGCAGTAAAAGAGCGCGAGCGTCGCGTCGTCCTTTTGATGATGAATGAAACAGACTACAAATGTCAGAGAAATAGAATAAAAACTTAAAAAAATATTTTTAATTAATGTATTGAGTTATGTCAAAAGTCGTAGAACAAAATAATGTTGTTGTACATGATGTTAGCTATCTTGTCCTGCGAGGTTTCTGGTGTTTTAAAAGTAATCCTGTATATATAAATAGGTCGGCAAGCAAGCGTACGGCTCACCTGATGGTAAGTGACTACCGTAGCCTATATAGACGCCTGCAACACCAGAAGCGTCGCAAGCGCGTTGCCGACCCTATCCCCCAATCCCCTCCCCCCCAGGAGCTCTGGTCACCTTACTCACCAACAGAAATACTGCTTGAAAACAGTATTATTTAGCTGTGGTCTTCTGTAAGGTCGAGGTACTACCCCAGTCGGGCTGCTCTATATTTTGAGCAGGAAATATATTTATTTACTAAACTTACTTAGTCTCTACAGTCTCTGTTTGAGGTGTAGAGATGGTCTCTGCTTGTTTCTCCGCTTGCACTAGAGGAGTTTTCTCGTCTTCTTCATCTGACTGTTTATCTTTCTTACGTTTTTTCTTGCTTTTCGATGATTTATCGCTTTGGTAACCCGGTCCACGATATTCGTACTGAAATTAAAAACAATTTACTTGTTATGATGTTGTTCACAATATTAATATATAACTCAAGGATAAAACAGAAAATCATTGTAATAATTTTCAGAAATAATTGAATAATTATAAGATTTATAAAGTTTAGTTTTACTTTTAAAACAATGACACACAATTGAGTTTATCAAGAAGTCATTATAACAGAAAACTAATATTAAACAAAGTTTTAATACGAATTTATTAATTCAAAGAAAGAAAATACCTTATAAAGTGGCCAGAACGAAGCAAAGAATCCAACATCTTCAGTTAAATTGGGTAGAAGCCACAAATGATGCCTGGACAGAGTTAGTATCCAAACGAGACAGAACACTACCACCCTTAGAACAGCCAACGCTATTATCAGTACTAGGAAAGCTGCTGCAGCTACACTGAGGTAATAAACACCTTTCCTGTAAATATAATGTTTGGAATTAGTACACAAATATCTATTTTCTGTTATATAATAAATTTAAAATATAGTAATTTTGTTTGTTGGGTCATAAATACCAAAACAGAAAGAGAGAACAGAGCTAGACTATTACCAAATTTGAACGATCGTCACATGATAAGATTTTCATTTCATTCAAATATGACAGTAAATTTTAACACTAAATTGGCTCAGTTATATTTTTTTTCATTTAAATGTACTTTTTCTTAGAACTTTTAATATACATACATACCTTACATACACTAAGAAAAGTTATGAACAACAGATACTTTCAAATGTAAGAACATTTTTAATACAGGCTTTTAAATTGAAATAAGTGATTGAAAGTGGGTAAAGGGACTAGGGTCGGCAACGTACTTGCGATGCTTCACACGTTGCAGGTGTCCATATAGGCTACTAGGTATAAAAATCTATTTACCATCAGTCAGATCAAACGCCTACTTACAACACACCCGCACACCTGAAGTAAAACTTCTTTAGCTATAGGCCTGCACGATTGGCCTGCACTGTGTCTTAGCTAAACGAAACGTAACTAAGAGAGAAAGAAAATGTGTGCTCGTACTTCTCCCTTATGCTCCGTTCACCCCGCCCGATCACACTTTTCGTAACACTTTTGTCACGCACTCACCAGCTTACTCCCCAACTCAAACGTGCGTAAAAAAGTTTTACTTCAAAAATTAAACAAATCCTTTAATTTGAAATGAATGAGTGATAAACTCACCTAACAGTAGCCGGCCAGAGTGGGAACATACAGACGCCGATAGTTCCGAACACTACTAGCGCGCCACAGAGCCAGTAGTACCACGGAATAGGATCGTATATCCACACGTACGCGTCCAAACTGTCCAAGAACATTTGTTCCATGTGCATTTCCAGACGAATCTTGCGCTTCTTCTTTTCCTTTTCTTTATCCTTATCCTTATCCTTGCCATCTTTGTCCTGTAATTCGTAAAATATTTTTATTTTAATTTGCGATTATATTTTATAGATTGTTGAAGCCAAGAAAAACACCGCACTATGTGTGCGTGTAAGTATGTATTAATTATGTGTACACAAGTGTTCTTAACAAGAGTCAAACAAATTAAAAGTTGAAACATTCCCATCTTATACAATACGGTTATAATTGGTAACGAAAAATCGACCTCAAAAAGAGTTAGCAACTTACGAAAAATTTAGAAACGCGGGTAAATTATTCCTTTTACAGTAACGAAATATTATCAAGGATAAAATCACTTCGTAAATTCTAAAAAGGCTTTAATAACATTTTTTTTTATGTAACTAGGTCGGCAAACAGCGTACGGCTCACCTGATGGTACGACCGTAGCCTATAGACGTCTGCAACACCAGAAGGATCGCAAGCGCGTTGCCGACCCTATCCCCAATCCCCCCCAGGAGTTCTGGTCACCTTACTCACCAACAGGAACACAATACTGCTTGAAAACAGTATTATTTAGCTGTGGTCTTCTGTAAGGTCGAGGTACTACCCCAGTCAGGCTGCACCATATTTTGAGCAGGAAATTTCCTGCTGTGCCCTACCTCAGTTAAATTACATTATAATAAAGTTGTCATTTCCTTAACTTTGAATGAGTTTTCCCCTCACCTTAGATTCACAGGCACTCGCTTGACTTTTGTCTCCATCTTTCTCATCTCCACTCTTTGTGTTATCTCTGTCCTTCTTTTTCTTTCCTTTTAACTCTTGCTCACTAACCGGTACCTAAATTAAAGGCAATTCATTAAAAATAAAAAATTACTTTATTAAAATAGACTTTATAGGCACATTTAAATCGTCTCTTTACAAATTAAAATAATATTCCTTTTTAATTAATTTATTATAGTTAAAAGCGAAACTACCACCGATTCGGAACGTAGATTCGGCAGAGACGAATCGACTCTTTAAAAAAAATATATTATGTAAAAGTATTAATAGTAATATAACAGTATAACAGTAACTGTAGTACTGATTAAACAATAATCACGGTTTAAAATAAAGTGTACAATTGTACATACTAAAGTTACTTTTATAAGAAAAGAATTTTGAACACAATACAAAAGATTGGTTGTCTGTAAAGTTGGTTTACGGACGATAGTTTAACGTGACAACGTCATAACAAAACGTCCTCCAATCGAGTGGAAGAGAGAAAGATGCGGCGCAAGCGTACAAGAGCGTAACGATACAATGAGGCATCCTTTTCCGTGCTTGCCACCGGCGTTCATCGATTTATTAGACGTTTTCACGTCAAAAAGAAAATAAATGTGTGACATTGTGGTTTGATGATGATTTATCTACAAATGTATTACCTTCTTAGCTCTGTGGAATAATTTGTGCACAAGCATTTGATGCAAATAATCAGTGACATCGTGTCGGGTCATGAAGATCGGATTATTTCCCTTTGCCCATTTTGAAGTAAGAAGTGCGTCTACTGCCTTTGTACCTAAAAAAAATTAAACATTTTACCAACTTTTTTATGTTACTAAGTCGACAAACAAGCGTACGGCTCACCTGATGGTAAGTGACTACCGTAGCCTATAGACGCCTGCAACACCAGAAGCGTCGCAAGCACGTTGCCGACCCTATCCCCAATCCCCCCCAGGAGCTCTGGTCACCTTACTCACCAACAGGAACACAATACTGCTTAAAAACAGTATTATTTAGCTGTGGTCTTCTGTAAGGTCGAGGTACTACCCCAGTCGGAGTGCTCCATATTTTGAGCAGGAAATTTCCTGCTGTGCCCTACCTCAGTTACTTAACTTAAGGAGGACTTAACACTTCACTCTGACAAATAAAGATATGACCACCGAATATGAAGAACAGAAAGCTGTTTTTGTTCAAGTTACAATGATTAAAGAATACGATTGTTTTAGTTTAAAAACATTGTATGAACAGGTTCCAATAATGTAGTATATCAACTTTATGTTGGAGTAAAAAGATGGTATTTGTTGTTACAATGTTACTGTGTTCAAAGAAGACCAATATTATCGCTTTTATTATATGTTTACTATCGTAACTGAAATTAAAATATTTTTAGCAGAAATCTGGATTATCTTGGAATAAAATGAAATTTTTTTCATGTAAATATCGTTCTAGTGGTCGTATAAATACAGTTCCCAGATTGAAAGATACCTTTTTCCCCCTCAGTATTTAATATTTTGATGGTACAGTTAGAAAACATTTTTTCATTAGTTACAATGTTCATATCAGGTGCCGTTATATCAGGTGTCGTTATATCCTAAAATATCTATACATACAATTAAATAAAATTGGAGTGTCTGTTTGTAATATTAAAATAACCGCTTTTTACTAAATGCATATGTATGTATACTCGGTAGTCGGTACATTTACCAAAATAACATTTTTTTACAATTTTTGTCTGTCTGTCTGTCTGTTTGTTCCGGCTAATCTCTGAAACG
This sequence comes from Melitaea athalia, assembly GCA_905220545.2. Classification (NCBI taxonomy): domain Eukaryota; kingdom Metazoa; phylum Arthropoda; class Insecta; order Lepidoptera; family Nymphalidae; genus Melitaea; species Melitaea athalia. The sequence continues at coordinate 5,860,949 of HG992183.1, read as the reverse complement.
GATAGACCGATTTTGACGGGACTTTCACTAGCAAATAGCTGATGTATTAAGGAGTAACTTAGGCTACTTTTAATATACAAATGTATTTATTTTGTAACTGCGAACTGAACAATTTTTTTTTTTATTCCACGCGGACGAACTCGCGGGCACAGCTCATACACATATCTTAAAAATCAGGTATGGCCCATCTGGTGGATAGAGGTGAGCCAAAAACCATAAATACGTAAAAGATACTGTGGAAGTTTCAAACTATGTGGGTCAAATCGTTTCAAAAATAACTGTCAAATAAAATTCTTCTGGTTGTTAACAGAAACAGTTGATAACGATTGTTATTCTTAAGGAAAATAATAATCCGCCAACCTCCTGTAAAGAATAATCTGCCAAAAAAAAATAGGAAATTCGTATACAATTTTAATTTTATTACCAAAATTACCTTAAAAGAAAAAAAACTGAGGTAGGGCACAGCAGGAAATTTCCTGCTCAAAATATGGAGCAGCCCGACTGGGGTAGTACCTTGACCTTACAGAAGACCACAGCTAAATAATACTGTTTTCAAGCAGTATTGTGTTCCTGTTGGTGAGTAAGGTGTGACCAGAACTCCTGGGGGGGGGGGTTGGGGATAGGGTCGGCAACGCGCTTGCGACGCTTCTGGTGTTGCAGGCGTCTATATAGTCACGGTAGTCTAGTAGTCCTAAGACCTAATTGAAAAATATAAGACTTGTTTAATGTTTGAGCATGTAAATTGTATTAGTCACACATTTAACGTCCGTGTCTGATTGAAACGTAACACAAAATAAAAAACATTGACGTGTTTTCAACTATGTACATAACTTCGAGACGATAACCCATAAAATAGGTCACACAATGACCACAATGACCAATTTATAAACGTCATTTGATTCATTATTACGTAAACTTAGAAAATAATCCTTCGTATACGTATAAAACTTTTACGTGTATACTATACTTTCATAAGCATATTATTATTATTTTTTTCTGAAGTGGAGACCGCGTCTTGGAAAGCGCAGTGTGGGACGTCCCCCGGCCCGTTGGACCGACGATCTTCGTAAGATTGCCGGCGTAGGCTGGATGAGGATTGCTAAAAACCGGGATGTATGGCGTGAACTTGGGGAGGCCTATGTCCAGCAGTGGACTGCAATAGGCTGAACTGACTGACTGACGACATATTATTTCTTTAAGACTAAAATAGTTTTCATCGGTTATTACCAGATGTGATCGCAACTGAAAAATACAAAAAGGGGGGGTATATAATATGTATAATATCGGGATATAAATTACCTATGCCTACTCCAGCTATCGACGTAACAAGTATCATTACAAAGAGTAAAAAATATACATGTACATTCACCAATCCTCACTATAGGATTAATTATGCCACATATACCTGTGAAGTATTCAACGTGGTGGTTGAGGAATTTCGTCTTCTTTGTAGGGACGTTAGCCTTCAGCCATTTCGCGACAGCGTACTCTTCACTCGTCGGCTTTTCTGATACGGGAGGTTCACCAAACTCCTGAAACATAAAACGTAAATTACATAAATTACATAATTATAAATATTTTAATAATATACCATAATGTTAATGAAATTAAATAAAAATAAGTATGAGAATTAACGGTTAGATTTAATGTTAGGTTAATATTTATTTATTTTGTTTTTAGTATTTGTTGTTATAGCGGCAACAGAAATTCATAATTTGTGAAAATTTCAATTGCCTAGCTATTGCGGTTCTTGAGATACAGCCTGGTGACAGACAGACAGACAGACGGACGAACAGACGGACGGACAGACGAACGGACGGACGGACTAGAGTTAGTAATAGAGTCCCGTTTTTACCCTTTGGGCACGGAACCCTAAAAAAGGAATAACAAAGAAAAAATAGTTTCACCAAGTGATTTTATTTTTATTTTTTTATATCACTAAGTCGGCAAACTAGCGTACGGCACACCTGATGGTAAGCAATTACCGCAGCCTATAGACGCCTGCAACACCAGAAGCGTCGCAAGCGCTTTGCCGACCCTATCCCCAATCCCCCCAGGAGTTCTGGTCACCTTACTCACCAACAGGAACACAATACTGCTTGAAAACAGTATTATTTAGCTGTGGTCTTCTGTAAGGTCAAGGTACTACCCCAGTCGGGCTGCTCCATATTTTGAGCAGGAAATTTCCTGCTGTGCCCTACCTCAGTTAAAATTATACAATAATAGGTAAAATTATATTATACAGATTATACAATTTACAATTTTAATATAATTATACAGATACAATATATATATACAATATAATTATACAGATTATACAATAATAGGTAAAATAACTAAAGCTTGCACCTATTACACATGTACACATTGCGCTTGTGTAGCGTGAGTGATCTGTCTGTCAAGTCATCAGTGTGTTATATAATGTTTTATTTTTACCTACTGTTAAGTGAAGTTAATATAAAGCCGTAAGTCGTTAACGGTTTATTATTTTTTCTGTAGTTTTTTCTTTTATACAAAGCAGTAATGATTCGAACCGTAAAAAAAGGGAAAATTAAAAACGCCGGGAACACAATTTGTTCCGGAACATTTATAATGTTCCATAGAACTACAAGAAATACTGTATGTGAAATATATATTTACACATAAACTAATCTATTGTAACGAGTTTTCTTATTATATATAATTGTGTTTGCTCGCAAACGAAAAAAAACCGACTTCAATTACATCGACAAGTAATACAACGAAATAAGACGAAGATAATAAGATCTAATTTAAATAAGACTACAAGACAAGTATTAGCTTTCGATTAAAGTAAGAATCATCGAAATCGGTACACCGAGAAAAAAGTTATGCGGTATAATATAACGTAGGTCGACGAAAAAGTAGTCACGTAAATACGCATTATCTATATTCTATACTAATATTATAAAGAGGTAAAGTTTATAACTTTGTATATACGGGGTAATCTTCGCAAATACTGATCCGATCATGAAAATTCTTTCGCTAACAGAAAGCTACACTATTCAGGAGTGACAAGATAAAAGGAAAAAGATAAAAATATATAAAGATTTTAAATCAGCAGGATTTGAACCTGCGCCCTCTGACGTGCCGTGTCAACAATTCAATCTAATCAAGCATTATTATTTGCCTTAGAAATTAATTGGTGATTTTAAAACATTTATATTTATCTGATTTGCTGAAAATAGTGAGAGTGTATTGGAACATATCAAATTTCACCGTACCCTTCTTATGTGAAATGGATTATAACGCCCAACGAAGTGGGCACGGGTCGGCTAGTTAGATATAACTCTAAAAGTACTTGTCAGATCTCAATTAAAGTAAAATGGGACCACATGACATGCAACACCTTTCAATTTAAACAAAATTGATCGAAATCGGTCCACCCAGTCAAAAATTCTGAGCTAACATACATTAAAATAAAAGCTTGTAAAAAAAAACATACGTGTCGAATTGAGAACCTCCTCCTTTTTTGGAAGTCGGTTAAAAATAGCGGCGATCGCATAGAGTTGCTAACACAGAATCGAACAGGTTTTTAATGAGAACTTGAGGTTATCACTTAGAAGTATTAGATACTAGGTGTGCTCGCGATTTCGTCTGCGTGGAATAGTGAATAATGAATTACAAGTTCAACGTAATTCTTTAAATTACCATAACTTTTTTATTTATGAACCGATTGACATAAAACAAACACTAAATGTTAAGTGAAGCTTACCACAATATTAATATAGCCACATCTAAATCGGATAAGCCGTTTCTGAGATTAGCGTGCACAAACGCACACACAGACAAAAATTCTAACAATAATTGTTTTGGGTGCTATTTGCGTTGATAAAGGTCCCAATAATATTTTTTCTCATTATCTTCCATGTACAGTCAGCGATCCGTTACATTTTTATTATATCTATAATAATATAACATTATAAAGCTGAACAGTTTGTTTGTTTGAACGCGCTAATCTCAGAAATTGCCGCTCCGATTTGAAAAATTATTTCAGTGTTAGAAAGCCCATTTCTCGAGAAAGACAGGCTACTTTTTTTAGGGTTCCGTACCCAAAGGGTAAAAACGGGACCCTATTACTAAGCCTTCGCTGTCCGTCCGTCCGTCTGTCACCAGGCTGTATCTCAAGAACGGCTATAGCTAGAGAGTTGAAATTTTCACAAATTATGTATTTCTGTTGCCGCTATAACAACAAATACTAAAAACAAAATAAAATAAATATTTAAGGGGGGCTCCTATACAACAAACGCGATTTTCTTGCCCTTTTTTGCTCGATATCAATAATGGCAACAAGTAGGCACTTGAAATATTCACAAAATACTCAGTTGTATTTTTACTTTAATAATAAATAATAAAATTAAAATAAAATTAATATTTAAGAGATTTTTGCCGCTTTTTGCCCGTTATTACAATCAATGTACCTAGTCAATGGTACGGAACCCTTCGTGCGCGAGTCCGACTCGCACTTGGCCGATTTTTTCAAATTAACGCGTGTGAAACGGCGGGGCACAGCTAGTGTATCGATAAAGTCAAAGTTGGTTACAATTGTTTGACGTATTCATCTGCCTATGTAAAGAACTATAGTGTAGTCGCGTTAATAAATTAAAATGCTGTGTTGACCATTTGAAGTAAGCTCTTAAGAAAGGCGTTCAACTTACTGCGATTAAGTTGGTCAAGGGGCATGGCCAAGCGAGCCATTCTAGTAGTCTCTATTTTCTTAACGATTCAGCCTGTAATATCCCACTGTTGGGCATAGGCCTATTCCCCATGTAGGAGAAGGATCGGAGCTTAATCCACCACGCTGCTCCAATGCGGGTTGGCGGATGAGTAACGATCGCTATCAGGTGTACACGATAACAACCGGGACCGACGGCTTAACGTGCTCTCCGAGGCATTTTCTTAACATTATAACTTGCCACTATCTCTTCTCTACTTAAGGGGTTACATATTACAGTAAGGAGGCCCAAAAAGGGCGATTCTTCATGTTTTTTTTTTTGCTGGAAACACTTTAATGTAGTACATTTCGCACAAAACCGCAATTTTCAACATAAACCTAGATCAATACATACAAAGCGTAGTGCTTTAAAATAACCAGTTCACTGTGACCTCAAGTACGAACGCTTGCATAACATTGACCCTGACATTGCGCTAACGAAACTGTAATCACTACACTATAGTATTACATAAGTTCAGTGGCGGATTTAAACAGTAGGGCAGTAGGCTGAGTAGGCTGGAGGCTAGGGCGGCAAATTCTAGGGAGCGGCAATTTTATTTTTTAAACGTTATAATATAGATCCAAAAAATGAATGTCCAAGGCCATACCACAAGGTCAACCGAAATAATCGCTATATCGGATATAGGGTATCGAGTTTTAGAGCTTGGTAGGGGCGGCAAAAATTGAATAGCCTACTGGCGGCATATTTGTAAATCCGCCACTGCATAAGTTAGACTGTTAGAGGATTATCACGGCTAAAAGTTATCAATCAGATTTACATATTATTTTTATTTTTTTGTGTTTCCCACACATGAGGAAATTCTATAATGTTTTTATTATCATATCAAAATTTCGATCCAGCAGGATTCGAACCCGCACTCCCGACATACCGTGTCGGTGCTAGGTAGGTCGGAGGTAGGGCAAAGCAGGAAATTTCCTGCTCAAAATATGGAGCAGCCCGACTGGGGTAGTACCTCGACCTTACAGAAGACCACAGCTAAATAATACTGCTTTCAAGCAGTATTGTGTTCCTGTTGGTGAGTAAGTTGACCAGAGCTCCTGGGGGGATTGGGGATAGGGTCGGCAACGCGCTTGCGACCCTTCTGATGTTGCAGGCGTCTATAGGCTACGGTAGTCACTTACCATCAGGTGAGCCGTACGCTTGTTTGTCGACTTAGTAACATAAAAAAAAATGTAAACTTATTTATTTTTCAGTTATTTACTTAGATTTAATAATTAATACTGTTTATTATTTTATGGGTGATTGAGTTCATTAATTTTTTGAAATTATTGTTTTTTAAGAAGATATTTTGAATGTAATTTGTAGGTATACCTGCTTGAAATGATGATGATGATGAAATAGTGTGCAAGCGACCATGATCCATGACTTGACTTAATATTTATTATACAAAAAAATTAAAGTAACTTCAGTGTACTTCATGTGTTATAAAAATTTAAAAAATCTAAGATGTAAAAATGACCAAAAATTGTATAAGTTAAGTATTAGAAATACTTCAGACCAAAATATGTAGGAAATCAGTTTTTATTTATAAAAAAAAACACTACAATGAATATCCTCAAACAAGATTTTTAACCAAAGAGATACCATAAAAAAAAAACACAGTTAAAAATGTCACTTTAAAATACTCACAAAATCTCTCATTTTAAACGGAATAAAGCCACGCACACACCCGCGAGCTACCGTCACATTTGTCGACTAAAGTTTTACCGTACCGGTGAAAGTGGGACATTCTCTGAGCAATATATTTGATACCATGATTTGTTGGAATAGAGAGTAACTTGCCATAGTTTAAGTGTTCCATTTTTGAATTTGTAAATATTGACCTATTTATTTTTTATTTATTTTTATTTATTAAAACTATTGCTGCATACAAAAAAAGATACAATTTATATACTCTTTCTCTTTTTCTCTTTATTTGAGTTCACATTTGACCTATTTTGTGTATTAAGAAACCGTTTAAAAAAAAACCTAAATAAAATTAAAAATAAGAATATAATTAAACATTTTCATGTCGATTTATATTTAACTCTTTGATAAAAGATTAGAGTTACGGGTGAAAATCCTATGTTGTTCTAAATCACCTGTTGGTATATATTATTTAGGTAGGTATATTATTGTCTGCATACCAAGTTTCATCACAGTCTTTTTGCAAAAAATAGTAAGTAATTTACTAACATTCATATAGGTTGCTATTCATATGTGCATCTATCCTCAGAGGTATCTTGAGCATGTGTTATAAGAATATTTAAAACATAATATTCACATTTTGAACATAGTTTTTACTTTCGGTCTGTGATACAAACTACGATGAAGTTACAGAAGCATTTGAAGAATAAGTGGAAATTAGGTTGTATATTTTTAGGCACACGATAGTGTAAAACGAGATATAACAAAACCGCCATGAAATCTTGAACACAAATAAAATAAAATTACCGAATTCGTATTAATTAAATTGATAATACATATTTTAATAATAAACGCATAACTCTCAACGGTTCCTAAATATGTTAAGCATACTGAGTCGGGACTCGGAAGGTATAGGAACACGCAACACAAATCTCCAAACAATAACGATAGGTTCGACAGGCGACTGCAATTTAAATTCAAACTCAATCTTAAAAATTTCAGCATAATTATAATATCACGCTATCAGCCATCATTTCAAAATAATAAATCATAATTATTATGCTAACGTCAGCTTAGCATTTAGATAAATACATACCTGCGAGAATGTACTCTATGCTTTAAAAAAAAGGCTCGCCTACTTAACTCAAAAATTTCTTATCTTATTTTTACAAAAGGTCCCAGTTTTACGTTACAGGTAACTACTTTCCGCCCTTTTGTTGATCCATAGCAGCTCGTTTGAAAAAAAAAGTGCACGGCAGCTCTTTGTATACGCTTTTGGAATGCACGAGTGAAGGTACATGACATAAATGAATACTGACATCAAGTCTTAAGAGAACAAAACAACTACTTCTAAAATTCTTAAGACACTCAATGTCGTGTGAAACTTAACATTTTCAATGTAGTTTTAGTAGTAGAGTAGTAGTTACGTCAAAAGTTGCTAAAATACTCGTGAAATCTCCATAAAATTTAAGGGCCTGTTCCACCAGTTGTGGGTAATGTTATTTGACGTATGACGATACAAATAAGACTTTGAAAGTAGGATGCAGAATAGGCCAGTAGGAGTTGTTCTCCTCAATTAATAAACTGCTACTTTTAGATTAATATATGCGAATAGAAATATTTCATAAATATAGTAGAATTTGATTGTAAAAAAAAAAAAAAAACATTATAATGTCGGATACTGTCATCCGTCAAAAAGCGTTATCCACAACGGTGAAACAGGCCCTAAATTGGAACACATGACTAGCTTTGAATAAAAAAACGAATCATCAAAATCGATAAACTCAGTTAAAAATTATGGGGTAACCACAGACCACAGAAATACTATATACAGGGTTCGGCACTCGAAGTGTTACTAATACAAAATGCTGTAATTTTGTTAATTATGAGCATATTTATTTTAAAACTTTAGTATCGAAAAGAAAACATATAAAATAAATAAAAAAGAAATTATTGTTCAATATGACCACCTTTAGCGCGGATAACAGCATCGAGTCTGGCCGAGAAGGCTTCACACGCTGCACGAATGTGATCTGCTGGTATTTTGTTCCATTCTCGGCGGAGAGCAATCTTTAAGGCGTCGACCGTCACATATTTTTTGTTGGCACTTTGGCTTCTACAATTGACCATATAGAAAAATCCATTGGGTTTAAGTCCGGGGAATATGGTGGCCATTGTTGCGAAGAAAGGAAGCTTGGAACATTTTCTTGTAAAAAAATTTGGGTTTCACGTGCTTTGTGGGATGGTGCCGAGTCTTGTTGAAAGGTCCAATGATTTCTACCAAATTGTTTACGTGCCCCAGGTAACAAAGCATCGTTTAAAATGTTTTTACGGTAGATCTGCTGGTTTATCTTTACACCCTGGTCAATGAAAACGAGAGGTGAGCGTCCCGTGGCAGTTACCGCAGCCCAAACCGTCACAGATGCTGTTGCTTGCTTTCGCAAGGCAATTCGTTGGTCTAAAATTCTAAATTGTCATTTGATTTACACTTTAACTATACGCGATCATTTTGTTTGTTCACATATTGCTGAACCGTAAAATTTTTTTCATCGGAAAATACCAAATTTTCAAGCATGCCACCAACGTGCAAGTGCTTTAAGTTCTTAGCTCTTTCTAGACGAGTTGCCTTTTGTGCAAGTGTTAGGTCTTGCACTTTTTGTAATTTGTAGGGCTTCAGTTGAAGTTTATTTTTCAATATGCGTCCTATGCTCCGGGCAGATACATTAAGACTTTTCGCCAATTTAACTGCGCTTTGTCGTGGATTTCGTTCAATTCTAGCCTTTACCTTTCGAACCATTTCTGATGATGTTGCTGTTGTTGGATGTCCACCTCCATGGCGTTTTTTGATGCTACCCGTATCATTGTAACGCGTGATGGTCCGATACACAAACATTTTGTTCAAATGTAAATGTCCTAGCTCATTAACGATGACTGACTGCGATTTTCCAGCCAAATACAAAGAAATGACACTGTTTCGTTTGACTTCCATCTGCAAAACATTTTTTAACAACGACGAAAAATAATAGGCTTTTGTAAGTTTATTAACAATACAATAGACTAAGGAATGTGAAAAAATGGGCTCCATACTGTAAACTGTTTAGTCGCTATTTCAACGTAAAGTTAGTAACACTTCGAGTGCCGAACCCTGTAATATATACTCCGTGGAGAACTCAGAATACAGTTGTTCTGTATTCTGAGAGGTAACCATAGATAAAAAATACAGTCGAATTGAGAAGCTCCTATTTTTTAAACGACTTCAAAAAAAGAAGGAGGTTATCAATTCGACTGTTTGTTTTTTTGAGATCTGATAAGTCCTTTTTGAGTTATCGCTAATAATGCGTATTTACTTGACTACCTTTTCGTGTACCTACGCTGTATTATTGGTCGACGTAATTGAAGTCGGTTAATTATGTCATAAAAGTCGACGATGCATGGATAGAACATAAGTATTGTAACCAACGGTAGATTGACGAATAACACCATGTGACTGGCCCGATAACAATCCGAGACAACGCGTTAGTGCAAGTATCATAGCACTGACTTATAGCTGTTGCGCTGGCGGTCGCGGGTTCGATACCCGCTCATGGCATTCCTTTGTATTGGCCACACAGGTGTTTGCCGTGATCTGGGGGTTTATGCTTGTGTATTGTTTCCGGACCCCCGACACAGGATTACTCCTGTGGGGGCCAGGGAACGTGAGGCTTTTATTCATGTATCATACACTCAAAATATGAAATGGAGAAGCATGCTTAACATTAATCCTCTATTTTTCCTCTTCAGAGAAATATGCAGCTTTTTTGTAGCTACGTGCGCGCTCCTCCGTGTGTGCTATACAGTAGTGTGGGTAGTAATGACTATTAGTTCAAAAACATACAACGCACATACACTGATGAGTTATATGTAGCTACTGTCTTTACTGGAAAATCCATCATTAATATTAATATTTCCATTGAACGCAAACGTGTTATTAAAAGTTTTAAGCAGTAGTTGTTATTTCAACCACGTTGAGCACTTTTAGATTTATTATACTAGCGTAGATGTCTAACTGTATAATTTGAGTGAGTTTGTTTCTTCTTTATTTGATTGCTGACTGACTTTGATTACACTATTTCTGAGAAATTCTGGGACCTTGTTTGTTGAAAATGGCATCTTCTTCTACTTAAAAATTTATCAGTACGAAAAAAATTTATGAACTTGTGATTTTGTAGTAAATATGCCTATTTTTCCTTATTATACTCGTATGACATACTTAAAAGTTAATGAATGGCCATTATGACGGAAAATGACTTATTAAAGTGTCAAAATACAGTAGAATCCGTTTATTATGACTCCGCCTATATTGACCAACCGGTTATTATGACGTAATTACACTACGAAGTTTGGTTTTCATATAAAATTCTTTATAAAAAAGTCGGATATAATGACTTCCCTTATAGTGACATGTCGCTTATTATGACCCATTTTTAAGAAATGATGTCCGGTTATAATGACCGACATGATTCTTTACATCTCCATTGATTCCCGACGACGTTCGACTTGCCGAACGCGTCGCCAAGTGCAAGACACGTGTGGCTCGTTTTTGTTTTGAGTCTCAGTTTGGTCCAAGTAATTTATTATTTTATTGGTCTTCTCAAGTTCTCAGTGAGTAATTGATGCTTGAAGGTCACGCATTGTTTTTCGTTTGTCGTTTGTGTTTTTCATTGTACATACTGTGAAAAAAATGTCATCTCATCGCCGTAACGCATTTACGATTGAGGAGAAAGGTGCAAATAATATGCAGATTAGAAAATGGAGAATCAAACTTTTTTGTGCATATTTATTTATTTATTTATTTATTTATTTATTTATTAAGGACAACCAACAGAAGATACAATATAAATGTTTTAGTACATAGTAGGCTAACAATGATCATTGCACTTCTTTTTATAGGCAGTCACTACATGCTATACTGCTCAGTATAAATTAAAATTTAATATGTAAAATTACAACAAAATGCATTTATAAGGAAAACAAAAATAATATTAGAAAAACATTAAGACACTAAAAAATATTAAACAGCAATTATTTAGAGAGTCGATCTGAAGAAGTAAACTCCAGTCGTGCGTCGGAGCTGACACACGTTTTTTTTTTCACAAAACGCTTAGTATGACGTCCGCTTATTATGACGTGTTTGTCAATTCCTTTCGATGTCATTATAAACGGATTCAACTGTAGCTAGTTTTAGACAAAATATTTTTTTTGGAGAAAACAGACTAGTAGGAGACTTAGAGGAGACTAGTAGTAGACTTAGAGGAGACTAGTAGTAGACTTAGAGGAGACTAGTAGTAGACTTAGAGTGAGTCGAGCAGCAACATCGTAGAGGGTGGCAGCATGTTTTTTATTTTCTTTTAGAGAATGTAAAAACACAGACATGACATTTCATAATCAAAAAAGTTCAATTTATCGTAGTAGCAGACTGGGGTAACGGCAAGGAAGTATAGTAGTCGGGAGACAGAATGCGCATGGTTTTTAGCATATTACCTTCACCGGATGTCAAACATGATTGTTCGGGACATCTACGACCCATAACAACACTCAAATAGACCCTAGCATATAACACAATAATGTTACAATGTTTTTTTAAGTTTAAAGTTTTATGAGAGGGGTTAAGGAGATACGATTATTATTGCTTTAGTGATTTCAATGTTCTCTGAGCCAATTCTAAAGTTTAGAACAGCAGTCGGTAACCTTTTGGCAGGCAAGAGCCACAAGGTGGCAAAATAAGGGCTAAAGGTGGGCGCACTTATGATATTAACCCTAGATTCTACCTGATATAGGTACGTATACGTATAGTAATTGGTCATTATATAACATACGGAATTTAATTCGTACACGTAATGTTTACATTATGTTTATACGTAGTTTTAACATGTGCCCCGCGAGAAGATTGAGTTTGATTTGAATTGATCTTATTTATTTTAATAATCACATATTTATTAGTACACTAGCTTCTGCGCGCGACTTCGTCGGCGTGGACTCCGCTCCTATTGGTCTTAGCGTTATGATATATAGCCTATAGCCTTCCTCGATAAATGGGCTATCTAACACTGAAAGAATTTTTCAAATCGGACCAGTAGATCCTGAGATTAGCGCGTTCAAACAAACAAACAAACAATCAATCAAACAAACTCTTCAGCTTTATTATATTAGTATAGATATTAAATTAAAATTCTGTAAATAAAATTCAAGGAATAAAGTGAATGGCAAATAATAGTGAAACAAAAAATGTGACTGACTAATAGTTTTCTTATTGTTATTATAACTTTAAGAATTGATTAAAAAATTTATACATTAATTTATTATATTAATTTTATGCTAAGACGTTATTAAAGAAATTAAAAGAACAATATCAAACCTTTTTTCGCTGAAAATAAATAAAATTAATTAATCGTGAAAAGGTTGGCACAGATCAAACAAAGAACGGCCGGAAGGATCGTAGTTTATTTATAAAATGTTGAAAATACCATGCCACGGCATCAAGAAGGTATAATGCGCAATACTACGAAAGTATTATTCGTATTATTGATGTTAATATAACTAGGTAATGAGTTAATGACTCTAAAACTTCAAACATCGCATAGAAAGCAGGATCTGAGATTTTTTTTTTTATTTAGCACAACTACGCTATTGCAATTAAACGCAAAAGTATATAAATAAATAAAACGTAAACCATTTGGAATATTCCTTTATAGTTAAGAAATTAAAAATTAACGCAAAAGGTTTCGGCAGTATGGAAATGGTAAAGAAAACAATACAGTATACGCATACCGCATGTGTATAAACAAAACCAAAATGATATTAGGCATTGATATAAAATATATAATACGCACCTCCTTCCGTTTTTTAATTTTTCTCTTGTCTGCCATTATCACGTAAAATTGTCAACGTAGCGATTTTTGTTGTCTTCACTGAAATATTATTTCTTCTGACTTTCTGAGTTCTGTTCTTCAGTTTTCTATGATTCTATGACGCACTGCAATTGCAATGTTGCTAGTTTTAAAATAAAAATAAAATAATAAATTGATGTTGCAATTGCAAATAATTTTTTGACAAACTCAAAGATAATAAATAAATAAATATACCTATACTAAGCCTATATACCCACGACAAAGACGAAGTATAGTTTGTCTATAAAGTCGTGACATTAATGTTTGAGGAACTAACATTAATCATGTGTCTGGCAACACCAAACATAAGTACTTTCGCTGTCAATACTATCATCGAGTTAACAGTTTTCCTTTATTATTCTTTATTCATTTGATTAAACTGCAAAAAATTAAGACCAATCTTCGCAGAAGAGTTTCAAAAATGAGTAAAGTAAATCGGAGTGGCACGTGGGAAGTGATTTTTAAAGTTTTCCAGCGATGTTTGGCGGAGTTCGAAGCTGGACGAATTTTGTGTGATTTGGACGATGTTTATGGGCGAACAGCATCTATGACGGTATGTAATCGTGTTATTGTTTGTGTTTAACCTGCCTGAATTTAAAAATTTACATAATTTACGTTTTGGAGACCAAAAAAGGCATTGTTTACATTGCAAATTTTTAGGTTAGATGAGACAGAGTATAGAGGTCACATTTGACAACATAGTACGTCGAATTTTTTGATACTTATAGATATAATATAACTTAGTCTCAAGTTTTCCAATTTTAAATTTGAATCAATTGCTTCATGTCAGTAACTTATATTTCCATTCCATTAACATTTTTAAACTTATCTTTTTCAGGAAAATCAAAGAGTACAGTTAGACGGATAGTCAACGAAGGCTTTAAAAATGATGGAAAGTTTGAAACTCCTGGGAAACATAGGAAAGGCCGGCCAAAGAAAGAAATGGATAATTTTAGATTTTAGAATCCGATGATAAGTGAAAGAAGTGCTGCTGCTGTCGCTTCTTACTTGAAATATTAATTCGTCTCTATATTTTTGTATAATGTTCTGTCTCGTTCACAATAATCCTTTTCTATTTTTTTTACAAGTTCGCAACAATTTTTCCAGTTTTCAACTGTGATGTTATTAAATGCTTCTTGTGTCAATTGTTTCACGTCACGAGATCCAATATTACTTGCAGCTACCTTTTTTTGTGCCCAAATTAGCTCTATTGGGTTAAGATCACAGTGGTATGGTGGAAGCCGAACTACTGTATGTCCATGTTCTCCCAAAATAGTATTTATTTCATATATAGGATTTGGTTTTTTATTTTTTACTCAAGTTAATACATTCCTTAGCGATGAATTAAATGGAATATTATTTTCTAATAACCATAATTTTATATCATCGACAAGAGTACTGGTGTTTGGTGTTTTGTTTGTAATTACTGAATGGTAAGGAGCATTGCCAAAAACAATAAAATAGATGGCTCGTGTAGGTTGGGAATTAGTTTTTCCGTAATCCTTATAGTGAATTTATTCGCATTCATTTCAGAGTGATAATCTTCTATTTTATTTCTTCCACTAAATAAGAGTAGACAGTTTGGTACAAAGCCTTTTTCACTTCCAGCATGTACAGTATGAGTCGTGAATATAACTCTCATCAATATAACTAATATTTTTTTGCAATTCTTCTTTTAAATTTCTGTTTTATACGATAATAGTTAGATAATCCTCTCTTTTTGCTGTAATGTGTACTTTTTCATTCAAAGCAGATCTATTTCATTGATATTTCTTTATAAATAAAACAAACAAAATATGATATGTGTCTTATTTATTTACTCATTTTACCTAAACGAACTGACATTTTCGTATCTATTCACACTCAAACTCATGTTTTTAATAGTAGGTAAATAAAATATTGCAAGTATCAAAGTCATTTATGTCATACTATACAGTGTTGCTATGTGTTTGCTACGTGTTATTAACAGCGCCCTCATTAAATTTCACGACTTTATAGACAGACTATATATACTTTATAGTAGTTACTATAGATATATATTAATATTATAATATTAGGTAATTAATAGCAGCGTATAATTTAATAGTAAAATATATAATAACACATACTTTAATTATTATTATTTTATTGTAAATAAATAAATACATAAATTATAAAATTTTATTATTATTTCTTTCTTTCACTCTACCAAAAAAAAATTATAAAAACGAATATGCTTTAGACCACATGACTGAAGTAAAATGGCTAACGAAAGATGAGACTGAAAAAACGCGGCAAATTTAAAAAAAACACACCCTGGCAACTTCAAAGACGTGCCATCATGGACCGAGAGTTTCGCGCCGTCTGCCCTAGAGGGCGGCCGACATTTTGGATTTGGATTCGTGATTCGTCGTGATTCGTGAATCAATATTTTTGGATCACTTTAGGGCAGAAACCATGTGGTTTGCTGCTCAATAAAGTGAAAGAAGAAAAAGAAGAAAGAATATTAATAATAAGACAAGGATATTACATATGTTCCATAAACGAGGATTGTGCACTGCACATTGAACACAAACTAAAATATATCTTGTTGCACAGACATAAAGTTGTTTTTCCCTATCCTTCACTTTACGAGCTAAGCGAGAGGGGTCTTAGCGGTAGCGCTTTCTCTTTCTAATGTTGCTAGAGTAAATAAATAAATGGATTGGTAGTTTATAACCTAGAAAAAAAAAATGTTACGATTACTTTTATCGAGTAATCTCTTGATTCATCATAGTACAAGTGAATAAAAAATGTTTATGTTTTGGCAATTGTCCACTGTAGTTTTTTAGTTACGCTGTGTTAATACGATCAGTAGTTTTACTTTTATTATGATGACAACACTGACTTTTAATATGGTGGACGTATTTGTTGTGGTACTTGTGGTTTGTATTTTATTTTTCGACAAAATCGTTGTTTTTAGTACACATTATTTGCTATTATTGAGAAAAATGGCAAATATTTGTTGTGTAAAGGGCTGCAAATGTGAACTGGCGCCTGGTAGCGGGCTATCTATGCACAGGTACGTAAAATATACTAAAACATTATGTAGGGTGAATAGATTTTTTCTGAAAGGTGGAAATTTTTTAGAAAGACGAAAACGTAATGATTATAATTATACTCTTTTGTTGTCGTAAAATATACCATGCCACTTGGCCGGTTTTTTACTATTAAGTCTATATAGACATTGAAAAAACGTGGAGCGTTCTTATATCTCTTAAAATCTGTGGGCAGGTCGCACCGCGTTGAGTCTACTAACTACTAAACGTCTAAACACGAAGATCTTTTACCAGCAAGTTAAATAAATAACTAGTCTGAATTCTTTTTTGACAGAGGCCAGTTGAAGTATGCTTCAAAACTTCTGTACGAAATAGTGAAATACGCTGAGAAACTCATCATGACGTCCTTAGAAAATGCATGGGAAAATGCGTACGGAGACAGATTGTTGAATATAATAAATCAACATTTCTATTCAAAGTTAAATGAATTATTCAATTCGCCTCACCCAATATCTTCGCATCTATGTGAAAATAGCCATGAAATCGAAATAATTAAGTCACGGCAAAAATAAAACTCTTGTAATTATGGGCTCACGTGTAACTATGAGGCAAAAGCTGCGAAAAACAATATTATTTAGTAATGTGTAAATAGTTAAATAAAAATCGTTATGCTTATGAGTATTTTTATTTAATTCGTTAAGAACCCAACTTCCAACCAAAATTCTTCTTCTTCTTATTCTTCAGCCTTTTTCAACCATTTTGGTGTAGGCCTCCTTCAACTTTCTCCATTCCTCTCTGTCTGCCTCTCACTTTGAAATTCTATATCTTGCAAACTAATTGACGTATCGAATTAATTCTTTCACGAGTATTTTTTATTTCGCACTGAGAATATAGAAAGGTAACAATCAAAATTTGTTAACATTCTCCATTACCAATATTCGAGCTTTTACAGTTACCCGTTACTACGCGTTCCGCTCTATAATTTAAATATTCGCATAACTGTCATGCGCCTAATTGTAGTGGTCGAGTAGTACAATGTGATGCGTTATTTAAATGGGGAGAGGGATAAAGGTGGTTGGGGTAAATATTTTTTGTACCAAAATTTAGATATTACCCAAGAAGAGGAATATAAACGAAATCCAGACCAGTGGAAAGGCATAGCTAAGTTTGTAGTTATTTATTTTTATTGCAGTAAATACGCACGGTGACTATGAAGCCAAACGAGCCTTTTTTATATGTGCGACTCGGGACTAGTCAGGACGCCCGACAGAAGTGATTACGTACCAGTTTACCCTTAGATAAGAAGTAATTACTTCAATAATAAGTTATCACTTTTACTTAGTTACTAGATAAAGCTTGCCTAGATTTTCCTAGCAAACAAATATGGTTACCCTACTAGAAAGAGACAATGCTACCGATAACTCACCTCTCTCTCTGCTCGATTTTATTTGTGAGTGCACAATCCTGTTTATGGAATATATAAAATCCTTGTAATAAGAGTTGACCTAAAGGTTGTAATTACCAGGTCAGAAACCCATTAAAAAAAAAAAGCCATCATGGACATAATATCTACTATTATGTCCATGCGTGCCATCTTGTTTATTTGTGACTTTTAAAGTATTACCATACTCTGATTCGGATTCTTCCCAATCTCTGTTAAAATCGCCGAAATTTATCAATGTTTATAACAAGATTAATGTTGGATAATTTAAAAGATGATGAAATGATTTAAACAAGATGTATTTTAAAATTGTATGTATGTAAAATTTTGTTTATGTATATGTGTAGTGTAAGTTTGTATTATGTCTGCATGTGCATATTCACGAGTTCATTTTATAAAGATGAAAAAAACATTATTAGCGTCGGACCACGTCCTAGCTTTACTAGGAAGTCACAGGACTGTTGATCTGCAGTCTAAAATAATAAGAATAACACCCGTAGAATAATTAAATAAAGTATATTTAAATCTTAGTAGGTTTCTGCTAGTTATTTCCCAATTAAAGAGGTAATATACCCGATGGTGGGAACCCACAGTGTTGTCATTTAAAAAGTATGTACTCTGTGGTCTCATCTTTCGTTAGCCAGACTTTAACGATTAACAGCATTCCATCAGCATTCTATAAATATGCCGCAAAAAATTACTGTAAAGAAACAAACTTTAAGCTTGAAAATAATTTGGTAGACAAGTGTTATAATATTAAATATCTGAATGAATAATATTACTGGCAATCTTTATAAATGGATTTAAAACCCAAATCACGAAGTATAGATCGGAAGGAGTCCGAACGTATAGTCTGTCTATAAAGTCGTGAAATTTAATGAGGGCGCTGTTAATAATACGTAGCAAACACATAGCAACACCGTATAGTATGACATAAATGACTTTGATACTTGCAATATTTTATTTACCTACTATTAAAAACATGAGTCTATGAGTGAACAAAGGTGAAAATGTCAGTTCGTTTAGGTAAAATGAGTAAATACATAAAATAAGTAAATAAATAAGACACATGTCATATTTTGTTTGTTTTATTTATAAAGAAATATATATCAATCAAATAGATCTGCTTTGATTGAAAAAGTACACATTACAGCAAAAAGAGAGGATTATCTAAATATTATCGTATAAAACAGAAATTAAAAAAGAAGAATTGCAAAAAAATAATTAGTTATATTGATGAGAGTTATTTTTGGCGTAGAGCACAAATATTAAAATTATCCATTTCTTTCTTTGGCCGGCCTTTCCTATGTTTCCCAGGAGTTTCAAACTTTTTATCATTTTTAAAGCCTTCGTTGACTATCCGTCTAACTGTACTCTTTGATTTTCCTGAAAAAGATAAGTTAAAAAATGTTAATGGAATGGAAATATAAGTTATTGACATGAAGCAATTGATTCAAATTTAAAATTGGAAAACTTGAGACTAAGTTATATTATATCCTTAAGTATCAAAAAATTCGTCGTACTACGGTACTATAATGTGACCTATATACTCTGTCTCATCTAACCTAAAAATTTGCAATGTAAACAATGCCTTTTATGGTCTCCAAAACGTAAATTATGTAAATTTATAAACACAAACAATAACACGATTACATACCAGTCATAGATGCTGTTCGCCCATAAACATCGTCCAAATCCCACAAAATTCGTCCAGCTTCGAACTCCGCCAAACATCGCTGGAAAACTTTAAAAATCACTTCCCGCGTGCCATTCCGATTTACTTTACTCATTTTTGAAACTCTTCTGCGAAGATTGGTCTTAATTTTTTGCAGTTTAATAAAATGCATATCAAATGAATAACGAATAATAAAGGAAAACTGTTCAACAACTCGAACTCGATGACAGTATTGACAGCGAAAGTATTTATGTTTGGTGTTGCCAGACACATGATTAATGTTAGTTCCTCAAACATTAATGTCACGACTTTATAGAGAAACTATAATGTTAAACGAATAGTCTCATTTTAGACGACTATTACAATTTACAATTGATAATTTAGTTCTAATTTTGCCGAGAGAGCGCGCCATTTACAATAAGTAACTTGTTTAATGTTTCCACTTTAATAATTTCATTTTCCCACGCCGCAGTTGAGATTTCCCTTTCTCAGGATTTTTTTTATTTAGTGATTTAAAAAAATATTAAAACAGATATACGTAATGAGCTCGATAATGAAACAGTGTTGCGTAAAATCTGGATTAAAAATAATACAGGAACAACCTTTGTATAATCTGATTTCCCCTCAAAAGGGAAATTTGCCCTCATTGTGGAAACACTGTCGGTAACGTTATGATTTCAAGCGCAGCCAGTGGCAGAAAAGAGAACTAACAGCTGGTTACATTATTTGTGTACTATGAATTCTATCGAAAAGCCTATACCGTTCGGACTCCTTCCTATATCTGTACTTCGTGACCCAAATAAAAATTGTATAATAAAGAGCTGCAGTCCTGGATAAGGAATACTTCTCTATTAAACGTCAAAATTATTGTTGCTGTAATATTATAGTAAATTAAAAACTAATAAAACGAATTCATGTTTTGGTAAATAAGATAATATGTCATAAATTTACAATTGGCAACTCAGATACTGTTAAATTTTTCATTTTCTCTTCTTATTTCCTAATTTTTAAATGACCGTGGTTTATAATTTCAGTTTTAAATGCTCAAAATAACTGATTTTTTTTTTCGTTACTATGTTTCCGTCTAGTTGTTTGTTAATGTGATTTTAATGTTATTCGAGAAATTCATACTCAAAGTTTTTCTTACACTTTTTTATAAACTAGCAGCTCGCCTCGGCTTCGTTCGGGTAAAAGAATTATAAATTTAACACAACCACCCATTTATTAAATTTTAAAATATTAAAACACTTTTCCGCTATCCAGTACTTTTGGAGCATATTCAAAACGTACAACAAACAAAAAAATCCTTCCTCTTTATAATATTAGTGTAGACAAATGTAATTTAAGACTTTATTGAAATTGGAATTTTAAATATCGCACCATTACTACACATTCTGCAATTGCTTGCAGCCTTGCGCCTTTTGAAATGCAACCCAAATAATCGTTGTTCTGAATGAAGTTCAAATACTCGACAACAGATGGCGCCACTACACTTAATTTCCAAGTTGAAGGGTTGGAAAAGCCCTTATATCTTTAAAAACACGCCCGTTACGTTAAGACGGGAACTTTCTTGTTCGAGGGGGGATAAAGGGGGGGGATGAAATACTATCACACTATATAAGTCCCTTTATCCTGCCGGGACTCCTTTTCATAAAACAATATACGTTATAAATAATTTTTATCATTTTAAGTAAAACCATTTCGTAATTTAGAACTTTTGTGTGCGATAGTATTATGAGTCGACTTCAAGCCGTCAAACCAATAGCACACCAGCAAGCATGCGGCGAGTGACACGTTTACCCCGCCCCTACCTCATACCACCAGGTAGACCGATAAATCGCCTTTGCGCAGCTTGAAGGCCAGCGTTCTTTTGACACGACGCGAACTATACTCTTTATCACGTTCAATTATTGACGTCATCGACTTTGTCAATGACAGAGTAGCAATAGTTACCACAGAGTACTAGTACTATCGATGTAAAGCCTGATTTACACCAAGGCAACAACGTGCGGCATAGTCGCATGCGACATATTGTGGCGTGCGCCATCTTGTGGCATGCGACAAATTGCGGCATATGTGGCATGCGACAGCGTATTTTATGCCAAGGCAACAGTTTTTAAGCGTCGTGCTGTCAAATTTTAGTCTGCCTACTTGATTGATAGAGATAGGTTAGAATTTCTTCAGACAAAAACACAAAAAAAGTAGATTTTATATATTTCTTTTTTAGATTTTCTGTAGTAAGGGTACAATTTCTAGAGATACCAGACGATTAGTGAGTTTGTTAATTTTTTTCGTCTACGTAGGTACATTGTATTACTTGTTGATGTGATCTAAGTCGGTTTTTTTCGTTTGCTAACAAATATAATTATCATTACACCACTCCATGTCCGATTTATCTCATTTTGTAAATAAAATAAATAAGTACAATCGAAAAATAACCTAGAAACTGGCTTGACGCATCAAAAATTGTCGCACGGAATCCATCGTGATCGGATACAAGCTGCGACACTCTGCCACATGACGCAAGGTGTTGCCGTGCCGCAAGGTTCTTGCCACAACGTGCGACATTTTTCATGCGTCAATGCCGCATGCCACAATGCCGCACGTTGTTGCCTTGGTGTAAATCAGGCTTAATATACTAAAACCATGGAATTATAATGTACTACGTACAATAGAACATAATAATTCCATGACTAACATAGTACAGTCAGTCAAATATTGCGGACTGCCGACTGCGGTTCATGCAGTGGGTTCATGCGGTTGTAGTCTGACATGTAATTTCTGAATTTTCTGAACCAGCAGCACTGTCTGTCTCTTACTCTTTATATCATAAGCTCTTTGTTGTTTTTTTTTTTAATGGGTTTATGAAAAGATTCGTAATAATAGTTAAAAGCCAATTTGAACTTTAATACCATAGCATAAAGTTTAAGTGTTAGTGGAAAAAAAAAGAATTGACTGTTAGGTGGTACGAAGTTCGCCGGGTCAGCTAGTTTTAATATAAAAATTATAATTTTTCAATTATCAATTTTTAAAATAACATGTTAAATGAACATACTAAAGCAAAGTATACAAAATAATTTATTTTCTTCTAGCTTCTGCGCGCAACTTCGTCGGCGTGGACTCCGCTCCTATAGGTCCTAGCGTGATGATAAATAGCCTATAGCCTTCCTCGATAAATGGGCTATCTAACACTGAAAGAATTTTTCAAATCGGCCCAGTAGTTAAAGAGATTACCGCGTTCAAACAAACAAACAAACAAACAAACAAACAAACAAACAACCAAACAAACAAACTCTTCAGCTTTATATATTAGTATAGATTTTGAAACCCTTTAAAAAATAAAAAAATAATAAAAAAGATCTGATATTTTTTAAAAATTTCAATTTTAGGTTTAGGCCTTTGGGGATTTTGTTTTTAATTTAGGGGCTTTTGTTGAAAGATTTAGGGAAACGTTTTTTCAAAAGTTGGCAACACTGTCTGTCACTTCTATGCTTCTGTGATCTGTCTGTTAATTCCATGGACTTAATACCTACTAACAGGACAGAGCACTCGCAGCTGAAAAACGAGCCGACAGAGATAGTTAGTACGGAGGCCTTGTGTCCCTTTCTAATAGGGTGACATTAAGATTTGGAAACTTGAAAAATCTGACACCAGTATTGACGACTATTATTATATTATTAGATTTATTTATCATGAATAAATAATAAATATTATATTATTATATTTATTATTTGTTTTTCATGTGTGTCAATATACAAACATTTGCACAAGGGATGGATTACAAAATCAATACATATAATAAAAATGTAACAGATCGCTTTCTGTATGAATGGAAATGGAAGATATATAGAAAAAATATTATTGGGACCTTTATCAACGCAAATAGCACTCAAAACAATGATTGTTAGAATTTTTGTCTGTTTCAGAAATGTGTTTGTCTGTCATTTCAGAAACGGCTTTATCCAATTTAGGTGTAGTTTTCACTAATATATTGTGCTAGGCTTCACTTAACATTTAGTGTTTGTTTTATGTCAATCGGTTCATAAATAAAAAGTTATGCTAATTTTAAGAATTACGTTGAACATGTAAATAACCAAACGACGGTGCTTATAATCCAAAATAAACCAAAACATGTATTGAAAAAATGCTGTCCAAAGTCACTATTCCACGCAGACGAAGTCGCAGGCACAGCTAGTAAACAATACAAATAGTACGAGTTATTTATTTATTAATTTACCTTAATGCAATATTTGTTACAGTTGGCAAGTAAATACAGTCCAAATAATGTCATTACAATTCTTTTAAATTTAATATTTTGTTTTTATTTGAACAACAAATAGTATTTATAACACAAACATTTCTTTAATATCAATAAAAGTGAATAAAGTGACGCATGGTCACCATAGTTGTAGATGGAAATTTGTTTATACGAAAATGAACACTAACACAAGGTGTTAAGCATTATATTCAGTTTTATTACAGTCTTAAACAATGTCCACTGTGATGTTTACGAGAGTTACCGTAAGAAAAAAAAGAAATAGGCAAAATAATAATTTATGATTTCTTTTTATTTAAGAATAAATTTAAAGAAATTAATTTTAATTATGATTTGCTGACTTACAATTGGTAAAATAACATTAAAATACAATTGTTTCAATGGAGTTTTAGGTCAGCCATAATTTTTGATCAGAAACATTTTTATGCTGGCAATATGAAAGAACGAGACACAAGGCCTCCGTTGTGACTATCTCTCTCGGCTCGTTTTTGCATTTGTATAATGCGCAACCGAATATAATACTTAAGTCGTTGGACTAGTGTTCATTTTCGTAAATACATATTTTCAGAGTACTCTGTCCTGTTAGGTAGGTATTACGTCCATGGTTAATTCTGTCATAAAGTCCTAAGTGATAGGTACGAGGTACTGTGATAAGTCTTGTCTAATGTCTTAACGTGAATAATTGGTGAATAATATTATATTCGTCGAATGTATTTATAACGTTAATATATTTCAATTCAATTTTAAAATTATTTTCTTACGCTTACGCGAGTGATTACGCAGTGTCTTTCTGTGACTACTCTAAAAAATACCGTAAAAATACCGATTATAATAAATATATTCCATTACTATTAATACTTACTATATTAAAATTATTTCCTTTTTGTGACTAACGCGCTCGAGTTTGAATACCAAAAATTACATACTGCAGAACAGAATGGTTGAAGAAATGAACGGACGTTGTAGAGAAGGTAATTATAAACAATGGATTTTTAAATAATAAATGTGTTGTTATAAAATATATATTAGTAACCTTTAGACTTTTTACTGAAATTAGATGAAAAATTTCATGATTACGTAATTAAATTATTGTATATAAATATTTACTTAATTGTTTGTAACCTGATATTGACCTGCAGGAAACAGTTGTTTCGAAAAAGTATAAATACTTTGTGACAAATATTTCTTTAATAAATGAAATCCTTATATTTCATTATTTTTATTATGATTACATATTAACAAAGCTTGGCCAGCAACTAAAAATGTGTTTAAAAAAATATGTTTACAAACAAAACTTAGTAAACTTAACTCTTTTACATAATTTTATAGAACATCCACTACAGTTTTATGCTATACTAGCGACCCGCTCCGGCTTCGCACGGGTGCAATGCTGATACTAAATATAAAATAAATATTTGCAATCTAAGCGCAAAAAATGTGTTTAATTACGACATCACATTAGAAAACTTTAAAACTATCAGTGTTCCTCTACTATATTATGCATGTATTATACATATAAACCTTCCTCTGGAATCACTCTATTTACAAAAGAAAACCGCATCAAAATCCGTTGCGTAGTTTAAAAGATCTAAGCATATATACAGACACAGACAGACAGCGGAAAGAGACTGTTTTATAATATGTAGTGATCTATGCTAGCAAAAAAAAAATATAATCACGTATTTTGGGAAATAGTGGATAAAGGATAATAACTAGCTTGACTTTATATTAATTTGTTTTGCGCTAAGTTTGTGAATTTTTTTTCTGGCTTGGATGTCTGTCTATGCCCGTCTCCCCACCGTGCCTTGGAGAGCATGTTAAGCTGTCGGTTTCAGTTGTTATCATAAATACCTAATAGCGACCATTACACATAGTAAAGAACCCGCCAACCCGTGGAGTGGAACAGCTTGGTGGATTATAAAGCTCCAATCCTTTTCTTACATGGAGAAGGAGGCCTATGCCCATCAGTGTGTCAGCGTTACAGGCTGAATCGTGATAGTGATAGGGAATGATCCCAATGTCCCACTTACCTGCCGCTTAACAAACTCCCACACGTAGATGTTCACGAAAATGCGGCGGTTCTCGAGCAGCTTAGTAATGGAAAGGCTTCTGGGGAGGATAGAGTTATCTCTGAGCTCCTCAGGGCTGGAGGTACTCCTATTCTTGAGGGCTCAAGAGTTTGGTTGATTTGGTGTTAAACAACAGGATCACCCCAAACGTAGAGCTGAGGTATAATGGATTTGTTTCACAACAATGTAGACAAAATGATCCTTAAAAACTATAGGCCGATCACTCCTATAGCCACGTCTACAAGCTGTGTTCGAAGGTCGTCGCGATTCGTCTGACATCAAGATTTGATGCTTCCCTGCCACCAGAGCAAAAGGAACTGTAACTGTGGGTTTTGAAAAGGAACCGTAGACCACATCCTTACTGTTCAGTAGATTACACAGAATTCAAAGGAGTATAATCCACTACTTTGTGGACTACGGAAAGGCCTTCGATTCCATCGAAACCTGGGATGTTCTGGAGCCTTTGCAGCAGTGCCGCGTCAATTGACGTTATATGGAGGTGCTGAGAAATCTTTTTCAGATGGCGAAGATGTCAGTCCAACTTTAAAACCACCAGTTACCCAGTAAGACAGCGTGATGTTTATTCCAAAACTCTTCACCAACGCACTGGAGGATGTCTTTAAGACACAATCGTAGGATGGACTGGGCATCAATGTCAATGGAGAGTACTTGATGCATCTCCGCTTTGCTGACCACATAGTGTCAATGGTAGAATCGTTGCCGAACCTGTAGAAAATGGTGTTTAGCCTCAATACTGCCTAGTATAAACACCTGCTAAACACCACCTAAGACGGGTTGGGCTCGGGATGAACTTGGATAAGACTAAGGCCGTGCTCAGAGACCACGTTACTCCCGAACCAATCTATGTCGAAGATGTATCCTTAGAAGTTGTCCAGGAGTAAATCTACCTCGGAGAAACATTGCAGTTGCGTAATGAAAACTTCGAAGGTGAAATCGGCAGAAGTGTGTAACTGAGCTGGACAGCGTTTGGAAAACTGCGTCATATCTTTGGGATATCCTTGCCACGATGTCAAATATTCTTCTGATGCGTCCTACCAGTAATGACATACGGAGCCGAGACTTAATGGTAAAGCTGGCCCACTGACTGTATTTTACTCAGAGAGCTATGGCCCATATTCGGGATCTCACTGAAGGAAAAGCTCTTTGGGGGATTGGGGATGGGGTCGGCAACGCGCTTGCGATGCTTCTGGTGTTGCAGGCGTCTATAAGCTACGGTCTTACCATTGGGTGAGCCGTACGCTTGTTGCCAACCTAGTAACATAAAGAAAAAAGGAAAAGGTCCGAAATAAGACTATCCGGCAGAAGACGAAAGTGTCTGACATAGTTCATAAGTACATATAGCGAAATTGCGCAAACCGCGCGATGCCAAATATATATTATATAAAAAAAGTATGGCGAACCGAAGTGTAAGTGTTCTCGAATGGAGGGCATGGCTCAGAAAACGTAGTGTTGGACACCCTCCAGCTAGATGGACCGACGACTTGAACAGGATAGCTGATAGTGACGGAATAGATAAAGTTTTCAGTGAGACATTTTATTTCCAACCTGTGAATTAAAAGAATATTTAATATTAGTTGGGAATTACTTTCTGCTGATAAAGCCTCTAAGTAACATTTTATTCTAGATAAATAGGCGAACTGGCCCTTGAGGACTTAAAACAAAGCTGATATTGTTATTATTCTATTTATCCTCTTACCTAATTTTAACCATTCATGTGGTACATTTACATAATCTATTAGAATGATAGATTCATTAGAAATGCTCATTTAAATATATGTAAGCCAGCTATTTAACCTTTTCACCTGCAGTGTATTCAGATTTCAGAACGCGTTGCGGAGGTTAGCGTGCAATCAATAAATGTGTTTTAAAGAGAAGAAAGATTTATACGCTTACGCTATACCTACTATTATTGAATTCACAAATATTGTTGGTAAAGAGAAAATCGGTATATAGAATCATCTTTAATCGCAAAATGGCAAAATAGGGTATTTTCTAACTTACGCTAATATTATACAATTACGCTAAATCACCTACATGATACAATTACGTAATAAATTTAACAACTTAGCTATAGTTTTCTACATTAAAGTCGGCGTCCCTTTAGGCACAAAAAGTAGCAGTTTTGTAGAGATGTAGACTTCGCAACTAGTCCACTCAACGAAGACCAAAAACTGCCTAATAGGGGAAATAATTCGTGTAAAAGCGATTTTTGGCATAGTTGAAGAGAATGGTGTCTGAAGCAACATACTAAAAGTACTGATGGATGGGGGTGAAGCTAACGGGTAGAGGGGGGTGTAAAGGTCCCTTTTTTTAGTTTTTCTTAAACTACTCGTAAACGGTGGCTCATAGCAAAAACATTTCTTCTACTTAAGTAATCTACATAGAATTCTATACAAAAAAGGTTATATACACTTTTTCGCTGGGATCAATATTTAACGAGATATTAAAGGAGAAAAGTTACTGCTAGCGCGCACCTGTAGCGTCGCGCGCCGAGATTCGCCCAAAATCGGTCCGATGTTATAAAACGAGTACACCGCGTCCCGAATTGTGTTTTTTTTTTCCTACGTGACACTACACGATGTCGGAGAAGTGTTTAATTCGTAATGATGTAGTCGAAGTCGACGCCGCGTTGGCGCAGCGGTCACAGCACTGGTTTGTGGCTGTTGCGCTGGCGGTTGCGGGTTCGATCCCCGCACACGACAACATTTGTATTGACCATACAGATGTTTGCCGTGGTCTGGGTGTTTGTGCAGTCCTTGTGGGTCTCCCCACTGTGCCTCGGAGAGCACGTTAAGCCGTCGGTCCTGGTTGTTATCATGTACACCTGATAGTTATCGTTACTCATAGTAGGGAATACCCGCCAACCCGCATTGGAGCAGCGTGGTGGATTAAGCTCTGATCCTTCTCCTACGTGGGGAAAGAGGCCTGTGCCCAACAGTGGGATATTACAGGCTGAAGCATGGATGTAGTCGAAACGGACTTGTCTAGTAAAGGTATAATTGGGACAATAAATGCAAGTGCGTTAAGAAAAGAGGGGAAATATACATGTTTAAGGTATAAGACGAGTGGTGTTGTTCACAATGCTTGTAGAAGACAATAAGGTTCGTTAGAAGTGACTCAATAAAAAGGTTTTTGAGAGAACAAGCTCTTTCAAAGCAGCCATCATCACGTGGTGTCTTTTCTTTGCATTCAGGACATATAGTCAGTTTGATTAAAAAACAATGTTTGTTTGCACAGAAGAGTATGACGAGGAGGCGGAGAGAAAAAAAATCTTATTCTAACCGTCGAACCATTATCAAAGTTCATTTCCTGCTATTACCTGCGATTTCCTGCTACTACGTTTCACAATTCCGTGCTTCTTCGTAGGCAGGACAGAAACGCTGAGTGGGGTAACGACGTAGTAAGACGCATCTGCACTGTTGGAGATCTATACGCAGTAGATGCAATATATCACGTGGATTGTTACAAAAAATTCACCCTTGCCACTCTACCTTCAAAGAGAAAAGCTGGACGACCCATTGATGAAAGGATACAGTTCCTCACCGACAAAAGTGACAGCAGCAGGGATTGAAACAACTGTTACAATAGGAGATGCTGTCAGGTGCGGATTGGATAAGGCTGCCGTTCATCCAACTGTTGTAATAGTTGGGGAGGATGTTGACTTGATAGTCCTCCTCATGGGATTGACTCAACCAAATATCAACGTGTTCTTTATGAAACCAGAGCGTGGAAAGGTGGAGACCATATTGTTTATAGTGTGACAACTTTAACAGCTTCCATTTGCCAAGACAATTCTTTTTCTCCACGGCTTCTCCGGATGCGACTCCGCGATCCATGTAAAGAGTAAAGTGGAAACTGCTAAGCTGTTCACGGCTAAACCAGACCTGACCCAAAACATCTCAGACATTTTCAGTGAGCTTTCAACATCACCTGAGATTATTTAACAGGCCGGCGAGAAACTGTTTCTGGCAATTTACCAAGCAGGTAAGCCTAGGAACAAAATCTCAATAAATACTGCTACTCAGCTTTTTTGAGAGCATCGATGAAGGCGAAATCAGATCTGGCCACTCTTCCTCCTACCGGGAGAGCTTCGAATCAGCACTCGTTGAGAGTGTACCTACAGGTATCATTAATCACAAAAGTTGTCAAATACTGTAATATAAATATACGAGTATATTTGAGCTAAATACTTACGTTGATCTTATTACCTCTTTTACATATACAGCAATGGCTCGGCAACCACCTACTCAATAGGGCCGGGAGATATACGATATATAGACGATGGCATC
This sequence comes from Melitaea athalia, assembly GCA_905220545.2. Taxonomy (NCBI): domain Eukaryota; kingdom Metazoa; phylum Arthropoda; class Insecta; order Lepidoptera; family Nymphalidae; genus Melitaea; species Melitaea athalia. The sequence goes on along the minus strand of HG992183.1, from coordinate 5,830,855 downwards.
CTAAAGCATCATCATGTATCTTCCCCTCTTTTCTTAACGCACTTGCCTTTGTTATTCCAATTATCCCTTTACTTCCGACCTTTAAAAAGTCCGTTTCGACTACATCATTACGAATTAAACACTTCTCCGACATCGTGTAGTGCCACGTAGAAAAAAAATCACAATTCGGGACGCGATGTACTCGTTTTATAACATTGGACCGATTTTGGTGCGAATCTCGGCGCGCGACGCTACAGGTGCGCACTAGCAGTAACTTTTCTCCTTTAATATCTCGCTAAATATTGATCCCAGCGAAAAAGTGTATATAACCTTTTTTGTATAGAATTCTATGTAGATTACTTAAGTAGAAGAAATGTTTTTGCTATGAGCCACCGTTTACGAGTAGTTTAAGAAAAACTAAAAAAAGGGACCTTTACACCCCCCTCTACCCGTTAGCTTCACCCCCATCCATCAGTACTTTTAGTATGTTGCTTCAGACACCATTCCCTACAACTATGCCAAAAATCGCTTTTACACGAATTATTTCCCCTATTTTTGCTTCGTTGAGTGGACTAAACGCTCTCATCATGCATTCACCAGCTGACTCCCTAAGTCACGCGTGCGTAAAGTTTTAATTCAATATACTATATAGGAGAGGGTTCTCAATTCTATTGTATTTTTGAGTGAGATCCGACTACATAGTAGTTTTTGCGTTATAGCTCCCTAATAATGCATATTTAATATTACTTCTCTACATCAACTATTTTTCGCCCAATCCAAGCGTTGGGTGTTAAAGTTTTATTGTATTCGTAATCATTTTTGAATAAAATCTGTCGAAATCCAAGGAGAGTAACGGTAACCCAATTGTCTGCAGCCGTGACCCAAAACCTTGCCTCGTTTTACCGCAGTGAACTTTCATTATATCACTAACTTTGATTTTATCTCAGAGATTCGTATTTTTATTATAAGTACATATGCAAAAAAAAAAAACATTTTTCTGAAGACTTTACCTTTCACTACCTACTTCGCAAAAAAATCCTGCTTTCATAAGGTTCTTCTATACTTGGTTCTTCTTCATTACCTACTATGTCTATGGGAATTTATTTAAACTATTCTTTTATCGTGAAATATAATAATCACCAAAAGTGTTTAATTTCAATGATAATATATTTTTTTCCTTATTTCTTTCCATTTCAATGCATTTTAGTGCATTTTCTAATAAAATAAAATCTTTCTCTATTTATCCACAACGAATAAATATACATTTAAAAAAAAGCAAAGATGTTTTTATGCCCCCAATGTATGTATCCCCCAAAGAATGGCAGTTTTAGTATATTTTTGGGATTGAAGAAAAAATAATAAAAGAATAATAATTTTCATTAATAAAAATGAAAGAATAGAATTTAACCGTCTTTTTTTGCTGTAACTAAAAAATCAGGTTTATACATTAATTTGTCATTAAAAAAGTTAGGTATATAAGTAATTACTCTTTTAATCACCACAATTAAATAAAATAACATTTTTTTATTAAATAACAATTAAATAAAAAAAAACATGTCACATTCAACGGTCCCCACTAGGATTCATTCTTGTGCCGGGGCTGGGGTCCGGAAATGCATTGATGAGTTAATTTACGTCACTTGAAGCATTATAGAAGAAATATTATCTTTATTAAATAATAGCCGGTACACACCGTTTACCAATCTGTGTTAAGTGGTTCTTTTTCTAAAAGCTGCTGTTTATTGTCTTTACTTTTCGAAAGGCACGACTATAAGTATTACGATAAACATAATTATGTATGAGACCAATAATTCCCATTTAGTTGGGACTGTAGATTCTCTATGCTATCTATCATACAGACACACATAAAAGCATTTATTTTTATATTTAATTGTATTATCTATGGTATTAATATGGATTTATAGACGTCAAATCGGATTTTTTTTTAAATACGAGTATTGATTTTGGGACTTTTTACAGCTAGGCTGAAAATGTCAGTCCCATAATGCTCTATATCGCAATTAACAATTCAACTATAAATTTCATTCTTAATTTCTATTCTAATCTAAAACTTTAAATTATTTTGGCTGCTTCCGACATTGGAGTCACTAATATAACTTTAAAAAAATTCCTACAGAATTTAAATTGCTTTACTTATTGATCTCTTGTCAAAATATTCACAACAATTTGAAGCATTCCATTTTAAACTTTTCCATAGTTTCAGAATAATTTGGTCTTACTTCTAGTTGTCTGCCTTCTATTAAGGCTTTCTTTGCCAGCCAGTCAGCTTCCTCGTTTCCCGTGAGTCCAATACGAGCTGGAACCCATTGCAATACAAAGGCAGCTTCTTTATAACATAAAACGTTAATTATATCTATAATTTTGTATGCTATTGGCGGACCTCTAGATCCTCTAACACCACTGATTATCTATACTAATATAATAAAGCTGAAGAGGTTGTTTGTTTGATTGTTTGTTTGTTTGAAAGCGCTAATCTCAGGATCTACTGGTCCGATTTGAAAAATTCTTTCAGTGTTAAATAGCCCATTTATCGAGGAAGGCTATAGGCTATATATCATCGCGCTAAGACCAATAGGAGCGTTGCACCAAGGAAGAATGTTTCAAAATCGGGTTTTTTTCTTTCGAGAGCTTCCGCTGCGTAAACGGTTAAAGTTTCGCACAAATCATACATGACAGAATTGGTCCTATTCCACGGGGACGAAGTCGCGCGCAGAAGCTAGTATGATATATTGCACTTTTGCTATCGGAATAAATAACAAATTGGTCATGATTAACGAATTTTTCATATTATTGATGTTTAAAGCATAGGAGAGTGCCTCATACATAGCGACGAGTTCCACCGCCAATCCTAATATTACCACTAAAAAAAATGTTTATTTTTTGAACATCAATTTAGTTTATCCCTAGATCCTCGGTATAAAGTAAATACCATCCACTATATTTCTTACGAATTTCTTGAATAGTAATAATTTGTCTTAAAATATTAATATCAAAATTATCTTTTGAACTTTTAACACTATATTAATTATCTAATTTAACAACATCATTATTTGAAACCTTTCAAGATAGTTTGTCTGATTTTGATGTAAACACTACTTAAATATTAGTATTTATCTCGTTCACCTTCGTTGGAATTAACGTAATCTGTTGATGTCATTAACTGATTTTAAAGTAATCTATACTAATATAATAAAGCTGAAGAGTTTGTTTGTTTGTTTGTTTGTTTGTTTGTTTGTTTGTTTGTTTGTTTGTTTGTTTGAACCTGCTAATCTCAGGATCTACTGGTCCGATTTGAAAAATTCTTTCACTGTTAGATAGCCCATTTATCGAGGAAGGCTATAGGCTATATATCATCACGCTAAGACCAATAGGAGGGGAGTCCACGCCGACGAAGTCGCGCGCAGAAGCTAGTTAATGATAAAAGTCATACGCTTAACAGCTTAAAGATAAAATGTAAGTATATTAATTATATAAGACAAATTGTGTTACTGTTTCATCCGTGTTGAGTTCGATACTTGATCATTTATAGCTAAAGATCTATCCTGTACAAGTCTGTACCTCAGAAGGAACGTAAAGCCGTCGGTTTCGGTTACTATTTTATTTTTATTTATTTATTTATTAACATACATGAAAGAATATAAATTATAATAACTTATATTGATGCCACATAAACTCATTTGAGTTTTACCGGACATCAGTATTGTCGACATTATCAGTAGTAGGTAACTAGTTAAAAATATATTAGTTATAATTTAGAAGTACATCATCCTAATAGCACATCAATAATTTTTATTAATTATACAATAATAATCGTCACACATCTATTATAGGCAATTGATAGAGATCATTTGTCGTAGTAGGTAAGGAAAATATCCGTTATCTCGCAGTTGAGCAGCTCAGTAAATAAAATTGAGAGAATAAGAAGAGATGTCTTTTGCCCAGAAAAAGGACGTTTATATGCTGATTTAGTTCTGTTTAGATCAGCCTTGTGTACTTTTGAGATAAGTGGTTACGAAAAGACTAAAATACTAATTAATAACCTAGCTTTCTTTGATAAAATGAAATCAGACTCCGTGTGTAACAAGTGGTTTAAACTCCAATCCTTCTCCTACATGGAGAAAGCCCTATGCCCAACAGTGGGATGTTACAGGCTGAATGCGTCTGTGACAAGAACGCAAGTCAATAAGCTACCTAAGTGTATGGTAAAATCATATTTTGTAACAACACATCGAATCTTCGCCTATTCGCACCAGCGCATCACACCGTCATCTTGACGTCATTTTTAGATGTCATAATTTCGCCAAGGTTTTACAGTCGACTTTCATCATGCAACAGCTGGCTTACTTTTATAGTCACTTATAACTACTATGTGTACTTTCACGTGTGTCGGGCATGTCGTTATGATTTATGGCCAGACTAATGACACATAATTATGTATGTTTTTACTACTTATAATATTATAACGATTTTATTGTATATACAGACTACGTGACCGCAGCAGTTCCAGTCGTCACAAACTTTAGTACTAGATTCTCAGATAGTTCATAGTTGTTTGTATGTATTTATTTATTAACTAGCTGTGTCCGCTGCTGTGTGTGTGCGCGTCTTGGGTATTCACATGTTCAATGTGATTAACTTTTTGAAGTGAAACTTCTTTAGGCGCATGAGGGTAAAATTTGAGAGAACGTGTGACGCGGCAACGTCGGGCGCGGTCAATACTTGGATGGGTGACTGCCTGGGAACACACGCGTGACGTTGGCTTTTTTGAATTGGTTTTTTTTCAATTAGTTTGCTAAAGCAGTTTCACTTCTGACATGACTGTGTACTTTGTACGTACGCAATCTTTTACTTATGAACCTATTGATATGAAACAAACGTGAAGCTTACTCCAATATATTACTGAAACCAAATCTAAATCGGATAAGCCGTTTGGGATTAGCATGCACAAACGCACAGACAGAAAAAAATTCTAACAATCATTGTTTTTGGTGCTATTTGCGTTGATAAATCTCCCAATAATATATTTTGTCTCATTATCTTCCATGTACAGACAGCGATCCGTTACATTTTTATTATATGTATTGATGATTCAACTTCGCACATTTATTACGTACCTACCTAGATATACAACTAGACTATGGTGTTTAAATAATCGGTACGTTTTGTTTAATTTTATAATAATACTAGCAGTTATCCGCGGCTACGCTCGCGTAGAAATTAATAATATAGTTACAAAGAGGGGATGAAATAGTGTATAATTATTATATTACGACAAAATAGGACCTATTTGTATACGACAATTATTGTTCACTTTTCGTGTACTAAGATCTACCAGACTACTCGCAAATTGGAGTGTCTGTTTGTAATATTAAAATAACCGCTTTTTACTAAATTCATACGGATCTACACACGGTACATAGTCTATGTATGTAACATAGACCAAAATAACATTTTTTACAATTTTTGTCTGTCTGTCTGTTTGTTCCGGCTTATCTCTGAAACGGCTGGACCAATTTTGACGCTACTTTCACTGGCAGATAGCATATATAATAAGGTGTAACTTAGGCTACTTTTTTTAGATTTTTTTATAACTCTGCGAACTGAAGAATAACTTTTTTGTTAAATTACACGCGGACGAAGTCGCGGGCACAGCAGCTAGTAGGTATACAATAAAATTAACGTTTTCTTTTCGTTTGCAAGCAAACACAGTTATGTAACAGAAATAACATTAGGATTGCTTACAAAGTGATTGTTTTAAAGATTGACAAAGTTATGATTCATGTTTAACTATGTAAAAGAGGTGTAAAGGTCTTGTCAATAAAAAATATGCATGTAATGTTTGCTTGTGGACTTTGTAGAGATATGCTTATGATAGCACATGGCGCTATCTACGAGTACGTTATCACAAAACGAAAATTTGAATCAATTTGATGAGGAAGTGTTCTTGAATAAAATAATAGTTTGTATTCTTTTATCTATTGTGATTAATTTAAATATAACTAGCGACCCGCCCCGGCTTCGTAGGGGTGCAGTGATGATACTAAACATAAAATATAAAATAAATATTTGCAATGTAAGCTCAAAACAATGTGTTTATAAACCTCTAAAATTATCAGTGTACCTCTACTATATTATGCACGTTTTATACATAAAAACCTTGCTCTGGAATCACTCTATTTACCTACTAGATAATTGTGTTTGCTAGCAAACGAAAAAATCAAAAAACTGACTTTAATTACATCGACAAGTAATACAACGTAATAGACGAATAAAATTTACTACGATTTTCGAGGTTCCCCTCGATTTCTCTGGGATTCCATCATCAGTTCCTGGTTTCCTTATCATGGTGCCAAACTTGGGATATCTCCTTTCCAACAAAAAAAGAATTATCGAAATCGGTTCATAAACGACGAAGTTATGCCCGAACATACATAAAAAAAATATACGGTTACGAGAATTGAGTAACCTCCTCCTTTTTCGAAGTCGATTATAATTGTGTTTGCTCGCAAACGAAAAAAAACCGACTTCAATTACACCGACAAGTAATACAACGTAATAAGACGAAAAAATAGTCAAGTAAATACGCGCTATTAAAGATTATTCAAAAAGTTGTAATCAGTTTTCGATCTAATTTAAACAAGACTACAAGACAAGTATTAGCTTTCGATTAAAGTAAGAATCATCGAAATCGGTACACCGAGTAAAAAGTTATGCGGTATAATATAACGTAGGTCGACGAAAAAGTAGTCACGTAAATACGCATTATTAGATATAACTCTAAAAGTACTTGTCAGATCTCAATTAAATTAAAATGGGACCACATGACACGCAACACCTTTCAATTAAAACAAAATTGATCGAAATCGGTCCACCCAGTCAAAAGTTCTGAGCTAACATACATTAAAAAAAACATACGTGTCCAATTGAGAACCTCCTCCTTTTTTGGAAGTCGGTTAGAAAACTGCATCAAAATCCGTTACGTAGTTTTTATGATCTAAGCATATATACAGACAGCGGGGAGCAACTTTGTTTTATACTATGTAATGACAACGCAAATACGCTAACTGCATAATAAACTCAAAATAACAATTGCCTTTATAGTCCATTGAAATGTTACAATTTATTAGAGGACGCTATTTTATTTTTGGGACATGTGTGGCCGGTCAATAGAAGCTTAACCCCAAGTTTGTGGGGTTGCCGCCCTTGTCCCCCGGCCGCCATCTTTTTTCCAAGATACAGAAATATTAAAAAAAATTTAATTATAATGTTCTACGAGCCAATCAACCCATATCCATGTATGCAACTTTTATAACCAGCAAAAGACTTTTTGTAATAATATTTATTCGTAAAACACAGACACGAAATTTCAATGTGTGTAGGTGAGGTTAGGTCTTTTATTTAACAATAACAATGCTTATTATTATTTCAAGCGACGCAATTGTTTCTACTTTGATTTTAAATATTAACTAAGTCTAATGCGCAAACATAGTATTACCTTAAATCTAGTTTACATTACTAGGTGAGTCAAAAATATACATTAAAAATAAATAAACTTTGTGGTATGTCCATTTTGGAAAAAGGTCAGATACACTCTTTTCCCGTCTGTTGACTTATTATCCCGTCTGTTGGTTGCGGGTTCGATCCCCGCACATGACAAACATTTGTATGGGCCGTACACAAATATATTTTTTCCAACAGACTATTCATTTTGTTCTAACACACAAAAACATAAATAGGTGTTTATTTACAAGATGATGCAGCTGATATCAATAAAGTTACCTAGTTTAATAAAATAAAATTGAATTAGATTAGTTTCATGGTATACAGCATGTCTTAGAGTTCTTAGAAACACGTCATGAAAGAACGCTTATAAAGATTAGGACAGCGTGCAGCGCTCATTGCCGATATATCTTCTCTTATTATATATATATAAATCAATGCCACTTTTCGTTGTAATTTTATAACTCAAGAACGGGCTCACATATCCAAACCAAATTTTTAGGCTTTGTTCGGACTATTTAGTAGATGGTTTATGTGAAGTTTGCACAAAATCGGTCGAGTGGTTCTTCATTTATCACATTTTTGTAACAAAGGAGGATCATTTTGTTAATGGGGATTTCTCTGTCAAATTGTAACTTTTTTCAGTGTTGACAGTACAAGCATGTTGTTATGTCATTCATTTCTGTCATTTCATTTTGGACGTGCTTCGATTAAAGCAAATTAAGACAAAAAACCTAGGGATATAGTATGTACATCACAAAAATAAATAACGCCCAACGAAGTGGGCACGGGACGGCTAGTTTAATATATTTGTAGCGACATCTATCTATGAACTTAAAAACGACGATTCTACATCTCGCTATCGAAGTTATTAGAGCGATTGAACTATACATATATACAAGAACATGACAACAACCGTCGGAGCAGTAGCCCGCCAGACACAACACCCGTCTGGTTGGAGGATCCTCCCTTTTCGGTGGTGGACGAGGAACTTAACACCCTGTTCCTCGCACCCCCAAATATTGAATGGCACTAAATTGAAACACAAAGAGTTTTTAAATGTAGCGTAAGACGCTCAGAATACTATAAAGCAGATGCATTCAAATGTATGATTTGATTTATAACATACGTTTCCTCAATAATCGTAAAGTGTTATGTATTTTATCTACAAAACGAAAAAGCCGTTGGCTTGATTAAATGACTAGGGTTCAAGTTCTAGGACTCCGTCGACTTTGTAGTCTCCAGCATTGAAGTTCGCGTTGGCGCAACAGTCACAGCACCGGTTTGTAGCTGTTGCGCTGGCGGTTGCGGGTTCGATCCCCGCACATGACAAACATTTGTATTGGCTATACAGATGTTTGCCGTGATCTGGGTATCAGTACAGTCCTTGTGGGTCTCCCCACCGTGCCTCGGAGAGCTCGTTAAGCGGAAATTCCCATTCTATCTAGCTTTTCAACGTCTCAGCAAATTACACGATTTTTACGTAAATATTTATATGGAAGTATTTTAATTAAATTATTTATATTTGAATATCCTCATAGAACGAAAATACAGCAATCTTAGAGTCATTCTTTTATACTTATAACATTTTATTCGATACTCTCATATTTTATCGTTCTATACCTAGGCTTTTTTTCGTCTCTTTTTCGATGTTAAAAAAGAACAATATATCAAATACTTTTATCTGGTACATTAGCCTCATTTGTTAAATAAGGTTATCCACAACCTGTGAAACAGGCCTCTAAAGATATTTCCAAAAACACCTGACGTGGTTATTTCAAGTCGATAATTATATTTTTAGAGCGTAGCATTTTTAACATTCAGTTAATTATTGTGATAACACATTAAGACCTTCATTTTTAACGTGAATTTATGATCACTAAACAGCTAGCTGCAAGGAAACAATTTTTATACGTTAACTCGCATGTTACACGCACAGACAGAGTTATTGAAGAATTTATATAGGCCACAAGCATTATTCTTAAACGCAATCAGAAATATACTATAATTAAAAGCTGCAAACCTTTACTTAATTGAGTACCTTTGTTCATGTTATTTCATTGTTGTTATATATTAATTGTTTTGTTTCTTATCGCTTCTGCGATTATAATCTCAATAGTAGATTGAAATAGTTAATAGACTAAAGTAGAATATGCAACAGAGACAATGCTAGAATCAGGAATACTTTTAGTAGTTACTAGCTTTGTCTAGCAGTTTCAATCGCGTTAATTTTAGAAAAAAGTAATAAAATGTTGTATAGTCTATCTATTCCTCAAAAAATAGACTATCTAATACAAAAAGAAATTTTCAATTCGAACTAGTAGTTCTTGAGATTTTATTGAAAAATTTGAAGATTTAAACGCTTCAGTTTTTTTATATTAGTATAGATACACATATTATATATTCATATTGAATAACCAAAATACCTATATGATTTATGATAATAATTTATGTAATATCTTTATCTTCGCTTCTTGGCAAACGTAGTGTGGGTCACGTCCTCCGGCCCGCTGGACCGACGATCTGCGTAAGATAGCCGGTGTAGGCTGGACGACGATTGCGGAAAACCGGAAATATCTGGCGCGAACTTGGGGAGGCCTATGTCTAGCAGTGGACTGCAAAAGGCTGAAATAATTGACTGACTTTATATATCTTTTTCGCTGTTAAAAATGCATGATTAGTATATGGAAGAAAGCTGTTTACACAAAATAAATTTCTGAACGTACGCATAAATATTTGACAACCAATATATGTATGTATATATCAATCCTTTTTCATTACTGATATTATTCAAAACACTTTTTTAACGGACTTCAAAAAAGGAGGAGGTTACTCAATTCGACCGTATATATCTATCTTCTATCTATCTATATCTATATATAAAAATCAATGCCACTTTTCGTTGTAATTTTATAACTCAAGAACGGGCTCACCTATCCAAACCAAATGTTTAGGCTTTGTGCGCACTATTTAGTAGATGGTTTGTGTGAAGTTTGCACAAAATCGGTCGAACGGTTCTTCATTTATCACATTTTTTGTAACAAAGGAGGATCATTTTGTTAATGGGGATTTTGCTGTCAAATTGAAACTTTTTCAGTATTATATATTCTTTTTCAGTCAAGCATATTGTTGTCATTCATTTCTGTCATTGGCACGGGACGGCTAGGTATATATATATATATATATATATATATATATATATATATATATATATATATATATTATATGTATGTTCGGTGATAACTTTGTCGCTTATGAACCGATTTTGATAATTCTTTTTTTGTTGGAAAGGAGATATCCCAACTTAGGTACCATGATAAGGAAACCAGGATTTGATGATGGGATCCTAGTGATATCGAGGGGAACCCTCGAAAAACGTAGTGACGATTATAGTGCGTTTGTTAATTTATTTATTACTAGCCGATGCAATTGAAGTCGGTTTTTTTTTCGTTTGTAAGCAAACACAATTATTATTTAATCTAAAATACACCACTATCCGCATATTGTGGATATACATATATTATATTGTTGATTCGAAACCTTTATTTAAATACGTTCTTTAATTTGAGTATTAAATGTTTGAGGGCTACGAAACCCATGAACATTTTGTAGTGGAATTTTTTATGTTTTAATAGTTATTCTGCTATTCGGGACGAAGATAAATACCACCACCACCACTACAGCCTATCACAGTCCACTGTTGGACATAGGCCTCCACAAGTTCGCGCCCGACATTATGACGCGAACTCATGTGTTTTGCCCATAGTCACCATGCTGGGCAGGCGGGTTGGTGACCGCAGGGCTGGCTTTGTCGCACCGAAGACGCTGCTGCCCGTCTTCGGTCTGTGTATTTCAAAGCCAGCATGGATGGTTATACCGCCATCCGTCGGCTTTTTAAGTTCCAAGGTGGTAGTGGAACTGTGTTATCCCTTAGTCGCCTCTTACGACACCCACGGGAAGAGAGGGGGTGGCTACATTTTTTTAGTGCCGTAACCACGCAGCACAAGATAAATACAACAAGATAAATACAACAAGACAAAATCAAAAACCATTAAAATCGGTCCAGTCGTTCTCGAGTTATCGTGATCGAGTTAAGTGTTCGAACGAACCCGACTTAAGCAAATTATTTGACGATGGAAATAAGCATTCAAACAAAAGAACTCTTAAATCAACAATAAATTTGAATAAAATGACTTTATCTATAGATATGTTTTATGTAAATGGCTATGTAATAGTAGTAATTTTAATACATCGTTAATACATACGTGTCAGTAGTCTATATATATAAAAGAGATTTCCACCCATTGACTCATCACGATATCTCTGGAACCATAAGGCCTAGAGACTTGAAATTTGGCAGGAATATTCCTTTCACCAAGTAGAGGTCAGCTAAGAACGGATTTTACAAAATTCCACCCACAAGAGGGGATTGCGGGGGTTAATAACATAAATGGCAAAACAACGTTTGCGGGGTCAGCTAGTATGTTTAATAATTTAATATATTATATCACATGCGGAATAAGTTTATACTGTTGACCTCTGTTTTATCTCAAGTGGTTGCTCGATAACATCTTACACTATACGTACCTCGTGACTTCACTCGCGTTAACTTTAAAGTAGGTAACAGTTAGTAAGTGTTAATTTTAAGTTTAAGACGTCGTTTCAAAATGTAGGTTCTTTCTTTATGAAAAGTATCCAAAACGCAAAAATGGAAGTAACGTTAAAATTTATGGAAAACATTCCAGTTTCTATCGGCTCTATCCTATTTACGAGTTTCATTGCCCTTAATCTTTAAAAATTTTATTTAAAAATCTATCAAAAATCTTTGACAAACTAACAAATACTTCTTTGTAATATTAATGTAGATAATAGATATGAAAATTAACAGGCAATGTCTAGTCGTGGCAAGAATGTGATGTGTATGTTTTATCAAACCATTTAGCATAATTATGCATGACATGATTACTTGTACATATATTAATACATTTAACCCAAGAGTCCGTGAGGGCCAGACCTTCGTAATTTTATAAAAGCTGAAACTTTCTCAGTGCATGCTCCCAACACCGATAGAAGCAATAGCCAAATATGAAGTTTAACTGATGGTTACTTTGGCAGATACCAGGTATCAAAGGCGTACAACGTGCAACTAACTAACGTCATTTCTTAATGCGTAATTTTTTAATATTGTGTTCGAAGTACTACCTATTAGATATCACGTTAACCAGAGCCGCAAACTTTTGTAACTAAACTTACGTCATAGTATAAAACTGAACTTCATACGGGTCACTTGGGTACCTATTAGAAGATTTTTCTTCAGTTGCCGGTCAATTTCGATAGCTCTAGTCCCGACCTAGACAAACATTTAGATTTGCATTGGGTACGACTTGCCATTACCTACTTATATCGGTGTTGGGAGCATGCACTGAGAAATTTTCAGCTTTTATAAAATGACGAAGGTCTGGCCCTCCTGGGCTCTCGGTCTAATTGTGTTATACCTTTAAAATAATATTAGACGTATTTTAATCACGTGCCTCGTACAATTTGTGCTATCATATTACATAATTATGTATTATTGACACTGTCAAAGCGATAACGGGTTTGGATGAAACTTGATCTGTAAATGGTTAAAAGATCTAGATTAAAGATTAAATAAAAAATGCATCTGGAACTGCGATATGCAACTAGTGTGTAATAAAAAATAATTCTGATGAAGACCTTAAAAATCTTTTTGCTTAAAAAGTGTATTTATTGGTTATGTTATGCTGTAGATCGTAAAGTATACATCGTGCCCAGTACACATTACAACAAAAATTTAATTTCATATTTCAAAACTTATTTAGTTGTTGAAAAACATTTTTACGAGTACGTTTTTTTGGAATCCAAATCTTTATAAAAGTTTTCATTTTTGTAAATTATTTGAAATAGATTATTCAACACTGGTGTTTACTTACTTGTATGTTAATTTCAATTGTTTTTCTCCTTAAAATTTAATTTCCATTTTATTTAATACATAATTTTGTTTATTTCAGATCTACCCCTCGGTGTAATGGTAGAAGAAATCGAAATTCCAGTTCCATGGGGTCACGTGGCTGGACGGTGGTGGGGTCCAAGAGACAAACAGCCGATGATAGCCATTCATGGTTGGCAGGACAATGCCGGTACTTGGGACAACCTCATACCTCAATTACCTACGAACCTCTCAGTACTATGTATCGATCTACCCGGCCATGGACTGTCGTCTAGCTACCCTACCGGTATGGTCTACTACATCTTTTGGGATGGAATCATTCTCTTACGAAGAATAGTGAAACATTTTGGGTGGAGTAAAATAACTCTTATGGGACATTCTTTGGGTGGCGCTTTAAGTTTCATGTATGCCGCGTCATTTCCTGACGATGTCGATAAAATTATCTGCATCGATATAGCTAGTCCGGCTGTTCGGGCTCCAGAACATATGGTCAAACATACCCCAATATTAATCGATAAAAATTTGGAATACGAAAATTTGTCAGAGGACAAAATTCCATGCTACGAATACGAAGAAATGATCGATATTGTCTGCGAAGCGTATAAAGGATCGGTGACGAGGGAAAATTGTAAAGTTTTAATGAAAAGGGGGATGGCCCCAACTCCAGCCCACATGAAAAAGAAGGGTTATTATTTCAAAAGGGACCCAAGGCTAAAAGTAGCCGGTTTAGCGATGATGTCGATCGAAACTGCGCTAGAATACGCTAAGAAAGTAACATGTAAAGTTCTAAATATAAGAGCTATTCCTGGTCAGAAATGGGAGAGATTAGATTATTACTTAGATGTTGTTGAAAAAATGAAGCAACGTGCTGAAGTCCAGTATGTAGAAGTGGAAGGAACCCATCACGTCCAGTTAAACGCACCTCAGAATATAGTCGGCATCATTGAGGACTTTTTAGAATTGTATTAGCTTAATTGAGTCTTGACTAAGACTGGTGATAAATAATGTGATGCAAGAGTAAAATAAGGGCGTGCACAATAGACAAATTCTATTCATAGTTAGTGCCTTTGAGGTAATTATCAAAATGCTTTTCAAAAGCTATTAAAAATACCAATGATCTTAAATCTTATAGAAGAGACGCATGGCAACGCAACGCAAGCAAAAACGCAAGGCTAAGTTTAGTGACGCGCTGACCACACACTGACCGTTAGTGCTAAAAGCCAAAACGAATAAACTTCTAGGAAGCGTGCCTGATTTCGCGCTTAGGCGCTGCGTAGCCATTAGAGTTGGACGTTATTAATTAAGTTTTAACGGTCACTTTGGCTTCTACGGAATTGACAGCGGTTAATATTTTGAAGCTCCCGATATATAGCCGTCATGGGTGACTGAGGATCTGCGATTGATTAATGCACTCTGCATTTTTTGATCAGGACGACACTAAAGTAAAGCGTTGTGTGTCGTAGTGCTACACGCTGAGCTGCCAACGCCGAAGGTCAGGGTGCGGTCAGCACGACTTTAAAATCAGCCTAAGAAAGTGAGTCACCCTGATATCAGCGGAACTGATAATACAGGAAATCATTTAACGTAGCCATAAAACTACGTTCGTTTTGACTAAATTGTCAATAATATTAAGGTGGTTTTTTTACTGTTCAATTCTAAGATATAATATGATTGGTATATTTACACTGACGGGTACAATAGGAAGGCTTTGTTTGTTAGGTTTAAGCCGCTTTTATTTACGTAAGTAGAGAAATTGCCTAGAAAATTATTTATTTATTCTATATTATTTATAATACCTATTACACTGATTAAACGCGTGATTCTATTGCAAACTATAAAATAATTTACTATTTTTTCAATTTTTATTTTAAAATTTGACTTTAATCATTACAAATTCTGTAAACATCGTACAATAACGAATAATAAATACCCATATTAAAAGTAAAATATACTATGTACTTTTCGTTTACATACAATTTTTATAGTTCTGAGGAAAAAATTTAAATCTTAACTTGAAATATTGTATTTTATCGACTACTTAAAATATATTTATTGCTAATCGTAAAATTGTAACCAATCCTTGATTCACTGTCTTTGAACATGATTATTTGATTAATATAATTTAGGTTGTCTTGCTAGATAATTTTAAAATCGCCAACTTGTGCAACGCACTTCCCAATGTTTCTTACCTTATTATTTTATGTAGATATTTTATATCACCTAAGACATTCAGTGAATATTTTTTTTGTTTTAGTATTATTGTGTAAGTTTTAAGTGTAAACGGTATAAAGTTAATATAATTTGTATTCAAATTTTTATATAATTTAGAGCAGCGTGAACGTGACTATGTTATTTTGTTTTTGTCACAGTTAATTAACATTTAAATTAATTTAATATATTCAAATTTACTTTAAAAAAGTTTTCATGGTATAATAAATTATGAATAAAAACACATAAGTAATAATCATTGTTCTTACAGATTTAAAAAAAAAAAAACTGTGAGGCAGTATGACGAGGTTGTATATTGTATTGAGGATTAGTTTGTATAATATATCACAAGGCCAAAACATGCTATTTACGTATTAATTTTTTTTTCTTCTTAGAATGAGTGTGACGTGTTGAGTATTTGGTTTTAATACGGCTCAGGTAATAATTAATTATCAATGACTTGCACGCAAGATATAAACAGTCTAATTGAACCGAACAAGTAACTTATAAATGGTAGTTAGTATAGGTGAGCTATTTAAAAATAGAACATGTTCGTAATTGAACGGTTCATGAGCAAAACGAATTTTTCATTTGATTATTATAGGAACCGAGTTTTATCGTTTAACGTAACGCATGAGTATCGGCGCGGATAATTGAGCGCTCGGCGACAGTGGGAATCGCTATGCGCTTCGTAAACAAGTAAATAGCTTTGTTTTATGAAAATGTCTATATCCATAAAAAGTAAAGCTGAAGGTCAGGGCTCTATATCCGTGCCGATAACGATAGATTGTTAATTTGTTACCATTCAACTAGGCTGGCTTTTGTGTACAATATAGTAAATATAACTGGTGCTTTAAGAAACTATGTCGTAGACTTCACATTGATGTTTTACGTCACTTTTATCTATAGGATGTTCGACTCCTAACTGTCTTACTTCAAATGAGGATTTCTGTAGGTGTAAAAAGGGTTTTTTTTAACCCCATTTGAAGAAACGCAGTTAAAGAGTCGAACACTGTATACAACAGACGAAAGTCTGTATTAGTAATCGACTCATAAATATTAAGGAGGAATAAAATTAAACTGTTGTCGCACCTATTGTTGAATTTTGTCACAACATTAATATGTAAATGATTACATTTGCTGTAATTTATATATTCAGAAATTGCTGCGAATTTAAAATGGGTCATTGTTATTTAAATAAGTACATAGCTTCTAACGGCTGGTCTCAATCCCTCTGAATGCTTACAAAACAACTACATAATAAGAATTTTAATATAAATCCCATATGCAGTGTGTCAGAAATTTAGAGGCTTAGCGTGGACTAATAGATGTGAGCAAAGTCGCATCATCATCATCAATCTTTTTTTCTTTTGTTCCTAAGATCTACCTAAGTCTCTTATTAAGACAATCTAATGATTGTGGTTTTTGAAGGTAGTTACAACGGTCTCACAGTCACACAGAGGGGATTTTTGCGAGGTCCAATTTTTTTTAATACATAAGTTATTTTTTGAGCGTAAATGTGATCAAATTAATAAATCGTCTGTGGTATAAACGTAAAGTTAAGGCATCTTATGCGATGTTGTGGCCACGGCCCACCTTTACCCATGTCTACGCTATGTCACTGTCAGAAATATATTGCTAGAAGGCATATAAATTGGAGATAAATTATTGGGATCAGCTGAAATTCAGGAACGATCAAAATGAATTGATCTTCATAATATATTTTTATCAATAACGATATTTTTGTAATATTGCTATAAGCTTCTAATTGTAAGTATGACTTATGAAGAAAATGTTGTAAGATTTCACAATAGATGATTTTAGATCTCTAATATTGTTTTTTTATATGCACGACATGTTTGTGTATGTTTCAGTAGAATGCTTCTACGCACTAAACCAGTCTTATGGTTAAAAAAAAAATAATCAAATACACTGTACAATAAACTAATGTTTTTTATTTAATCTATCATTTTTGTATGTTTGTGTAAGTTTAAGGAATACCTAAAATTCAATAAAATCCCTAAAATATTCCTTTATGAGTGATATAAAAAATAGAATAGAACAAAATAGTAATAGACTTTTATTTTTACTTAAGTCATATTTAACCTAAAAAATTACAGCCATAGATAAAATGTACCATTTCCATTTTTTTCTTACTGCTTACATTTCCTACAGCATGTGGTTTCTGAGTAAGTGTCCAAATCTTTAACTGAAGAAACCTGAAACAAAGGCAGCACTATTTAAAAAAAATTGCGTGTGTACAAAGTAGGTACACATGTCAGAAGTGAAACTTCTTTGGCAAACTACTTAATTGAAAAAGTAGGCGGTATCATAATTAAAAAATAACAACGTCACGCGGTGTTCCCAGGCGGTACCCATCTAATTACTGACGCGTTACACGTTGCCGTGTCGCCTCGGTCACCCATCCAAGTACTGACGCGTGACGCGTTGCCGCGTCGCCTTTCTCTCAAATTTTACCCTCATGCACCTAAAGAAGTTTCACTCCAAAAAGTATAATACTCCTTGTTATTATTATAAAAGCAAAAGATTGGATGGCCGGATGTACGTATATTTTTAATTAATCACTCTAGAACTAGTAAACGATACTGGATGAAATTTGGCACATATATAGGTCGGATAGATAGATATGTAGGTACTGTTCCACCGAAAATAATGCAAGGGATACATCTCATTATTATGGAATAACACTATGGGATAGATTCCAACAACTAATTCTCAATATATTTGACAATTGGAGAAATCAGTATATACTCACATTAAATATATTTTCCGTATGCTTATCACACTGTAACACAATTTCCTTGCCAATTGAGTTTCGAAGTTGTAACTTATCTCTTATAGTTCGCCACAGTGGACTTGCTGCTTGTAAGATGTCCATGTTACCAAACATGTAAAAACCTGAAAATAATAATTTAACACCTAAAAATTGTTTAGACAATACCTACCACACAAGGGTCACACAAATAATTTTTTAACAATGTTTTTAATATTTATACAGATCTTAATAAAACCGTCCTAGAAACACGCTTAAAATAAGGGGATACGAATTAATATACACTTTTAATATTTATCATTGTATTGGTAAACAAAATCGTACGGCTCACCTGATGGTAAGCGATTACCGTAACTTATATACTGCAACATCAGAAGCATCGCAAGCACGTTGCCGACCCTATCCAAGACCTTCCCCAGGAATTTTTTAACTCTAACTAGTATTTGGTTAACTCAATTACAAATAAAATAAATTCCTATTCTACTTTTTACGCCTATGTAAGGTACCTTATTAGCGACATTAAAAGTTGACATTAAAAGCTTTCATAGATAAGGACAATAAAATACAATAATTTAAAACTGCCTTGACTAAATAAATGCTTAATATATCAAAAATTCAAAGAGAACATTAAACAATAGACGGTAATGTTGATATCAACAAAAAAAGTGTGTGTGCGATTCACACACGATGAAGTGAAACTGCTTTGGCAAACTAATAAAAAAAAAGTAATTTAAAATTAGCGGTGTGAGGCGCGTCCTTTTCTGTCGTTTTGCCGTTGCATCCGGTTTCAAATCACAACGATTCTAAAGAAGTTTCACTTCAAAAAACCCTTACTTTCTGAATAGGAAATAAATGGTCAATACTGACATCACTATTAATGTTTGTTTCAGGGTGTCAAGATAAATACATTTTCAAGTTATATCTAGAGACATATATAACATATAAACACAGAATCTTGGTGTCCATTCCTCACGGTTAACTGATGAGAAAAGTGGATCCTTACCTTAAGTAAAATTAAAATTAAACCATAGACAAAATAAAAATCGTACCTTCTTTAGCTCTGGACAAAGCGACACATATTCTATTCGGAGCTGACAAGAATCCAATCTTTCCTTCTTTATTGCTCCTAACCAGAGACAATATTATGATTTTGTTTTCTTCCCCTTGATAATTGTCCACGACTGTGATCTTAACGCCTTTGAGTGAGGCGTATTTCTTACTTATCTGTAGCAAATAATACTTATTATATTTACATTCTGAATTGTACCTAAACACATAATTATGAGGAAGGTATTGTATTGGCCATACAGATGTTTGCCGTGGTCTGGGTGTTTGTGCAGTCCTTGTGGGTCTCCCCACCGTGCCTCGGAGAGCACGTTAAGCCGTCGGTCCCGGTTGTTATCATGAACACCTGATAGCGATCGTTACTCATAGTAGGGGAATATATCCGCCAACCCGCATTGGAGCAGCGTGGTGGATTAAGCTCTGATCCTTCTCCTACATGGAGAAGAGGCCTATGCCCAACAGTGGGTTATTACAGGCTGAATCGTGATCGCGATCGTGTCATATGAGGACTAGCTGACCTGGCGAACTTCGCACCGCTTTATTTTTTTTCGTGAATATAATAATTATATATATTGAAATAAAATATAGCCTATATTTTAAGTTGGGCAAAAATACATATCTGTACATGAAATTTTTAATTAAAATCGGTCCAGTAGTTTTGGTGATTAGCCCGGACAAACATTGTGACATAAGATTTTTATATACATAGATAAGACTCTTTTAAAACATAATAATTATTTTATAATTTAAATTTGTCTGTAGTAGAGATCATCCTTTGAGTAATCAGGTATCGAAAATAATAAAGTCATATTCACTTGATTCACAAAGGCATATTAAATGTGACTATTTAACTCAAATTATATTATATAATCTACTAGCTGACCCCGCAAACGTTGTTTTGCCATATATGTTATTAACCCCCGTAACTCCCTCTTGTGGGTGGAATTTCGTAAACCCGTTCTTAGCTGACCTCTACGAACGAAAGGAATATTTTTACCAAATTTTAAGTCTCTACGCCTTATGGTTCCAGAGATATTGTGATGAGTCAATATATGGGTGGAAATCTCTTTTTCTTAATCTAAAATAATAATATATTAATCTATATATTAATACGTGAAGCAAAAACTTGAATCGAATTGAGAACCTCCTCTTTTTTTCCAAGTCGGTTAAGAATACAAAATATCACATTTAAAATCGAGATTAAAATCATTGTTTTGGTCTAAGCTGACTGAAAATAATTTATATATCTTTCTTAACTAAACTAAAATATAAATAATGATATATCACCTCTTTTATAAGAGATGCTTGACCGGTATAAGTAGTTAATATTGTAATTTCATCCGATTCATACTTCATTCGACGTAAATAATTGGCTAACGAAACGCACCACTGCGCTTCTGTTGTGTTTTTATGACTCCAGCTGTCTTCTAAACCCTGAAATATAAATAAATACATTTAATAATAGGTACATACAATAGTTTTAAGCTGTTATTGCTATCTCGGATCTATTAGGCAGATTTTAAAATGCTTGTAAAAAAATCTTTTTTTTTTGGTTGTGAAAGGCTGCAGGCAATATTGTATTCATTGTATCCGCCAACCCGCATTGGAGCAGCGTGGTGGATTAAGCTCCGATCCTTCTCCTATATGGAGAAGAGGCCTATGCCCAACAGTGGGATATTAGAGGCTGAATCGTGATCGTGATCGTGATATACAAAATTTTGTTTATATAGAATACGGTAAAAATTTATACTTTAGTAAAGTCAATTTTGTTATAGGAACAGATTAAAAATTTCTTTATTACTCCGGCTTACTAAAATCCTCTGTGAAATTGTTAGGTAGGGATCCCTAGTACAAATTTTTCTTCTGATTAATATCAAGCTAATTTTCCGGGAGTAGCTTCATTTTGATGAGACGAACAAAAAGTTCCTCTTCGAAAACTCTCGATTGTGGTAGATAATAGAGATAGCAGGAGATAGAGCAGCAGTGAGCGTAGGACCGGGATAACGGACCACGCAATTTGTAGGACAATATTAACATCAAATTATATAAATATTAACTAACTAAAAGAAAAAAAAATCAGAAAAAAAACAATTTTGATGACCTCATCAGTCTTCAGGTTAGTAATAATTTTTGAGGTCATCAAAAATTATTACTAACCAGCTGATTTTTATTTCTTTTAGTTAGTTAATATTTATATAATTTGATGGTAATATTGTCCTACAAATTGCGTGGTACGTTATCCCGGTCCTACGGTCACTGCTGCTCTATCCCCTGCTATCTGTTAGCTACCACAATCGAGAGTTTTCGAAGAGGAACTTTTTGTTCGTCTCATCAAAATGAAGCTACTCCCGGAAAATTAGCTTGATACTAATCAGATGAAAAATTTGTACTAGGGATCCCTACCCTTATATTTTAATGATTATTATTATACAATAAAAAAATTAAAATACCTCAGAATCTTCCAAACTCTCATGAGTAAAGAAAAATAGGTTGTCCTTCATTCCCCTAACCTTAGGATACTTCAGTACACTAGGGTGACTCTCCAATTTCTCATATATTGTAGGAACCAAGAGTTCAACAAAGTTTGGACGCATTCTCCTTTGTATGGTTAATGTTCGGGCGTGTATTTTATTTCTTATCATACGTTCGAATAGAGAAATTTCTAGATTGTAATTTTTAGCTAATATGTAGTGTGCGGCAGATGGCCTCAGTTGTTTGTGGTCGCCTAAAAAAAATCATTCATGTAAATAATTGTTTAGTAAGAAGCCATTGTTCATTTACAAATTTATTTTTGAAGTAAACCTTTTTACGCACGCTTGACTTGGGGAGTAAGCTGGTGAATGGGTGACGAGAGCGTTACGAAAAGTGTGATCGAGCGAGGCGGACGGAAGTTGAGAGGCAGATATAAGTTAGTGAAGATAGAAAAGAGAGAGAGTTACGTTTCGTAAGTTTTACTTCAGTCGTGTGGTCTAAAACATACTTGTCATTTTTTAAAGAGCCCAAGAGAGTAGAAATTGAATTGATTATGAAATATTTTTGTCTAGCAACATTACGAAAGCTACTTTGGTTGCGATAGTTTGTTTATTGAAATTTGGTTTATGATTTGTCTAAGGAGAAATTATTCATTATAATCTTTTTAATGTATTATTATTAGTAATTACATACCAATAAGTATCAAATGCTGACATTTATGAGTCAGAGAAGCTACGATGTGAGCTTCTAGTACCTCGGCAGCTTCCTCCACAATAACTAAAAAAAAAAGTTCTTCGATTATTATTTTAGTTTGGACTCTGATATAGAAATCTTTAATGGTAAATAAAGCAATTATTCTTGCAATTAAAACGTTCTTAGTTCGAAGATAAGCTATATCAAGTACATGTAATTATAAAATATCTTGCTCAAAATCTGGAAATGCCCAATACCCAAGCACCTCAAAATTACAGAAGATAGTACTGCTTTGCACAGCTAAATAGTACTGCTATGAAGCAGCCCGACTACGACTGGAGTAGTACCTCGAGCTTACAGAAGATTGCAGCTAAATAACACTGCTTTCAAGCAGTGTTGTGTTCCTGTTGGTAAGGTGACCAGAGCTCCTGGGGGGGATTGGGGGTGGGATGGGCAACGCGCTTGCGATGCTTCTGGTGTTGCAGGCGTCTATAAGCTACGATAATCGCTTACCATCAGGTGAGCAGTACGCTTGTTTGTCGACCTCGTTATTTAAGAAAAGTGCGTGCGTACAAAGTACACGTGTCAGAAGTGAAACTTCTTTGGTAAAATAATTTTTAAGTCTCATTTATATATTTATACTAATATAAAGTTTTCGATTTCCGTTCCAGCGCCATCTAGTTAGTTTGCAATGTAATTCTTCTATCGATATTAATGTTCCTACAACCTTTGTAGTTTCTGTAGTACACGCTAGGTGGCTCTGTTGTTTGACAAAAACGTTGCACATCTTCGTGACGCTAATATTATTATTATTTCACTCCAAAAAACTGCTATAAAGCAGTGTTGTGTTCCTGTGGTGAATAAGATGGCCAGAGCTGCTGAACAGGGTTGGGCGTAGGGTCGGCAATACGCCTGCGATGCTTCTGGTGTTGCAGTGTAGCGCAGGTAGGTTGTATGCTTGTTTGTCACCCCATTGTAATAAATAAGGGTACCTATAGGAGACATCAAAGTATTTAGAAGATGATATCGTCTCGCTGCTCCCGCTGTAGTTAGACCAACCACCTTTGCACTTTTCATGACTTCTCTGTCAACAGTTGCGGAAATTTCGTCTAGTTCATCGCTGCATATCTTGTGTTTTTCCTGTAAAATTGAGAAAAGTTTATTTTTAACAATATGGAAATGATATTTTGGAGTATTTGTTGATTTGTTCTATAGTTTTCCACGAAATCCCAAATATTTATTGGTTGATAGATTTTGAGGAGGTTGGAAGATTGGTTGGTAATTCTTTTTGAGAGAACAAACATAAGTTATTTAGGATCAATAGTGTAGTTTTAATTGATTTCAGTTTCAGTATTGATGATTTAGATAATACGGTGAGAAATGTTAGTAGATATAAGAGCAAAGACAAAGTATAATTTAAAGTGAAAACATCTCACCAATAACTCGTTTAATTTGGTCATTAATTTTTCTTTTATTACTTCGACCGCATCGAAATACACCCGCCATCTCTCATCCCTTGTGAGTTTGTATAAATCATTGACTTGTGGTACATTGGGGTTTTCCTTGTCTAAATAATATGAGGTCGTGTATTTCTGAAATAAAATTTAAAGGTATATAAATATAATATAGTTAAAAGTATTTTCATTAGATGAAGATTTTGAGATTTGCAGAATTTATGTAGAAGAAAGTTATGTAGTATTATGTTCATAGACGCAAAGTTATCATAATTTACCAACTAACCGAAAATGATCTGAATTTTGAAAATCAACCTTCTATGTGATATTTAGTAGTTTGTTACAGCTTTTCTCAATAAAAATATTTGTTATATGATTGTCCTTACCTTAAACATTTTCAGTCTATCTTTAATATTTTCAACCTTCATTTGAAACTTATTTATCATCGGATCTTCTCTACCCTCAGTCATATCCTTAACATACTTAATGTTATTTTCCATAGAATCTATTTCTTTCAAAGCCCATTCCTCAGAAAAGCAAGTTTCTATAGTATCAATAATTTGAATATCTTCATACTGTTTTTCCCAATCATCTAAATCATCTGATTCATCATTCGTTGACGTCATATCACCAAAAAGCCAATTAAGCACAGCATCTTCATCAGATGTCTTTAGTTCTAATAATTCATCACCAATTTTCAAGTAAGGTTTTATTGTTTTATAACTGATTAACTCTCTTTCGCATTTTTCTAGATCACTCTGTACATCCATCATATCCTTGAATATTTTTTCCAATTCTGATTTTTTACTACCATATAAATAAGAGTATTTCGATTTCATTTTAAATCTCATATTATTTAAGTTATACGGTTCTAATGTCTTACTTTTACTTTGACTACCCAATCTCACTACATTATCCGTTACTTTCAGGATGCTTTCTAGGAATTGGTCAAGGGCATGATTTGTGTAACAAATGATCAACATTGGGTTTCCTTCTAGGGCCAAATTTCTCAAAAGCGTTGAAGCAATTTTGACCCCTAAAAAAGTTTTTCCAGTACCAGGCGGACCTTGAACAACAGCGAATTCTCTTGTGAGGGCGAAATTGAAGGCATCCATTTGTGACTCATCCAGACCAAATTGCTTTTCTGCTGGCCATTGTTTGTTATTGAGTACAGGAAAACTTATCTCTTCAGATTTTTCGTTTTTTATGCTATAAATAGTTTCTGGTGTTAAATATGCGGGTGGTTTAGTGTCTATCTGTAATTTTAAAGTGTATATCGAAATAGAAATATATTCTTACCCTATTATAGATCCTGACTATAATAGGGATACCAATTAAAAAGAGATTCTTCTTTAAAAACTTTGAATATTTTAATTTCTTACAAAGAGATATACTTTAAAGATTAAACTAAGATAATATATAACATCTTGTTCTTGTTCTTTTAGTAGGACATGTTTCTCCGAAGTGCTAGATTTGCACAACATTAGGTTTCTAATTATAAATTAAACTGTTTCAGATATGCTGCAAAATACGAGTAATTTAAAAATAATACGATAATAATTACCTGAACATCAATAATATATTTTTTCATAGGTAAAACATCAGTCCTAGAATTCTGTAAAACTTTCAACACTCTGTGATAAGGCTCAAAGAAGACTTCACTCTCGACCATTAAATATTTTTCAGAGAATATTTTGTTTGAAACTGGACTTTCAAAAGACACTGCTATCTGGAAGAAACGATAAATGACTGAAATAAAGTTTTGACACATGTACTTCCAGTACGTCTTATTCGTCAATAAAATATATAGGTAAAAAAAAACTACAATATAATTATATGTTTTTGCTTATTCTCATTCGCCTATTGACTTTATGGTTTGCGCTTGCGGCATCCCTTGCTTTTTTTTAAGTTAAAATATAGCCTAAGTCACTCACAATGATAGGGTAGCACTCTCCTGGCGAAAGAATTTTAAAAATCGGTCCAATAGTCTTTGTGTCTACTCCATTACACACAAATAAAAAATCAAATGTTTCCACTTTATAGTATTGATATAGGCTAATATAGAAGAAATATTATTTTCTAGTAATAGCAATTACTTATTCATACTTACATAACCATTAGTTAATAAATCCAGACTTGAATCCAACACGGAAGCACATAGAATATTCCGGAAGTTATCACTAGTGAACAGCAGAAGCGAACCGAACATAAGTCTTTTATAACGAGCATAGTTTTTAAAATCAACTAATGAATTAGAAATGCGTTCATTCCACGCGATATCGACAAGATATCCTACTTTATTATTGCTAACGTATGTACGTATTACTCGAACTTTTGGGTACACTCTGAAATTGAAAATAAATAAATAATTTACTGTTAATTAAAACTAAAACTATATGATTTTTTTCATTATTTGTTTGAAATTGAATCCGTTACTGATAAAATACACTATATTTTTGTGACATCACTACTATTATGACTGTGTATTATTGTACCAAATATTTTTTATTTAAAAAAATTAATACTTAATTAATCGATATTTTACTATCTGACCTTATATTTTCATAACGCCTTTTCTTGGGGTTTTCCATGTATTTACCTAAGAAAACATAATTTTAATGTAAAAAATATAAATATATATATATATATATATATATATATATATATATATATATATATATATTATATTTATATACACGATATATATATATACGATCATACATATACAAAAGTTTTATTTTTCAGAATAAGATTAAATTAATTATATTAAAATTATCATATTTAGTATTTCTGTGATACAATATCAAAAACAGAAAAATATTGATATCATTTTACTAACATATTCCTTCCCGCAGTGGGCCATAACAGTCTTCCCTTAGCAATTTGAATTGCAAATCTAAATAGTGCTCAACACTTGTGTACGCTCCATTGATAATATTCGGTACAATTTGTACATTATTGGTTCCAAGTAAGTCGTCTTTTGCAGGAAAAATATTTAGATTCTGAAAACTGTTGGGGTCTTTGCTATTTATGATTTCTTCAACTTTGGCTATGTCTTTAATCTGTAAGAATAAAAAAAATGTCTTTTAAACATGACGTAATTTCAATAATAATAAAAAAAAAATAAAACATTTATAATTTAAATATTAATCTGACAAAAGTAGCAATAAGTATTAATATAAATTTATTATTAGTTTAAAATTGAAATTGCTGTTTTAAATATCCCGTTTCAACCACTTAGGCCCTGCGCGCACTAGTGACATTTGTCACCGTGACAAAAAAATCTTTGTCACTGTCACGTCACCGTCACTTTCGTGACTGCGCGCACTTGCAGTGACAGTTTCTTGCATTCGATAAGATGGATCTCGAAGAGACAGTTGTCTGTGAACTCGTTTTTGGAAATAGAAAAAAATACAATAATAAAAAGTATTGGGTTCACCCGCTTTGGAGTGATAGGCTGATAAGAGGAAAGTTCTACACCATGTTTGCCAACCTACGTACATATGACACGTGACATTTTGTTGCGTCACGGGCATGTTGGCGTCCTCCGCGGACAAAAAGTCACCGAATTGTCACGCATCCAAATGCGCACACCTTCATTAGGGATGATGGACGCGTTGACAGTGACAAAAAGTCACGGTGACAAAGTCACTAGTGCGCGCCTAGCCTTACTATTTCTAAGTCGGGGTGTTATATTTATTTATTTACCTATATAAGTCATATACATAATTACATACATATGTCATATGATTTGACTAGCCTGTTGATGCAGCTTGTTTTGATCCTGTTTTATGCTCCGGAGGTTATGGGTTAGATTCCTGCGCCGATTTTAGGTGTAGCATGATATCTATTATTGATATATATGTATAATTTATGTGTATGCTTATCGAAAAAAAAATGTATTTAATAAAATATGTCTAGATCTGGGTATTTCTATTTTATTTTGTGTGTTTATTTATAGCACAAACACAGGATTAAAACTCACCTTTGTTGTGAGTTTTAATCCTGTGATCCCTTAATCCTGTTTACCACATTCTTCAACCCACAGACTTTTTTACATTTTTATTGTAAAACATTACTGTGTCTTTTTAAAATACTTACATTATTTATAGATATTTGTAACTCATTTTTCAAGAAAATTACTTTTTCGTAGAATTTCTCATTAATTGGTTCCATATGGTTTTCTTGAACTCCAATCGCACTTAACTCTGCTATTTCTATCAAATCATATAATTGCTTCAAATACTCTTTAGAATGAACGCCAAATAAAAATATGGATTCACAAAATTCAATAAGAGAAAAGTAAAATGCTTCAACATCATCCCAAAACTTAGTATTAATTCTTTTATCGACTGTTCTCACCTTCGGTAAGCCTTTTAAATATTCTTTTAATTGCACTAAAAAATCAGATTTTTCGAACTTATTTTTTAATTGAAAAACTATTTTTGACCTTTCATTTGTTTCCAATGATTTGTATATAGTAGCCAATATTTTAACTAACAGTACAATAAAATCGCCTTTTAATTCCACATTGAAGAGTAACCAGAACCCAGGCCGATTGGCTAGTTCTAAATTTAAAACTGGTGGATTTAAAAATGAAAGATCGTGTAACCTTTTAAAACCGATTGGTTTCTTTTCTACTTCTTGCAATCTAGGCGAAGGTTTGGTCTCTGTTGTATTTTCCTCTGAAAATTGTGAGGTCGATGGTCTCGTTTCTTCTATAACAGTTCCATCGAACCAGTCTATGCGTAAGGATTTACTATTTTCACTCATGTTTTGCGTAAATATTAAATAATTATGTTTTAAAGTTTGTGTTTAGGTTATGTACAATACAAACAACAACAGCTGTTTAGACGTCACACGTCATACAATGTCAAAACATTGTCAAAATATGGTGACAGCTAAAGTAGATTTCGTTTTACGACGTTTATTTTAGAACAATTCATCACTTTTATACCCCGTCCGGCGACTAATGATCTTTTTGACAGCCCACGCCTATAAATTACGTTGTTTTTTTTCGGAATAACGTACTAAAATTCTACTGTAATGTCATACTTTATTGACGATTTGATTGATTGAGTGAAGTACCCTGTGCATAACAAACAACCACAGACTATGAAACAGTTCTTGAAATAATAAATCGATAATAAATCGATCATATGATAAAAATAATTTTACGTCATGTGATTATTGTTTCTACAAATTTAATACAAAAAAGGAAATAAAAATAGTATCTATGACCCCAAGATTGATTACTTGCAAGGAATTAAGTCGAAATCTTGAAATTTAATTGCAAACCAAGAATATAGAGCAATAACTCTGTTAATTCATTTATTTATTATTTATATATTTCATTTATAATTAAAAAAACTAATAAACGCATAAATAAATAATATTTTTAAACTAAATGTATTTAATTAAATCGATTGAAAGTTCTTCTTAAATAAAATCGATTATTATTTCGAATCGAATAAATAACGTGTGAGGCAGTCACTAATGTCAAAATTTCTTGAAGTGTCAAAAAGATCATTAGTCGCCGGACGGGGTATAGTTATCTTATATTAGAGATATTATTATAGTTTGGCTAACGAAAGATGAGACTGAAAAAACGCGGCAAATTTAAAAAAAACACACCCTGGCAACTTCAAAGACGCGCCATCTTGTTTATTTGTGTTTTTTTTTTTAATTTATTAAGAGCTGGATACGAGTCCTTCGCTCTAAACTGAACAATTTTTTTTTAAATATTATTAAACTTAAGACTAAGACAATAATATTATATAATTATACACAAAATCTTATACTACACTTATGTTTATATTTTTATACACTTTATATTTTTTCTTTATTATAATCTCTATTGACGAACATAAACTTGAATAAGGGTTTTAAATTATTTTCTTTTAGATTGGCTAATATTTTTTCTGGGCGGCGGGGAATATTTATTTTATTTTCTAAGCAGATGTTATTTATATCCGAAGCCAGAACTAATATAGGCAGCATTGTCCTTAGATGATAGAAAAGTAATCGGAGAAAGGCGTTTTCACAACATCTCTGTGGTCCTCATCATATCCATTTTTTGCAGTTAGATCAGCTCTTTCGTTACCTGATATTCTTCTGTGGGAGGGTAGGGGTACCCAGACTATCTCAACGTAAACATTTCTCGCATTTAAATTGTACAGTAAATTTCTAATCATAAATACAAAATAATTTGTTTTAACGACTAATTTACAAAATCACAAAATAAAAATAATAACATTTCTAATATTGCTACTGGAATTTACATACTTGCACGGAAATTACATATTTATATCGCTATATAATACAGGAATTTACATATTTACATAATTATACGGCAATTTATTTATTATGTGATTTAAATTGCGTAACATTTCGCATTAAAAAATTTAACAATTATTGTTTATGAAAATACATTTTGTACAGCCTAAATTACTGTGTAATTATACGGCAATTTATTTATTATGTGATTTAAATTGCGTAACATTTCGCATTAAAAAATTTAACAATTATTGTTTATGAAAATACATTTTGTACAGCCTAAATTACTGTCGAAATATGCTGCTTTAACTTCTCAGGTGCTTCTATATCCATCCGTATAAATTTTATAAAAATAATTTTATTTTATTTTTTTTAATTTTTTTTTTTTGATATTTAATAAACTAAGCAATTTTGATTTACTATTATACTAAATATTAACATCGATAATAATTGTATTTTTTTTTGTTTCCAAAGTGATTTCTTTATATCCATAAACAGACCATAGAGAGCTAGAATAAAAAGACTGAGAATGAAATTGACTTTTAAA
This sequence comes from Melitaea athalia, assembly GCA_905220545.2. Lineage (NCBI taxonomy): Eukaryota > Metazoa > Arthropoda > Insecta > Lepidoptera > Nymphalidae > Melitaea > Melitaea athalia. The sequence goes on along the minus strand of HG992183.1, from coordinate 5,799,878 downwards.
TTGTAATTGTTAATTGACAATAAAACGTAGTGGTTATATAGGTAATTATAATATTATACTCTTTGTACTTTGGACAAATTGACATCTTCGTAAGCATTACAGAATTTATTGATTGAGCGTTAATAATTTTAGAAGACACAATAGAACTCCATAATTCTTCTACTAACGTAAACTTACCAACAGAAGACAGATCTACAGAAGAGATAATTGACAGCATTTTTAGAAAAAACTCAAAAATACACTTGGGCATGTAAAAGAGTGATTGGGAACTTTATAATCATATTTCATTTTATAACTATGACATTTTCAAATAAAAGTGTTTGTAACAAAGGTTTTTTATTATTAATACTTTGTATATTATGTTGTACTAGCTTTAAACTATCCATTATTCAGATAAATTTTTAATAAAAATTTCCTTAATATGAGATGTGGTCTTAATTGATTCAGAATTTCCTAATGCTACTAATGTTTTTACTATCGAATTCATGACTTTTGTGTTATTTACAATATCTGAGATATTAAAGTTGTCTGATTTTGGTGGTACATGTGCTAATTCTATATTTTTATTACTGTCAACTTTACCTGTGTATTTCTGTATTCTACTCTTAGGAAGAGCTGGAAAGTTAACAAAGTCTGTATTTATAGTAGCCATTGCATAAGATTGCCTATTTTTTAATATTCTAGCTGCTTTTATTGGACAATCTTTTGCAATAGCTAGATGATTTCCAGAGCAATTAGTACACTTTAACGTTTCAGAAATACATTCTTTATATGAATGATTTTCAGAGCATTTAGAACAAACCTGTTCACTACGACAAATTTTAGCTGAATGGTTGAACTTTAGGCATTTATAACATTGTAATACTGGAGGGATATAAGTATGTACTTTATATCTCCATCCGTCTAATAAAATATATTCAGGTAGAGAAGTACCTGAAAATGTTACTGATATGGTTGATAATGGGATTAAATTATCATTTTCGCGTTTCATGAATCTACGTACACCAACAATGTCTTTATCACACGAAATTTTCTCAAATAATTCGTTGTTACCTATTTCTTTCGGAATATATCTAATAACCCCTACCCTTTCCACAGAGGATGCAGGTATGTATGCTCTCAAATTATGCTCTTTTAAGCATCGGGATTTCAAAAAGTCGTTCGCTAAAGATGCCTGTTTGAAAGATATTTTAATTTTATTGGAATTAATCCTTGCTCTCTCATGAACCCCCTTGATATTTTTAAAATATTTAGAGAGGTTCAAGGGATTCATATTGCCAATTTTGATTTCTCTATCCAAATGTTCAACATATACCACAAAGTCCCCATTAGAACTATTGTCTGGATACTGTCTCGTATATCCGTTTTTTATGAAGGTCTTATACTTATCTATTGGTTTGATCGTAATTCTTCTTTTTTTGCTTGAACAGGACTTCACCGATCTCTCCTCCTCATCTCCATCGCTTTCTCCTTGCATTTTTATACTTTTATTATTAACTTTACTATTAAAATCTAATAAAATAAATTTTATTTCTTAGACGAGTTTAAAAAAGGCGCGTTTCTCTTCCCGCCAAAAAAGAGAATCCTGTTTATTTGTGACTTTTAAAATATTACCATACTCTGATTCGGATTCTTCCCAATCTCTGTTAAAATCGCCGAAATTTATCAATGTTTAAATTTAAAACAACATTAATGTTGGATAATTTAAAAGATGATGAAATGATTGAAACAAGATGTATTTTATATGTATTATATAATTGTATGTATATAAAATTTTGTTTATGTATATGTGTAGTGTAAGTTTGTATTATGTCTGCATGTGCATATTCACGAGTTCATTTTATAAAGATGAAAAAAAAATATTAGCGTCGGACTACGTCCTAACTTTACTAGGAAGTCACAGGACTGTTGATCTGCAGTCTAAAATAATAAGAATAATACCCGTAGAATAATTAAATAAAGTATATTTAAATCTTAGTAGGTTTCTGCTAGTTATTTCCCAATTAAAGGGGTAATATACCCGATGGTGGGAACCCACAGTGTTGTCATTTAAAAAGTATGCAAAAAAATCGAGTCTCATCTTTCGTTAGCCAGACTTTATAATTATAATATATTTAATGTTATTTGAATTAAAAAAATTGTTACAAAATGCTGTGTATTTTTAATTCCGATTGTAGTGGGTTTAGATGGAAACAAACTAGGAGATGGATTGTTGCAAGTTTTTTTCTACTCGGGTGAACACTATTAGTCCGGGATCCCTAGTACATTTTTTTTCACTTGATTACTATCAAGCTACTTTTCCGGGAGTAGCTTCATTTTGATGAGACGAACAAAAATTTCCTCTACGAAAACTCAATAGGGTACTTTCCGTAGTGAAAAATAAATTATAAAATTTGATTAAAACTAAAATGTACAGAGAAATACACCTAAATATTCTGATTTGGAATCATAAAAGCACATTATTGATTTATTATATTGAAATTAAAAGTCGTATATTTTAATCTGTATATCACGTGACCTAAAACACGAGCCGCCACGGTGTGACGTCATACCGGCAATAACAAAGTTCTGTCAGTGCTGTCAACAGCTAGGGTACATATCTAATGTCTGTAATATCTATCAATTTTAACTTCAAGGTGTAATAGTTGTGTTTTTTCGTATAATAACTCTTCGTATCTTGTTCCAACTGAAATAATATGCATTCATTACTAATTTGTTGATGGCTGGTAGGTTATGTTACTCTCTTACATACGTCATACAGTTTTGTTATTGCACATATTACGTCACCAAAATGGCTGTAGCGTTTTCGCGGTAATAAAAAAGGTTTAAAATTTAAATCAATTTTATGGCATGAAAGCGTGTTTATTTTGCCGAAATATATTTTTTTTGTGGCTTGTTATTAGAAAATCAACACTTTGAAGTACTTTTTCAAACATAGTGGAATACCCTATTGTGGTAGGTAATAGTGTTAACAGGGGATAGAGCAACAGTGAGCGTAGGACCTGGATAACGTACCAGGCAATTTGTAGTACAATATTACTAATAAATTATATAAATATCAACTAACTAAAAGAAAAAAGTTAAGCGTGTAATTTTAGTTTCATGTATACACAGATTTACATGTATTTATGTGGATTCCTAAGAAAAAAGTTACAAGTACATTTTTTAAAGGATTAGTGTAAATAAGATAGTTCAGGTTTATTTCCTTTGTATCTACCTATATAAATATAGTAAGTACACGTATATAAACGTGAAATAAATCTAATTCCATATTTTTGTAGATCCATTGGGAAATTAAGAATTGTTTGAATCTGCATCTAAATTTCTCACATATAATCATGTGTACTTATAGGATTATGTATATTCTTCAAACAAACCATAATAAAACGTAAATGTATAAATATTTTCAACGATAACTACGCACCAAATTAAACGGAATTACATTTAACTGCAACACGCCTTCAGCATAGTAAATTATTTGGTCGTAAATAGCTCTCAAGCACCTGTAACTCTTTACTACCCGCATCTGAATCAACAATAATTTACTTCATTTTAGACTCTAACACACTAAAGCTAAGGCTTATTATTTAGTGCATCTTATGTAGTTAAACCTCTTATTCCATCTCGCATCTTATTATATTTTGCATTAAAACTGACATGATTTTTTTCCTGACTTGAGATTAGCTACGATATTATAAATACGAAAATATTTGTATTATAAATTTATAATATTATACTTCAGAGAATCTCAATATAATTCGGTCGATAGATACCTATGTCGCGTCGGTAGACTAATTAATTTAGGATTAAACATATATTTTATACTTTTAGTTGCTTACAAAATACCAATAAATTCATTTAAATCAAAAATACACTTCAAAAATCCTTTATAGTAACGATATTTACTAGGTGATAAATAGGACAGACCTTTTTTAAAAAGCCTTTGGAAATAAGAATATAATATTCAGGAAATTGGCATTTCGCCAAAGCTATTGGTAACTTAAATTTTGCGCTGTCAACGTTGATGCCATACATAATATAATACACTAGCAGACCCGTGCCCACTTCGTTGAGCGTAAAATCGTAATAATATCGTGTATTTATTATTTTAAATTACAGAACCAAATAACATACTAAATTTTATAGCACTTACATAAATAATAATGTTACTCCAACGCCATCTATCAAAAATCTCGAAAACGACGTCGATAGGCTAATAAAGTCTTCTAATAGCGATAGATGACGGCGAGAGATGGCGTTATTATATATACCATTTTGGAGTTATATTTTTATCTTTTTCTTATTTACAGAATTTTTTGTTCAATTACAATAAAATATAGCCTATGTCACTCCTGAATAGTGTAGCTTTCTGTTAGTGAAAGAATTTTCATGATCAGATCAGTATTTGCGAAGATTACCCCGTATATACAAACAAAGTTATAAACTTTTCCTCTTTATAATATTATATAGTATATAGTATATACTATAGTATATATAGTATAGATTAAAAAAGTAACATCACATTATTGTTTTTTGAAGTAAATCTTCAGTCGTGTGGTCTAAAGAACACACGTTTTTTACCATCGATTTTAATGAATGTTTATTAGCAACCTTTGGAGAACAAAAGAGCTTGAAATAAAATATTCGCTAACCCCGCAGACTTTTTAATGAAGCAATAATAATGAAGATATAAAAACAATTTACTTCTAGAAAAATATAAAATATAATTATAAAACAACGTGCACGTTAAAGATGTAACAAAGAACTTCTTAAAAATTATAACATAAATTATAAAAAGAAAGAATTTTAAATATAAATTGACATCTATCAAAAAATATTTTTATAAAACAAATAAAAAAGGTTTCACTATTATTCATATTAAAAAAGTCTATACAAAATCTATCTATCTATCTCTATCTATCTTTTTTTTTTTTTATATGTGGAGACGCCACAAACCTATAGACTATAAAGTCTATGGGTTTAAAAATATAAATACCATTAATATAAAATTTCTGAATTGAGAAGTATGATTTTTGTTATAGATCAATTTAGAAGCTGTTCAATCGACTTTAATAATTATTAATTTATTATACCACTAGCTTCTGCGCGCGACTTCGTCGGCGTGGACTCCGCTCCTATTGGTCTTAGCGTAACGATACATAGCCTATAGCCTTCCTCGATAAATGGGCTATCTAACACTGAAAGAATTTTTCAAATCGGCCCAGTAGTTCCAGAGATTACCGCGTTCAAACAAACAAACAAACAAACAAACAAACTCTTCAGCTTTATATATTAGTAAGTATAGATTAGAACGCTATATGAAATATATAAACTAATTTAAACAAGGTGTAGTGCTGGTTTTTACGAAATAGGTAGGTTAAATTTAATAATTTTAAATTTCGCACGCTTATTCGCATTATTTTCTATTGTTCCCTACTATTACAATGTACTCTGTGGTTTCTTGCGTTTGAAGCTTAACAAATTCCTTTTTTTTTAAATAGAATAGATATCAATCCTTCTAAGCAGGTAGGGTACCTAGTATTTTAAAACATTTAATTAATTTATAAAATTAGGTACTTATACCTACTAAGCAATATAGCTTAAATAAAAAAATCTAATTTTTAAAGTAGTTTTTAAAATATTAAAGAGTCATCTCTCTATGATATAACTTTTAATAATTTTAATAAAAAAACGTGTTTTAATTTTGTATGGACGTTTAACGTCTTGGAAATAGCTCGTGCTTGTCAAAGTGATACGGGTCTAAGTGGCTATTGACAAATCCTATCGCAGGATAATTTACGTTTATGCTCGTACACATTTCATAAATGTGTTACCGTGATTTATTTTCGAACATTTTGGTTATGACACCGTCACGTGCCGTTTCACCTTCATACATAATCTCCATTAGGTACGAGTTGACCTAGAGAACCTTTTATATAATTTTACTTAGGTCCTACATTCAGCTATTATATACGCAAGAATAGACAGATAGAAGCCTTAAACTAGTTAAATAGTAATCGATGAAGATGACATAAAAATAAAATGTTTGTCAAAAGCGAAGACCACGTCAAACACTTCCCACTTCCCGCCCTCAAATCGCTAGTAAATTATTTTTCTATGCTATTACCAGTCGTCAATTTTACGGTCTGCAATTAAATTTAAAGTAACGATGTTAAAATATTTTTTATGACAATATCTGATTATAATATTAATTAGTAATTTAACTTCACGATCGCATCTTTCAAATCTCTTAATTACCAAATCAAACTTCGTCCCTCAGCTAATCGCAGCTGAGATCACCTAATCTGCCTCTAAGATTATATGTAAAAATTCCCTGATTAATCAACTTGGGTTAAGGGTTACCAGACTAACGTTGATTTTCCGTGAAAGTGGCATTATCTTATCTCTTTTTATCGAGTTAATTAAAAGGTAATATTTGCATGTACCTACCTATTCGTTTTTTAATAACTTTGACCTTAATTTAAGTGAGTCAATATTATTCTAGCATGGCACCTCACTCGCTCACTCCAGCCTACAGCTGGACCTCGTTTCCCCATGTACGAGAAGGATCAGAGCTTAATCCAGGTTGGTTGATGCCTGATGGCACCTCGTGACGGTCAATAGGTAAAAAAATTCAAAAATAATAAATAAAAAAATTATAATGGTAAATTATATATAGGTAGGTAATCTATACATATAATAAAATGGTAGGAAAGTCAAAACTGTACATTGAATATTTTTTTAAAAGAATACTTGGGGTGTGATCTACAATCGATACCGAAGCCAAAAATATAGTTTTTAGAATTTTTGTCTGTTTGTCTGTTTGTCTGTTTGTCTGTTTGTCTGTATGTATGTCCGGGATAAACTCAAAAAGTACTGCATGGATTTACTTCAAATTTGGCACGAATATTGTTAAGAAGTCGGGTCAGAACATAGGCTATATATTATCACGCTATCACCTACGGGGAACGAGCAGTGAACCTTTATTTCTTCAAATGTATGTCCGGGATAAACTCAAAAAGTACTGCATGGATTTACTTCAAATTTGGCACGAATATTATTAAGAAGTCGGGTCAGAACATAGGCTACATATTATCACGCTATCACCTACGGGGAACGAGCAGTGAACGCACGCAGACGACGTCGCGGGCAGCAGCTAGTAGTATACATATTTCATTACAAGTGCGGAAAGGCTGTCATTGCAAAGAGTTCCGTGGCGCAGCCGAAGGCGAGGGTTGACAGTCGGAACAAGTTGCAATGACGGTTCCGCACGTGTACTGAACGACTATTTTTAATACAGTTGCGAAAAAATGAAACAATTTAATAAAATAAACACGCAAAGAAAATTTCTGAAAAATGGCGCCAACCGTAGAATATTAAGCAGAGTTTTTTTTTCTTCACCCATTCTGGTAGGCAAAGGGAAACTATGCCCATACAGCCAAGTCTTCAGTAGAAGTTTTTTATTGATATGAAATGAAAATGAAATTTAATGAGATGAAATGAAATGAAATGAAACCTAACCAAACTCATTCAATCAAATCATTAAATCTGATATTGAAACAAATTAGTAGCTTCTTTTAAGAAATATACGTATTTGCATGAATCATAAAAACTTCTATGATTTTTTTTTGTAAAAACTTCATGGTTGGTTTTTCTTTTTAATAGACATTATTTTGAAGTTGGGGAAGAGAACGCACAAGTGCGGGAAAGGTAAAAAAAAAGCACGAGTGTGTAATAGGCAATAGCCCACATCCTTCCTTCCTTTTGCTGAATACCTACAAGTTAAAAGTCGTTTTACGAACATGGATAAATGCACTTAATTTTATATTGGACTATGTAACTAATTTGGTTATACATACTTAAATTACTGAAATAAAAAAGTACTATAATTCCTGAGTTTTTTTCTAATATTTAGTAAAGTAGGAAATGAATACCGATTTTTTCTGGTTGTACAACAGAAATCAAGTTATGTCAATTTAGCATAATATGTTACGTGGGTCATTAATTTTTAAATTTTAATATTGTTTTGTAATGCTAATTTGAGATAAGCAATTCTATTGTACACTTGAAAGAAAAAAATAGTTTTGATTATGCATTTCAAAGTTCCCGCCCTATTCACGTCCTTCACGCAGTTGTTCTGGGCTGCCACTAGATGGCGCGCAGCAAAACTGTCTTAACCTTTTATTTAGGAAGTCGTTATTCTTCTCCTAGAGTATTTAATGTTCTGTGGCCCACATCCCGAACGCTATACGTTCCTGCAATACACCACTTTTTGAGCAACTGTATTAAAAATTATTTTACGCAGAATGTAGTGTTTTAACAGTAGTAATTTTTTACTATTTATATTATAATTTATATTTTTTATAATTTAAACGTTATTTTTGTATTTTAACGTTATGTACATAATTCAACATTATTACGTCGTGAATGTCGCTTTTGTAGGTATAATATTTCCTTTTGGTACAAAACCACGAATACGTACAAAGGATTGTGTAATTTTGTGCAGTCGTTCGAAAGTTAAACGCGTACATTTCGGCAACTAATTTTTATTTATGTACACAGATAGCCACTATAGAGATTTCATCAGTTTTCCATATATTCCATGTATTAACTTGATCCGTTGTTTTTTATTTTATTTTACGTTCAATTTTAGCTGAAAATCACTGAAATTTGAACCTAGGAACTACATGTTAAAGTCGATTGTTCTAAAAATATTTTAAATGTAAAATGTCGGTTGCACCAACACGTCGTGTTACAGATGTGATCCCGTAGCACATCAAACCGAAGCCAATCTCATCCAATTCCCTTAGGCCTTATTTTTGAAACTGACGAAATTGAGAACGAAATTTGATTTGCTATTTTATCGTACAAGTCAACAGCATGTACGGGATGTACGTTTTACAAAATTTTAGATTCACGAACTATCCGCTTCACAAAATATTTATGTTCTTATTGTTAGGTATCAGGGTTTAAAATTGTAAAGCTATATCTTATGTTTATGGTTTTGCGTCTTTGGTTAAAATAATATCCTTCGAGCGTCTTCAGTTCGTAAGTCGAATGTGTTTGAGAGGAATATTGATACGCGTGCTTAACTCCTATTCAAACTCAATATTGTCAGAAATTGACGCTAAACAGCAACTGAATATTGGAATATAGGTGTTTAATTTAGTATAGAGTTTTTAATTAATGTTTTATTTATTTCATTGCGAATTTAAAATATTTTAAATGGTTTTATTGTTTAATAATTCTATATATTCGTTATTCTCTGTCCAAATTTATAATAAGGTAAATACGTTTTTGGTCCCAATTTTGTTTCTCACAACTAAGAGCTCCCTAACTTTGTAACTTTGTTGGGTCTGGCAAGATCGTATTCAGAAAAATTTCGACATTGCGTCGCAAAAACATAATAGGAATGAATTGTCCGTGCAGATAATTTCTGTTAACAATTAACATATAATTGTGTTATTAGATATGTGTTGAGGAAATGTACAACACTTCAAATAATTGTCAAAATATCATATTGTAACACGTGGTTCAATAAGTCCCGAGACTAAGTACTAAAAAAAGGTCTTTTTTATAAAATTAATTTTTATTCATCAACATAGTCTCCTCCAAGAGCGATACAGTCCCTCCAACGCTTTTCTAACTTTTCTATCCCATGTGTGTAGAACGATTTGTCTTTGGCTTCAAAATAAGCCTCCGTTGCTGCGATAACTTCACTATTTGAGTCAAATTTCTTACCCTGAAGCATTTTTTTGAGGTCTGCAAACAGCCAGTAATCGCTGGGGGCCAAGTCTGGCGAATAAGGGGGATGAGGAAGCAATTCGAAGCCCAATTCGTTAATTTTGGCCATCGTTCTCACGGACTTGTGACAAGGTGCCTTGTCCTGGTGAAACACCACTTTCTTTTTGTTCATGTGAGGCCGTTTATCCGCAATTTCATACTTCAATCGCTCCAATAAGCACATGTAATAGTCACTATTTATATTTTGCCCCTTTTCAAGGTAGTCGATGAAAAGTATTCCATGCGCATCCCAAAATATAGACGCCATAACCTTACCGGCCGATTTCTGAGTCTTTGGACGCTTCGGGCGGCTTTCACCAGCCGCTCTCAACTCCGCTGCCTGCCGATTGGATTCCGGAGTGAAATGGTATATCCAGGTTTCATCCATTGTAACATACCGACGTAAAATCCTTTTTATTATGATTCATCAGCGCCAAACATCGCTCTGAATCATTGATACGTTGTTCCTTTTGATCAGTTGTAAGCAAACGCGGCACCCACTTAGAAAAAAGCTTTTTCATGGCCAAATTTTTATGTAAAATAGTGAAAACACTACCAGCTGAAATCTTCACTATCTCGGCTATCTCTCGCACTTTTACCTTCCGATCTTCCAATACGATTTTGAGGACTTGGTTAATATTTTGTTGAGTCACTGCTTCATTTGGACGACCTGAGCGTTCCCCATCATTGGTGTCCATGCGACCGCGTTTGAAGTCGGCATACCACCGACAAATGGTTGCTTTAGAGAGAGCTGATCCGGCATAACATTTTATAAGCCATTGCTGTGCTTCAACGGTATTTTTTCCCATTAAAAAACAATGTTTTATCAACACGCGAAACTCGTTTTTTTCCATTGTATCGAAATTACAACCGTAGCGTCACTTAAATGTTTCAAAATCAATAATTTTATTGTTCCATTTTTAAAAATTTGACACATATTCTTGTATTGATAGCCAGTACTTTTTAAAAATCAAAAGAGTTTTTAATATATGCGCCATTTCCAGGTTAGCCTCGGGACTTATTGAACGATCTAGTATACGATAGAATATTTTGATTTTGGTTTAAGAAAAGTATGTCTAAGTTTTGAACTTAGAAAGTGGAAACTCAAGTTAAGTACTCGATTTTGTCAATTAAAATTTGATGTAAATCTTCAACGATTACGTTTATTCTCTTCTACAATTATTATTTGAGTAGTAAACCAAATCACTGACGCTGTGGCGCATCGGCTGTAGTGGAAACGGGTCTAATTTAATGCACCATGGCAGTGCAATCACTTGATTACTTCAGTTATCCGCAATTCACTGATTTTATTGTCTACGTTTGTTGATGTAGATTGAATGAATATAAATTTAAGTGTGTTTTTTAATGCAGATATGTATTTGTAATTTAAAAGTATATACATATAAGTATGTATTTTTGTACCGATATGACTGTATAGCCGTATTAGAATATATTTTTATAATTGTGAAAATTTAGAATTCGACGTGTTGGCATTGCTTTCATTTAATCTGTAGCCTTAGCTACAATTTACCGCATTCTTCAGCCCACTGTGAACCAAACTCCAAGCTGAGCTGATTAAGCTCAAACATTTTCTTGTACAGAAAAGGTGTGCTTTTCCCATTTATCTTTCTTTTCTTTGGCTATAAATAACTCCTCCGTCAATAGAAATAATACAATTCTATTTTAATACTTTTATCAACAAACTTATGTACTACGGTAACTACTTAACATCATGTGAATCAACGCTTATTTGCAACCCTAGTCATATAAAAAAAGTCCAATTCAGCTTTCATGTATTTGACCTAGCATACGTTACAGAAACAAAGTAAGGACCTATTTCAACAGATGTGGATAAAGTTTCTCCTGCAAATAAGTTACGATTAGAATCTAACAGCAGGAGGTAGAATCGGCCATTGGGAACTATTTTGCCCCAATTAGGAAATTATAACTGTTAAGATTGTTAGATTTTAGATTCAAAATTGCGAATAGAAATATGCCAAAAATATAGTAGAATTTGATAGTGAAAAAGAATAATAAACCAAAAACTTATCTGTTGGATATCGTCAATACAAATTAAAAACAGGCTCTAAGAGTTTTTTTTTTAAATCTAGATCGGCAAACAAGCGTACGGCGCACCTGACGGTAAGCGAACACCAAAAACATCGCCGATCCTATCCCTAATTCCTCTCAGGAGCTCTGGTCACCTTACTCATCAACAAGAATACAACACTACTTGAATGCAGTACCCCAGTCGGGAAATATTATTATAGGCGATAAAAGTTTCGATGACAAAAATATTATTTGACAAAAAGTACTTTATTAAATAAATATGTCACGTGAAAAAAATAATTAATATCAATATTATTATTTTTTCATTGGAAAGTACTAAAAACTATTTTCACGTTCACGTTCGATGAGTAAAACTAAAATATCTTTTTTATTATACGCGTAAAATTGAACATGTTATGCTCAGTCATTGTAGTTAAATGTCTCGGAAAGGTCTATTCTATTCCCTACGAACAACATCTGGGTATCTGTGTAATAGTATGTAACGTAATATGTTGAAAATAGTGTTGGATTTCTTTTGTTGGTTCACAAAACACCGTTTTCCTTTTGTGTTTGTTTTCTTTATTTGTTTGTTAATGCTATTGTTTATACCTTACTCTATGTATTATCTGTCTAAAAATTATGTTTGTATTAGTACATTAGTAGATACAGCTTATCAATAAAATGTCAATATATACCTAGGTTTTTTTTTTACAAATTTTACGTATGGTAATTTCGTTATTTAGTAAATTAGTAAAATTGTGTCTGAAAGACATTGTAGTTTAATGTATTACAATAAAGTACTCCGGTATATTTTTTTTCTTTAGGTCGGCAAACAACTATACGGCTCACCTGATGGTAAGCGATTATCGTAGCTTATAGTTATAGACATCTGCAACACCTTTATTGAAAAAAAAATCATTACATATTTTGAAACTATTAATTAGAACGTAGTGTATCAGTTATAATTAAAGACAAAAATTTTATTGTGACTTATAGAATAGCATCAAATTTTATCTATTCTTTTTAAAATAAGCTTAGAAATTTACTAAATAATGATAGCAATAAGTTATTACTATCATTATTTAGTAAATTTATATTTATTACTAATAATAAATTAACGCCTCACACTCAACGTGTGATACGTTTGTTTATTATAGGATTTACTCTTGTGTCGGGGGTCGGAAACAACGCTTAGACTACGGCAAACATCGGTATGGCCAATACAAATGTGTGTCATGTACGGGGATCAAACCCGCAATCCCCAGGGCAACAGCCATAGGCTAGTGCTGTCACCTTGGCGCTAACGGGTTGCCAAAGCTCGACTCGTCGTCGACTGTACCTGATATTTAATGTCTCTTATCGCAAATTGTAAAACGATGCAAAAAACTATTGAATTTTTTATAGTCAATTAGTCTTATTTCAGTTTCATAAGTGCACAGTTATGAAAATAGATAATAATTCTTTCATAGACTATTTGAGGTCTTCACAGTTAAAACATGGCGAGGCAATAACGTCACTAAGTTGAATATTAAGATGATTTACGAAGTTCGTGTATGATTTTATGTGCCTATAAAAGAATTAATTTATTAATAATATTGGAAAATATGTTTTGACTAAGTGTTGTAATAATAATTATTGTACCTATATTAAGAGATTGCTGCGCAAAGTTTAATAAACAAACTAGAAAAACTTAATAGTAATTTAATGCATATAAAATTTAACGAAGTATTGTTTCAGAGAACACTTCTAATATTTGAACATAGCTTGGCGCTTGCTCCTCAAGATGTCTGACCATATCTTGCCAACTGCCAAGCTAAGACGTGAATTTATGTCTCTCGCCTCTTCACATCTCGTTGAATCTATGATAAATGCTTTAAACCTGCCAGTTACAAGTAAAATTTTTGGTGAAATTGAAAAAGATTCTTACAAAGATACAGGTAAAGATATAGGTTAGTCACTTGTGTATTTCACTCATACACATAAGGCACATTGTATGCACTATGTAACTGGTATATAGCAAGTATGTTCTCGATCTATATGCTAAGGATAAAGTATATCCCTTATGTTCTTGCACCGACAGCGATAAGTGGACAGTAAGATCATTTTTCATACTATTAAATTTATGGACCGGCAGATATTGTTATCGGGATCACGGACTGAATACGTTCATATAAGCGAACTTTATGGTATGAATGTAGGAAATGTATTTTACTGATGTGGCTATAATAGAGGAAGACTAGACGTTTCCTGTGGTTTACTCGCACTAAATTTTTTACTTATTTGCCAAGTTTTGAATTACTGGATGTTTTATTTTTATACCAATAAAAAGTTATTTGTTTTTTCTACCCAACTTGGCTTTTGTTGACACAATGGTGACATATTTAAAATCAGTTAAGAATTTTTAGAGTTAGTAGCATTCTCATTGTACGTTTTATTGAGTACTAAATGTGGCCTGTGTGAAAAAAAAGTACTAAAAATATATTTTTAAGACATGTCGGGCAACTCACACGCGCTGCTCGACGCGACGTCGTTTTATTTGTTTTTAGAATATCTCCTAAATTATGCGTCCAAATTAAATGCTCTAAGAGATAAAGTTTATTTTGATAAAAAAAATTGCCTTCTTGATGAAGTATTTTTCATTCGTAAGGATTCCTATGCCTGGCTAATACTATTGTAATAATATAATATCACTTTTTATTTTTTTGTAATCATTAATTCGTTACAGAGTTAAGTACTTTAATACTGTGATATCTTCTAAGATATTCATTGAAATTAAATGACGTCAAGGATAGTTTGGTTTGAAAATACCTAAATATTTATGATGAATATTTGTTATTTTTAATAAAATAGGTTTTATTTGAAGGTCACTGTTCTACACTAGTTATGTAACCTTAAATATGTAATTTTTTTGCAAAATAAAACTTGGCAATGATTGGATTCACGTACGCTACTCGTAACATTAGTTGCTCCCAGCGGCGTCGTTCGCTTGGATTTTTAGTTCACCGAGAATGAAGTGTTGTAATATTATGTATAAAAAAATTTGAATAAACATTAAAAAGTCTTGATTTTTTTTCAATTTGCTGATGTGTTTAATTAAAAGTAGAAATATAGGACGTTCATTTACAACACAAGATATGTACGTCCGAAAATCCAAAGCGAAACACTGATACAGTTTCGCTTCAGCCTGTAATATCCCACTGCTGGGCACAGGCCACTTTCTTCATGTAGGAGGAGGATCAGAGCTGCCACGACGAGAGCACCACGCTGCTCCAATGCGGATTGGCGGATATATTCCCTATTATGAGTAACGATCGCTATCAAGTGTACATGATAACAACCGAGACCAATGGCTTAACGTGCTCTCCGAGGCACGTTGGGGAGACCCACAAGGACTGCACAAACACCCAGACCACGGCAAACATCAGCTGTATGGCAATACAACCATTTTTGTTAATTTCTCATCTTATTCAATTTAAATTTTCTAAACTAATACACAATCGAAGTAATTTTGACTTTTTTAAATAATATGTACGCAATATTTAAGTATATACTTTAGGTTTTAAATAAATACTAGAACTATTATTATCCTAGTCTGCACTTAGCTTCCTGTAACTACAAAGCTTTAACTAAATTATTTAAAATGTATTTCATTACAGCTATAATTATGGACTGATTAAACACACGAAATCAGTACAATTGGACGATTTGTGGGTAAAATAATAGCTGTTCATTCAATATATGCGTCAGTTATTGTCTAATAGTGTTCTAGTGTTTAGGCTTTATTTGCAGTACGCTTGATAACTGTTTGTTTTAGAAATCAGATTTTTGCTTGGTATTCAAAGTCGTGTATCGGACAGCTCTACTAGTGTAGGTAATCATGCTCTTTGATATTATAAATAATAAAGACTAATAAAATAATGAACTGATTACAGTATAACTATATTATCTATTAAGGACCAGGAAACACAATGTACAACGCTAAGGTCCCAAAACATTTTTATGTTGTACAAATCTTTTTATCATAATTATGTCTCGATCAAACCACTAGCTTAGTAGTCTTACACTTGGACTACTGAAATAAAATAAAAAAATATATAAAATGAAAAAAATTAGATTCTTAATTCAAACAGCTTAGTATAACCTCTTTTTGTTTACTGAATAAATTTGTGATAATTATATACAAAGTATTTTGTTTCGCATTTCATCCAAAGTAAACCGTCGTCGAAATAGAGTAAACAATTGGAACGAATCGAGTAGAATAATTTAAAATCAACTAAGTCTGTAATTAAGGGGTAAACTAATTAATGTAGGGATCTTTTAATTTATTCGTAATTATTAGGACGAAGCGGCAAAGGGTCCAACGGATTCTATGTCACCCTGAAGAATTAATTAGTAGGTGGACCTTTTTGTATGAACTGAAGTAAGTTGTCTAATTATGTTCTTTTTTGCACCAAAAATTGAAGAATAATTATGAATTTTCAAGTATGTTCGAATTTATAATATATATCTATTGTTGTTGGATGATGAAGTAACATATAATGCATCATCGTTTATCACGTATAAAACGTGTTTAAATCCAAACACTTTATCTTAGTAATTCATTATTTTCAATAATAATAATTTATTTCCGATTGCGATAATACAAAAGGTAAGAAATTAAATTACAGTAAATGTCCTCAAAGAATTTAAAACGGTTAGCAAATACGTTATTGTTTACGTATTAATAGTATTGCAAAATAGTTCATACAGTTATTATAACTCAATTTTGATATCATTTTTACGAAGCAATACCACTTCATTAAAAAATACTAATTAAATTTATTTGTAAAATTGAATAACATCAAAAATATATAATTATGCTACATTCTAAGTAAAATTACATTACTTCGAAAACATACATGCTACATTACGAATCATTGCCTCGTCATCTGTTTACAATCCTTGCTGGATGTAGAAGATCTCCTCAATACCACGCCACTAAGCTCTATTTTAAACTGTCAATATCCGGGACTAAGTGCCTCCGCTGACTTTTAAAGTGCTAAACTTGTGTTTAAACTTTATCTCTTCACACAGAGATGGATTATATTGTGAGAAGAACTGTTTTTTAAATTCACATAATACTTGTTTCAGAATTTCATCTAAATTATTATATTAGAAGTTATTTTCCATTATTATTGCTTGAGTCGTTTTCATACTTTAACTTTAAACTTAAGTTAAATGTACGTTATATTTAAACTCAAGATTATGCTTACTGTTCGAAGGATCAAAAAATATTTTATTTAGAAGGGAAATGAGGTTTGACAATAAAATATCATAAAAAATACAAATCTTAATTAATCTAATAGTTAGTGGGTATGAAAAAAAGAAAAAAAGGAAAAAAAAAGAAAATAAATATGAAATGTATTATATATTATTATATTTATTTTTATTATTATTTTTCTTTTACAAAGAACAACAAGAACTTGACAACAAAAAAAAAATTGAAAAAATGTTATCTAATAAATTTTCCTATTATTATACGAGCCGAAAAAATATAAACAATCATTAAAAAATCTTTTAACGAACATACAATTGAAACTGGAAAAATATAAATCAAATAAGGCACTTGTTCGGAGACAGTATAAATCAAGTCGAAGTGCACTCGGAGCCACTCGTGTATCGTTACAAAATACATCGGATTTTCCGTTTCAAATAGTTCCTTAGTCTAGTCAACAACTTCAAAAACGTGTTAAATAGAGATAAAGCTCCTAAAAAAATTAACTATATTATAGCTCTATAGCATATCTCATTGGATCCGGAATGAAGTCTAGAAAAATGGGTCGGAAGGATTGTCTAGCACTCAAAAAATTGCAAAAGTTATTAATAAATGAAGTGTCAAAAAAGGGATTTTGTTTTTTATCCGACTTCAAAAAAGAAAGAGGTTTCTTAATTCGACCACCCTTGGGATATACTCCTTTCCAACCAAAAAAATAATCACCCAAATCGCTTCATAAACGACGAAGTTATCCGCGAACACACACACACACACACACACACACACATACATACATAATTATATAGTATCTGTTATTGTATACCTATGCAAAGATAGGAAAATACTTAAATAATAACTATTGAAGAAATAAAGGGTTTAAAAATTAAAAGTGAGATAATTTTACAGAAAGGGTATATTTGTAGAGATTATAGAGATTATTGTTGCTGCTAGTTCTAGAACACTACGATCTATTGTTATGAACTGCAGTCAATTTGGAAATATAGACAATTATTAATTATTACTAGTCGAAAACCGAACTTAACTACAATTGCATTTATAGATCGTGAACTACTTCTTTATTATATCGATTTGCTGCTGTCTGTCGATTCTCTTTCATCTATACAAAATACGTATTCAATGTATTCGCAAGGTATGGAATATTTTGAATTTATTATTTGAAATATTTGGCCAATAAGTAGCTTTTATTTTTTTTATAAGTAACTTAATTGTTATTTTATAATGCGACAAGCAAGCTTAATAAAATTACTCTTCTTGTGAGAAATAAATATTAAAAATGTTAATAAAACTATCTACACTTTCTAGTAAATTAATTGATGGTTAGGAAAATTCCTCTTAAAGATGGTTATTGGAAAACTATTCGAGGTTCCTATAAAGTGAAAAAGAAATAAAAATTTAATTGCAAAAGCAATAAAATTCCCACTTTGCTTGTTACCTTCGTTCCTCCTCAGCGAATTTACTTCATTTGAGATGAAGTAAATTATATCATAGTACCTCTAGATATCTATGTCAGAACTTTTATATAACGAGGTGCGTGTCTGACATTTCTTGCCTTGTAACCACGTTCTCGATATTTTTTGAAAAAATTAGGTATGGACTTAAATTGCGGCGGTGCTAACTTGGTGGTGGTTTTAAATATTGTACACAATCTGTCAACTAACAATTATGTGTTCCACATCGGAACGTAATACGCACATTTACATGATATATACCAGTTTAATGTAATATATTTCTAGTATATACGGATATATCTGTTTTTAATACAGGATATATAACGTAATAATTACTATAAGGATTAAATATTATATTGACATTTATTTCAGAGAAGTTGTTGAGTTTCCTGTCAATTCTTCTCAGCAGATTCAATTTTCTGATTTAGTGGCAGCTTCACAATAATTATAATTCTTCTTCTCCTTAGCCTTCTTCCCATTATCTGGGGTCGGCTCTCCTTGTCTGCCTCTTCCATTTTTCCCTATCTTTTGCAGTTTCGGCGTGCATGTCGGATTCTTTCAGGTCTTTCTGTACCGTCGTCAACCAAGTGGCGGGGGGCCTTCCGCGGCGTCGCGTCGTCGTGGGTAAGTTTAGGGCTACTCGTACCATATGGTCCTCAGGGCGGCGAAGCACATGTCCATACCATCGTAGGCGTCGTTCTTTGACCTTGTCAATAACTATAATTAATAAATTTAAAATATTGTACGCTTTGTCAAATACCTGTTAAAGAGTGCATTTGAAGTTTAGGTACTTAAAATATATAATTGATAAGTAGCAAATACTTCGAAAATTATTTCATTGAGTAGGTGCTTTTATAGGTAGTTAGGTATTGTCTTCGTTCGCGTCAGTTGTAACCAGTTCAAATATATACTCGTAAAGTCTGAGATACAATGTTACAAGTTTAAAAATTTTAAGACACATTTTTGAGATTAAAAACATTAAGACACAAAGTTTAGTTATTAAATTCTTACTAAGATTCTTATGGTGTGTAATTAATTAATTATTCGTTTTACTACTTCATGTATGAAATGTTTTTATAAAAAAACTATCATCGAATTTGAATCGAACATTGCTGCTTGCTTGGATAAAAAACACCGGCGGTCGCGAGTTCGATTCCCGCACGGAGTAGATATTTGTGTTTATACAAATTATTTATTTCTGGTCTGGTTGTCTTTCTTTGTGGATCTCCCCGCCGTGCCACGGAGAGCACGTTAGGCTGTTGGTCCCAGTTGTTATGATATACCTACACCTAATAGCGATCGCTAGTCGTAGTAGGGAATATATCCGCTAAACCGCACTGGAGCAGCGTGGTGGATTGGTGGCCTAAGCCCAAAAGCGGGATGTTAAAGGATTAATTGTATATAACAAGTTGTTTCTTCTTTTAAGAGGGAACACAGTGGTCCTTTCCAGCTTTATCCGTATAAAGCCTGAAGTAAGGCATTTGATACTGGACGGCATAGATAGGAAACCCCTTAAATGTGGTTTTTTGTGTGAGAAATCTCCGTACACAAGCATAGATGTATACAATAGCGTATAAGTGTATACCTAACACTTACTCTCTCTGTAGGTAGGACTTTAGAGAGAGGAAGTATCTCACTACTGACCCATAAACTAATTTAATATTTTTAGGTTTAGTTATAATTTCTACAAAAAAATATATATATAAAACCAGCTAAAATAATAATGAATTAAGATGCTTCTTTTCTCCGTCGATATTTTATTATTAATTTTTACTTTTGCCTTTTTAACGTTATTCAACATAATTATTCTTTCAAATTAAGCAAAACCATTGTACGAAAAAAAATTAAAAGTTAAAATTTCGTTCTAAATCAATATTTTATATCCTATTCAGCTGTATTCATAATTATGTTGTTCGTAAATTTAAATCAATTTTAAAACGTAAGCTAAGAAATAATTTACTTAAAACACAACTTGAAATTTTTTAATATTATACCTACTTACTGTACCATGTCGATGTAACTGAAAACGTTGTAAACAGGAAGGAACAGACTGGACATAAAAACTAATGAGCCTCAAGCAATTGTGGCAGGGTCCAAGGGTAGAGTTGATTACATAACGTAATGAGACCTTAAGTTCGTTTGCTTCTGCTACGTAGTAGGAAAAAAATAATAAATTTATCTTAAAACTCGAAATTTCGAAAGTGAAGTCACTTTTATTCTTAAAGTTGGCGACAAAAGAAAAGTGAAAAGCAAAAGTAAAAGATAGACAAAGTGTACGTCTATAGCTTAATTTTGTAGCATCGCCTTAAAGCTACGTACCTACTGCGTTTCGAATTTAATTTCAATTTGAATACCTATCGTCTTAAGTAAGTATTAATAATAGCTTAAAATTTCAAACATTTTCTTATTAAATATGATTATTTAGTTACGTCGAGTATATTCACAATTTCTTATACACAACCAAAAAACTGCTTTTATAACAAAAGAAACACATAAAATATTTTTAAAAATTTGAAATATAATTGGGTCATCATTTTAAATGGTTTATTTATACATCATTCATCATGATCATCATTTCAGCCCACTGCAGTCCACTGCTGGACATAGGCCTCTCCAAGTTCACGCCAGTTGGTTTATTTATACTCGGATAGAGAAATAAGATTACTAAAACCGAACGATCTGATGTTATCTCAAATTTCTTTTCCAGTTGCTTGTCTATTCAACGAGGCGTGTCATCTGAGCGGGATTCAGAGGTCGTCTGCTTCGTTTACCGCGGGAAATCGTGAATTGGCGAAACAAAGATACAGTAGACCCCCGGTAATCCGGCCCCCGGCTAATCGGGCACCCCCTGTAATCGGACATGGTCTGTTTGAATATTTTGCTAATGCATGATTGAACGAGTTATAACTTGTACGCACTAGTAGGTACTATTGTGCTCGACGCGTAGGGTGTTATTTCCAATTATTTCCTAATGTAAAGTTATTGCATATTTTTTGTAAGTTCTATAGCATTAATGACGTTAGTTTTATAATAAAACGTAAGCTCTCTATTGGGTTGTTTAATTTACTAAAGACATACATAATGAAGTATCATTTTTACTCCTGAATATATATATAATCCTATCATTGAACCTGTAATTTGTCGGATTACAAGATACTCTTTTAAAGAAATTCCGGACTATAGGGGGTCTTAGGCAGGGTACTCTATAATCCGACAAATTCGGTAATTCGACACTGCCCTGCAAAACGTTTGTCCGATTACCGCGGGTCCACTGTATATGGTCGTTAGTACTAGTTATAACTATTTCTAACCGGTTATAACCGATTGTAAATTATCGTTTTATCCGTGATTTATGTGTTGTGTGGACTGTGAATAGTCGTCTCATACGTCTTTCTCACTGTCTTCTTTATCTCTGTTGTGCTTTGTTTGTGATTTCGTATTTTATTTTTGTTTAATTGAATTTCTTAAAAAATAAATAGATATTTAGTTGATTTTTCATGTCATAGAATCAAAATTATATATAGATATTAGCATATTAACAATTTTTACAAAAATATTACTGTTTCGTAATTAGCTTGTTTTGTCTCTCATCTATACTAATATAAAGCTGAAGAGTTTGTTTGTTTGATTGTTTGTTTGTTTGAACGCGGTAATCTCTGGAACTACTGGGCCAATTTGAAAAATTCTTTCAGTGTTAGATAGCCCATTTATCGAGGAAGGCTATATGCTATGTGTCATCACGCTAAGACCAATAGGAGCGGAGTCCACGCCGACGAAGTCGCGCGCAGAAGCTAGTGTGCATATAATTTGACTATACACATTTAGCTATAGATTAAAACATATACTTAGATGTAGGTATGAATGTGTATAAAGCAATTCAAATAAATTTTAAGACATTTTTAATAGATTAAAGACGAGATTAAATGAATACTACGAGTTAATATAAGTTTATTTCTTGTTTCATTTATGTAATTGAGTTTTATTTTGGTTCGCTGTATATTATATGATAAATCTTACTTATCTCAGACTTAGATGTGGCAGTTACAGACTTACATTGCAGTGAAGCAGCAATACGGAACCTCTTGTTTTCCTTTAATGTTATTACAGACGCAGTAATCGTAAATGAGATGTTGTATAATAAGGATTTGCTTTGAATTTAGAATATATTTATGTTACATAGAGTTAGCTTTGGTTTGTATTGCTCTCGATTTGTTAAAATATTTTTGCATGTTTTATGTGATATTTTAAAAGACAATAAATTGTAGATTACTTTAATTGTGTTACTGTTGTAACTCGAAGACAAGTCATCCGGACGCTATGATTTTTTTTCTGCTTATTTTGTATATATTTCTCTGTCATTAATAATCTTCTTATTTATTTATTTTTGTTTTCACTCACGGCGAAGGCCGCAATCACTACAGCAGTGGAGGACTTTTTGTTTGATACTTTGGAGATATAAAGTAAGTCGCTAAAAATTAATTTTTTTTCATATAAAATGTTTAAATAATGGCTTCTAAATTTTGAAACATTTCATGCAGTAGTTTTTGTTGAAAAATTCCCAAAAATCACATTTATTAGGCGACCACACTAGGCGTGACCCTTAACTTTTGTTTAATAATATACATTCACAATTTTCTAGTGGCAAGTAATAAGTTTATAGGAAAACAAAAAAATTTAAAATTAAAAAATAATTAGCAGTTTGCAATTTTTATATTTTACTTTAAGATAACTATAATCGGGAATAAAAATATCCTTAATTTAAATAGTTATAACCTATATCAACGGCAGAAGTTCTAGTATTTTATAGATAACTTTTAAAAGGTCAAAGTATCCTTTAATTACATTTTAAGTCCGATATGGATTAGACCAAGCTCTATGAAGTCAAATATCTTGGTCCGGATCTAAAGATGAGACTCAGAATAAACCCTTAATACAAGATTGTAACATTAATTTTCTTAATACCGTTGCGTAGCAATCTTTTTTTATTCGTTCGTTGTCTTAGTTAATTTTTTTTTGTATTATGTATAATTTTGGGTCTTATTCATATTATGTCTTTACATTGATTGCTTGAAATTTCATAAAAACTAATTAATTAAACATTAACGTAAAATTAATAATTAACGTAAATCAAAAATGTTCCATAGAATATTTTGATACATAGCCAGGCACATACATTTTTGATAAAAATAATTTAATACTAAGTATATAATTAACTCATCACATACCGTATAGAATTTTTAACTTTTTTTGACTTTGGAACTATCTATCAATTTTCTTAGAAATAATGCTGATGTTGTCTGCAATTTGGTGCTTTACCTAAGTTCTACACCTTTGTGTAGCATAAAAAGTGTCATAGACGTCTACGAATCTTGTATTAAAATTCGCAGGGCTTACATTTTTACGAAATCTTCAGCTATACTGTAGTATTAAACCCTAGCATAAAACTGTCTCGGAAACCCTAACATTTTGCTCAGAAGCGTCATATTATGCACTGAAGGGTTTTGTGTCCTTAATGGATTCGACCTTTCAAAAACGTCGACTTGACGAGGATTTGGCTAAGTTCACAAAATTTCCATGCTTTGATGAAAGCTGCTTAAAAATACGAAAACAGTTGTTTAGGATCATACCTTCAGTTGTTTGAGGATCAACTTTTACGTTTAAAGCTCAAAGGATTTGTTGTTACTGTATTTATTGTTTTTTGAGTGAAGGTCAAAATTGGGATTGGAAAGTCAATTGAAAGTCTAATTACGGTAAAGGTGTACTAAAGAAGTACATATTGGTGGCGTTAAATTAAAACACTGTCTATATAAATAATAAAAAAATAAATAAATCATTATTTCGGGTATCAAATGACCCATAAAAAGCAATTCCTCGTACAATGTATAAAAGCAACTAAAACAAATACAACTATAAAATTTAAATGTTACAATTACTTTACAATTACAATAATATTTAATAATCAAAATAATAATAATAATAAATAATACCAATAAACAAATAAGATGTCATTTTAAGCTATACACTAAATACAAGCCAAATGGAAGAAGTCGTTTGAGTTCAGTTGTAAGCTTATCTGGTTATACAGGCAATGTATGCAGAATAAACAAAATTAGTCCAAGATATTGTTTATTATGTTTTTCTATACCTCTACAGGAATTGCGGAAGGAGACTTTTGTCCGGCTTTTCTCAACTTTTGTTAATCCTGTTAACATCATTAGGAATCAAAGTTTTAAAAACGCAAAGATAACTATTATCTGATTTTATAAATCTATACTAATATTATAAAGAGGTAAAGTTTATAACTTTGTTTGTATATACAGGGTAATCTTCGCAAATACTGATCCGATCATGAAAATTCTTTCGCTAACAGAAAGCTACACTATTCAGGAGTGACAAGATAAAAGGAAAAAGATGAAAATATATAAAGATTTTAAATCAGCAGGATTTGAACCTGCGCCCTCTGACGTGCCGTGTCAACAATTCAATCTAATCAAGCATTATTATTTGCCGTAGAAATTAATTGGTGATTTTAAAACATTTATATTTATCTGATTTGCTGAAAATAGTGAGAGTGTATTGGAACATATCAAATTTCACTGTACCCTTCTTATGTGAAATGGATTATAACGCCCAACGAAGTGGGCACGGGTCGGCTAGTAGTTCATATTTTTTTTTGTCCTTATGGAATTTTATACACAAGGAAAGCAACTAACATTATTTAACATATTAATTCTCTTGATATTTGTACGAGTATTTATATAGTACCTAATGCATATATACGAATTTCAAGTTCTCTACTTATTAGAATTCTAAAAATACAAAAGAAGAAAAGAGACAGGTAGACAGATAAGTCTTATGGCCGCTCTTCACGTTGGCCATCATTGTGGCGAACATTGTGGCGAATATGTTGGCGAACAGATTGTGACGACATCCACACGATGGAAGGTCGTTCAGCCTGCTTCGGAACAGGCCAATGTGCTGACGTAAAAATGGATATTGAGACGATAACGGCTGTTGCGGTTGATTTATTCACAGCATACCGCAACTACGTAAATGTGTATGAGAGAAGGGTGATCAAAAAGAAATGAAAAAAAAGAAGGTGGTGGATGCAAAAATACCTTGTTCTGTTTCGATGTATTGACAATACATCGAAACAGAACAAGGCATGTTTTATTGTGAGCTCGCAGCAAACTAACCAACGTGTGGATGCGTCGGCCGCAACTGTGCCACAACCCTTTGATCTTTTGTGAAAAACCGACACCACACGGATTTATCGCCAAGTTGTGGGCCATCATTCCAATACATTCCAACTACCCCCTCTTCATGATGGCCATAGTAGTTCGCCATCTATGTTGGCGATCATATTGTCCAACGTGAAGAGCGGCCATTATGGTATCGGAATTTTCGATGTTGGTTTCCGTTGTACCTTATGAAAGGGAAACACTGAAAAAATATACTTGCATTTCCTATATTAAGAGATCAAATGTTTGATACATTTTGTCATCTATACGCGGTATGACGGTGCGTCTGGCACAGATGTGAAGTATTGAAATAGAATTATTGATATTCAGATTTAGAGTACTCAGAAAATGTTTTCCACGTGTATGGCATTTTAGCTCATCTTGGATGTACCTGTGTACGTGTATTTGTACATATGCTACTTTGATTTGTGAAACACTGACGTTGCAATTGTCATCTGAGAAACGCATAGTGTTAGAAACGCGTAGCTCTATGACGAAAAATCTTGACTATACAAAGAGGCTATTTTAATTTTTTTATATACACACAACTAGATCGGCAAACAAGCGTACGGGTATCCTGATGGTAAGCGATTACTGTGGCTTATAGACGCCTGCACCACCAGAAGCATTGCAAGTGCGTTGCCGACCCTACCGCCAATTCCCCCAGGAGATCTGTACTTTGTAAAAACAAGAAATCGATATCTTTAATATGAATTTTTTATACAAAAAATGTAGGTACTTGACTGTATCCAGTTACTATAGCTAATAAACTTGAAAATATATATTATAATAAACGCTAGGATGATTTGGCTATCAGTTGGGGGTCCCACAAGGCTCAATTCTTGGTCCATTTTTATTTTTAATATATATTAACGATTTACCATTTTTAGTAGAGAAGAGGCATGAGATTGTATTGTTTGCTGATGATACTTCTTTAATATTTAAATTGCGTAGACAAGAAATTAACTATGACGATGTAAACAATGCTCTCTCTGAACTGGTTCATTGGTTTAGCGCAAATAACTTGCTTCTTAATAGTAAAAAAACGAATTGTATTAAATTTTCTGCTCGAAATGTAAAACAAGTTGATGTGCAACCAGAACTCAATGGTGATAAACTCAACTTAGTTAACTCAACCGTTTTCCTTGGAATCACCATTGATTCAAAGTTACAGTGGGGACCCCATATCTGTAGATTGGCGGATAGACTGAGTTCTGCAGCGTACGCGGTTAAAAAGATACGATTATTAACGGATATCGATACAGCCCGATTAGTTTATTTCAGCTACTTCCATAGCATAATGTCCTATGGCATTTTGCTATGGGGCAATGCGGCTGATATTAGTGTCATTTTTATTCTGCAGAAAAGGGCTATTCGCTATATTTACAAAATGGGATGTAAAGAATCTCTGAGAGAGAAGTTTAAAGAGATCAACATCCTGACCTTTGCATCGCAGTATATTTATGAAAATATAATGTATATACGGAAAAATAGGCATTTGTTTGTTAGTCGTAGTGATCGAAATGCCTCAAATGATGTAACACTCAGGAACGACCACAAATTAATATTTCCTAAATGCCGGCTCAAGAAAAAAAGTAGTTCCTTTATAGGAATGTCTATCCTTATATATAATAAGATTCCGGCTGCGCTTCAATCTCTGCCTTTTTTGAAGTTTAAAAAAGTTATTAAGCGAGTTTTGATGAGGTTTAATGTAGTAAAGCCTACTATACCATTAATGATTATCTCAATGATGAAAAGGCATGGGATTGAATAAAGCTCGACCAGGCTATGTCTATGACCCGCTGTAAATAGATAGTTACATATATTGTGAGCAGGTGGCATGTAGTGGTCTCGGCACGCACGATTGGCTGTCTCGTGTTTGTCCTGATTATTTCATGGTCCACTACTGCGTTTTTATCTTGTATCTGACTGCATTTTTTTAAAAGAGTACCGAGAGTTTTTTTTCCTCCGGCTTTTTTTCTCTCGGCCTACATTAGGGAAATTGTTATTTATTGTAACATTTAATAAAGCCGAGGATAAAGTAGGTAGGTAATGTCTACCGAGACATTATAACTTAATATTTTGACTAAGTTAAGGCTGCTTATAACACTGGGTACATTACGTAAGCTTGTAATGTACCTAGTGTTAAGATATAAATTTTATTTTTTATTGTTTGATTTTTTGCTGCCTTAACTTTTGTTATTTTTGTTTAGTTTATATAAATGATATTATTTTATTTTTTGACTTTCGTTAAGTGTGTGACATGCACCTTATGACGAAATAAATGATTTTGAATTTTGAATTTGAATTTATCATAATTGTATTAGGGTAGTAAGGTTTTAATTAATGAATATTTTAACCAATAGTTTCCCAAAGATGCTCTCTACCGCATGGTTTGAAAAAAAGTATTTAAAAATCATAAAATTTTAAAACTTTGTAAATATACCAAATTTAGAATATATAATACATATTTATGTAAACTAAATTGCTGATTTAAAGTCAAAGTAATGTATGAAACTGTTATTAAAATCACAAACGATGCAATCTAATATGACTGCAGGTTTATTATCAAAACGCTCTCAAGTTTGAGCTGACGTCGGCGGACTATTATAGACACCTTGTTGATATAACTACACACTGCTGTAAATTTTATACAACTAGACACGAAACAATTAAAAAACTAAGGCATTTTTTATTTATTCAGTAATCCTAAGGTAGTCAGGCCATATCCATTCTTTACACTAAATACCATTGAAGCGGTCAAGCGACCAAAAAAATACGTTTACAAAATAAATTACATATCCATACAATAACAGAGTTAGCAAGTTGAAGTGGCAGTGGGCTGGTCATCTGTGTCGCAGGACCGATGGCCGCTGGAGCAGACGTGTCCTGGAGTGGAGACCGCGTCTTGGTAAACGCAGTGTGGGACGTCCTCCGGCCCGTTGGACTGACGATCTAATCTAAATCTTACGAAGGTAAGATTGCCGGTGTAGGCTGGATGAGGATTGCGGAAACCGGGATGTCTGGCGCGAACTTGGGGAGGCCTATGTCCAGCAGTGGACTGCAATAGGCTGAATTGACTGACTGATTGACTGACTGATATCCATACAACATATATTTATTTCATTGATTATTATTACCAATGTGGCCGCGACTTCGTTCGCGTGAAATATAAAAAAAATTAATGTTCAGTTAGCAGTTCCAAAATAAATAAATTTCTAAAATAAAGTAGACTAAGTTACTCCTTATTACATCAACTGTCTGCCAGTGAAAATGCCGTCTAAATCGGTCCAACCGTTTCAGAGATTAGCCGGAACAAACAGAAAGACAGACAGACAGACAAAAATTGTAAAAAATGTTATTTTGGTATTTCGTTACAAATTAATGATCACAAAATATGAAAAGGTGATTTTATCGCATTATTAATAACCAGGCATATGAATCCTTAAAAATGAAAAATACTTCATCAACAAGGTAATTTTATGAAGATAACTTTGTCTTTTACCGATTTTAATTTAGTCACATAACTTACGAGATAATGTAAAAACAAATGAGAAACGACGCAAAGTCGCGCCGTGCACATTTGTAACTCGCTCGAGTTGCACAGTATTGGTTTAAAAATATTTTAACTTTTAGTACACTTTTCTTCAAAGTAATGCGGGTGAAACCGCAGGACACAGCAAGTATATGTATAACAAGAACAAAAGTAGAAGAAGTAAAATAAAAAACCTTAACTAATATCAAATATTAACATTACTTTGTCATGGGACAGACTTACTTTGTCATACTTTTAATATTTTATGTATTCACAATAGTTTTATACGAAATTATTAATAGCTAGTGATTCTACTAAGCAGTATTTCCATTTGTTTGTCACTGGAGCGGTCAGGCAACGCGACACGAGCACTCTCCAGTGCAAACAAAGAGGCACCAGCTTTGAACCTTCATTTTACTTTTAGGCGAACATTTTGTACATTGTAACCAATGAACATGGTCTTGTTTTTTGTATATATATATCTACTTTTATGTCTTTAACCCTTTCCCGGCAGTCACCGTAATATTCTGTGAAAACACTAAATAAACTATAAAAATATTGCCCGTGGAGTTAATCCAGTAATATTACGTTCTATTTTTTCGATGTCCGATTCTCGACTACGTGAAAAAATATAAAGAAATTCGATTTTATTTATAATACTTAGGAAAGGGTTGAAAGCAACATGTGTTGTGATTTTTCTGTACTTAGTTTTATAAATAGTTGTGCATGTAATAGTGAAGAATTGCCGAAGCGAGTACGTTGTAATGCAGAGTATTACGCTATGGCTTTGAGAGAATGTAAAATATAAAGATCAATTTTTTTACAGAAAATTGTAATTCTAATCCATTGTGGGATTTTATCATTTAATTGTATTGTTATTGCACACTTAA
This sequence comes from Melitaea athalia, assembly GCA_905220545.2. Taxonomy (NCBI): domain Eukaryota; kingdom Metazoa; phylum Arthropoda; class Insecta; order Lepidoptera; family Nymphalidae; genus Melitaea; species Melitaea athalia. The sequence continues at coordinate 5,769,657 of HG992183.1, read as the reverse complement.
TCTATTGTTCTTTCTTTTACATACTAAAATAATAATAAAAATAGCTACTAGAAAATGCAATAGCGTTAAGCCTGACTATTGTAATTACGTTGAGTGTTTGTAAAAGTACGTTGAAGAAGTTAAATAATATGTAGAATATTATAAAACACAAAAGTTGTTAACTTCTTCGTTTGTTCGAAAGCTCCACTGGTTTCATTAAACGACGTGCTTGCGTTAGAAAGGTCAAGAAACGTTTTTTTGTTAAAAAAAAGGTACAAAAATCATCAAACTATGAGTCAAAGACGAAGAAAGATTGCAACTTTCACTATAGTGAATACGTGAAAAGAAATTTTATCATCCGAAAATATGAAAGAATATGGGTTACCTTTGAAAAACCGCATCTCCTTTTCTCTCTAAAAATATTCCTTACACTTACACATACTTGGTATGTTTGCTTAGGGAAAATTAGTAGAAAGATAAAAAGGAACAAGCATTCGTTTTTCGTGCTTTGATGAAATGATAACGACTTAGGTCTTTGTTCGAACATGAATAGCCTGTTTTTCACACGGTGTCATCAAACACCGGTCTCAACTGCTTAAAATTAGTGCAGCGTGTGGGATATTTCGAGTAAAATACGACTAAAATCTGAGGCCTTTTTTCAACAGGGCTTATCTTTAACACTGAAAGCATTGACTGAAAAAACCCTCTGTATTGGTGTATATTTACTTCGCTACTTGTAATATTTAGGCTCTCTGCGGTCATTCTAACACAATATTTTTTACATGATGTTCTAGTTCACCATTTTCATGATTTGTATTAGAGAAAAAAAAAACTATATGTTCATGTACGAAGTTCGCAGGGCCAACTAGTAAACTATAAAAATGACATCTATCTATAAATAGTTAATAATATAATAATAAAAACTCTTGTTGTACACCAAGAATGAGCAAAATTACAAAAATAAAAAGAGGAGATAGGTACAAAAGGCGGCCTTATCGCTAATGAGCGATCTCTTCCAGGCAACCTTTGGGCACAAGAAATGATATATATGTAGATGATCTAGGTGTACAGTTTTTATCTAAACACATATAATATATTCAGACAAATAAATAAAGTTCTTTAATTCATGTGATTACCCTTAAGTTATTGTATATAAGTTATGTTCTTGACTAACAGTAGAATAATTCGTAGAACTGGTTTTACGTTCAGATTTGCGGCTGAAGTTTAATTTATTAAATTAAATAAATTGTTGCTCAAAAATTTACTAACAAATATTTATTTCCAATTAAGTATTTTAAAAACTATTTCGAGATAAAACGTATGATATACTTGAAAAAAAAATGAATAATCAAATGGTGAAAGAAGGCTACCCCAACGGGGAATTGTAAAAAGAGAAAATAATTCGATCAATGATGAGTAAACTCGCTTGATGCGACAATACTCGTGCCGCGTCCTTCACGATTGTTAAGATCATACCAACAGATTCACTATTTAGTTATAGTAGAATTTAGCCTACAAAGCTAGTTTCTTTACATTCTAGAATCGTTTATAAGGTCCCTTGTCAACAAAGTTTCGCTATAACAGATGGCTGTTATTCTGTCTTTTTATCCAAAGCCATTATTTGATACAGGGACTCGTTTACAATTTAATAACAGTATTAATTACTACATCAATAATATTTGCTTAATAGTGTATTATTTCCAAATTTCATATCTCTTAGGCCAAAATAAAAATTAAAGTAGTGTTTTATTTTTAAAAATCTTTTCCTAAAATCATTTTGGAAAGCTATGAATTTTAAATGCAAATGAAATCAGTAATATAATTAAATTTCGCATCGTATTTAAGTAAAGTGCGCAAAAAGTGTATGTTATGTGATATCCTAATTGAAGGAAATTTCATATGAGCACTCGCAAAATTGAAACCGAGAATATTCTATGCAAAGGACATTTTGTATGAAGGATTTTTCAGAGAAATTTGAGACATAAAAACGAATGATTTTTTTTATATATTAGACTAGCTAACTGAAATATAACTTATTTAACAAATTCTGCACAAATAATTCTACGTGCAATTCAGCAGTTTAATTTAATGAAATTTGTTACATATCCCACCCGATTTCACTGTCGTTTACACACTTTGTAGCGTACTATGGAAATGAACGAATGTAATTGTAATAAAAATGAAATGATTATTTTTTTTTTCTTTTCCGTAAAAACATCAACGGATAGCATAATTCAAAGAAGCTTAAGCAACGTGTTTGTTTCATTAACGTGAGTCTTCGCTCATATGGTTTGTAATGTAAGTTGTAGGTAGTAAGTACGGCTTTATACCATACTTTGTGATAAGCTTTATAAGCTGTAACTATCCTAAATTAAATCAAACACAAGACTTTTTGATATTTTTGGGTTCATACAAGAAATAGTAATAAAAGACCAGTCAAACAACACGTGGCAGTTATTGTTTTGTATAAGTATTCAATGTGGATACACAGTTGACATCGTTAAATTTTATTGCAATTATGTATAGATGTTCTTTGTTTTGATCGTTAAAATGTTACTTGTCACAATTTCGGGTCGACGTTATGAAACATCTTTAACTGTGCGTCGAAATATCAACGCATTAATGTACAGTACAAGCGATCTTATATCTTTGGGTACTCGTAATAGGGATTAAAGTTGAGCGTCCAAATATGTTTTTTGTTCTTAAATGTATTGTATACTGTTTATTGCTTATTTTTTATTGCATTTCTGCTTTTAAGTTGAAAGTCGTATTTTATTGTTGTCACGATATCACCCTCTTCATAACCGAGTCGTTTATATTTTATTATATTTTTATGGAGATTCTTTTTTGTTGACAAATCCATTAAAAATACATCATACTTAGATCGTTAATTTATAAGTATTTATAAACTTTATTTGTTCACATAACACATTGTTCTATAATAATGTAATAATATATCAAGCATTAATACTGCTTATGGCGTCAAGGGTTGTGGGTTCGATTAATGTCTCGAAACTAGGTGTAATACTTACATAGCTAATATCACTTGGCTTTTACCTTAAATACAAACATTAAATTGCCTACTTCAGGAACAGACTGTGTATGTATATTGTTTAATAAAAATATAAACATATTATGAGTATTTTTAGAACATAAAATTTGTCATTATAACACTCATGCAGTAATCGTAGCGACGCGTAGCGGCTGCGTAGCACGTACATAGAATATTTTTTACAGTTGACCTGTATGTTTTACTACCAGTCAACGTCGAACTCTAGGCTAAACCAGTTTTATAGAGATTAAATTCGTTTAAACTGATTACCGTGTGTAAGCTTTTCTACCCTACCCTACCCTATAATAGTTCAAACCAGAGAAATATAAATTTTCCATTGTTGAAATTAGCTATTTGCTTTGTTAAATTAAGTTACCCTTTATTCTCGTTATTTAAATATATTTCGGCCTAATATTCTGCTCCTAAATAATATTAAAATAAGCTTTTAAGTCCTAATAATTAATTTACGCTCGTATACTTTACGATATTATTTCCGAATTTTTGAAATTCTTATATCATTTGATATTAGAAACTTGAGTAGCTGCTTGTAAACTATAGATATATATATTCAACGTGAATGCCGTACGTAAGCTTGTATTCGATGTATTGGGTAGATAGCTGCATTATCTTCGAGCGTATTCTAGTGTTATGAACTATCCGAGCCGTATAGTAAACAGGCACAAAACGACCCCGCCTTTGACATGTTACTGCTCTATTAGGAACTTGGGGTAACATATTGAACCGATAGGAGAGGAAGTAAAAAATATGAGAAGCATATATATTCATTATTTTATGTGTTGAATTTTGTTTTTTGAGCCTGTTAAGTTAAAAAATTTCGCAACCAAATAATAAGGTCGCATTATTGTTTATTTATTGTTAAATTTTCTTTTTTTTACCTAAGTAGAAATATTAGGTACATATAATATGTTAGGTATGCTTTAAATATTTATTTTTTATTTTAGAAACAAGCTATTATTGCAACACTCAGTAGATAAAAATTCAAGATAAGAATAATATAAATCAATTGAGTCTGCACATAAAATTCACACAAATTAGACAATTTAAGATAAAAATTAAAATAAAAACAGAAAGTAAAAACAGCCATTAAACAGTTATAACATTGAGTTTTTTTGCATTATTTATTTACTGTTACATACATACACACTACTACTACTGTTACATACATATGATAGTTTTGGTGGGTAGTATGGAAGAGATCTGTTTGGATGTGTGATTAAAATGTGAGGAAGGTTAAGAATTTTAATAGGATCGTCTCGTGGCGTACCGTTGTTCTTCAGGGAAGAAGATTTTTTCGAAGCATTCGGAAAAAAACATTCTTGCCAAGGGCTCTCACTCAAAACATAGTATATTTCATTACAAGTGCGGAAAGGCTGTCATTGCAGACGAGTTCCGACAAATGTCTACCCGAGCCGAGGCGCAGCCGAAGGCGAGGGTTGACAGTCGGAACAAGTTGCAATGACGGTTCCGCACGTGTACCTACTGAACGACTATTTTTAATACAGTTGCGAGAAAATGAAACAATTTAATAAAATAAACTCGCAAAGAAAATTTCTGAATAATGGCGGCAACCGTAGAATATAAGCAGAGTTTTTTTTTCTTCACCCATTCTGGTAGACAAAGGGAAACTATGCCCATACAGCCAAGTCTTCAGTAGAAGTTTTTTATTAATATGAAGTGAAAATGAAATTTAATGAGATGAAATGAAATGAAACCTAACCAAACTCATTCAATCAAATCATTAAATCTGATATTGAAACAAATTAGTAGCTTCTTTTAAGAAATATACGTATTTGCATGAATCATAAAACTTCTATGAATTTTTTTAGTAAAAACTTCGTGGTTGGTTTTTCTTTTTAATAGACATTATTTTGACAGTTGGGAAAGAGAACGCACGAGTGCGGGAAAGGTAAAAAAAAAGCACGAGTGTGTAATAGCCCACTTCCCGAACGCTATACGTCCCTGCAATACGCCACTTTTTGAGCAACTGTATTAAAAAATAATATAAAATGACTTTTAAAGGCAACAAGGTTATGGACAATTTCGTAAATTTTATCTATGATTTGATAACCTGTAAATGTTTTAATAACCTTTTTTTCTGCACTGATAAATATGTAGTTTAGTACCGTTTCTTTTAAACGCTATATTACCTTACATAGATATTAAAAATGTTTCTTATATTGAAAAACATACATTTTGAACCTAACATAATTTTGTAGGAAGTAGAACAAAATTATTACACACTAGCTTTTGCGCGCGACTTGGTCGGCGTGGACTCCGCTCCTATTGGTCTTAGCGTGATGATACATAGCCTATAGCCTTCCTCGATAAATGGGCTATCTAACACTGAAAGAATTTTTCAAATCGGCCTAGTAGTTCCAGAGATTACCGCGTTCAAACAAACAAACAAACAAACAAACAAACAAACAAACAAACAAACAAACAAACAAACAAACAAACAAACAAACAAACTCTTCAGCTTTATATATTAGTATAGATAAGTTAAGATTAAACTTTTTAGTAAGCAACTTCATACTCTTGGCGCAATATATCTTTGATAATATGTTCTGAACTCAAAGCCTTAGAATACAAAATTAATAGAAGTGATGCTGCAAACTGCACTTTGAAATTTTCATGAGATGAGTATGTTTTTTAAAATATTATTTAGACGTAAAAAGCATTATCATTAAGGAGTTTTTTTAAGGCTTATTAGGTATATGTTGTATAATGGTTGAGATAATTATTATTAATTTAGTTAGCAAACTTAGTTTTCTAGAATACATTTAGGGCATTTTAGTTCACTTGGCCATAGCTCCGATCTTGTAAGTCAAATTTACATTTATAATCTCAATTAAATGAACGGATTTCCTATTGATTTTTTTTAATCAGGTAAAATAAGTAAAATTTTCAGCTTTGCAATATTTAATGAATTATACGTTGGTAAACATATGGTCGCATTTTTCTTTTTGAAGCCTAACTTTAAGCTCAGATTTTCACGGACACATAAATTTTCTCGTTAGAAATGCCTTCCATTTTTAATGGCAGCAAAAAGGAATCACAATGGAGATGTTGGGAAGAAATTGCTTCAGTAAATTTTGATTTTTATCCAACAGCAGGGAAATGACTTAGGGAATATAATTTTAACTTGTGATTTATTGAATATCTTCTTAAGACGATTTTTTAAGATATTTAGGAAGGAAAGTTCAGATAATTAGGAATCTCTCTCTTAATAATTATGAAAGTTGTGAGCCTAATGAGTGGTCTAGACATTTATTTGACAGTATTTAATATTACTGGGGACCGATCAACAAAATTTGTAATGAAAATAGTGTCAGCATTTTATTTTCAATACAATATTTTTGCAACAGTGAATGATGAATATTTCGCGTATTATATGTATGTAGGTATGAATATACGTTTTTTTAACTCACCGTTTGAACATTTGTATAATATAAACATTTTTAACAAAATTACAATTTTTATGTAAAGTCATTAATACACAATTGCATTCATTTGCAATAACTATAATAACAATCCACAGAATTGCAAAAGTTGTTTAGAAATAATTTAAAAAGGTAAAGCAGTGTAATCGTTGCAGTTTTCTTACTCGACCATTTACCTTGATGTTAGCAATTTGATACCTTCTGGTTACCTAAGGTAAACGTCCTGTCTGGATTAGGGCTGTCAGCATGTTTTTGTCTAGGTAAGGCTTCCCTGTATCACTTTGTTGCAAAGGTGATATTTGTGCTTTGAGTATTTTGTTGCAGCATACATTACTCAAAAGTATTTTATTGGTTTATGAAGACGGTAGCATAAGTTTTAGACAGATTTTTAGACATATTATTAATAAATTATTTATTTATTTGCAATAGAATTCTCCCCGTGACCATGGTGGCTTTAGAGTATCCGAAACGTCAGGCATTTAAAAAACTTAATAAACCGCGATATAATCCAAAAAGTTATTTCATTATAATGAGTGAAATTTGCGTAAACATTAGAAAATAATAATTATGTAATAGAATTTTTTAAATTAAATTTATAGATATACGAGTTTAAAATCTCACTATTGTATTAGGGTTACGGAAATACAACCTTACTCGTAAATATTCAGACTATAACTGAATCTTATACGGTCTATAGTCTATACAAATATGCGCCTTTACCGGAAAAGATGAGAATTATACATATTCCACAAGTATATCGTGTTACGACTATGTCAAATTCCAAGGTTGTATATTAATTACTAGGCTACCTTAATAATTTTTACAAAGTGACTATGATACGTAGAGTAAGAAAGTTCAAAAAGCATATGTATACTGCATGTATAACTTTACATTAAGAAAAGTGAGGCCTCATTTACGGAGACGCGGGGCGTCGCGCGTCGCATGTGGCGTGGCGGCCCGCACTAAATTCAAATGTAATGGGCCCCGTAAACGATCAAACTTGTTTGTCAAACATGTTTGATCAAACTTCATGTTTCATATAACAAACATATTAAAAAAACCCGCAGCCCCGCACACGATCAAATAATTTGACAAACACGTTTGTCAAACAGAAATTTAATATGAAGTTTGATCAAATATTTGATCGTCTACGGGGCCCTTAAGGCGTTGGATGAGTGCGTTTACGGAGAAGCGATTTTACACGCGTTCATTTTCATACATTTTGACACGCGCGACGCCACGCTACACGCGACGCGCAACGCCCCGCGTCAACAAGACAATCTATTGCTATATTATATCTAAGAAACCATTGATAGTAGAAACCATTCAGCCAACTAATTGAACTGAAGTGTCAGCCTTGTAACGTTCCACTGCTGGGCAAAGGTCTCATTCTCGCATTCGTTTACAGATAACTTAACTACAATAAGATGTATTTTATACTAACTGATACTATTCATACGTGCTCTCTGAGACACAGTCAGGAGACCCACAAGGAAATAAAAGCTGACCAAAAACAAAAAATTATATTAATATTTTCTTTGAGCGAAAATCTAACCCGGGATTGCCGGTGCATAGGCGACTAAAATCACCATTGCACCAGAATGGTTGTCAATTTTAGGTATTATTCAGGTAATATTAGTAGTATTCTAATTAGATCTTTCTTTGAAATATTTCATTTACCTTGTCATGTATGTCATAAAATCTTTTATCAAACAAGTCAAAAAATTTCATGTTTGTATGGATTTGACGATGATGATATTTTATTTTTAATATCATCTTATCCAGGATTGTTACCTTAGAAGCAAATTACTTAACATATAATACTGGAAATTTTATACACTACTAGCTGACCCCGCAAACGTTGTTTTGCCATATATGTTATTAACCCCCGCAACCCCCTCTTGTGGGTGGAATTTCGTAAAATCCGTTCTTAGCTGACCTCTACTCGGCGAAAGGAATATTCCTACCTCAAGTCTCTACGCCTTATGGTTCCAGGGATATCGTGATGAGTCAATGGGTGGAAATCTCTTTTATATATATAGAAGATTATTCGTATTTTTAAATGCGTTTTGATGCTATGTTCTAGTGTGCTTTGACACTTGGTCGTGATGACTGGTTTCAGTTTCGCCATTATATAGCTTTGACACGCTTTTGATGAGGCATCGTTCAACATACTCGTAGATAGCTTTATTTTTGTACCTGTATTATGAATACCCTTTTGAAGCTTTTGACGAATGAAGTTCTGAATTGTTGAAGCACAGACAGGATTGTTTTCGTTTATTTTCAATGTTTTCCTGAAAAATAACTTTTACAAAGGGCGGCGGGCTTTCACAGTGTATCAAATGTAAGGTTAAATTATTTCATTTTAGTGAGATACTAGTTTATCTGGTAGTAACTTAGTAAGCTAATAGTATGTATTTAAAAGATGGAATATAATATTTGCCAATGAAATGTATTAATATAATTGTTTAAAAAGTTCATAAAAAATACGACAAAAATTCAATATTGAGACAAATTGATAGGTTCGATGTACTTAGAAGTATTTTTTTTAGTTTTAAAACATTTGTATTATTCATTTATTTAAAGTCGTCCAACCCTAATGTCGTTTGCGTTTGTAGTTCGTTCCCCCTATGAACCTAATATGGACGGAGCTACTTAGGTTCTTGTTATGATGTCCTAGTACATAGTATCACAGCTCTGGACAACATAAGTTAATAATATACAGTAGATCAAACATTGCTATATGATTATTTATTTTCAAAATGTTATTAACTGGCTTCATAAAAGGAGGAGGTTCTTAATTCGACTGTATTTTTAAAATTTCCGTTACCTAATAAATTTTTACTGGGTGTGCTGTTTAAAGCTGTGAGAGTGATTGCATTTCAATTTGATCGTAATCTGGCGTGTATTTTTTGATTTATAACTAATAATGTGTATTTAATTGTATGTCTGTATTGTTGTGTGACACGTTGGCGCAACGGTCACAGCACTGGTTTGTGGCTGTTGCGCTGGCTGTCGCGGGTTCGATCCCCGCACATGACAAACGTTTGTATTGGCCATACAGATGTTTGCCGGTCTGGCAGGGAATATATCCGCTAATCCGTATTTTATCCGAAATCCTTCCGAATCGTAACCGTCTCTAGGGATGTAAGTAGAGTTAGGTTTGCTGTGAATAAAATAAAAATGTCGATAGCCCAAGATATATCAATATATACCTACTTTATAAAATTAATTTTTGATAAATTTCATCTAAAAAGTTTTGAAAATATGCTATTTCTTTTATTTACGGATATATTTTATTTTAAATAGAAGAATATATTGTACATCTACGTTTCGACTTCATCGCCTCTTGGCCTTGCTTCAAGCACACGATTTATAGAAATATTGAATTCTCTCTTCGAATGCAGTATTGTGGCATTTATTTATGTTTTATTTTTCCGTTCTCTTTAATACGAATACTTTGGAAATATAAAATATACGTTTAATCTTCGTATGAATAAATAAATACTGTACGGAAAATATTAAAGCGTTGTGTGGTTAAGTAAATGTATTTTCGTTTATTTTGTACTTTTGTGTGCAATAAAATATTTAATACGAAATAATGTTGTAATTATTTCATTATTAAAATAATTGAAAATGATTCCCAGACTCAGGGGTTAGGGACTTAGGGCATTATATTGACAGATATTTCAATTGAAATTTTCATGTGGGAAGATTTTTTTTGTCTCTTTAAATATTATTGGTATGGTATATGAATAGAACTATTTGCAAACATGTTTGAATTTTATTTCAAAATTAACTTATTTTAGTTGTACAGATAGTTTTAAAGTTTTATGTAGTGCTCCATTTCCTTGAAACTTAGGGTTAAGCTTTATAGTCTACCGATCCTTAAAGTGACTCTTTAACGAGACAATTTATTAAATCATTCTGTCAATTTCTTAGATTAGCGCACTTATAACAAATCACAGAAGTCACAGAAGAAAATGTTTCTTTAATCTTTGATATTGCAGAGCTTATACTCCAAAAACAGACGACTAATGATAATTTAAAAGAAGCTGCTATTATTATACATATAATCACGCCTCTTTCCCGCAGGGGTAGGCAGAGACCACTTCTTTCCACTTGCTACGATCCTTACATACTTGTTTCGCTTCGTCCACTTTCATTATTCCTTTCATACATGCTCTTCGGTTTAGGGTACTCTTGACCTGGCCTTTTTTCAAGACGTCACTGATTTGGTCTTGAAATGTCCGCCTAGGTCTACGCCTTCCAACACTCCCATTCACACTGGCCTTATACACTTTTTTCGTCAATCGCTCTTCATTCATTCTCTCAACATGGCCAAACCATCTCAGCATACCTTTCTCAATTTTTGTCACTACATCTTCTTTCAGACCACAACGTTTCCGTATCTCACTATTTCTTATCCTGTCACTCAGTTTAACTCCTATCATACTTCTTAACGCTCTCATCTCAACTGCTATTATTCTAAGATTATTAAAAAAAAAAACTGTATTATTAAACATTAGGTTTACATAATTATGTGTAACCTTTCTTGAATTAAGTATTAAAAATAGGTCAAGTAAACAACGTTATTGCAAATAATTTTTAAAACAGCCTTCACTTTTTTAAACAAATTGTCTTGTAAAAAACAACATAAATATTACATTCAATAAACATTATTTCTTACATCAATAGACGAATCCGATATAATAAAGATTACTATAAAATCACTTAAAAATATGAAATGTGTACGTGCTATGAGTTTTTAAATACATACATTTTAATGTCCTAATATCATATTTAAACGTCTGACTCATCTTATTAATAAATCACTTGAAGAAGGTAAATTCCCAAAGAGACATAAAAGATCCATTGTAAAACCATTTTATAAGCGAGGTTACCCCCTTGATACCCCCCTTGATTGTTTAATACCAATGCTGTCAAAAGTTTTTCAGATAATAAATGAGCTTTATAAATTTCTAACAACATTTAAATTTTTAAAAAACTCTCAATACGGTTTCCGTACGGTTCGCTATACCATGCTCCCATGTTTTTCTCTCGTAAAAAGCATAACAGAAAGTTTAAATAAAAAAAATATCCTGTATCTATTTTCTTAGACTTTCTTAGATTAGAGGAAAATATACATACAAATTCAAGTTGAGTTTTGGCAAACGCAGTGTGTAGTACCTACGTAAGATTGTCGGTGTAGGCTGGATGAGGATTGTGGAAAACCAGGATGTCTGGGCGCGAACTTGGGGAGGCCGGTGTCCAGCAGTGGACTGCAATAGGCTGAACTGACTGACTGATTGACTGACTGGTAAGTGCTCGCTGGTAATTTCAGTGTATACAGAGACGTAACTTGTTAGCTAGGTATAACTCCTGTTGTAGGAAGTAGTTTTGAGACTATGTTCACTTTTTGTAAATGCCAAATTCGGGTTATTTAATTTTTTTTTTTTTCGGTATACTCAGATAGTTTCTTTGCTATTTTTGATCGTAAGTTATGTGTGTTAGGTACTGCTATGCCAATAACAAAACCAATCTTGCTTATTTTGTCAATTAGTGTTGTATTAGGTTTATTAAAATGTATTGTGCGGTCTTTAAGGATGCCTCGGTCAAAGTAGACAAGTAGTACCTACTTGGTTAAAGTCTTCTTGGTGAATGATACTGGCAATTTGATCGTGTCTGTGTTTATAGCCCGTTTGAGCTATTGATTTGCACGCGCCGGTTATGTTGGATAGTTTCTGGATTACTATTACACAGTAATCTACAGGACTCAAAGGTGGTTAAATTTCTAATTATTTATTTTCTATAGTTTTTTGTTTCAATGACCTGATCCTGTATCATTTATTCATCATCATCATTCATCATTTCAGCCTATCGCAGTCCACTGCTGGACATAGGCCTCCAGAAGTTCGCGCAAAAACGGCGTGAACTCATGTGTTTTGCCCATGGTCACCACGCTGGGCAGGCGGGTTGGTGACCGCAGGGCTGGCTTTGTCGCACCGAAGACGCTGCTGTCCGTCTTCGGTCTGTGTAGTTCAAAGCCAGCAGTTGGATGGTTATGATCCTGTATAGCTATCATAAATCATTCATCTCCGGAAAGAGCGCACCTCGATAAAGCCACTCGTTCGACGCCTCTTTGTCAACGCTTGAAAGGCATAGATCCTGGCGATGTCTTCCGTGTAGAGATTTATTATTAATGATCCAGGGATCCGGATGTACTGTTTGGTTTAAGATATAGTATGTATAAAATATACAACCGTAAAATAAAATTAAGTGAGATGATTGTTATAATTCTTAAAGCATACCAGCAAAAGTCAGCTTAAATTAACTAGACTAATATGAATTGAATAGTCAAATCGTTGATAAAAGAGCACTTTTGATATTGGCAACGTGCTGTATAATGGCTCGAAAGAGGTTAATCAATGTGGCTGAAGATAATGATCTTGAATAAGTTTTGAAATCAAATAAAATAATTCATTTATAATCCATAAATAAGGAAAATTTATATTTAAAAATAGACTAGTCAGACTATTAAATGTTGGTAAAATTAACTTAAGAGCGCTATCACACAATCGAAGTTCTCGGTTTTAGGTAATTTAGACGGCGCGCGGCAGTGGTCGCGTACGTGTGCGTCTCGTTAAAGTACGCTACGCACACATGCAAGACGCTTTGAGTCATAATCCAAGAACCAAACCAACTTGAGACTGTTTCCGAAATAAATTAAATTATTACTGTTAAATAAAGTTCGTGAAATATTATTTTATTATTTAAATTAATAACATTAATATTTTTGTATTGTCATTAATAATTTTGTAATTTTAAAAACTAAAAAAATCTCGAAAAATGAAAATTGTTGTCCTATTTTTACAAGCTTTTATTTAACTTGCAATGTATGTATGTATGTATGTATGTAACTTTAATGAATGTTTGTTTGGGTAAAATCTTGCAACTCAATTTTGAAGCAGATATCTTCAACCAATTGAGCTGAAATTTTGTGTACAGGTTCAATTTGGATGACAACGCATGGTTTGTATGTATGCATGTATGTATGTATGTTTGTTCGGGTGAAATCTTGCAACTCAATTTTGAAGCAACCAATTGAGCTGAAATTTTGTATACAGGTTCAATTTGGATGACAATGCATGGTTAACTTTGTGACGTCATTCCAAACCCAATATGGCAGAATATCCAAGAGTGCGGACTAGTTATTTTAGTGCACTTCTACAATATGGGTATCAAATGAAAGGGCTTGCTAACAATAATTCGAATAAAGTGACGTAATAACCGACTAAAAAGTCAAAAAGAAATTAAAAGTAAAAAATCTTTTTAAAAAACAAGCTTTTATTTAAAGTCATTACACATAATATATATGATATATAAGCTTGTCGCGAGATTTGCTTGTAAACAAGTAAATTAAATAAATTGATGTGATTGATTTTACATATTAAAATTTTCAAACTAAGGAAATACGAGTACTATCTCGCGACAAGCTTTTCTATCATATAGATTATGGGTAATGACTTTATAAGTAGATAGTAAAAGTTTTAAAGTAAAAATTATTTTTTTGCGTTTTAGCACATTCAAATAAAAGCTTGTTTTTTAAAAAGATTTTTTTACTTTTAATTTATTTTAATTTCTGAAAGTAATAAATATGTGTATAATATTTTGCTATTGTGCCTAATTATTTTGTAAACATTGTACCTACTTAAGACGCGCATGCATCGTTTTGATTTTAATATTCATTAGAAAAATTATAATTGTCAATTAGTAGGTTATAGGGTCATAAAAATAACTTGATTCTATTGAAATAAGGTCTTAAAAATCATTTTATAAACTTAAAGGAGTGTTTTAGACCATAGAACTGAATAACTTTTACCATGGGACAAACATTAAAATCAAGAAAATAATTCTGCTGTTACTGCGGCCTATGAACGCTTGCAATGCCTAAGCTCTAATAATTGTGTTTGCTTGCAAACGATAAAAAACCGACTTCAGTTACATGGACAAGTAGTACAACGTAATAAAACTCACAAATAGTCAAGTAAATACGCGCTATTAAAGATTACTCAAAAAGTTGTAATCAAATCTCGATCTAACTTAAACAATACTACATGACAAGTATTAGCTTTCGATTAAAGTAAGAATCATCAAAATCGTATAATACAACGTAGGTTGACGAAAAAGTAGTCAAGTAAAAACGCATTATTAGATATAACTGTAAAAGTAAGTACTTGTCAAATCTCAATTAAATTTAAATGGGACCACATGACACGCAACACCTTTCAATTAAAACAAAATTGATCGAAATCGGTCCACCCAGTCAAAAGTTCTGAAGTAACACACATAAAAAAATACAGTCGAATTGAGAACCTCCTCCTTTTTTGAAGTCGGTAAAAAAAAGGAATCACACTGTTACTTTTAAACATATTTTTTGTAAATATGTTCTTTTTTCAATAAATAATCAAAAAGTGTTGGTTGCGCTCTCGGACTAAGAATCAAGGTTGCGTTACATTCGCTAATTGGTGAGATCGCGTAACACAGCAACAGCGAGCGATACGTCCACCCTCCGTGAGCGCTTGGCGCTATCTAAAGTTACAGACCGCGAGTCCCGAGATTTATAAAGGATTTTAGCACTACATACAATAATTTTTACATTACTTATTATTTCATTTACATGGACTATTTTTTTTTTCAAGCAAGGTAATATAGTAAGCTTCGTAATTACTTACTTTTTGTTTGAATTTGGATTATATATTCATAGATAAAAAATTTAATTTCGGACGAAATATTATCAGTAACTCTCTGTTTTGCAGAATTATTTATGATGTATTACTGTATGAAACATAATAAATTGCATTAATCATTCCAAAGTAGAAGATACAGTTGTACCATAAACATTTTTAAAAATGATTAAATTATTATATCTTCGATATAACAAAGCATGAAACGATGCCCAAAACTAAAATTTTCTGAAACATCCTTTCCAGAGACTAAGTTTTTACTGATGTACGTAAACAAATTGAAATATTTATTTAAAACATTTCCAAGAATACGAATCAAACTTTCTTGGTAATATATAATTTTTTTAATTTGTGGATTTATATAAACCATAATCACACATCAAAACTCGAGTCAAACGCTCAAATCCAAGAAAAATTGTAATAGCCCTCTTAATGCTCGTACCTATAAAGTTTTTTATCTTTAGCTTTAACGCTACCAATGTACTCGTATATTCAATAAACATAGAAATATACAAGAATGTCTTAAACTTCAATAGAACAACATTAACAGTAGATACCTACAACACTAATAAAACTCGACTTCTGAAAGAATAAGTCATGAAAAAGAAGTTTGAAGTATTTAAAGCTGAGAATATAGTTGAGATATTATGACAAACTATGAGTTCCTCTAATATATTATGCCTGTACTATACATATAAACCTTCCTCTGAAATCACTCTAATTACTAAAGTAAACCGTTGTGTAGTTTTAAAGATCTAAGCATACTGACAGCGGGAAGCGACTTTGTTTTGTACTATGTAATGATGATAATGCTTAATTTAACTTGTGATCACATCCAAAGCATCATGTATATTACAATAGATGTATTTGCTATTTGCTGAGTTATATATACTGTTACTGTATTGTTACTGTACATGTTTATTATAATTATATACACATTACTAGCTGACCTGGCGAGCTTCGTACCGCCTTTTTTTTCTTAAATATAATAATTACATATACCAAAATAAAATATAGCCTATCTTTCAAGTTGGATCAAACTGCACACGGTGTGCAAATTTGATTAAAATCGGTTAAGTGGTTTAGGAGTCTATTGAGGACAAACATTGTGACACGAGATTTATATATATTAAGATATAGATTTACATATAACAGGTCTAAATACGACGATTGGGTTGAATTGCATTCGTCATGGTACGAGCTAGCGATGTATCAAAACGTCACAAAATTACGTGATCAATCAAACGCTCATGGCATTTTGATGTAATTTGACCAGTTTACGAAATTATTCGGAAGCGTTACCAAAATAATTATGGCCTAAAAATCAAGTTTTTTCATTCTAATATTTTAATCTGTACCTGTTTTTGGAGAAATGCAGCAAGTTAATCATATTTAGCGATTACCGTAGCTTATAGATGCCTGCAACGCGAGAAGCATTACAAGTGCATTGCAGACTCTACTTCCAATCCCCCCCCCCCATAGGAGCGCTGGTCGCCTGACTCACCACAGGAATACTACGCTTATTTAGCTATAGTTCTATTTAGCTACATATGATCTCCTCTAAGGTAGAGGTACTTCCCTAGTCAGTCTGCTCTAGATTTTGAGCAGAATGTTTCCTGCTGCGCCCTACCTCAGTTGTATACTTTTAACCTTTGAATAATGGGTATGCTACACAGTTGAAAAATAACACACACACGGTTCCTACACTTAATAACTTAAGTTAAAGACACAACCTTCAACTATTTAGAAGAATTTGTTAACGTTTACAAACTTAAAACTTTCATTAACGAAAAAATCAACCTAATTGTTGCTGTAATTTTTGATTAGATTTATATACTTTAAAATAAATTTTAATTATATATACTCTACAGAAGTAACAATGTTGGCATAAAAGTTGACCGTTGCTAGTTGCCCAAACTATAGTTGTTTCTCAAACCCTTATGAAACTTTTCGTCTCTATCATCAAAGTCAAAGTTGACTTTACACTTTTAGTATAGTTTCAAATATAAGAAATCGCTACAAAATTGACAGTTTTCTATTAAACTTTAAGTTTGTCTCATCTCCATTTAAGGAGGTCTAACATTTTTTTTCTAGGGAGCTCGTACGTTCGTGTATTAGTTTGCAAAAGTTTACTAAACCCCAAATTGCTTTTGTTTTCAGAATGTTAGTCTAAATTATAGGGCGGTTAAAACTTCCAGCTGTTCTTTTATATTACTTACTAGCTTCTGCGCGCGACTTCGTCGGCCCGGACTCCGCTCCTATTGGTCTTAGCGTGATGATACATAGCCTATAGCCTTCCTCGATAAATGGGCTACCTAACAGTGAAAGAATTTTTCAAATCGGCCCAGTAGTTCCAGAGATTACCGCGTTCAAACAAACAAACAAACAAACAAACAAACTCTTCAGCTTTATATATTAGTATAGATTTAAGTTTATTTAGTGTAAAAATAATAAAATTTTAATATATTTAAAATACTTCGGTTTTTTCTTGTTTTTAAGTTATGTGTTAATTGTTTTCTAGACTATTACTAAATAATCACTGGTTTTGTCTATAATCTATCTAAATGTATAAATACGCAAAGCAAAAACTTTGTACCCCTTTTTACGAAAATTGCGGAGGAGTATGAAATTTCGCACACTTATAGTTTATATTGAGAAGAAGTGCAGATTGCTAATATATTTTTTTAATTATGCATACAAAATACATTACACACACTACCATGTATTTGACACAAACGCATATCTTTTGTTTATTATTATAGAAGTCTTTGACAACAAAACGATCAAAGTTATTTCTTAACTGAGTTATCTATACTAATATATAAAGCTGAAGAGTTTGTTTGTTTGTTTGTTTGTTTGTTTGTTTGTTTGTTTGTTTGTTTGAACGCGGTAATCTCTGGAACTACTGGGCCGATTTCAAAAATTATTTCAGTGTTAGATAGCCCATTTATCGAGGAAGGCTATAGGCTATGTATGATCACGCTAAGACCAATAGGAGCGGAGTAAACGCCGACGAAGTCGCGCGCAGAAGCTAGTATTTTATAACATCGTAAGATATCTTAACAAGATCAACGATTATTTAAACGAATTTCTCGGGACTAGTACTGTGAAGAGTAGCTGTTTTAAAATAAATCTTGTTAAAAAAAACATTGAATGACGTCAATGACGAGAATTCAAAGACTTTTTATTTTTAATATTAACGTGATCAAAAACTACACAATGTTTTTTTTTTTAATAGTGATTAAGGCTGTTTTTTCACCAACAGTGAGGGTAAATAATCTACATATATCTGTGAAACCATAATATTCAGTTCTGACACAAAGTGAGTAAACACAAAAACAAGCTCCGAAAACAATAAAAATCAGTGCGTTCCACGCAAACAGGAAAACGCAACGGGCTGTCAAAACTACTCAGATCCATCAGAATTGACGTGTATCGAATTTCCTGTTAATGGTTACCTACTACATGTCTTTTGTTTCCTAGGGGATCTGGTAAAAGGAATTTTCAACATATGGTTGTGCTATTTACATTCTGAGTGAACCATTTGTGATTTTCTGAGGAAACCACAAGACTAGCAAAACGTGAATGTAGGAAAAATAACCTCAAGAGTATTCAATTGTAATGATTCATTAAAGGTTATATAAAACAGCACAAAATAAAAATTGAATATAAAATTATGCTGAACAATCGAAGAATTTTAACAATAGCAATATAATAAACTTTTTAAAGAAATTCTTTTCAGAGGAATCATCAAAATATACAAAGTAGGAAAATAAAGTTGAATGGAAATTTGCAACACTTGTCCTCAATGCTATTGAATTTTGTGTTTATATATTTATTACAATCGTTTATGTCATTTACTAACTGTACATAGGTATTATTCATCGTACTATATTTTTTACAATTTGCTTGCAAAAATTTATCCACTCTAAATAATCTTAAATACCGTCTCCTCCTGGAGAAAGAGGCCTATGCCCAGCAGTGGGTTGAATCAATTATGAATCAATCATAATAAATTAATAACACACAATTTTTTTCTTTAAAAAAAACGTACGACGGTCTTTATTAACAAATAACTTGTATAAAAATGTTTAACTGTAATTTCTCAAACTTAGATGTATTCAAACTCAGTCATATTAATTTTGGTTAATTAAGCACTATCACCAACTTTTTTCTTCTTCAAACATAACTCAGTTTTAACTTAATGATTAATTTAACTTTAGCATTAAACTTCGAAACTTAAACTACCGCATATTCCACTCACATCGCGATTAATGAAATTAATGCGATGAATGTAATTTCGAGATAGTATTCACGCGCCTACACTGCGTAGATCATAAGGGTAATATGCAATTGGTAATTAATGTCTGGTATCTGCTAACATACATAATATTCAAACTATAGGTATAAATGCATTACTATAATCTATAGATATACATTACTATAATCTATCTATACAAATAAATAAAATTGGAGTGTCTGTTTGTCATGTTAAAATAACCGCTTTTTACTAAACGTATACAAGGTACATACACCAAAATTTTTGTCTGTCTGTCTGTCTGTTTGTTCCGGCTAATCTCTGAAACGGCTGGACTGATTTTGACGGGACTTTCACTGGCAGATAGCTGATGTAATAAGAAGTAACTTAGGCCAATTTTATTTTAGCAATTTATTTATTTTACAACTTTGCGAACTGAACAATAACTTTTTTGTTAAATACCACGCGGATGAAATCGCGGGCATAGCTAGAATACATTATAATTGAGTTTCCTCGCAAACGAAAGAAAACCGACTTCAATTATATCGAAAAGTAACGTAAGATAAATGAAAAAATAGTCAAGTAAATACGCGTTATCATAAATTACTTAAAAAGTAGTTCTGAGAGTTGTTACAATTAAATTGAGCACTTTTTTTTAGACGAAAATGTAAAAATTCAAAAGAAAAAAAATCACCAAGATTATTTAAACCTTAACGTTTGACAGTTCAAAAGGCAGTACAAATTTCTTAGAAGTCGTTCGATTCGTTCCGAATGAGTGCGACCAAAAACAATTTTACATGAAATTTTCTTAAGACAAAATATACTTTTCCAATTTGTTTCTAATGATTACTAATATTAGTGACAATATTACACAAACTTGTAAAGACAAATTCAAGTTATACTACGCAAGCTCAAGATTGTCTTGTGGATAGCACACATGCATACATATTAACAAAACACAAGACCAAAGAGGTTTTTAATAAGGTTTGGACCTTAATCTGCCGTCACCTAGCCTTTAGTATCTCCATTGCGGAATGATGAATACAAATAATTTCGATTCCCCCTGAGACATCTAAATCTAATTACATTTCATTCACTGACGGATATGAGATGAATTTTAAACTAGCACCTTGAGAGTAAGTATTGTAAGTAGGTAATTGTAGTGTATACTTGCTAATTGATTTAAATTGTACCTAATGTTGTGTACAACTGTAAGCGCTCCCACACACGAACGGCACGTTGCCAACGGCAGAGGTCGACGGCAACCGTCGACTGCCGTCGAGCGCCGTCAGCGGCAGCCGTCGACTGCCGTCGAGCGCCGTTGGCGGCGCGCCGTCGGCTGCAGTCCTCTGCCGTTGAGAACATGCCGCTCAGTCAACGCTCTCGTAGTAAAAGAGCCAGTTACAAAATGAATTCCAAAGAAGAAATACTGTTATTGTTTTTACTTCGTCGCCGCCGAGAACGAAAAATAAAAACACGTTCAGTGTGGGTTCAAGAAATACTAATCAAAAGAGATCAAGATGGGCATTTAACACTCTATCCACTTTTACGAAGAAACGAGCAAAAGTTTTTTAATTATTTTCAGAGGTCCATTGCTTCTTTTGATGAGCTGACGGCTATTATATTTCCTCTTTATAATATTAGCATACTAGCGACCCGCTCCGGCTTCGCACGGGTGCAATGCTGATACTATATATATAAAAATGAATAGCTGAATATGTTGCTAAGCGCAAATCTCGAGATCGGCTGAACCGATTTCGCTAATTCTTTTTTTATAATATTCCTTGAAGTACGAGGATGGTTCTTACGGAGAGAAAAATTTAAAAAATTGCTTGAAAGTCTAAAAACAACACTTTTCTATATTCCTATACAAAAAATTCGTAATAATACTTAAAAGTCAATTTGAACTTTAATACCATACCATACACACAACTGACGTAGGGCACAGCAGGAAGTTTCCTGCTCAAAATATGGAGCAGCCCGACTGGGATAGTACCTCGACCTTACAGAAGACCACAGCTAAATAATACTGTTTTCAAGCAGTGTTGTGTTCCTGTTGGTGAGTAAGGTGACCAGAGCTCCTGGGGGGATTTGGGATAGGGTCGGCAACGCGCTTGCGATGCTTCTGGTGTTGCAGGCGTCTATAAGCTACGGTCTTACCATCAGGTGAGCCGTACGCTTGTTTGCCAACCTAGTTACATTAAAAAAAAACATAAGGTTTAAGTGTTAGTAGAGGGGTTCCGGGAAGGATAAGTATTAAAAAAAATTAAAAATTAAAGAATCGACTGTTAGGCGGTACGAAGTTCGCCGGGTCAGCTGGTATAAAATAAATATTTGCAATCTAAGCGCAAAAATGTGTTTATTTACGATATCACATTAGAAAACTTTAAAACTATCAGTGTTCCTCTACTGTATTATGCATGTATTATACATATAAACCTTCCTCTAGAATCACTCTATTTACTAAAGAAAACCGCATCACAATCCGTTGCGTAGTTTTAAAGATCTAAGCATATTTATACAGACAGACGGACAGCGGGAAGAGACTTTGTTTTATAATATGTAGTGAAATATAAATAATAAAAAGATATAAGTAATTTAGTTTATTTTTTTAATGAGATCAACATCATTTATCACCATTTTAAGTTGAAACAAAATACAGTTACTACCTATAGGAACAATAATACATAATAATTATTAGTTACTTCTATTTTAATAACAATGGTTAAAAAAATCAAAATCAACTTTTAATAAACCGACCATTTTTTTAAAACATGTTTTTTACTAGCTCAGTATTTTAATTTTTTAAATTTTTATAATTATTAATTCAATCTTGGCGAGATATTGAACTTTTTAAAATAGCCGTCAGCTCATCAAAAGAAGCACATCCGAAAATAATTAAAAAACTTTTGCTCGTTTCTTCGTAAAAGTGGATAGAGTGTAAAAAAATTCCCATCTTGATCTCTACCTATTGATTAGTATTTCTTGAACCCACACTGAACGTTTTTTTATTTTTCGTTTTTCTCGGCGGCGACGAAGTAACAAAATAAACTAAAAAATGTTTTATGTTATTCGGTTTTATTGCAATAAAAATGATGTATTTAGGTTATGGACTAGAAACTAAAAAATAATTCGGTAAGTCCTAGCTACCAGATCGCACCAATCTTCTCATCAATCTGGGGTATTGATCAGACAAATATAAAATCGTTGGGCGTATCCAGAGCGCGTATATTACAGAGTAAACATTATGATAGAATCACGTGCCCAACGTTTCAAGTTTTTAGTTTCGTCGAGTAGTTTTTAGATTAGTAATAAATATACCTACACAGTCTAATAAACTGTATTCTACCAATCAAGCCCTTTCATTTGATTTCCATATTGAGGTATTAGTAGAAAATATGTAATCCACCATTTTGAGGCGGCAGCCATCTTGGATTTTTCATAGTCAGCCCTATTCTACCAATCGAGCCTTTTCATTCGATAGTCGATACCCATATTGAGGAATTTGTGGAAAATATGTAATCCGCCATTTTGTAGCGGCGGCCATCTTGGATTTTTCATAGTGAGCTCTATTCTACCAATCGAGCCCTTTCATTCGATACCCATATTGAGGAATTTGTGGAAAATATGTAATACGCCATTTTGTAGCGGCGGCCATCTTGGATTTTTCATAGTGGGCTCTATTCTACCAATCAAGCCCTTTCATTTGATACCCATATTGAGATATTTGTTGAAAATGTGTAATCCGCCATTTTGTGGCGGCGGCCATCTTGGATTTTTCATAGTGAGCTGTATTCTACCAACCAAGCCTTTTCATTTGATACCAATATTGAGGTTGTTGTGAAGTTATGTGATCCGCCATTTTGTATTGGCGGCCATATTGGATTTAGAACCATAAGAAATATAATATGTTGTCATATCAGATCAATCTGTCATCAGGAAGGGGGTAAAATTCCAATTACTAAATTTGACCCAAACACACAAATAAACAAAAAAATAAATAAATACCAAGCTGGTCAAGCTAAATAAAACCGTTTAAAAACAATAACAGTATTTCTTCTTCGGAATTCATTTTGCAACTGGCTCCTTTACTAAGAGAGCCGACGTGTGAGCGGCATGTTCCCAACGGCAGCGGACTGCAGCCGACGGCGCGCCGCGGACGGCGCTCGACGGCAGTCGACGGCTGCCGCTGACGGCGCTCGACGGCAGTCAACGGCTGCAGTCGACTGCCGCTGACGGCGCTCGACGGCAGTCGACGGCTGCCGTCGACCTCTGCCGTTGGCAACGTGCCGTTCGTGTGTAAGAGCGCTAATTGGTAACTGTACTCGGACTAGATAATAGTGTAATAATAATTATTATTAATGACTATATAGTTTATCGCTGGTGTATCATATATGAAATAAATAAATAAAATAAGTAAAGTACTAACCGTCCAGGTGTCGTGGGATCAATTCCCGCTCGGGGTAAATATTTTCATTTTTGTACTAGTGTTAGTTACTGGTTTTGTTATATGTTCTCGCGTGTCTCTTTACCATGCCTCGGAGTGTACATAATGCGTCGGTCCCGGTCATTATCGTAGTGTCTATGACCTGTCTAGGATCGTTTACATAAGTATATAAGAAAAATTATCCATCACTCACTCTAGAGCAACGTGGTCGATTAAGCTCCAATCCTTTTTATACACAGAGAAGAGTTTGACCAGTAGAAGGACATTTACAAATTGATTTAGCGTGAAAAGTGCTAGCTAAGACTCCATTCTATGACCTTTCCTTAGTGTATACTAACATACAATATTTATTGTACACCACATAGAGTAATTTAATACATAATCATAATGTAAAAAGAATAATGCACAATGAGGCGGCCTTGTCGCTCGGTAGCGATTTCTTCCAGGCAACCTTAGGGCCAGGATTAAGAAAAAGAAAAGAAATAAGTAGGTGGTGTATAATAAACGAACACTAAACAGAATTAGTCTGGGATCCTTGGTACACATTTGCACTTGACTGCTATTAATAGAAAAAAATGTCAGCTGGTTAGTAATAATTTTTGATGACCTTAAATACTTCCAACATGTACGATAACGAGGTCATCAAAAATTATTACTAATCAGTTGATTTTTTTTCTTTTAGTTACTTAATGTTTATATAATTTAATAGTAATATTGTCCTACAAATTGCGTGGTACGTTATCCCGGCCCTACGCTCACTGCTGCTTTATCCCTGCTACCCCTATTACCTACCACAGTCGAGAGTTTTCTTAGAGGAAAGTGATGGGCGTCTCATCAAAATGAAGCTACTACCGGAAAATTAGCTTAATAGTAGTCAAGTGCAAAAAATGTACCAGGGATCCCGGACTAAAGAAGATACAAATAATAAAATAAATTATATGCAATAACTTTACAATTATTTATTAAATTATTCTATGTGGTGTACAATAAAGAATAAATAAATAAATAAAATAAAAAAAATACATTCTATTCACGAGGCATTTCAGATTTTTTTTTGGTAATATAAATTGGTTCAGAAAATGTCGGTTACATTTCGACGGGAAAACAGAAAATTGCGTAATAAATTTCTTTGGCAGATCCATTGAAAAGCATTAAGGATTTTTAAATGGAAATTATTTTGGGCGTTTAGGGAGTGCAATCAACACTAATTGCGAAGTTAAAAAAAATATGTGTTTTACATTACATTAATTTCATTTGCACAAATGAACGATTCATTGGAATTTTGTATATTAAACACTCATTTTGATACAATATAATTAAAATATATATAAAAATAGTCAAGTAATCCGCGTTATCAAGGATCACTTAAAAAGTACTCATTATATCTTGATCAAATTCAATCAATATACCCAGTGAAAAGCTATGCGTTATAATACAATGTAATTCGACGAAAAAATACTCAAGCAAAAATGCATTATTAGATATAACTCAAAAAGGCAGGCCGCTTCTCGAGACATGCCGCACTTAATGATATCATACGCCGGTCCCTTGCCACCATCAACGTGCCAAGTCTCCTTGAGCCAACTGGTATAGCAAGAGAGGATGGCAAGAGACCGGACGGTATGAGTTTGATTCCATGAAAGATGGGCAGGGTGCTGGTATGGGATGCAACCTGTTCAGACACGCTGGCCCCTTCCCATCTACATGGAACCAACAATAGAGCTGGTGCGGCTTGTGAAGCGGCTGAAAAAGCTAAAGTAGGCAAATACAGGGGTCTAGGCCCCGAATATGATTTTGTCCCATTCGGTGTCGAGACCCTTGGTCCGTGGGGTCCTAGCGCCTTAAGGCTTTTTAAGGAAATAGCTAAAAGGTTAGTCGACATCACAGGAGACCGAAGAGCTGGCAGCTACCTCGGACAAAGAATTAGTCTAGCTATTCAAAGGGGGAACGCTGCCAGTATCTTCGGAACCTTGCCTAAAGGGACTCCTTTTAATAATATATTTTAATTATTATATTACAATTTTTAAGGTTTTTAGTTTTAGTTTCATTTTTTTTAAGTAGAATATTTTTATAATTAGTTGTAACTCAAAAAGTACTTGTTACATCTCAATTAAATTTAAATGAGACCACATGACACGCATCACCTTTCGATTAAAAAAAGAATCATCGAAATCGGTCCACCCAGTAAAAAGTTCTAAGTACACAGCTAATGGGGATATTTAGAAAAAAGAAGAGAATAAATGGGGACAAAGGGGATATTTCATTTTTTGTTTGTTTTGTACCACTAAATTACAAAGTCAAATATTTTTTTAAATATGCCTTTCTATTGTAAAGATGTTCGTCCACCGAAAAGGGAGGATCCTCCAACCAGACAGATGTTCTGTCTGGTAGGGCTACTGCCCCAACGGTTGTTGTCGGTTTCTTATATATATACTCAATCGCTCAGGAAACTTCGATAGCGTGATAGCTTCTAGAATCGTCAGTTCGTATGTGGCTCGATATATGTCGCCACACTATTAAACTATTATAGTATATTAATCTTATACTATTAAACGAGCAATTCTTGTATATATATATATTTTCTGAATCTCGGAATCGGCTCCAACGATTTTCGTGAAATTTAGTATGCAGGGGATTTCGGGGGCGAAAAATTGATCTAGCTAGGATTCATTTAAAAAAAATGTCGTTTTATCCCTGTTTTTAGGCAATGAAAAAATATTATTAGAATACGAAGCTTAATTTCACTTCTGGCATCATAGCTTTAATAGCGTAATTAGGAAATCAGCGAGTGTCAAATCGTGTTGACCCGAGTTCGAATCTCAGTCTCCAGATTAATTTTTTTTTCTTTTTTTTTTTAATTTCACTCGTGATTTATTATTTAAATAAAATTAAAATATAAAAATACCGAGAAAAAAAAAGAAAAACAAAAAATAAAATGAAAATACCGAGCCAGGCTCGGTCACCCAGGTACTCTATATAGTATTACATAGTAACTACATAGCTGTGCAGTCTTTATGTAGATCTGTGTGTCTTGTCTCATACGGTTTTTTTTAAATTTTCTGAATAAATGATAGAGTGGAAATATCCCCTTGTGTAAAGACCCTCCTCATTTTATATGCTCATTTTATTTTTAGACTAGCTGCTGCCCGTGACGTCGTCTGCGAAGGTTCACTGCTCGTTCCCCGTAGGTGATAGCGTGATAATATGTAGCCTATATTCTAACCCGACTTCTTAATAATATTCGTGCCAAATTTGAAGTAAATCCATGCAGTACTTTTTGAGTTTATCCCGGACATACATACAGACAAACAGACAAACAGACAAAAATTGTAAAAACTATATTTTTGGCTTCGGTATCGATTGTAGATCACACCCCAAGTAGGTATTCTTTTAAAAAAATATTCAATGTACAGTTTTGACTATCGTACCATTTTATTATAGGTATGTATATAGATAAGAAATGCTTGTAAACACCATGAGTATTGTCAAATTTAAAGATAAGCTCCAAAATAGGTAGCGAAACGAGGACTGAATGTAGAATCGCGATAAGATTTATGTTATTCCGTTATTTTTTATGAACGATGAATATTTTACTCGTATGACGCGCTACGCAAATGTTTGGTGCTAAAATAAATAAATCTATAATTCTATACTAATATCAGAAGACAGATTTGACTTTATGTTTATTTGTCGCAATAGAACTTGAATTAAGAATTTTTAAAATCGATCACTATGCTACGTTATTCATGAGTAGCATAGACTATATTTTAAAGAAAGAAAACACAACAACTAAAATCATAGACAGTAATTAGTTTTAATATAAAAAAGATTAATTTTGGACGCGTAATAGATTTTCGATTTTATATAATGAATGTTATTTTATATTACAATATTTAACTACACTAGCGGATTATGAAAAGTCAGTAATATTAGTAGTAAGTTGTTTCTTCGATAAGTACATTTTTACTAGATGTAACATAAATAACTTCCACTTAACGCCCAAAGGAAACTAACGTAATAAATACAAAATTCGGTTAACTACGTAACCAGACATTCAAGTTAATTGAAATAAAACAGCCTCAAGTAAAAAGGCCCTTCCGAGCACGCTATTAACCACTCGAGCATAATCTCAATTTGCCATAACGTAAAAACAACGACTAATCATCATTACACTTGAACACCTGTAAATGAAAACAGGTTTTATTTTGGCAAAAATTATTTTGCTAGAAAAAAAATATGTAGAAGGTTCGCGAGGAGGTCAGGTTCTATTTTAGGTTTAACAATTTGTCTTATTATTTTCTTTAGTATTTTCTATTTATTTTCAATAATAATAATAATAAAAACGTTTTAAAATTAATATTTTTTTAAACTTTTCCTGGCTGATCCGACAGATGTTTTCCTCTCTTGCGAACTAATGAATATGTGAAGCTAAAATAATCATTGCGTTTAAAATTTCGGCTCAAATTTTTTTATCTTTCATGCGGTAAGCACTTTCTTAAGTATTTTAAATGTCCGACGTTGCGGATACCACGTTTGCTGTAAAGTATAATAGTTGCTGTAAATTAGTATGTATATATCTTTGTAATGAGTGAAATTCGCGTAAACATTACAAAACAATACATAAACATAGTTTCAAGTAACTATGGAATAGAAATTATTATTCATGTGTTAAAAATTAAATTTCAATCATTCATATCATTCTTTTTAACGCAATAATTTATTTTTATCATGTAATCAATCGAATCATTATATTTCTATTCAATTTTGAAGGTAGAGTTTCGTTCACTTCCATTTATTCGTTTTGTGTTCGGTAAACGGTTCATAAATTGAATTATACGAGACAAATGGCATTAAATTATACTTTATTTCATGTTCTACTCTATTTTAAACGCTTTAGGCAATGCTTCTCAATATTTACTCAATGTATTACACGTTTTATAGCCTATGATTACATTTATATATTTTAAAAATAATTTAAACACTAGCTGCTGTGCCCGCGACTTCGTCCGCGTGGAATTTACCAAAAAAGTTATTGTTCAGTTCGCAGTTATAAAAAAAAATTAAAATAAAAGTAGCCTAAGTTACGCCTTATTACATCAGCTATCTGCCGGTGAAAGTCCCGTCAAAATCGATCCAGCCGTTTCAGAAATTAGCCGGAACAAACAGACAGACAGGCAGACAAAAATTGTAAAAAATGTTATTTTGGTATATGTGCCGTGTATATTATATCCATATGCATTTAGTAAAAAGCGTTTATTTTAATATTGTTACGAGTACACGAATTAAAGGAGCTTGCGCCATCTAGCGGGGAGCAGAGGAACCACGTTGTGTGCTGTACAAACCACTTTGTTACAAAGACAACGTGAAACATCCACTCAACACTAGATGGCGCTAGAGGACATATAGGTGAATGAACTCAGGATCGAGTACACGCACGAACGTTCTAGAACTGTCTGGGAGTAGGCTCGGCCCGGTATAAAAAGGCCGGGGAGGCCGAGCGGAGTCAGTTCAGTTTGAGCTAACGACGAAGCAACTTCGAAGTGAAGACTAGAAGTGATACCAGCGGAAACCTACGACCTCGGACATTGTTTGTGCTTTGTGAAGTGTACCTAGTGATAAGTGAGTGTACCTAGTACTTAGTGCTTGTATTTAGTGCGTAGTATTTGTACCTAGTGCTTGTGTCGGACCTAGTGCTAGTGAATAAAGTCTCTAAAAGAGTCAGCAGGTCTTTCTCTCCAAATCGTTCGAACCCTAACACGTAACAACTGGTGTCAGAAGTGGGATTTGGAGATGCCATTGACTCCGAGAGAGAACCCCAAGGAGGGGGTCAGGACGAGGGCACAACGAACTGCGGATGCCACTGGGGGCCAAGCTCCGCCCACTGTGGGCCAAGCTCCGCCCACTGTGGGCCAAGCCCCGCCCTCTGGCCCCGCCTACCAGGCCCCGCCCACTGGCCCCGCCCACTGACCACGCCCCTCAGGCTCCGCCCACTTTGGCTCAAGCCGCGCCCACTGGCTCCACCCACCTTGCCACGCCCACCGGACAGGCCACGCCCACCAGTAGTACCGTAGCTTCTAACGACCCTCAAGTGGCACTTCAATTAGGAAGTTTATTTGAATTAATGAAGGCAATGCAAGAATCACAAGAACGCAAGCTCAGCGCTTTGCAAGAATCACAAAAGGCAATGAAGGAATCACAAGAGGCAATGAAGGAATCACAAGAGGCAATGAAGGAATCACAAGAACGCAAGTTCGAGTCACAAGAACGCAAGTTCAGCGCTTTGCAAGAATCACAAGAACGCAAGTTTAGCGCTTTGCAAGAATCACAGGAAAAAGCGCTTTGGGCTATAAAAGATGTTAGTGACACGGTGTGTAAGCTTCGGAAAGATGTCGACGAAGTGGAAGAACGAGTTACCGGGCTAGGATTGGATGTCGAAAATGTGAAAACCGGCCTCACTGAACTACAAAAGAAAGTAGTACGCCTTGAAACCACGGGAGTTGCGATGTCTAGTGGAACTACCGGAGTGGCGCAAGGACCAAGAGTGAAAGTGCCGCCATACGATGGCACTACTTCGTGGAACGCTTATCGTCAGCAATTCCAGACTGTTGCCACTGCAAACGGGTGGACGGAAGAACAATGCCTGACCGCTCTCACTGTTGCGCTCAGAGGACAAGCTTTGTCTGTCTTGGAAGCACTGCCACATACAGGGAATGGGTTCCAAGACCTGATGGAGGCACTTGAATCCAGATACGGGGAGCGACACCTGGAGCACGTGTTCCGTGCCCAGCTGCGTGACAGAGTCCAACGTTCAGGAGAAGGACTACAACAATGGGCGTTGGAAATTGAAAAACTCGTCAGGAAGGCACACCCAGGAGCCGACACCAAGATGGTAGACACGAATATTGTTCAAGCATTTGTCGACGGAATCAAAGATCTGGAAGTCAGAGCTGCAGTGAGGCTTCGTCACCATAGCTCGCTAAAGGAAGCATTGGCGCATGCTTTGGAAGTCGAGGCGGTTCGCCATGACATAAGGCAGACTCATAGGATTCGCGAGGTCTCTGAGGAAGTCATGGAGGTTAAGGCTCCTACGAAGAAAAGATATGGAGTCATGTGCTACAAGTGCGGCGAGAGGGGCCATCTTCAGCTCAACTGCCCGCAGAAGGAGACCCAGATGGCAAGGATGAAAAGGATCGAGGAGTACATAGAGGAGCTGAAGAAACAAGGGGCTTCGTCCCCTGCCCGGGATCAGGGAAACGAATAAAAGCCAGGACTAAGGGGCGAGTACTGGCTGACGCGGAGGAAGCCCCGATAACTGTTATCTCCCAGGCATGCAGCGGTAATAGTCTTGCGATTCGGGGGACTATTAACGGGACGGATTGCAAAATTACTCTAGACACAGGAGCCTCTAGAACAATAGTGAACCCAAATCTGGTAAAAGCCGCAAGGGGACACAAGAGGAGAATTAACTGTCGGCTTCTTACGGCCTCCGGTCAGCCAATACCCGTCCTAGGAGAAATGTCAGTTACGATGTATGTAGGGGGGTCCTCATACTCCCATAACGTTATCGTGGCTGAGATTATGGATGATTGCATCTTGGGTCTGGATTTCATGAAGAAACACAACTGCAGAATTAATGTCGCTGACGGAGTTTTCAGGTGTGGTGAAGAAGAAATCTTCATTCTCGGAGGTGCCTGCGGGAAAGTCGCATGTATAAGGAAAGTAATTATACCTGGACGAGCGGAAGCTCAGGTGCTGGTGAAACTGCCGCCAGCTGGAAAGCAGAAGTCAAACAGATGCGTGTTGATCGAGGACACACCTAACAAGACGTCGGCGCAAAAACTGATGACGGCAAGAACCCTTGTTAGTGGAAGCAGTAACGCTGTGGTCAAGGTTGTTAATCTTGGTGATCGCGAGATCTGCTTGAACAAAGGTGACGTCATTGGAAAGTGCGAGGAAGTCGTCTGGATGAAAAAGTGTAGTTCGATAACAGGCGCGGACTCAGCAAACAGCAACAACTACGGAATAGTGACTGAGCTGCTCGATGACTGCAAGAGAAACCTAACTTATTCGCAGGGCATGAAAGCTAAGAAGTTTTTACAGCGCTACGCGAATATCTTCTCCAGTCACGATGGGGACCTTGGAAGAACGTCGGTGGTTCAACACAGGATAGATACCGGAAGCGAGAGACCAATTCGTCAACGAGCAAGACGGATACCAATCGCTAAGGAAAAAGAAGTTGAAGGCCTTTTGGAGGACATGAGAAGGAATAAGATTATTGAACCGTCTGCAAGTCCGTGGTGCTCGCCTGTTGTATTAGTGAAGAAGAAAGATGGCAGCACGAGGTTTTGTGTGGACTATAGGCGTCTCAATGATGTCTCCAAGAAGGACAGTTATCCGTTACCTCGAATCGACGACACTTTGGATACCCTGAGTGGCATGAAATGGTTTTCGACCCTAGACCTGAAATCTGGATACTGGCAGGTGGAAATTCATCCAGAAGACAAGGAGAAGACAGCTTTCTCGACCGGTAAAGGTTTATGGCAATTTAACGTCATGCCTTTCGGATTGTGCAACGCACCTGCCACATTCGAGCGACTCATGGAGTGTGTACTAGCAGGCTTAGTGGGAGAGGCTTGCTTGGTCTACTTAGATGACGTCATCATTATCGGCCGTGACTTCGAGGACCATTTGCAAAACTTGGAGCGAGTTTTCGCCAAAATAGAGGGGGCCAAATTAAAGCTGAACCCGAAAAAGTGTCGTTTATTCAGGAATAAGGTCAATTATCTCGGCCATGTTATCTCCAGTGATGGAATCAAGACAGACCCGGAAAAACTGGAAGCAGTTCAAAAATGGCCTACCCCTAAGGACAAAACCGAAGTGCGGGCATTCCTCGGCCTATGCTCATACTACAGGCGTTTTGTTAAGGGATTCTCAGAGATAGCCAAGCCATTACATCGGCTGACAGAAGATAAACGACATTTTAGTTGGGACGGGACTTGTGAAGATTCTTTTCAGAAACTGAAGAAACATCTGTGTGAAACACCAATCCTAGGCTATCCACAAACTGAAGGTCAGTTTATAGTCGACACGGATGCAAGCAACACGGCCATTGGAGGAGTGTTATCTCAAAAACAGGGTGAAAGAGAAGTTGTTATTGCATATTTCAGCAAATCTTTATCCAAGCCAGAGAGAAACTACTGTGTTACAAGGAGAGAACTCTTGGCTGTTGTAAAGACGCTACAACATTTCAACAAATATCTCATCGGCAGACAGTTTTTACTGCGAACTGATCACGCAGCCTTGAGGTGGTTACTGCAATTCAAGAACCCCGAAGGTCAAGTAGCTCGATGGATTGAACAGCTTCAAGAGTATGACTTCAAGACGGAACACCGCAGCGGAAATATGCATGGGAACGCTGACGCACTCTCACGAAGGCCGTGTTCGGAAGACTGCAAACATTGTGTTAAGCAGGAATCTAATGAAGTAGCATTAAAGCTAACGAGAACAAGTCCTTTGGGTCTCTGGGAGAATGATGCTATGAGGGAGGCTCAATAAAGAGATGACGACCTTCGGCACATCATCGCATGGAAGAAACGGGGTGAAGTAAAACCAATCTGGAGTGAGGTTGCGCCCACTGGCGCTGTCACTAAGGCGTACTGGGCGCAATGGGACAGTCTGATACTTCAAAACGGAATACTCTACCGGAAATGGGAGAAGACTAACGGTAGAGAGTTCCATCTTCAGATAATTGTCCCAAGAGCGAGAGTACCAGATGTTCTCCGTGAAGTACATGATGGCGTATCAGGAGGTCATCTAGGTGTCAAGAGGACTTTAACAAAAGTGCGAGAACGATTCTACTGGTTGCATTGTCGAGATGATGTACAGGATTGGTGCCGCAAATGTACTACTTGCGCTGCTGTAAAAGGACCACAGACCAGGAGCCGTGGGAAGCTGCGGCTGTATAACGTCGGTGCACCGTGGGAACGAATTGCAGTTGACGTAGCTGGGCCATTTCCTGTAACGGAATCGGGGAACAAGTATTTTATGGTCGTCATTGACTACTTCACCAAATGGCCCGAAGTGTTCGCCATACCAAACTAAGAAGCTACAACAGTCGCTTCTAAGCTAGTCGAAGAAGTGATATGTCGCTTTGGTGTGCCTCTAGAAATCCATTCTGATCAGGGCAGGAACTTCGAATCGCAAGTGTTCCAGGAAGTGTGCAGAATTTTGGGCATGCATAAGACGAGGACCACCGCGTACCATCCACAGTCCGATGGAATGGTTGAGAGATTTATCCAGACCCTTGAGAGGCATTTGGCGAAATTGGTAGACGACAAACAAAAGGATTGGGACAAGTATATACCACTCTTCCTTCTGTCGTACCGAACCGCCGAGCATGAGAGCATAAAAGCTACCCCGGCGTATGTCAATTACGGTAGAGAACTACGAATACCAGTAGACCTATTGACAGGAGGGTCACCGGAGGGACCCGACACCGTACAAGACTATGTCAGCAACTTAAGGGAAAAAATGCGCTACATACACGCCTTGGTCCGGGAAAATGGGTTACAGTCAAGCGAGATCATGAAAACCAGATATGACCGGAAATCGAACACGAGATGCTTCGAAGAAGGGTCACTAGTGTGGCTGCATAACCCAACCCGCCGGAAAGGGAAATCTCCAAAGTTGCAGACCAAGTGGGACGGTCCATACAAAGTGGTTACCCGAATGAATGATGTGACTTATAGAATTCAAAAGCAACCAAGAGGGACATTCAAAGTGGTACACATAGACCGTCTGGCGCGTTACCATGGCAGTAACAACGATGCTCGGGACGAGCATCTCTAAGAGGGGAGTAGTGTTACGAGTACACGAATTAAAGGAGCTTGCGCCATCTAGCGGGGAGCAGAGGAACCACGTTGTGTGCTGTACAAACCACTTTGTTACAAAGACAACGTGAAACATCCACTCAACACTAGATGGCGCTAGAGGACATATAGGTGAATGAACTCAGGATCGAGTACACGCACGAACGTTCTAGAACTGTCTGGGAGTAGGCTCGGCCCGGTATAAAAAGGCCGGGGAGGCCGAGCGGAGTCAGTTCAGTTTGAGCTAACGACGAAGCAACTTCGAAGTGAAGACTAGAAGTGATACCAGCGGAAACCTACGACCTCGGACATTGTTTGTGCTTTGTGAAGTGTACCTAGTGATAAGTGAGTGTACCTAGTACTTAGTGCTTGTATTTAGTGCGTAGTATTTGTACCTAGTGCTTGTGTCGGACCTAGTGCTAGTGAATAAAGTCTCTAAAAGAGTCAGCAGGTCTTTCTCTCCAAATCGTTCGAACCCTAACACGTAACAATATTAAAAACTGACACTCCAATTTTATTTATCAGTATAGATATAGATGATTAATTATATAATATATAATTCAGTAAGATTATATAATAACAGTATATCAATGGTATCATATTATTATGATATTCACATTTCTGTTTACTGTATAAATTATAATACTTCTCAAAAACTCATAAATTCTGGTGTATAAATTAAGTGTGTAACAAACGGAAGTTGCCGTGACATGTCCGCGATACTCATTTGTATTCGCAGTGTTCTTTTGTTTTCACAATTGGGAATTCTCTAATAATTAGATTGGCTCGTCCATTTTATTTTTGTAAAACTCTAAATTGTAGTATCAAATAATGTATGTATATGGGTGTCTCCTATTTTTTTTAAATATTATTTATATTCCGTTTTAATTTTATAAATTTCTAGTGTTAACGCATAGTCGAATCTTTGGACAATTTTAGCAAATTAGTTGAAATTCTTTGTATATGCATTTTGTAAGCATTTAATTTGGATAAAGTTCTTTTCCATAATGAAATAGAAAGGTGATCCGGTCCTCTGATCCATTGTGGATTGGCAGATCACCCCGAGTAAGTAGTTTGTGTGTCTTATCGTCACTATAGTATATTATTGCTTGTAAAACCCTTATTTACTTTAAACATTTTGAATGAATGAACATTAGTTGGCAGACTAAACATATATATATACTAATATAATAAAGCTGAAGAGTTTGTTTGTTTGTTTGAACGCGCTAATCTCAGGATCTGCTGGTCCGATTTGAAAAATTCATTCAGTGTTAGATAGCCCATTTATCGAGGATTATATCATCACGCTAAGACCAATAGGAGCGTAGCACCAATGAAGAATGTTTCAAAATCGGTGTTTTTTTGCCTTTTGAGAGCTTCCGCTGCGAAAACGGTTAAAGTTTCGCACAAATCATGTATGACAGAATTGGTCCTATTCCACGGGGACGAAGTCGCGCGCAGAAGCTAGTACTTATTATCTAGGAACAGTTCAATACTAATTACTTTATCAGTAAGAGTAAACTTGGCAAAGGGCTGTGCTCCCTGAGCCAAGTGAAATTTATAGAGACGTTATCTTGTGGCTATCAGCTATAATGTAATGTGGTAAATTTACGACACGTTTCAGCATTTTAATGAAAAAATACAAAATTTGTAAACGTGACAAAAGTTTAATTATTACGAAATTGTCGCTGCACGTATTTACGATAGTTAGACTTATTAATTTTGTTATATTTTTGTTAAAAAATGTAAAATATGACTCTTATAATAAAAATATCTAGTTAATTTTTGAACAAGCTTGTTTAAAATACGTTAATGTATTTATTATAAGTTATTGTATTATTTATTAGATTTTAAAATATAGAGAAAAGAGCAGTGCCTCCACAGAGCCGTTATTCTGATTACTGATTTCGGATATTCTGGAATAATTTGGAAGCTCCAACTGAGCTAAGAATAGTATAGGAAGAGGATTATTTTGCTAATTTTTTATTCTTTCCCTTTAACTTATATTAAGCTTAAAGCTAGCTTCTCGTTATATATATATTATTTTTAATTGCGTTTTAAAAATAAGTTTTAAGTTTACAATGGAAATGTTCTAGGGCGAAACTATATTTAGACCTTTTCTACACCTCTTTTTACGAGTGGATATATAACACTAAAAAGTTATTCCCCTCATATTGTCACAATGAACATTGTCATGATACAGTGAGTCACGTAACTACGATTTATTTTACCATCTTTCGAAGTATCCAAGAACTTTGGAAGGAGAAATGAAAACAACTGTCGTTTCGAAACTTATGAATGGAAAAAAAATTTTTTTAGGTACTCGCTTTCAAATAAGCTCTTAATTTTTTTCTCCTTTTTCTTTTCAAACAATTGACTATTACAGAAGATTAATTTGTCTTGTAGCTGGGATTTCCGGATGGATCTAACTTGTGTTGTTTAAATATTAGTTCACATGGTTTTGACTCCTCATTAGTGGGTATAAAACACTTAAAAATGTAAACATTCGAAAAGTGTGAAAGTTTTTTTTTTTTTTTAAATATATACACAATACTCACACGGTCGTCTGTTCCTAAAGTAAGCAACTTAATGCTTGTGTTATAGGTAACAGCCGACTGGTCTAGCTGCATATTTTTTTTCTATAAACATACTTATAAATAATACAAATATAAATATATAAATAAATATGTATATAACACCCAGACTCGGGGTGGGAATCGAACCCACAACCCCCGGAACAGAAAGCAGGGTCACTGCAAACTGCGCCAACGGGCTAGTCAATGTAATGTGTATGAAAGTTTATAAAGTTTCTAATATTTTTTAGCTGTCACAAACTTTAGTATTACTATTTAAAATGAATTCGATATTGAATTTAGGAATAACGTAATAGAATTTTGTGTATGTAACGGCAGTCTTTCTAATATTTTTTCGACATGTCACCCACGATATATCAGATATCGATTGCATATTTAAAAATATTTAATGTCGTGAGAGATGAAATACTAAGCTGGTGCCGATGATACGTCAGACGAGGCTGGGCAATGACCTTTCTCCTACCTCTTAGGAAAAAGATTATTCACAAAAAAATTTACGCTAACGCTATCTCCATTTCAATTCTCGAGTGGATTCAGTGTGGGTTTGAAATCTCTAACACTTCTGTCAGTCATTGATAGGGGGAGGGAGTCACTCGGTGGTTTCAGCGCTACGTCAATGAATAACGGAACAAGGGGAGGAGAACCGCAGTCCCCGTCGCAGGAAGTCATAAATCTTCTGCGGAGCAATCACGTTGCGTCGTAATAGTGTAATGAAATGACACCGCATTATCTTCTAGTGTCGCTATCAATTACGTTATGTATAAATCAAGTCACGTTCGGATCACGAGATAACAGAATCTTCATGTAACTCAATTTGGCTCGCTGTTTTTGTCTGTGCTCCAGCTGGGTTCGTTGGAATATACCTAAAGATGTGTAATGAAATGTATTTTACAACGTCTGGGTATCGTATTACAACGAGATGTGAGAGTGAACAAGAGTGATGAGTGATGAGTTTTTTTGAAGATTTTCCTCTAACTGTAATTTGGTTATTTAAGAATGTTATACTATATACTCTATTAAACAACGATTCAAGAGTACTTTTAAAATTTAATAAAGAAATTATAGATTTCGATCAATCAATAAAAAACTAATTCACTAATTTAATATTATTAATTATAAGCGATTTAGCAATAAGCATATACAGAATTGTAGCTTTCAAAGTTTTTAATTAAAAGGTAAATGATTTAACTAACAAGTTAATAATTGATGTTACAGGTGTTTCTGGATTTTTAATTATTATTTAACAATGTAAACAAGATAAAGCTTTTTTGATGTCTTTTTAAACTTACGAAATTAGTCAATTTTAGATTTAATTTAGTCCAGATGAATCAATTTACTAACGTAAAATTACATTAAAATAAAATATCATTCTTTTAAAGTATAAGTCATTTAGTCTGATACCTTTTGGAATTTAAAAATCATAATCAACCGCGATAAAATTTGAAAAGTTGTTTCATTTTAATAATACCTTTTACTTTTATAGCGATGGTTTGTTTATATAATACGTTAGTCTACCATATCATAGTTTATATCTACGTATGTCTGATTATACCTCGTATTTTTTATTATTAAATATGTAAATAATTCGTGTAACGTTATTTATTATAGTTTTTTTTTCCTCTTTAATATGTGCACACTTCTAACCGCTGCTACTGTATCGTGTCCTGTACCCAAAGGTTATCTGGAAGAAATCGATCTTTAGCGATAAGATCGCCTTTATACATCTTGTATTGTATCTCTCTTTGTATGTGTCTGTATTTCGGTGTACATGAAGTATAAGTGCTGTGTGGTTACGGCACTAAAGAATGTAGCCACCTCCTCTCTTCCCGTGGGTGTCGTAAGAGGCGACTAAGGAATAAAACAGTTCCACTACCACCCTGGAACTTAAAAAGCCGACGGATGGCGGGATAACCATCCATGCTGGCTTTGAAATACACAGCCCAAAGATGGGCAGCAGCGTCTTCGTTGCGACAGAGCCAGCCCTGCGGTCACCAACCCGCCTGCCCAGCGTGGTGACTATGGGCAAAACACATGAGTTCGCGTCATAATGTCGGGCGCGAACTTGTGGAGGCCTATGTCCAACAGTGGACTGTGATAGGCTGTAGTGGTGGTGGTGGGAAGTATAAATAAATAAATATATAATTTGAAGTTATAAATGAATATTGTACTTATTGTTTTAAATTAGAAAATATTCCTTTATCATACAAAATAGTTGAAAACTACGTTTTGACCACAATTATGGTACTGAAACTTTACTACTGTTCTGAGGAACAGACAGACCTACTCAAAATTATTGACACGTGTGTCACTAGCTTTATATTGACAACATTGATTTAAAAAGAAATTAACGAAAAAGGAATTTAAATTTTGTAAGATAAGTAAGCTATTAGTTATTCTATCCAAAAATAAGATAGGATTTGATTAAGTGTTAAGTTGGTTATACGAGATGAAAGGTCGTTGTTCGAACGAAGCTACTTTAAACCGAGGCAATTAATTCACAGATTCCTTAAGTTAATCATCTGCTACAAATCTATCAGCTTGGGTATTCTAAGAGAATAACGATTAATTTATTTTAATAAAAAATATATTTTTAAATACGAATTTATTGTTATTGGAAACAAAACTGAAGACTGTGAAACTGAATTTAAACACTCACATAATTGGAACACTTTGTATTTGATATCATAGCTATGATTAATCGATTTTGAATAAATCTTTCAATCTCCTTTTCTCATTTTAAAACGGAATCTCATTGATACGGATTGCTCAAGATTTAATGGTTACTTAAAATTGAAGCGTTCGAGACTTTAAATGTACCGTGCATTTGTCTTCATAAAATATACATTCTTTGCATTTGTTTTTACATTTGGCGGTAACGACAAACAGTATCTCCATCCTTCTTGATTTACTGGAAAGACAGAAATGTTGTCATTGCTTTCTCATTTAACGACATATTATGTATTACTCTACTACTACGCCTGTTGCAACTGATGGAAGTAGATTGTTATAAAATTCTATGTACTGTTCTTTTTTGTATTGGTGTGGTTAAAGAATAAATAAAAATAAAATAAATATGTATTAGTGATATTGAATGTGATAAAACCTAAGTCAACTATAAATTGCTTGCATACTTAAACTACTTTATGCGAAGCAAAGAGTTTGATTCAATCATCACTCACTCGTGATTACATATTAAAAATAATTTTTATATAAATTAAAATGGGTAAAAGACTCTTCTATTGTAATGTAGATTAAAATACATAGTTTTAGAATAAATATCTAGTTTTAAAAACTATTTAGCATATTTGTAAATTTAGTGATTATTAATTCTCTGCCAACTGTTAAAACATAGTTGGGTGCGGGGGTACATACATATTATACCAGTTTTTTTCTTAATCTTTAGTATAGGGATCTTTGTCAACTCGACTTGTAGATGTCGTATCAACTCGTGACGATCTCGTCTCATAATACTTTATACATATTAACTGAAATCACGATTTCGTTAACAATATATTAATTAATACATTAAGGAATAATGGATAAATATTATGTAGTGGTTCTACGTCTTAAACGATATATGTAGGTCACATAGTTTTCTAGTTTTTTCCGAAAATAGAAAGGCTAAAAATATTATGCAAATCTTTGCAAAAATCATACAGAATCAACGATCATTTGTATACTCATTGATAGCCTGTTACTGATATGCCCAATACCCATTTAAAATACCACGTGGTGAAAACACCACTAATTACACCAAATTATATCTTTGTGCCGTTTGCAGTCGAAACACTTGGACCTTGCAGTAGCAGTGCTAAAAAATTCTTAAATGAGATAGCTCCTCGCCTTATTGCCTCCACTGCACTGTGGCACTGGCTGGTGCATTTTTTTCAAAGAGAGTCGGCATAGCGATTCAACGGGGAAATGCTGCCAGCATTCTTGGCACAATTCCACGCGGACATGATTTGTATCAAAACTATCTGTAAATATTTAGTTCTTAATATGTCGCTCTTTAAATACAAAAGCACCACATGTCAAAATAGGCAAATTATACAGGAGCGGCATTTGAAAAAATAATTTAGTTT
The DNA here is from genome assembly GCA_905220545.2 of Melitaea athalia. Lineage (NCBI taxonomy): Eukaryota > Metazoa > Arthropoda > Insecta > Lepidoptera > Nymphalidae > Melitaea > Melitaea athalia. The sequence goes on along the minus strand of HG992183.1, from coordinate 5,728,169 downwards.
ATTTTATGATTTTTGTATAAACTATGTGTCTTACGTAGATTTTTGTGGTATCAAAAGATGCATAATTATTAATTAAATAGGCAGTTTTTCAATATATATTTTGAATATATAATTTCAACTTTCTTTTAGCAATTGTTTGGAATGTGGTAGTTTTTCACAAAAAATGCGTGTGCTCATGCCGAATGACTGTTGACAACTCACAATGTGGTACTTTTGGGCGGAATTCAGTTACAGAAACGGTACAAAACAAAACTAACGTGCGTGCGTTTACGGGTGTTTTTGATCATAAAACGATGATTGTTTTAGAAAAATATTAAAGTTTCATCGTTTAAGATGCATTTCATGCAAAAAAAAACCATTTCTTGATTTTTTTTGAAATGCGTGACTTTTGTATTTAAGGAGCGATATATAATATCTAATAAACTATTGTTAATTAAAACAAAATTATTAATAAATAAGTTTCTTACGACATCGCTAAATCTATGTCGGAGACGATTAATCTCGAACGACAAGATATTTTAGGTGGTAGCGTACGTTTCTAGCGTACGCCTTCATAAATTTACAACCGGTACTTTACTTTTGTGGCCAGATACGTAAAAATTGCTTGAATTGTTGGTTCCAACTTTTGTTCATCATCTCCCTGTCCTTATCCTATTTATATAGGGTCGGCACAACATGTTCTTCTCTTCCTCAGACTCATGTTGTAAGTGATTTGGCGTAATATTATTTTTTACGACCAGCCGCCTGCCTGACATCAACCCTCCTTGGGAATCAATAATGAGAGTTGATTCCAACTTTTGTTATTTATTGATAATTCATATAGAATTGACATACAGGTCTGCCAATAGAACAAAACATGAAAGATTTGTTCAATCTATATAAGTGTTTATATAACATTGTTGTCTTCTCATCAATCTTTGTTTAAAATTAATTTACTGCAATTTAGTTAATTGGCTACGCGGTAGCCAAGCGCCTCAATCGATTAATATGATATTCAATTGTTCTTCTCTTTTTTGCACTATTGTCTACCCCTGTTACGACTTCCATCTTAATTCAATTGTTAATATTTCAGTTTGCGACGGATATGTTACGATTACATACAATGAGGGATTTTCGTCAGTGTTGCCGCTGTTTAATTTTGCATTCTTATTACTATGTTTTTTTTTCTTATTCAAGCCTAAACGTAATGTTTATTTTATATTCCATATTGATATTTATTCCCACACACTACTCCACATTTGATCAGCAGAGATGTACGTAATTTAGAATTATTTATATGTATAATAAACATACGTATAATACAAAAAGTTATAGGTAAGACCTACTTTCTCTATCCAGTAGATCATTTCGATTATATTATACGAGTATTTTTCATATTTATAAACTATAATTATAATGTATAGTTTAACAACATATATAGTAGTGTAAGTGTGTTAGAGTAAGTACAAATATAAATTTATAATGTTTTATATTGAAAGACAGTAATAAATCAGATTCGATTGGATTAAGTCGTTTTTATATCTCCGATGAAATAACCTTACAAATACTTATATATAGACTTTATACTAAATTCAATATGCACATTGTGCATATTGAATCCACGTTCATCATTTAAAATTAAATGATCAATAAACTGAGATATTATGACCCATTTATTTTTATTATAGCGACACGTAAATCCTAAGAAAATTAAATCTCACACTTTTCATAAATCTCGCCTACAAGAAATATTTTTATCATGCATTTTAAATTAAAATACGACATCACAGCTCAGTTTAGCTTTATCTTTAAGATTTTAACAAAGCAAGAACACTATAAAAAAGTAAAAGACTTTTATCTCATATTTCTTTTACAAAGAGTTGTTTTCTTGAGATGCAATTGTTTTTAATAATTATTTGCATACTGTGATACTTAATTGTGAATAGCTAACAACTGCAAGCTTCTGAATAGAGCAACAACTACTCGTAATATTTTTTTAAGTTTCTTTTTATTATTATTGTACTCTTGTATAATTACATCTAGGTTCATTTTCTTCTATGATAAAGTTTATTGACGATGATAATTTGATAGAAATTTTTATTTTATTTTTTCATTTTTTTTAGTTGTAGTACTACTACCAGTTAATAATGAAATCACCTTTTACTAATATTCGCATTATTCTACGCTAGAACTTTATTGCTTTTAAAAACGTTTAAGGATAAAATAATATACAGTTTAGTGTTAACGTTATTTATATAATCTACTCCATCAACGTTACAGTGTTAGTTACTTTGTAAATAAATTCATATAATGAAACTCAAACATTGCATCTCATCACTAATTCCCTACCGTCCTCTTTGTTTTCTCACACAAAGGACTTTGGTGTTTTCAAAAGATGTATGTTTATTATTCAGTAGCAGCTGTGTAAATTTATTTATAGAACCGCATACGTATATGAATAAAAATATGCAAAATAGTGTTGTATGGTAAATGTGTTGTACCATTTAGCGGTTATTTTTTGTGGAACAATATTTAAATATATTGGAAAACAATAAATTGTAAATTTGTTTCTTTTTATTTTTATTTAAATCGTTATCATGGTAATTATTACTTTGTCACTTTTCTTTAAGGTTTTCTAAAGCTTTTAATACGTAAGAGACATTTGTTTAAACCGGAAGAAAGTACATGTTATTGAAAATTACTGTATAAGAGGTTTCCTAGCAAAAATGTCTTCGTAAAAATTGATTTCATCAATATGAAACTAAACTAAATTTTATAAAAAAAGCCTTATTTTTCTGTTATCTAACATGGTATTTGGTACCTACATAGAGATTTAAAAAGTTGTTTAAGCAAAAAAGTTTTCAGCTTTTTGTAATACTCGTATCAGTATAGAATTTTTAATAGATTACCTCACGAAGTTTTATATATTGAGGCGGAAATCTCATTTTTCATATTTCGTTTTCTTAAAACAATATTTTTCTGAGCAGCTTAATGCGACATCTTAGGGCGTCATGCTCAAGATCTCGAGTGTCCGTAAGTCTTAATCTTAGAGATTTCTGTTTTATATTTTTTTTGAGAATTTCCCGCGTCTCTCTGTAGCTCTTGTAGAATTTCAACTTTTTAGAAATAAGACACCAGGAAAACGTTATTTCATGTTGGAATAGAAATATCTTACAATGTATATCTATAGATAGATATAAATAAAATTGAAGTGTCTGTTTGTATTATCTTATTTATATTAAAATAACCGCTTTTTACTAAATGCATATGGTACATATACCAAAATAACATTTTTTACGATTTACGTTTGTCTGTCTGTCTGTTTGTTCCAGCTAATCTCTGAAACGGATGTACCGATTTTGACGGGACTTTCACGGGCAGATAGCTGATATAATAAGGTGTAACTTAGGCTACTTTTATTTTAGTTTTTTTTATAACTGCGAACTGAAAAATAACTTTTTTGTAAAATTCCACGCAGACGAAGTCGCGGGAACAGCAGCTAGTTAATAAATATGTTTGCTTGCAAACGAAAAAACCGACTGCAATTACATCGACAACTAATACAATGTTAACAATGATACATATTATCACTCGCGACAAGCTTTTACATCGTATAAATTATGTAATGACTTTATATTTAATATAATAAAGCTGAAGAGTTTGTTTGTTTGATTGTTTGTTTGTTTGTTTGTTTGAACGCGCTAATCTCAGGATCTACTGGTCCGATTTGAAAAATTCTTTCAGTGTTAGATAGCCCATTTATCGAGGAAGGCTATAGGCTATATATCATCACACTAAGACCAACAGTAGCGGAGTCCACGCCGACGAAGTCGCGCGCAGAAGCTAGTGACTTTATAAGTAGACTAGCTGGCAGAGTAACCAGGCTGCAGGTAAGTATAGCAATCATAGAGATGGGTGCCTACTATAGTCAGGTATATAATGTAAAATATTGACGGTTTTAGCTTACTACGTGTAATTAACATGAGAGGGAAAAGATTTATTAGAAGAAAAAAAAATTTTTTTTAAGTGTTATTATTTGCAGCAGGCTTATGGTGGCAGAGGTTGTTTTTATAAATTCACAATATTGAAATCAGCCTATAAAAAATTGTTTCATCTTATTAACAGATGAGGGAAGATTTTGTTATATTCCGGATCTTAGACCAAAATGTATGGTACAGATTTCCCAACTAGATAAATAAAAACAAATCATATATATGTCACAGTCAAAACTCTTAATCAGTCAAAAGTACTATTGACTAGCAAAATCAGTCAAAAGTACTTTTGACTAGACAAGTTGGTCAAAAGTGGTTTTGACTGAAAATTATTGGTTATTAGTACTTTTGACTGCAAATTTGCGGTTAAAAGTACTTTTGACTGACGCTCTCCGTCAAAAGTAGTTTTGACTGCAAAAAAGCGTCAGTCAAAAGCACTATTAACTCTTAATTTCTATTAACTCTTAACTAGTTTAGTTTTAACTGCAAATTAGATAGGTTAAGGTTATTTTTTTTTGTTTCTGGGACAAAAATATGCCGATAAACAGTCTAATATTGAAATTAGATAGGTTAGGGTTATTTTTTTTATTGTTTCTGTGACAAAAATATGCCGCGACCACCTTACTTTTTAAGAGTTTTGACTGATACAACCAGTCAAAACCACTTTTGACGGAATCATTTAGTCAAAAGTACTTTTAACCAGCTCCATTGGGTAAAAGTACTTTTAACTGTTATTTTTTAGTCAAAACCACTTTTGACCAACTTGTCTAGTCAAAAGTACTTTTGACTGATTTTTTGCAGTCAAAACTACTTTTGACTGATTAAGAGTTTTGACTGTAACATATATACAAACAGGAAAAAAATCAACACTCCGGATAAAATAGGTTCGATACTTTTTATGTATAAAAGCCATTTATCCCAAATGTCTTATTTCTCCTCTTTGAAGTGTTTCAAGCTCAGCTATAAGAATGGTTGCCATTTTTTTATTTCTTCATAAAATCTTTGGGATACCATAAAAATAAGTCGATTTATTGATGATGTTTGGTCGCTCAACTTTTTGATTGATACATCGCTTAAGATTTTTTTTTTCGAATTACGTTGGAGATAAAAATATTTTGTTTGGTAATGAATATTTAATATTAATATTTTAGTGGTATTGTTTCAATCTATAGCATAATAATAATGGCAATGTCTTAAACAGAAATCATAAAACTTGTTACGTAAAAAAATATTTTTTTTTATTTTGCGTACAATTTATCTTTAACCTTTGATTTCATTTAAAATTATTTAATTTAATTCCTTAATTACGAGTTAAAACTGAACTGAAATACTGCAATGTCCTAGAATAGTCAAAATTCTTTCACGCATTCGTTTAAACAAGATTCAAATCACATACAGTTATAGTACAAAGAAATGAAAGTTCAAGTCGAAGAAATAAAAATACAAATATTATTATTCGATAATACAAAATTTATTCGTTAGTTTCTATTTTTCCCCATTGTAAAAACATATAGTCGTCAGACATACAGTATTGGAAATAAGAACTAACATAACTTTAAAGTAGCAAATAATAAACAGGGTATATAGAATAAATGACAGAAATAAAAATAACACTATACATTTTCACAATACGATAAAGTACCACAAAATGAGTTTTATTGATTTTATGTTTAGGGGTTAAAAAGCAATTTGATGGTGAGCGAGAAAAGTTCCACGGATAAAAGTTTATTATCAATATAATATCATTTCTCACGGAACATTCCACTTTCTCATTCGAAATAATATTTTCGATTCACTTTTTTAGAAAAAAAACTTCATTCTAAAGATTAACATTCGCTCTTTTTATTACTTTCAGAGTTGGGTGTACTTATATCAGGAATTAAAACATCTGCAGAAAAATTGGGAACAGAAAACTTACGAGGTACTCTGCAAAGCTGGAAATATCTTGCTCAAAACCTGGAGCAGCCCGACTGGGGAAGTACCAAACAGAAGATCACAACCAAATAATTCTGTTCTCAATTAGTGAGTTTTGAAGAAGGTCGAGGCTAATATACAGAAAAATGCTTGTAAAACATTTCTCTGTATTCAGTGTATAATTTAATATTAATAAAACAAACACACATATGCACACTCGCAGATATATTAGAGAAAAAATATCCTAGGCTTAACTAATAATAAAAAAATATGCTTAATTTAGATAGCGGTACCTACGTGAAACTCTTTGGTCACATAAAACTTTATTATTATTGCTTTAGAGTACAGAAGCAAGTTAATAGCCAGAATAGTAAAATAAAATACTCCTAAACAATTAAGTTAATATTTGTTATGTTTCTTCAAATTTGAATAATTCTACATTAAATATATTGCATAGTGTTGTATAAGCATTTTAAGCTGCAAATATACACGCGCCTCTTTAGATTCTGCTTATATTTATTCATAATAAGCCTTCCCTTTATCAGCCCAATGACGTTTCACCGGCGGGTAAAGACCTTTTCTCGTATTAAGGAAAAGGATAAAAAGATTACATCGCCATTCCGCTCCACTACGAATTGGCGGTTAAACGTGAGGTAGGATTTCTTCCTTTATTTTATAGAGGATACGGGTTTTAACTCTTTTAAATTCAAAACTCAGAAATTTCGGCTTAAAATTAAGCCTACGGTAGTAGCAGGTAGGCAGCCTGAGGTAGGGCACAGAAGGAAATTTCCTGCTCAAATATGAAGCAGCCCGACTGGGGCAGTACTTCGATTTTACAGAAGATCTCAGGTAAATAACACTACTCAAAAGCAGTGTTGTGTTTCTGTTGGTGAGTAAGATGGCCAGAGCTCCTTGGGGGAATTGGTTCGGCAACGCGCTTGCGATACTTCTGGTGTTGCAAAGGTCTAAGATAAGCTACGGTAATCGCTTACCATTAAGTGAGCCGTACGCTTGTTTGCCGACCTAGTTTAATAAAAAGAGCACACTTTTTATTTTCACAACGTAATCGATTTAAATAAGATGAAGCTCGAACACTCGACGATAAAAGCCTCTCGAAACTTACTTTAGTTGAAGACCATTAAGAAAGATGTTTCGATGCTGTAAATTAAGGAATAAATGAGTTTAGCAATTCCATATATAATCGTGTTACATAAATTTTCAATCTTAATTGGAAGCATCAAAAATGTACAATGATGACGTCCTTAAAGTTTATAGCGTTTTTTTCAGACGACCAATATTACGAAGTATTGGAAGAAAGTTTCGGAATTAATTCGTAAACAAAATAATACAAAATAAGAATAAACAGCAATATTATAAGCAATATTATTGTAATAAACAAGTGTGAATTAGAAGTGATTATTGAAATACCTATATCAAAAACAATTTGTAAATTTTTTTTATTTCCCTTAAGCCTGTAATATCCCACTGCTGGGATCTTGCTCCATGTAGGAGAAGGATCAGAGCCTAATCCACCACGCTGCTACAATGCGGGTTGGCGGATATCTCTACATGATAACAACCGGGATCGACAGCGGTGGGGAGACCCACAATGACTAACAACCAGACTGGAAATAAATATTTTTATAAAGACAAATATCCACTCCAAGCGGGAATCGAACCCGCGACCATCGGTGTTTAGACGCCACCGACACGGCACACGCACCATTACACCAAAGCGGTCGTCGATTCACTAAGTAAATATAATTTTAAGTGTTTATATTTTTCCTGTATGTGTTACATAATAAGCTAGTGTGTTATTTTCTGCAAATCAACAAGAAATGGGGAATATCATTATTACCAGTTAAACAAACTTCTTATTGGAAATATTATTTTATTGATTCTGTTTATACGTATCACATCAATCATAAAAAAATATAGAAACAAACTTAACGCTTAGTGTGTGAATAGAAAACATAAGTAATTAAAGAATTGTTTACAATAAATATTAAATGCAATCGTTTGCCTATATTTTGCATAACAAAAACCAATTGTAGAAATTATATATATGTACTTCATACTATATGAAAAAAATATTATTATTTGTCAGTGTTTTTTTTTTGTAGGTTTCATATTACAGTGAAGTTTCACCGAAAGCTTTGTTTGAAATTACAATTTTTGAGCTCAACAATCGTGTACTTCTCCTATTGGCTATTATAAAATGATGGATCCATAATCAAATTAATATTCAAGTACCGTAAGAATATAATGACGAATTTTTAGTAATTTTTTTTTTCAATTACATTTTTAAATTATTTTTATTCCCTTTCTTAGAAACGCGTATTGTACCTTTTGTCCTATCGTCAAATCTGTTGTGTCAACGTCACACGTCAACGAGATTTAAATCGAGGATTCAATTTTCAATTTACGGCTTCTGTCTGTACAATCGAAGGCAATATATTTTGTTAATATCACGTAAAATAGACTCGACGGCTCTTGGTTGGTGAAATCTTATTTATATCAATATTGCTTATGATTTATCGAAGGATTTAATCTTTAGCTTCAGCCGCTTGAAGTCTATTATCGTTTCTATATTACGGTACATTCAAGCCGTGTCATTGTGTAGTGCGGTTAAACTAGTGATAGCTTTTGATACTTGACAGATCCGCTGTCAGTTACACTGGCTGCTCCTCCGGTCCTATAAATCGTAGAGATAGGCATTAGGATTTATAGACCCAATATCTTCTTATTGTAATATAGTAATTTTTCAAATCGGCTTTTTCACGTACATTTAGTTGTTCACTTTTACTGGATATACTTACTATGTATTGATATAACATTTATATTAAAATACTAGCTGCCCGGACAGACTTCGTTTTGTCAATAATCAATAGTAAAAATTAAATAAATGTAAAGTGATCATTTTAGTTTTTTTTTAATTTTTGTTTTAGTATTAAAACCTTCCGTGGGCCTTAAGGAACATACAAAAAAAAATTAGCAGAATTGGTCGAGCCATTCTCGAGTTATGTGCTTAGCAACATTTATTTTTATTTATATAAGAAGATATACAATGAACCTGTTTTTAATAAACTTTGTAGTTTTATTTATCACTACATAATATAAAACAAAGTCTCTTCGCGCTGTCTGTCTGTTCCTATGTATGCTTAGATTTTTTAAACTACGCAACGGACCCCAATGCGGTTTTCTTTAGTAAATAGAGTGATTCCAGAGGAAGGTTTATATGTATAATACATGCATAATATAGTAGAGAAACACTGATACTTTTAATTATTTATTTATTATTAAAACTATCAGTGTTTATATATATTATATGTTTTTATTTATTTGTTTAATATAATTATTTTTAATATATCATTATTTAAATAAAGTATAAATATGCATATGTATATTATAAATTATGTTAACTCGTATAGGCCGAGAAGCGCTAAGTATCCACAGCTTCGGGCGTAAGTGCCCTATTTGGAACTTCAAACATGCTCTGCGGTAGGAAAACTTCGGAGTGGAATTTGTTTGTCTAAAGTCGAATACATATCGATAAGTTTGTTTGTTAAGGGTCGTTTTTGTGAACGTATTTCCATAGAAAACACAATCACTTTATCTTGCGTTGTTATTGTCCGAGGTTGAAGGCTCTAGTCACTCTAGTCGGTGTAATGTTTGGTAAAATGAAGTACCTACTATAAGATCACTTTCTTTATCCCTTGTATAAAGTTTATTTGTTTCGTAATAATATAATAGTGCAGTAGTGTGTTTGTATGTATAATACAGCTTTTAGGAAACATTTATATGGTTTAAGCGTTAGTTAAATAATCAGAAGACAGTCTGTTAAAATTTCAGACGATGCTGAGGCCTCTTCTCAAACGAAGCACAAGTATTGTAGCTTAAAAGAAATACGAATATGTACCTATATATAGAAATTAGTAGTTGCTGAATTAATAATTTAAGTATAATCAGTTAACTTTTTTTATTGAAGCAAAGTTTTTAAAGGTTTATTAAAGTCGGTTATTATTAAAGTCGGTTATTATTATGTGATCGACAAAAAGTATTAAAACGTTACTATTTCACGAAATATATTAATAAGGATAAATAAAATATTGCTTTAAAAATGAATAGGTATAGGTATCAGTTTTTTTTTATTTACATATTGTATTATAATTTTAATTTATAAAAAAAAATATATTTGATCATAGGAATAATTTTAAATAAATAAATCTTTAATGCCGATTCTTAATAACTTACATACACTTCAACATAAATATATGTATATTTCGTTTTTTTTTGTATATGAATAAATACAATAGGCACAGTAGATTTGTAATGTTATATTGATACAATATTTTCTATTCCAACAATTAGTATCTATTTACAAAATATATTAAATTTTTGGTCGAAGTCGAAGCCGCTTGTGATATTGATATGAAATAAAATTAAAACCTAAAGCGATAAAAAACAATTTAATTTAGTTTTGTACACGATTTTTTTTAATGATAAAATTACTAATTTAAATGTGAAATGCTGACTATGGTTACAATAATCGTAATTCTATTAAAGACATCACTATTATATTAGGTATATTTACGATTTTTGAACTTATCCTAAGTTATTTACAAAGATAGATTCATTTGGCAATAAAATTATTTTAGAGTTAGACGAATAGAGAAAGGGAAAGTCTAGGATCTAAGCTAGGTCTAGGAAACTGAGTTTTGTGAAATGAGGTAGGAACGAGAAATATGAAGCACTACTTTTTTCCGATCGATCGATTAGAGAAGAGAGTTATAATTCCAATTAAAATACATAATAACGAAAATATAATCTAATTTAAGCTAAAATCTTTTTGGTATTTCTATCTGAAATGCTACACGAGAAAATTTAAGACTGGCGTTAGCTCCACATTATCCATTATTGCGTATGAAAGCCGTATCAGATTGGCGAATGAAACACGCTTTGTGACATACACGCCAATTTGCAAAACAACTGTGTGTAACAACATAATATGTAGTGTTTATCCATAGCGTGTTAAGTGCCCATTTTTTGCTTTTTGACAACTAATATCTGCACAATGTCATTGGTACGGTTCTCAGCGGTTATTCTACATGCTTCAAAAATATCTCCTTCGGTGTGTAGACAGACTGTTAAAATTGAGTTAGTTTTAGGTTTGAGTTAGTTTTTGTTTAAAGAAATTTATTGTATGAAATATAACTGTCAATTAAAAATAACTGTTAAAAAAAGTTACTTAGTACTATTTTTGTACTTCTGCTTTCTTAACTGCTTCCAACCTTATTTCACAAAACTCAGAGTTCGACGAAATGCAATTAAGCACGAGTAGCTAGAAGTTAGGACGAATTCGACAGGGCTAAATTATACTAGGACATACTCGTAGATTACGCTAAGACTTTTAGAAATTTTTTTTGGAAAAAATAAATTGCATTGGTTTTACTTAGCTGAAAATAATAGCGCCTGTATTGATCATATAGATGATGCATTCGTATTTATGTTAACAAAATCAATTTAGTTTAAATTGAATGAAGTAATGGATCTAACATTACTTTTATAAATTGACTTAACACTCACCTAAACACCAGCTATCAGAAAGTCAAGTTAGTAAACAATAATTGTGAATTTAGTAGCACCACACGTCTAAATTAATTAAATACGATAAATATTTTAATTATCTCGTTACAGTAAAGATATGAAGATAGAGATATACCTAAGGACGCTAATAATAGCTCTACCGGAGAGATTTAGAAGAGAGATGAGAAAATCTTAAAGTTAACTTATACTAAAGGACTTTATAATGCTTTAATGCATTTTGAATTTTAGTTACATAATTATTATACACATCTTTAATATAAATGATATTCGCTTAAGTATAAGTATTTGAGATATTTTAAAGAGGAATATTTTATAAACTAAAAGGTTAAAATAGATAAATAATTGGTCTTCAGTCACTTGAACGACTTCACGCAAAATATTACACATTCGTGATTGTCAATCGTCTTGGACTTCTTGGTCTGTTGAGATTTGTCACGGAACCTCTGACGTGGACCTGGACAGCTCCTTGTGGCAAGTCTCCAGCGGATTGAAGACTTGCTGCCCTCGAGGTTCGGGGCGACGGGACACAGACTCTGAGGTCTACGGCACTGTGGAGACTCGCTGCTCTCGATGATCTCGGAGTACGGGTGACGTGCTCTGAAGGTGTTACAAGAGCTGGCAAATCGGCTGCTGAACGCGATCTTCGTGGCGGACTTTCTGGGATCAAGGCCATGCTCCCAACGAAGACGGAATTCTAAAATTAAAATTCTTTATTTGTTATTTTATTTTATTTGAAACACCAAGAGCACATAATACATTATATGAATACAAATTGGACATTTCGACTAAGCAATTTACAGGTATTCGCATATGGATACAGCTATTCGCTGATATAGTCAAATAGTATGGGAATGTTATTGAATAAACTGTCACTGTGACGTTTTTAAGTAGCAGTTTATTAAAGGAATTTTATCAAATATACAATTGCTTAGAACTAAATGTATCTACAGAAAGTAGGTACTTATGTCCATAATAATTTGAAGTTAATTAAAAAATCCTCTGCATGTCTTAATATTAAACATAGAGACATAGCAAACAATTATTTTTCAAGTCTGTTATTACAACAGAAAATTAGATATTTCGGTATACACGTAAATAATCACACATTGAAAACTTGATCAATAATATCAATCAACTATTCTGAGAATAAGAACGTGACAGTAAAATAACATAGTATTAAAAGTCCAATATAGTATAGTATGTATTTAATGAGTAGTTGAAATTGTCACCTGGCGCGGTCGATGTCCGAGGTAACCGCAAGGTTGATATGAAGGGAACGAGGCCCCGCAATCGTACGAAACACAACCTCTTGAAAGGGATGCTCGATGCTGCCATATTAAAAAAAAGAATTAACTTTTATAAAATGAGTTTTTAATAGAAAGGTTATTATGGCTTCTGTCAACGTAGGCTATTTATTATGTAAGCGGACCTTCAACGCCGAAGTGATATTAATAAAACGATAACATTGTAAAATAATCTATCAAGTCTCGTGTTATATATGAGACATAACATCAAATTATCATGTATATAATATTGTATTATTTTTGTTTTACTGGTTGTAATAAAATTTAAAGTAAACTTTTAAATATAATGGAATTGTTACGGATGACATACCAATTAAGAACAATTATTTAATATTGAGTTCGATAATATACTGCACAATCTGTAAATATCCTCAAGTTGAGCAAATACTTTGCCCTCTGCGCTGTTTTACTGTTATAAACATGCACGTTTACTTAAGACTCTTTGTCCTGATCGTAAAACAGGAGAAGAATTTTTTGATAAATTTTTAATACTTCAAAAATTTGCCCAACTAGTTCGGATTTATAATGTGCTATCTTTTCAATTAACTATGAAACCTAAAATAACTTACATGGGGCGGCAATGCTACGGAGTTTTCTGCAAGGGCGCAACTTTGTCTATGTTGCTGTTGAAACTTCGGCTGATATGGTTCTAGCATCCTACGAAGAAATAATTTAGGATATGACTTACACGTACTGTACGTTGAAATGAAAAATAGCACAGATGAAATAACTTTGTAACATATGTCAATTAAAATGTATTTGTTCAACTGAATACATACTATGTCGTTGATATTTATTATTGTTGTAATTTATGTTTTAATGAATTTCAATATTATTCCACATTATTACTTGAAAGAGAATATAAACAAACTAAGAACTAGCTCTGAGATAATATTTGAGCTCATTTTACAAGCGAGTAGTTATACAACAAATTTAGATTATTAACAAACATCGTTCTATTTATGACGTTAAGATAGCGATTTTAAAATTAAAAAGCCAGAAATCTACGTACAGTTTATAGACGCACCTGATCTTGCCCCAACGGTTGAAGAAAAGCGCAATAGCTGCGACCCATAGCAGCAACACAAACGCAACTATAAGAGCCTCCTCTGCTCGAACCACAACACCACTTCCATCTGAGAGCAAAAAAAAACTTATCGTAACTCTTAAAGTAAATTTTCAAACATCGGAAATAGCCTTTCAGTCAGCGATGTAACGTAATAAGCAATTATGGAAATGGTTTAAGCTTTACCTAGTAATGTTTTTTTACCACGAAAATTGTTGGAAAAAATACGTAATTATGTAATGGACAATACGGTGAAGTCTGGTACTGGTCATGTATTAAATAGTTCTTAAAAAAAATCAATATGAAACAAAAACTAAATTAATGAAATGTTCGTATTATTTTTATTTTAGTGCATGAGTAAATTATAAACATTTTTAATCATATCAAGATTTTTCGATCCAGCGGGTTTTGAACCCGCGCCTCCGACATACCGTGTCAGCGCTTTGCCAATTGAGCTACGGATGATCCACATCCCGCTGAGTCGAAATTCTTGATATGATGATGATGAAATGTGCTTAAATTGGCGAATTTTATATGATGTTCTGTGTCGATTAGTAGCTCAGCATACTTGTCAGGACAACATAGGTACCTTAATACTAACCAATATTAGCTAAAGACAAATTGGCGATCATAATTTCAGGATGAGCTGATTTTGTGGGGGTATGTAGTCGGCTAACTACTTCGGCTGGCGGACAATCGGTGACTTTACTCCGCTCTGGAATTAACAATAACAAATATACTACATACAGACCGTAGGAGTCACGGGCGATGATTAATTTCTATGTGATGGTTTTCAGCTAGGCGTGGATTCTGCAGCAATGATGAAATATACTTACCAATCACAATACGATTTAGTTACTTCGAGTTCAGCGCGACATAAGACATAGATTTTTAAGGCCAATTATTGAGGACTAAATTTAGACTCACCAATTTTGCGTATGTATAAACAATCTTGTTTGCTTACGACTTATTCATTTTGAATACGCTGTCTAAAATTTGTTTCGGATTTGCTCACTTTTAAAAGTAATTTTAGTTTGAATTTTTTTTATAAGACGAAAAATCTATTTGCTCACCAATTTCTGTTGAAAGATTAAAACGCGTGTTTTGAGCAGGGAATGCAGGTGTGGGTGAAGGATGTAATCTCAAGACTACTTCAGCTGGTGGACCTCCGGTGACACCACTCCATTCTAGCAAACAAAACATACTGAATTATATGCTCTGCGATTAAACAATTCATCTAATTAAGTAACCCATATGTATAAGCATTAATTACCGGTGCGGAAACTAAATTATCATTATTTTAACTAAGTATTTTGTTTAAAACATTCATAAAAATTAAATTCTAATAGGTATGTAGAATATAAGACATTGCTATCAAAACATGGTGCCTATCAAGTAGAATATCGCTTCAGTCAGTAATATCCCACTGCAGGGCATAGGCCTCTTTCCTCGTGTACGAGAAGGAACAGAGCTTAATCCACCACTCTGCTCCAATGCGAGTTGGTGGATATATTCCTACTATGAGTATAACCCACCAGGACTGCACAAACAGCCAGACCACGGCAGACATCTGTATGGCCAATAGAAATGTTGTCGTGTGCGGGGATCGAACCCGCAACCGCCAGCGCAACAGCCATATACAAACCAGTGCTGTGACCGCTGCGCCAACGCGGCGTTAAGTAGAATATAATATAATCAAATTCATGCAATTGCATAACTTCTACGTCGTATCAGATCTAGTTCTATACGTAATCTACATCTTCTAATTTAATAATCGGTTACAGGTTTACCAATCTCACCGGCGGAGATACGAGATGGATACACCGTGGTTTTACGCGATCCAGTCTCCACCACTGTCGAATCAGTCGCACTTTCTGCAAAGAAAAATATAATTTAGAAGTAAAGATTAACCTTCTGCAAAACATTTCTGTCGATAAATATTTATGACAGTAAATTTGTTTTAAGAACTTGTTTTAATTAAGAAACAAACACTTCTTGATTCTGGAAAGTAAAAAAGCGGCAATTTTCTGAAGAAAGACTGAAGACTTAGACCTCTATCTCTCGCCTTATATTTAAGCTACGCCTGTTGAGGAGCTTAAAAGTATGCATAGATTATGTTAGGGTTACACAAATATACTGATTTTGGGCGATTTCTGAGTAAAGTGTATAACTTATTAATTATTGGGAATCTTATTAATATAGTTTTTTTTCTTTTCATTTTCCTGTAAGCATAGCTAAAAAAACAATCTTGGTTTCAGTATTAATTATAAAGCGTCATTATTAAAATTTCCAAAATACCTAAATAACCTACGGCCTTTTCTATTTTCATAATAAGTTTAGATATCAAAGTGTCCAAATAATACGCCCTTAAAATGATACTCTACATTAAATTTAACATTAATTAAAGATTTTCTACATTAAATAAAGTTTGCACCCGTGCAAAGCTAATGCGGGTCGCTGATATACTAAGTTGTACAAAGCAATGTCAATGTTTATTTACCTTAGAGATAATAAGTGTACACATATTTCTGTTTTTGATAATGGTCGATCTGAAGTTTCAATATTTATCTAATACTTTAATTTTCTAAGAGTGATGGAGTCTTTATAACTTAAAATGAATCATTCGCAAATGCTATATTTTTTCCAGTTTATAATAAAAACTAGCGACCCGCTCCGGCTTTGCACGGGTGCAATACTGATACTAAATAAAAAATATAAAATATTAAATAAATATTTGCAATCTAAGCGCAAAAATGTGCTTATTTACGACATCACATTAGAAAACTTTAAAATTATCAGTGTTCCTCTACTATATTAGTCATGTATTAACATAGAAACCTTTCTCTGGAATCACTCTATTTACTAAAGAACACCGCATTGGAGTCCGTTGCGTAGTTTAAAAGATCTAAGCATACATAATAACAGACAGACGGCGGGAGGAGACTTTGTTTTATAATATGTAGTGATAAAAGAAATACAAAAAAAAAATCTTATTATCTTATTGTATTTAGTCTTTAACTCTTGCGCCGTCTTGTATATCTCGTAACAAAATCGAATCAGTGTTGATTTAATTTATGCAGAAACATTAAATTACGCTGCGAAATTTCCGATACCTAAACTAATTTTCCGTGAGTGTCGTTACTAAAAGAGAATGTTTTAAATAATGAGTTTTGGAAAGGTTCAAACCCTTTTGCCTTTGACATTAACTCCGAAAACAACAGACGTAGAGCATTCACTTAGAACTTATTTAATTAGATGTAAAATATTATTCGGTGTATTTAGACTTCCTATTTTTATTTGTAGTGAGAATAACGTTTATGATAAAAATATTTACATAATATATATTCTATTTACTATTCAGGTTATTTTACAAGTAAATATATTTTATTCTTAGTAGAGACTTATAGTAACTGAGGTAGGGCACATCAGGAAATTTCCTGCGCAAAACATGGAGCAGCCTGACTGGGGTACCTTGACTTTACAAAAGATCACAGATAAATAATACTGTTTTCAAGCAGTATTGTGTTCCTGTTGATGAGTAAGGTGACCAGAGCGCTTGGGGAGAATTGAGGATAGGGTCGGCAACGCGCTTGCGATGCATCTGGTGTTGCAGACGTCTATAATAGGCTGCGGTAATCGCTTATCTTCAGGTGAGCCGTAGGCTTGTTTGCTAACCTAGTATATATTATAAAAAAGAGAACATTTTACCAAGCTAAGAATATGAGTTACGTTCCTCAATAATCTTAGCGAGATTTTCAACTAAATGTATTTTAAGGATCTTTTTTTTATTGTATTTTATTTAATAAAAATATTATCTGATATTATTTTGTTTGTATATGTTAGATATAAATAAATCAATTATCAAAGCATGCATTCTTTTATTAAAAAAACTAAAGTTTTATGGCCTAATAGACTGACTTAATGTATAATATTGTCTAAAAGTATGTTCTAAATTCCTACAGTTCCTGGGAGCTAAAGTTTAAAGGTAGTTTGAGAGCTTGAAGATCTCGTTCAAACGAGTTAATTAGCTTGCCATGATCTTTGCAAGTTTCAACTTAATTTAACTAAACAAGACTGTCTTGTATCTTATTGTGTGCTGCAGAATTTCCTTAATTGGCGCCAATAAATATTATGAAAATTTAACTACAGGTAAGTCAATTTACTAACGCATTATACTATTATATATTTTTTACTTTTATTAAGATTTTCATACAAAAAGCGTACTAAATACAAACTTTGGTCGTGACAAAAAAAGTGCAGAATTTCTTTGGAAATTGTATTAGAATTTACGAACAAAACAAATCAAACATTCAACCAATAAAATATACTAACTTTTGCCGTGACAAAAAAAATATGTCTAAAACTTCTTCGGAAAAAGTCTTAAAATTTACGAACGAAACAAAAGGGTATTTAGCACAACCCATTCCGATACTTTATATATCTGTCATTATCTACTTATTCTTCTCTTATATATTTAATTAAAGCAGAATTTAGTATTAGTATTATATAGTATTAGTATTAGGACTATGTATGTACTAGTATGTATGTTAAGAAATATATATTTATTGAATTATTTTATGCTCTATGTAGTGTCTATTCTTATGTACTTAGGCAGAAAGAAAAGTCTTTAAAGTAAAAATTTACAGTACAAAACTAAAAATGAACCGACACGATTCAATAACTCGTTTAAACAAGGATTCAAAAAGTTTTAAGCGCTATTTGTAAAATTCAAAGACAAAAGTTACAAATGAGTCACGGCCTTGTTCGGGACGTCAGTCGTTAATAAAGTTTTAATAACGTTTTACGTTTCAGGAGTATTTTTTGCATCGTTCGATCATTTCTAACGATCAATTTAAAGTGACTATATTCTGTCAGTGCTGTGTGGCCACGGCACTAAAGAATGTAGCCACCCCCTCTCTTCCCGAGGGTGTCGTAAGAGGCGACTAAGGGATAACACAGTTCCACTACCACCTTGGAACTTAAAAATCCGACGGATGGCGGGATAACCATCCATGCTGGCTTTGAAATACACAGGCCGAAGACGGGCAGCAGCGTCTTCGGTGCGACAAAGCCAGCCCTGCGGTCGCCAACCCGCCTGCCCAGCGTGGTGACTATGGGTAAAACACATGAGTTCGCGTCATAATGTCGGGCGCGAACTTGTGGAGGCCTATGTCCAACAGTGGACTATGATAGGCTGAAGTGGTGGTGGTGGTGGATATTCTGTCAACATTTTCTGCAGCTTGCAAAATAATAATGTAAGTAGCACAGAGTAAGTAGATGAGAAATTTGTGCTAAAACTAATGTGGAAAATGTATGAGAATTAAATTATCCAACGTGTTTTATATAGAAAACTGAGATAAGTAACAGGCGTGAACTGCACGAATAGAACGCTTGAAAATAAGATTTTTAAAACGTTATTTTATCAAACTTACTTGAAATAGCATGAACTTGTACAAAATAATTTCTAAGAAATACATTATATACTAGGAATATATTGTAGTAAAATTACCTTCTGAAAATGACCGAAAATAAAATAGCATATTAATTATACGAAACGCGACACACCCTTATTAGAGTCATGGGAGTTCCGATATGGGATTTTTTTATATACCTAAGCCACATTATCAACTTGTTATCTTTCTCTGTTTTAAAAGTAATCAATTTTATTGCAATATTACGTCAAAAAACTTCAGTGTTTATACTTTTGGTTAAAATTATAATAATTTTTGTTTAATAATAATAAAAAGTTTGTGTATGTTAAAAATATATACATTTAGCCACCGTTGTTGTAAACGTCTCTATACTTCGTGACATGTTGGTGACACTATTAGGAATGTAGAAATAGTCTCAAGACATACAGGTTACTACACAAAATTTTCCATTACAGTCAAGCACAAAGTGAGATTCCTGCTCGGAGTACAGTTCTATTTCAACAAATTAATATTTGTTTCTGATAAGGAACACATCCTTGTGGGTCTTCCTACTGTTAAGCATTAAGTCTTCTTCGTGTCTTTCCCCAGTTGTGGTCCATTTATATGCTGAATTACTTTAATTCAGCTTTAGACATATAAGTGTTCTTATCTTAATAAGATATCTTTTATGAGAAAATTAAATTGCAAACAAGACGTAGGATGTTCTAAATGACAGCTACGAGTGTCATACATAGAGATAAGTAGCTCGTGTCAGCTGATTTACATCTAGCCTCACACCTGCACTGTTTTTGGTCGCTTGAAATGTTTCGTAGTAATTTATCTATACATGTTATATAGATATCCTAATATATATTAATAAAACGTATCAAAGATAGATATTATTTAGTCAATCATGTGACAAAAAAGCATACAAGATCAAGCATAGAAGATTCTAGAAGACAGTACGCCTTGGGAATGATGTGATCGCCCCCAGGCTGTTTCAACCTATAAAATTATTGTTAATTTCCGATTGAAATGGATTTGGAAAAAAAAACATTACGTCCCGCTGAGTTTCTTTCGCCAGTTCTTCTCAGGTCAGAGGCTTTTTTTTCCGAACTGGTAGTAGACTCACGACGTTCAGTAAGAAATTGTAATAATTTTATGCTGAATAAAATATTTTGATTTTGATTTTTTTGATTTTGATACATGCCTGATGGTAACGGGTTACAGTTACACATAAGCACTACCAGTACCCGGTGAAGTACAAGCGTGTTATGTAATTGAGAGCAGTATTGTTTAGTTGTGGTCTTCTTTAAGCTTTCGGTTTTTCCACAGTCGGGCACAATAACAAATCGAACAGACAATCATTTGGTTCATATTTTCAGACAAAGGACTTTTACAAAAGCCGCAATAGTAATGACGTGGCATAAGTTTTACCATCCATTCGGTTGGTCAGCTTTCACTATAAAATTAATTGGAAGTCCACCATCGATCTACTGTTCAAGGACTCACAAATAACCTCGATCGATTGAAGTATAATTTGTTATAATTATGACGGATACATTTGTCTCACAAATGTATAATAAATTACGAATGTTTTGAAGCAGTTTTAAATGCTATAATGATTGTCATCAATGTCATTTTAAGGTAGTATTGACTGGAGATTGTTTTTGTTTAACAAAGGAAAAAGGTCTTCAGCTTCGTATGGTCACTCGATCCACTGTGTTACACTACTTTTACCTAAAATTCTTTAGGCTTTCAAGCTATTATTAATTACACAGATATTTTTTTAAGTATATTTTAAGTATACCTACGTACCAAAATTAATCTTAATGAAATTAGGTTTACTAATTAATTAAGCATTTAAACATTTTTTATAACAACAACAAAGTAATTAAATACTTAAGTAAAGAAGTGGCAATTAGAACCACAGTTTCAAACTTAAATCAAAGACAAATGACAATAAGTAACCTTATAATAAATTAGATTACTAGATAATTCAAAAAACTTTTTTACTTCATAACCACACTCACCCGTTCATTTCATTATACAATTCGAAAAAAAACAACATCTTTACTGTCAATTAAATTGATCAACACTTCACAATGAGAATTTTTTTTTAATGTGTAATCTATTAAAGTAAAGAATAGATTTTCGATTTTTTTAAATAGTTTTGCCACAAGTAAAATGTATAGTAATGAACTTTAAGTAAAATAATTATTGAATCAGTAAAATAAGAAGCAGTAACTGGTATGATCTATTTCACGTCTTGATAATAAAAACCTTCGAAAGCCTTTTATTATGCGAAATAAACTACGCTTACGATTTCACGAGTTACGATTATAAAAATTAAAGTAAATTTTAAAGGTAGAGATATAACGTAAAATACATTAAACACTATCTGCTGGATACCGATTTTAGGTCAGGTAACTAAATATAAATAAATATAAATATATACAACACACACACACACACACACACACGGTCGTCTGTTCCTAAAGTAAGCAACTAATGCTTGTGTTATATGTAGCAGTCGACTGGTATAGTTACATTTTTTTTTTGATAAACATACATAGAAATACTGCATATATAAATAAATAATATATTACACCCAGACTCGAGGTGGGAATCGAACCCACAACCTCCGGAGCAGAAAGTAGGGTCACTACAAACTGTGTCAACGGGCTAGTCAAAAAAAGCTTTATCAGTGACGGGTGAAGTTGAAGATGTCAACTAAAGTATAACGTACAAAACAGATTATCTAGTAAGATGCTTATATGTGTCACGTCTTATTCAAGCTCCTGAAACTTTACACCAGCGTCATACTTGTACATGTAGTCAGACTCTAAGATAAATTGCGTAATCCGTCAGTGTCCAGATAATAATGACCGGCGGCTGCGGATCTGATTTCGTTTTATTCGTTTATTGGTGTTTGGAATATTTATCTGGTGGCGAAGCTAATAAAAGACCTCGTAGATGTGATCAATCTTAATGTTCCCATTCTGGAAATCCGTAAATAAACTTTTCGCTTAATATGTCTACTTTTATCTGTCTTAAAGTAGTATTTATTATGTAATTTTAAAACAAGAAAAGAACTTCAAAACATACTGTATTGGTATAATATATTTTTAAATAAGTTTAGAAAAGATTAAATAGTACTCTTATTATTTTTGAAAAATAGAACAATACACGCAAAAATAATTCGTTATAAAACAAATCGTAAGGAATATAACATTAAAATTAAACCGGTTAAGGAAGTTCAATAAATTAACATCACAAAAATTTTTGTTTTCAAATTTTACAACTTAATGTTTCTACTAATTCTTACGTCTACCTCTGAAATTCATGATATTTTATTGAATACGTACTTTTCAAGTGGTTAAACAATACATCTATACTAATTACTAATTTACTAATTTACTAATATATATATAAAGCTGAAGAGTTTGTTTGTTTGTTTGTTTGTTTGTTTGTTTGATTGTTTGTTTGTTTGTTTGTTTGTTTGTTTGTTTGTTTGTTTGTTTGTTTGAACGCGGTAATCTCTGAAACTACTGGGCCGATTTGAAAAATTGTTTCACTGTTAGATAGCCCATTTATCGAGGAAGGCTATAGGCTATGTATCGTCACGCTAAGACTAATAGGAGCGGAGTCCACGCCGACGAAATCGCGCGCAGAAGCTAGTTTTTTATATCATTAGAAAACAAATACGAAATAAAATAGTTACAAACTACCGAAATTTTATATACATATTATGTTTTATGTAAATGAACGACTTGATTTTTAAAATGTACATTTTTAATAATGGCCAACTATGTTTATGTTTTTATTTATTTATTATTTGTAATGAGAGAGCAACAAGTTGTTTGTATACGTATAGATTGAGATATTTTTAACATTTATATTTTACTTCCCTCTAATTTGACTAGATAACGCAATATTTGTATGTGTAGCAATAAATCAATTAGGTTATTAACAGTTTTACAATATTTGTTTTAATGCCTTTCTGACAGACTATACTATTTAAAAAGTAATGAAATAGTCACGAGTGTATCTATATATAAATTTGAGACCCAAAAAGTCACTTACGAGTCACCGATCTAATATTTAACTATGTTATCTCGATAATGTTTAAGATTAAGACCAAGAATATTTTAACTCACGAAAGGTTTCATTTAGTTCCAATGCTTAGGAAGCACAAAGTCCTTCCTGCCTTAAGAGCTTCTCCTAAACATCTACGAACGATATTAGTGAAAGCACTTCTTTAATGTTGCAAAAGCATAATAACTCTTTGTTATCAGCGTATAGTACTACCGTAAAGTTGCACGATTGATGAAATCGCAATGAGCAAGTAATCCGTGCGCGCTTTCAAGTCTATTTCAATAATTTTATATGATATGGTCCTTGGAGCCGGATATAATAATCTCTCTTGTTAACTTATAAATAAGAATAATATCGTAACAATTTTTTTTGATAATAACTATAATGTTATGTGTTTATTTTTGTGCAGTTTTTTATACTATAAAGGTAACAAAAAGCGTACGGTCTGCCTGATAACTTAATTAAATTATTCTACCTTCTTAACTGTATCTATACTATAGGTACTCCTTAATCGTAACGTCCTCCGCAACTCGATCGTCTGTTTTGTTTGAGATCGTTATTTAGCGTTTAATATTATAATTTTTTTGGTTGACATTAAAGAGCACTTACTTAATACAAGAATTGATAATTGGCGAGTATTTAATGTGCCTACATACAATACAATAGAACAATGAAATAGCTCTTTCAATTCTGATCAAAATTTGGCAATGTGCCGGGAGACGGTTGACAAGGAAATGTATATTGTGCAAAAAGTAATTCCGCAAAACCAACAACCAGCATGCGCCAAGAAATCATGTCTCTGCTTTGAAAGTGACAAACTTTATTAATAATACTAAGGGAATTCTAACCAGTATAATCTAGCAGAAATACTGATATTTTTAACCGACTTTAAAATGGAGGAGGTTCTTAATTCTTTACCTCATATTTTTTACTGGTTGGACCGATTTGTGATTTATGATTATTAGATAATCGAAAGCCAGAGCTTGTCATATAGTCTCATTTAATAGTAATATGATCAAGATCTGATGAGTATTTTTTGAGTTACCCCAAATTATGCGTATTATATCTGTAACTAAAACAACTTTATTAGATTAAGACAGGGTTAGACTTTTTAAGACGTCATATAAAAATGATTTACCATAAAGTGTAAGTTTAATAAGTTTACAATTTAATAGATTACGAACCAGCATTGTTTACAATAAGACGGAGATATTACATATACACAATCTCCTCGAGATTCAAACAAATATTTACATTTAAGACAAGCCGTTATTTATCAACGCTATCGTACATACAATCTGCGGTTTTGTTAAAATAAAGCCTATTGTTCACATAAACGTCGCATAAAATTTGTATTATAATTTGCATGTTTCGTGTCGATAATATAAAAAAAATTAATAATTAAAATACATGAATTAATAATGACAAATAATGTAAAATCTGTTTGTTTTGTGAGTAATATTATATGCTACACGATGCGATTTATAGCGCCTATAAAGCTTTACACTGTAAACGATCAACTTAATTTAGGCTTACTGCGTTTGATGTCAAGTACAAAGATTAATACTAGCGTCAAAATCGGGAATCTTTTCATCCGCAAGCAGTTGATTTACGATTGCAAATCACAAAAGTTGCGTTATAATTTTGTCATTAATTATGGACAGTGATTTTTTTACTAATAATGTGGTTCACAGTAGCTTATACAAGCGTTTGAAATCCTTACTTAATTTACTGAAACTACGTTTACAGAATAAAAGTATAGTTGTAAAAGCTGCTCATATACCAAATTGAATAAATGGTTTTTTGAGAAAAACTTTAGTTTAAATGTTCAGTGATATTCTCATTTATCATTCCGTATAAGAAGACTCAACTCGAAAGCAACGAGAGTTTGAATCTCTCTATGCGATGTTTTTAAAGAAATTAACATACTTACAATTGCACAGTTCGTTTAGAATAACATAATGCACAATTTTAATTAAAGTTATCATTTTAACAAGAAATATCAAAAATGCATATTAAAGAATGTAGGATAGAAATGCTTATAACATTAAGTTTTTGACTGTTCTAAATCAATTTTTAACTTCTAGATCTATTCGTTAATATTAGTAATTACCGCAATATTTTTACAATTAAAAATCTTTTTAAAGTTTGTATTGCGAAGGTTTTATTGACTAAACCATATCATTCAATAAAATATACACATAATGAAGATACGTGGAAGCGTTTTACTAACGTTGGATTTTCTATTCACTGTCGAATTTGCGAGAGCACTATATTGTCTCTTATTGCAGTATCTTCACAGCACAGTTACATACTGAATAAGTGATAGCTCTTTATTAATGTAAAAATGATTATTCAAATCTGCTTTGAAAGCTTACTTGATTAGAATACTCTGAGTTTTGAATTAGAATAAATAATAAAAACTTTTAACTAACTTGACTGTTATAGTATAAGTGTTAGTTTTCCTATGTATGGTACAACATAAAGTTTTTAGCAATTTCCGTGTTAAAATAGCAGTATTTATGTGTATTTGAGTAAAATATTTGGACAGTATAAACACTACCAACCAACTTTGAAATATTTATGAAAAATTGACAATGGACTGACATGTAGGTACTAGTGTATAAAAGTCCCTAAATAAAATAAAGAAATTAAAAAAAAATGACAACTAGAGCATATCATTCAAAGTTGAATTGAATTAAAAATTTACAAAGGTTATAGTTAAAGCAACACAGTAAATTGTTTCAAATATCAAGTAAACTGAGGTCAGAGTTTTATGAACATTTTATTCTACACTTTTACACAATTAATTTACTACATTTACAGGTTACATCATAACATTTACCTTAATAAGGATGGCAAAATAGCCACGCAATTTAATCTCCAATTTGTTTTTTTTTATATAAAAGGTAGGGGTGACCAAATAGTTCAACTTGATGTTAAGTGCTTACTTTTATCTAAATATTTGCAACATGAGAGGAGTTGCGGGTGCGTTGCTGGCCTAAGCCGCTTATCCTTATGCTTTAAAAATTGGATAAACGAATTCTTTATTTTTATAATATTAGAAAATAATTATTATGCCAAATCTCACAATCTTTTTCCTGCACAAGATATTTAAAGTTTGCTTAAGATATTATCTTTGTATGTATGAAATATAGGCGTTAAAATATAATAAACATAACCTAATAAGAGATTTACACTTAAGAAATTACATGAATTAGTTTTATAATCAAACTAGCTTCTGCGCGCGACTTCGTCCCCGTGGAATAAAAGGAAAAAAAAACCCCGATTTTGAAACATTCTTCATTGGTGCTACGCTCCTATTGGTCTTAGCGTGATGATATATAGCCTATAGCCTTCCTCGATAAATGGGCTATCTAACACTGAAAGAATTTTTCAAATCGGACCAGTAGATCCTGAGATTAGCGCGTTCAAACAAACAAACAAACAAACAAACAATCAATCAAACAAACAAACAAACTCTTCAGCTTTATTATATTAGTATAGATGAACAGATTAAAAGAAAATTAATTTTAGTCAGTCTGCGTCATTGCGCGTGCGTTTGGTATGAATTATTTTTGTTGTTTTAATTAGTTTACATTTTAATTTTAATTTCATAATTTTTATTAAGCATATAAATTATAAAAATTATAAAACATTTTTTACTAAATTTGAAAGTTACGTTACTTATAAAATTAGGTTGTAGGAAACGAAATGCTCAGTAAAGTTTTTTAATGTCAAAATTTCCAGTTTGGAGTCTTTATAAATTTTCGTTGCTACTAAGTAAACTAGCTAGTAAGTTTGCAGTAATTATGCGTTGGTATTTTATTTTCTACAGAGTCTGATTATGTTACAAAAATTATCTGACGAAAAAACATGCGTATCGTCGCACTTCCGTTGGCTGAATGGCAATATATCTTAGACCTAGAAGCTTCTTATACTCTACGGCCTTCCTAAGGCTGCCTTATAATGGATAGAATGAAACGAGATAGAGCTTTCGAAGAAGCGCTGAGTTGACAGCGGAGTAGGGCAACACGCTTGGATGCTTAGGGTATCCCCCCGGTACGTTGCAGGCCTCCAATAGGTTACGTTATGCTTCCCCTCACGCTTACGCTTACGTCCCTTTACGCTTGTTGATATTTATGTTTACTTCTCAGTTTTAAGAGTTCTTTGTTTAATAACCTTACAGTGGGAAAAAATTTTTTGAATTTGCACGCACGTATTCAGCTTGTAACATCCCACTGCTGGGCATAGTCCTCTTTCACCGTGTAGGAGAAGAATTGGAACTTAATCCACCACGCTGCTGCATTGTGGGTTGGCGGATATGTTCGCTACTTCAGTAACGATCGCTATCAGGTGTGTATGATAACAACCGGGACCGACAGCTTAACGTGCTCTCCCAGGCACGGTGGGGAGACCCACTAGGACAGACAACCAAACCGGAAAGAAATATTCGTACAAATATCCATCCCGAGTGATCCATTGAATATCCATCGAACCCGCAAACCGTTGGTGTTTTAGGCGACTATTCGCACCACTACACTAGAGAGGTTATTCTTAAACGCAATAGTGGTAATGTTAGCAGGTCTAATTGAAATTTTTTTTTGAGTCTTGATAAAGTCCTAGGTTAGAGAAAATTATAGCACAGGGTTACAATTTTGTCTATAAAATTATAAAACAAAAAATATATAAAATTTAAATTGTAGGTTCAACAAGACTGAGTCCGGCTTTTAATTTACCCTACATAAATCCATTTGTTAGTTTTTGGGGTCAAACGTTAAATCCCCGCGTCTTTAACGCGATGTATGAAGTCGAAATTAAATTACACGAATAAAACAGATTAGTCAACTATAAATTAAAACTAATTTTATTTATCGTTTAAAGTTACGTTACACTTAATAGGATTCTATTGATACTGTTTCAGCATAAAGTAAGACGCATTGAAACCTTAATCGTTGTAACATAATTTATATACATAGTATTTTACTATTAGATAGATATGTAAATAGATGATCCGCACGGCTACCGAGGTTTTGAATTATAGCATTATTTTTTTACAGCCTACTACATTTTGTAACATTCAAAATATATGAAAGAACATTTCTAAATCTACATAAATTAAAATTAATCATCGAAATGTACTCACATGAATGCGAGAACGAATAAAAGATATCTATATAATTAATTTGTCGTAGCGAAACCATACCAAGAAATGTCTTACTTACATGTATACAGATTTTGGGCAAATAGCTTCGTACTTATGAAACAATATTAGAAAATCGGTTATGTGACCATCGGTTATTGAAAATCGGTTATGTGGCATTAAACACAGTTCACAAAATTATTTACTTAAATTACTTTACTTTCGTTCTCTTTTTCTTTTTTCACTAGTATAGTATATTATTTCATAGTGACATTACATCATTAGTCAATTAAGGATAGTGACGAAGCACGGCTATGATAAATGAATGTACTTTGGAAATAAATCATATAGGTAAGTGATATTACTTGACATAATTTTAATAATGTATGTAATATACGATATATGATTTATGATGTGAAACAAATAATTTTTGGTATTATTAAGTAAAAAAGATAAATGTCACATTCACTTAGATTAAAAACTTCTAGTGTAAATTTTCGTACAATTATTTTTGAATTGTTAGGTTTATACTATACTAGGTTGTTTTGTAATTTATAATTACCCAATGTACGAGTATGTTGTGACCTGTGTTGCGAAGCGCAATTCTTAAATAAACTCTTAACGGCGCCTAGTAGGATTTTCTCCTCTGTCGGGGGTCCGGAAACACACACACAATATACAAGCACAAACCCCCAGACAACGACAAACATCTATATGGCCGATACAAATGTCTATCGTAAGCGGGGATCGAACCCGCAATCGCCAGCGCAACAGCCAGTGCTGTGACCGCTGCGCCAACGCGTCGTTAATGCGTTAGTATTTCTAAGATTTTCTTAATTTTTCATTCTCTTCTTCCACGAAATATAAAATTAATATATTTTCAAGCAAGTTATAAATTTCATCCCTTAAAGAGGTAATAAGAGGTGTTAAATTTAGGTTAGGTGTTTAGTTAGAAAAGTAAACAGTATATCATCAAGATTACTTTAAATTTATTAATAATGCTCTTT